>JAIOJX010000028.1:24498000-25698000 GCA_022376925.1 Tragulus kanchil
GGCTCTGCACATGGGCAAGAGACTGATCTGTTCTTTGGACCTCAGAACGTGTGAGCACACTCAGCATGATCAGCCTGCACTTTATCCTTCTGAGATCAGGGTGTTCCTCCATCCAGCCAGAGAGGCCAGCAAACCCTTGTGCAATATGTTCCACCCACACAGACCCCATGTGATTGCTACACTGTCTTTTCCTTTTATTAGAAGGGGAAAATCGATCCTTCTAAAAGGTAAGTCCACTATTGTAGGGAAGTTGAAACAGTTGCCCAGGTTTTGACTAGTGGTTGACAAGGTCCCTTGTTCCCAACTCTACTGGAAACATCCAGTTAGGAGGAGTGTCCAGGATCCTAATCTTGCCCTTTTAGACCCTCTACTTTCACCTAACTGTTCTACCTCCCTGGCAATAAAACCATCACCATAAAACCTACATCATCCCACTTTTCTTGATGGCAGGGATACTCTTTCTGGCTTTCCAATCAGAACAACCTAGAGGTAGTGAACACAGATGACTCCATGACTCAGCTAGACAACTCCAAGCTGAGATCTGGCAGGGCACGGTCATTTAAAAGGGTCCCGGAAACATATTTGACCAGTTCACACTACAATCCCTGTCAGTGGGAAACTAGATCTTGGCTAAGGCACGGTCATTTAAAAGGGTCCCGTTTGGTTCTCAGTATAAACTGGTCATTACTGAACATGTGAGACCTGACCCTCCTTTAGGAACCTGCCCAGTGTGGCTAAAATTGGCCTTCTGAATTAGACATCACTAAGGAGAGAAAACACACCATGGTCTGAGGGCCTTCAAAAGTCTTTTCTTTCTCTAAGAGGAAACAAGGCCAAAGTCAGCAACCAGAGTAGACTCAGATTTATAAAAGCTATCTAGATTCTACCTCAGGAATGTGAAGGAAACTCAGGTCTTTCTCAAGCAATATCTTTTTATCCAATTTGCTTTAAAAAAAAAAAAAAAAAACTGCTGCTGTGTTTGGGGTTACAATTGCTTTTCTGTTATTATTTTTGAAAATTCTGTTACTTAAAAAAAAAAGCCTAGTTTATGGAATATTAGAGGTGATGACTGTTTTAAACAAAGAAGCCCTTTTCTTCATCCTCTGTCCCAGGGCTCTGCACATGGGCAAGAGACTGATCTGTTCTTTGGACCTCAGAACGTGTGAGCACACTCAGCATGATCAGCCTGCACTTTATCCTTCTGAGATCAGGGTGTTCCTCCATCCAGCCAGAGAGGCCAGCAAACCCTTGTGCAATATGTTCCACCCACACAGACCCCATGTGATTGCTACACTGTCTTTTCCTTTTATTAGAAGGGGAAAATCGATCCTTCTAAAAGGTAAGTCCACTATTGTAGGGAAGTTGAAACAGTTGCCCAGGTTTTGACTAGTGGTTGACAAGGTCCCTTGTTCCCAACTCTACTGGAAACATCCAGTTAGGAGGAGTGTCCAGGATCCTAATCTTGCCCTTTTAGACCCTCTACTTTCACCTAACTGTTCTACCTCCCTGGCAATAAAACCATCACCATAAAACCTACATCATCCCACTTTTCTTGATGGCAGGGATACTCTTTCTGGCTTTCCAATCAGAACAACCTAGAGGTAGTGAACACAGATGACTCCATGACTCAGCTAGACAACTCCAATGTTGGATTTGGTGGTGACTGTGCATATGCCCAAGGATCCTGGCAGGGGTGACCACAGCCCTGGGGTAACTGTGACTACTACGGGCCACTGTGACTCTATTCCAGTCCATTGTTACCCCATGGGAACACTGACCCAGGGTTATCTTAGGAGTTTTCAAGGGAAGCTCAAACTTTACAGCTTAATGTGAGATATGTTCTGATTTTCCATTGTTGGCTCAACTTTTTAAAACATTGTAAAAGCCAAACAAAATATATCTGAGGGCTATGTTCAGTCTTCAGGCTGCCAATGTGAGATGTCTACCATCTTGGACGGGACTAACACCTCCTGTTTGCAGGCGATTAATAGGTAATGGAAGTATGTGGAGCTTCTCATGTGAACGATGAACAGGTCAACACAGTGTGGGTGCTGGTGTTAGCTACACGAGCTGGACTTTGCATTTTGTATTTGTATGAGAGATAACCTGCTCACTGCACTGTGGGTTCACAGATGGTAAATGGAAGAAAGAACCCTCGACTAAAGAATAGTTGAAGGGTTCTCCTGTAGAAGACGGTTCCATAATTTCCAAGAATTAGGACTCATAAGACTCAGGAAAATGCTACACTTATTATAACAACTTATTATAAAGGACACAAAAGACCAGTTAGAGGAAGAGGTACATAGGGTGAGGTATAAAGTGGTCCTGAGTGTAGAAGCCCACATCTCCAAGGATGTGCAGTGCCCCAGCCACCCAGCACACGGATATGCTCACTGACTTGATATCTCCCCAAAACTTGTCATTCATGTATGGGTGTTCAGAGAGGTTTTACTACTTAGCATGATAGATCACTGGCCATTGGTGATTGAACTCAGTTCCCATTGTCTCCCTCCTCCGCAGGGATCAGGGATCAGGGCGGTGGAGCCAAAGATCCAACCCTCTAACGATGGCTTGGTTTTTGACTGCCCCACCCACCCTACCCCAATCCTGAAGCTATCTAGGGTCCCCCCTTAGGTCACCTCATTAGCATAAACTCAGGTGTGATAGAAAGGGGCTCATTATGAACAACAAAAGAAGCTCTTCTGGGATTTTAGGAGCTCTGGGCCAGGGCAACAGAAACAGAGAACAAATGTCTCTCTTACACTATGCTGTGATAGTTATTATTATTGCTATTTTTGCTGGAATGTTCAGCATGCAGGATCTTAGTTTTCTAACCAGAGATGAAACCTGTGCTCCCTGAATTGGGAGCATGGAGTCTTAATCCCTGGACTAGCCAAGGAAATCAATCATGTGATGGTTAATTTTATGTGTCAGCCTGACTGATCTAAGGATATCAACCCTGAATATTCATTGGAAGGACTGATTCTACAGCTAAAGCTCCAATACTTTTGCTACCTGATACGAAGAGACAACTCACTGGAGAAGACCCTGATGCTGTGAAAGATTGAGGGCAGGAGGAGAAGGGGGTGACAGAGGATGAGATGGTTGGATGGCATCATGAACTAAATGGACATGAGTTTGAGCAAACTCCAGGAGTTAGTGAAGGACAAGGAAGTCTGGCGTGCTGCAGTCCACGGGGTCACCAAGAGACAGATATGACTTAGCAACTGAACAACAACAAGGGAATGCCCAGAGAGCCAGTAAAACATTATTTCTGTGCATGTCTGTTTCTGGAAGAGAATCATTTGAATTGGTAGATTTAGCATAGAAGATCTGACCTCCCCAGTGTGGGCTGGCATCACCCAAGCCCTTGATGGCCCCAATACAACAAAGAGGTGGAGGAAGGAAGGGAGAACTCTCTCTTCTTGAACAGGGATGTTCATCCTCTCTTATCCCTGAACATCAGATCTCCTGGCTCTCAGGCCTTTGTACTCTGGGACTTAGACCAGAGTAAGAACCCTGTTTCTCAGACCTTTGGATATGGACTAAATTATACCACTGGCTTCCATGGTTCTCCATCTTGCAGTAGGCAATTAGGGGCCGGGGGTGTCACAGCTCAGTCTCCAAAACTGTGAGCTAGTTTCTACAATAAATCTCCTATTACATATATGGCTATATATCCTATTGTTTCTGTTTCCACAAAAACCTAACTAAATATGCACTTATATTATTCCCAGCATAAATTATCTGATGGAAGTTTTAAGGAGGCAAGTTTTAATTAAGCATCAGAAAATATTTCCTGAAAATTAGAATTCCATTAGTTGAAAATTGGTTTTGTCCCTTGAGTAGAGAGCTCTCTTATCTCCACATATAAGCAGAAGGAGGCTAAATTTTTCAGGTTTGTAGATTCTATTCTTTTTTTTTTCGATAATAGTTAAGCCTCAAAACTTGGAGCTCTTCTTACCAACCTTAATATTCTCAACTCTTAAACAAAAATTCAAAGGGTTAGGATTTACATTTTAAAAGAGCTGTTCTTTTTAAATGTCAAAGCAGATATAGATCACATGGAGAAATTTCAGGTTCTTCAGGTATCTTGCCAGCTATCAACATGACAGAGTGGATTGTCCTCAACTGCAAGCAGGTTCAGAGGAAAAAACACATGGAGTCAGCATTTCAGTTCCACACCGCCGCTGTTGCTTCACCAACGCAATTCCCACCCTCAACTGTGTAAACCCTGCAAGGATTCCTTGCAAACAAGTAAAGCGTTAGGTTTGGAGGAAGCATGAGGGTGGCCAGGAAAATCTAACTAATAGGAAGGAGTGTAGACAATCTTCCATGCAATGCAAACCTACTGGTCAATGTTTTCTTTTGTCTTCAGAAAACCCTTAAACAACAGGGAATGCCCAGAGAGCCAGTAAAACATTATTTCTGTGCATGTCTGTTTCTGGAAGAGAATCATTTGAATTGGTAGATTTAGCATAGAAGATCTGACCTCCCCAGTGTGGGCTGGCATCACCCAAGCCCTTGATGGCCCCAATACAACAAAGAGGTGGAGGAAGGAAGGGAGAACTCTCTCTTCTTGAACAGGGATGTTCATCCTCTCTTATCCCTGAACATCAGATCTCCTGGCTCTCAGGCCTTTGTACTCTGGGACTTAGACCAGAGTAAGAACCCTGTTTCTCAGACCTTTGGATATGGACTAAATTATACCACTGGCTTCCATGGTTCTCCATCTTGCAGTAGGCAATTAGGGGCCGGGGGTGTCACAGCTCAGTCTCCAAAACTGTGAGCTAGTTTCTACAATAAATCTCCTATTACATATATGGCTATATATCCTATTGTTTCTGTTTCCACAAAAACCTAACTAAATATGCACTTATATTATTCCCAGCATAAATTATCTGATGGAAGTTTTAAGGAGGCAAGTTTTAATTAAGCATCAGAAAATATTTCCTGAAAATTAGAATTCCATTAGTTGAAAATTGGTTTTGTCCCTTGAGTAGAGAGCTCTCTTATCTCCACATATAAGCAGAAGGAGGCTAAATTTTTCAGGTTTGTAGATTCTATTCTTTTTTTTTTCGATAATAGTTAAGCCTCAAAACTTGGAGCTCTTCTTACCAACCTTAATATTCTCAACTCTTAAACAAAAATTCAAAGGGTTAGGATTTACATTTTAAAAGAGCTGTTCTTTTTAAATGTCAAAGCAGATATAGATCACATGGAGAAATTTCAGGTTCTTCAGGTATCTTGCCAGCTATCAACATGACAGAGTGGATTGTCCTCAACTGCAAGCAGGTTCAGAGGAAAAAACACATGGAGTCAGCATTTCAGTTCCACACCGCCGCTGTTGCTTCACCAACGCAATTCCCACCCTCAACTGTGTAAACCCTGCAAGGATTCCTTGCAAACAAGTAAAGCGTTAGGTTTGGAGGAAGCATGAGGGGTGGCCAGGAAAATCTAACTAATAGGAAGGAGTGTAGACAATCTTCCATGCAATGCAAACCTACTGGTCAATGTTTTCTTTTGTCTTCAGAAAAACCCCTTAAACAAATCTGGTCTGAATGTATACCAGTTGTTGTTTGTTTAGCCACTGATTCCTCTACAAGAATGCATAATAACTAAGGGCAAATTAAAACTCAGTTTACCTTTGTTAAATGATAAACGGGCATATTAAAATTTTGAGGTTTTTGTGAGCAAACATTGATTGGAATTGACATTGCCAACCTGGACGTGGTTTGAGGGCCCCACAGAGAGGGGGCAGGGGCAAGACTTCGATAGGGAAAAGGTGGGTGCAAAACCAGAAAACTATTTGATTGGCTGTAGCTTAAGTTTGTATTAAGTGGAAAAGCCAAGTTAATTGTGATTGGATTACCTGGGGCATCTACAGAGTCAGGTTTGGATTTGCTCACACAGGCTGCTGAGGTACATATTAGAACCTTCTCAGTCTAATGTCCTCCTTGCTTTATTAAGATTTTCTGCTTTTGTGGTCAACTACCTTTGATTATTGGATCTGCAAGCTGCTCCAGGGCATCCCTGATCTTTAATCAGCTCCACTTTCAGAGTATAGAAGTAGTAAGATTGCTCTTCAGGGGGGCAAGCTGACAAGAATGTTGCCACCACATGCTTCTAGAACAGAAAGCACACATTAATAGGTACTTAATATGTCAGCTAAGAAGAATAATTTATTCCAAAAGGCCTCTGTATTTCCAGACCTAACAGTCACTTCTCTGATCTCATCTTCCTCAGCCTCTCAACAGCATTTCATCTAGCTCACCACCCCCAATATTTTGCCCTACTTTGTTCCCGAGGCTTCCTTAAGGACAGGGTGCGGCCCCCTTGTGGTAGATGCACCATCCTATCTACAATTCACTGCTTCTCCCTGTGAGAGGATTATATACCGTCACCTTGGTTGCAATAAAACTGACCACAGAAAGTAAATAAGAAAAGAAAAGGTAGAGGAAATGAGGTGAAATTTTAGTTATACAGAAAAGTAAGAAGAGATAGAGGCCATATCCCTCCAAATGTTTAATGCATGGGATTCAGGATCTCCTAACATCACCTCCTCTAGCTATAACTGGTATCTGAAATGCATTTTCAGAATTTCTTCCTTTGCTCCTTGGACATGGATTTCCACTGAGTTTGAAAGTCTCTTGGGTGAAGAAAACCTTTAGAGGAGGAAGGGAATTAAAGTTTATTGCATACCTAATATATGACAAGCTCTGTATTAGAAACTTCACATGAACTGTCTTATTTTATCTTCACAGTCCTCTCATTTTCCCCATTTTTTGTTTAGTTGCTAAGTTTTGTCTAATTCTTTTGTGACCCTATGGATTGTAGCCCACCAGACTGCTTTGTTCATGGGATTTCTCAAGCAAGAACACTGGAATGGGTTGCCATTTCCTTCTCCAGGGGATCTTCCCAACCCAGGGATCAAACCCACGTCTCCTACATTGGCAGACAGGTTCTTTACCACTGAACCTCCTGGGAAGCCCTATTCCCATTTTACAGATGGGAAAATGAAACCTTAGAGAGGTTAGGTAAACTTAACTCTTACCAATAATAAAGCAGATAGTAATTGGTTATTGGAATTAGAACGGAGTCTGCATGCGTCCTGAGTCATAGTTCTCTCTATACTATGATGCTGGCTCCCTGCCTGGTCATATACCGCTGGGTTAGCAGGAAGGTTGTGCTGGGGATGAGGGGGCAAGAGGTTAGCAGACGCCTCATGGATGAGTCCTGTGGACCCAGGATGAAGAAGGAAGCTGGTCATTTTGATTTAGAATTCTGGATTAGAACTGGAAAGAGCCCAAGAGAGTATGTGGTCCAACCAATTTTACACATAGTGAGGCTGAGGCTCAGAGAAGAGAAGTACTGTTTCTCAGTGAAAGAATGATTAAATTTAGATATTTTACTCATAAGATTTTCCTAGGTTATCCCATGATGATAAAGAACCCAAGGCCGTGAACCTTGGTAGACTACAACAACAATGATTTATTTCTTACTTGTGTTACACTTTGGCTGTGGGTTAGCCCTAGACTACAGCTCCGCACAGGTTGCAAGTTGGCTGGCTGTGTTCCACAAGCATCAAGGCTGATTGTTCTAGGTCATTCCTTGCTTTATCATGCTCCACTTTATTGCACTTCACAATGACTGCACGCTTTACAAACCGTAGATTTCTGGCAACCTGCCACAAGGAAGGCCATCAGCACATCTTCCGATGGCATTTGCTCACTTTTGTCACATTTCAGTGATTCTTCCAGTACTTCTGACTCTCCACCAGCAAAAAGAGTCACTGAAGGCCCAGCTGATAGTCAGCACTGTTGATCATTAAGGTATTTTTAATTAAGGTATACACGTTTTTCTTAGGCACACTGCTACTGCACACTAATAGATTATACATTATGTAAATATAACTTTTATATGCATTGGGAAACCCCAAAATTTGTGTGGTTTATTTTACTACAATATTTGCTTTAATGTGCCTTTGTATGGAACATATTATTTTCATGGCAAAGGGAAAATGTAAGCGGGGGCTAGTGGATGCAGAGTGCCCAGACAGGCATCATGGCCTGTGTGATCATCTCCCATTGGCCAAAGCTAAGCCTGGCTGACATTACTGGGAGCATGGCAAGTCAGCAGTCATAGGCTGGATGTCTAACCCTCTTGTAGAAAGAGAGTAAACAATTGGGAACAATGACACAGTCTATTTGTGTTTCATTCATAGTGACCTTTGCTGTTCCCAGTGAAGATGGTAGCCCAGACACTGCATTCGCTGGCCTTAGGAAGGGCTTGTGTTGCCAAGGTTAAGCATAACTTGCTGGTTTGGGTCTCAGAAAACCCAAGCTTTGTCTCTGGAGGGTAGGGAATGAGGACAAATGTGAGAGCCTTGGAAAGAACAGAGGGAAAGAAGCTGTGAGAGTTAAGGAGAGAGATTTTGTTCTTCAAGCTTGAAAAAGGAAGATTTTTAGAGGAGCAGTGGTAAGGAGAGATGGATGCCCAGTCTCCAGTGTTGTGAGAAGCAACTGAAACTTGCTACCCCACAGAGGGAGGGCAAGACTCATGGGAACCTGCTTCTGAAGTGTTCTGTGGGAGGCCAGGGTACCTCAACGAGAAGCCCAGCTTGGTGCAAGTTTGGTTCTCTATATGCTAAAGGAAATGAACTCCTCTCCTAAAGTACTTTATGGTCTAAGACTCCAGGGATCTTCACAGCAGCATGAGGCAGAGGGGGGACCCATATAACATGAAAGTTACCACCAACCCCATGGGATGGTGAGCAGAATACATTTGATTCAAACAAATAAAATGAATGAGACATTTCTTCCATCGCACGGAATAAAATTCATTCATCAAGATATCACAGCTAGGACTTCCCTGCTGGTCCTGTGGTTAAGAATCTGTCTGCCAATGCAGGGGACACAGGTTTGGTCCTGGTCTGGAAAGATTCCACGTGCCCTAGGGCAACTAAGCCCATGTGCCACAACTACTGATGCCCAAGCGTTCTAGAATCTGTGCTCTGTAACAAGACAAGCCACTCCAGTGAGAAGTTGCTGCAGCTCCAGAGAGTAGCCCCTGTTGTAGAGAAAGCCCTGGTGTAGCAGCAAAGACCTGGAGCAGTCAAAAGTAAAATAAGTAAATAATTAATTAAAAAAAAATCTCACAGCTAGTAAAGGACAAGACAATTCTTACCCATTCCTTCAGACAAATATTCATCAGTTTCTATGCCAGGCCCTTTGTATTAGCTGCCCAGAGTTGCCATAACAAAGTACCACAAACTATGTGGTTTAGACAACAGAAATTTATTGTCTCATAATTCTGAAGGCTGCAAGTTCAAGGTCAAGGCAGGACCATGCTCCCTCTGAAGGCATTAGGGAAGGATCTATTTCCAGCCAAGCTTCTGGAAATTTCTTAGCTATGGCGGCAGTAACTCCTATCTTCATAACACGTTTTCCCTGCCTGTGGATCTGTTTCCAGATTTCCCCTTTTTATAACCACACAGGTCATGGTGATTAGGGGTTCACTCTACTCCAATATGACCTCATCTTAAATAAGTACATCTTCAGTGAACTTATTTCCAAATAAGGTGACATTCATATGTCAAATAAAGTGACATTCATCAGTGCTGAAAAGGCATGAATAATTATAGATACACAGGTAAACAGGCCCAGCTTCCTCTAACCTGGTGGGAGATAAATCTTAGGCTGAGATTTCTCAGCTGCAGAAGTCAGCCTGTATGATCCATCACCTCTGACCTCTCCAAGAAACTGGCATCCTTTACACATTCTAAATTGCTTATCCTCTCACTCTGCTGAGCTGTTCTTTAGAAGACTCACCATGCAAGAAGAATAGATTTTGATGGAGCAACAGAGAAGATAGGGATGGTACTTAAGATGGTGGCAAATGATAGAAGAGCTCTGTGTGAAGGCCAAAGACAAACTGTCTTGTTCATTATATACTGGGAAACCTCTCAATTAGGAGCTATTTTTGAGTTTGCTGATGTCACATTCCTTTAGTTTGTTTACAACAGCAGGCTCTTGGAATGTAGCTGCAGTTCAGAGGGGGTCACAAGCAGACCTCGCCCCTTGGGGGAGTGGAAGCAGCTGCATGTGTGGGGGAAAAGCCCGTGTGGTCAAGAGAACACAGCAAGCTAGGGCTGCCTGTGATTGACGTGAGGCGAAGGATCCTTTCCTCAGACATGGGGAGGGAAGGAGTGGGTGAGCCCTGACTCCCCTTGGGCAGCTATGAGAGAAACAATGCAGCGGGAAACACAGACTTCAACCTTGAATGGCGAAGGTGAAGTTCAAGACTCCTGTGGAATTCGTCCAGGTTCTAAAGAGATGCACAACCCTGGGATTTACACAACAATGAAGCAGAGAAAGAGATAATAGAGCAAATGCCACTCATTAGACTTAGGACAAAGGAAGCCAGGATAACCAGCAAAATGAATTTGATATTAGTGTTAGAACCTTCCACCTTAACTGTCTGCAGTCAAGGTCATTGCGTCAGGCAAAGCGACCATGCTCCTCTGAAGGCATTAGGGAAGGATCTATTTCCAGCCAAGCTTCTGGAAATTTCTTAGCTATGGCGGCAGTAACTCCTATCTTCATAACACGTTTTCCCTGCCTGTGGATCTGTTTCCAGATTTCCCCTTTTTATAACCACACAGGTCATGGTGATTAGGGGTTCACTCTACTCCAATATGACCTCATCTTAAATAAGTACATCTTCAGTGAACTTATTTCCAAATAAGGTGACATTCATATGTCAAATAAAGTGACATTCATCAGTGCTGAAAAGGCATGAATAATTATAGATACACAGGTAAACAGGCCCAGCTTCCTCTAACCTGGTGGGAGATAAATCTTAGGCTGAGATTTCTCAGCTGCAGAAGTCAGCCTGTATGATCCATCACCTCTGACCTCTCCAAGAAACTGGCATCCTTTACACATTCTAAATTGCTTATCCTCTCACTCTGCTGAGCTGTTCTTTAGAAGACTCACCATGCAAGAAGAATAGATTTTGATGGAGCAACAGAGAAGATAGGGATGGTACTTAAGATGGTGGCAAATGATAGAAGAGCTCTGTGTGAAGGCCAAAGACAAACTGTCTTGTTCATTATATACTGGGAAACCTCTCAATTAGGAGCTATTTTTGAGTTTGCTGATGTCACATTCCTTTAGTTTGTTTACAACAGCAGGCTCTTGGAATGTAGCTGCAGTTCAGAGGGGGTCACAAGCAGACCTCGCCCCTTGGGGGAGTGGAAGCAGCTGCATGTGTGGGGAATAGCCCGTGTGGTCAAGAGAACACAGCAAGCTAGGGCTGCCTGTGATTGACGTGAGGCGAAGGATCCTTTCCTCAGACATGGGGAGGGAAGGAGTGGGGTGAGCCCTGACTCCCCTTGGGCAGCTATGAGAGAAACAATGCAGCGGGAAACACAGACTTCAACCTTGAATGGCGAAGGTGAAGTTCAAGACTCCTGTGGAATTCGTCCAGGTTCTAAAGAGATGCACAACCCTGGGATTTACACAACAATGAAGCAGAGAAAGAGATAATAGAGCAAATGCCACTCATTAGACTTAGGACAAAGGAAGCCAGGATAACCAGCAAAAATGAATTTGATATTAGTGTTAGAACCTTCCACCTTAACTGTCTGCAGTCAAGGTCATTGCCAGGGGAAGGAGGGCAGCAGAGTCAGGCTCCCAGATGAAGGCCACATGCTCAGACAAAGAAAGGATGCAGTGAAAACTGAGTGACCATTTGGAATGTGTCTTGCCTCACTTAGTCTTTCCTGCCAAATTGATAGCATCAGAAATCCAAGAGAATCCTACAGAAGGAACTGGTCTATGTCCCATCTAAAAACCAAAAGAAAAGCAGAAACACTCCAAAAGACTCTTTCTTTTATTTGTTTTAGGGAAAAAGAGTCCAAAACTTCCTCATGTTATTGTTTTATTTATTTTCTATGCTTGTTTTGCGTTTAACTCAAAGCTCTCAACTTTGATTAAGATTGGGTCAATGGAATCATGTTATATCCTTGTTAGGACACTCACAGAAATTCCTTATTTGCTTCAAGTTTGAAATTATCCCACCTAATTCACATGTAGAGTGTATGTGTTCTGTTCTAGGTATTGAGGATTCAAAACTGAATAAAATACAGTCTGGCCATTGGAAAACTTCCTGTGTCATTTCTTAAGACAGATCCATCCCCATTCTTATGAATTCATTCAGCACCTTAGAAAGGAGAAGACGTTGGAATGGAAAAATGGAAGTGTAGGAGAAAGGACAAGAAAGGTAGAAAAGCTTGTGATGATGAACTCAAATCATTCATGTTTCTGAGATCAGTGTTTCCCAGCACAGAAGACAGAGGCTGCCACAGAGGGACAATGACTGGTCCAGAGCATTTGTTTCACACCAATCTGATGTACACAAAGAAAGCCAGTGTGATTTACTCCCTGACTGCCTGTCAGACAGACACAGGATGATATGTATGTAACAAATTATTAGCCATAGGACTTCTGCTTCAAGTGATAACCAGAGGGACAAAATACACATACATACACAAACACACATACAGCTTCTTTCCCACAACCCTCCACACACATAAGTGTAGAAAGCTATATCAATATAAAACTAAAGGCAAAATAACATATAGGAAATTACGTATATACCCATCTTCTATTCAGCAAAAGGCAATCAGAAGTAACAGTACGAGGCAAAAGACTAAGGATAACGTAAGAGCTCTTGCATACAGAAAGAGCTATAATAATTCAAGAATAAAAAGACCAACTCAAGAGCTACATTAACATGCGAGATTAATAGAAATTCACAGAAGAAAAAAACATATATTAAACATGTATGGAGGCAATATTCAATTCCCTGTAATTTAATTAAAATGGTAATTATAACAGAATTATAACAAATGAGATCCCAATTTTCCTTTATTAAATTGACCAATATTTTATACAGAGCTCAATGCTAGCAAGAATGTGGAAGCTTTCCAAGGGCTATTTACCAGCTGTGACTTATTACACTAGTTCTTAAGCTACGTGTCAGCAGAATACTCCAGGGTGTTCTACTACCCAGATATGTGACCAGTGGCTTTCTTTCCTCAGAAACCACCAAGATAAAGGAGATGATGTAAAAAATTATATGCTTTTCTCTAACATATCTCTTATAAAAACTTCAGTACTTGCAAAAGTAAAAGGACAAAATCGATGAATAAGATGCAAGCAAATATGAATCTAAAAACCTTGAAACAGCCCATCTTTGGCAGTTCAATCATTTGATGGGCTTCATTTTTGTTGACATGGCTTGTGGACTTTTGTGTTTATGATTTTATGTTGCAGATATCACAGGCCCATACTTTCCACTGATGAATTATTCCTGCTTCACAGGATGGGATTAAGCATAAATAGTTCATGCTACTCACCAGGGGGTGCCACAATTTCTACTTGTCTTTTCACTTCAGCCACTTAGTCATTCTTTCAACAGATAATTCATCCCGCTCCCTACATGTTGGGAAGAGTTCTGAGAGCTGGAGATAGTATCATGAGTAAATTAAAGTCCCCTTTCTCACGGACCTTACATTCTTGTGAGAGAAAACAGACCATAAATAATGAGAGATAAGTATCTAATAGGACAGATGGTGATAAGGAAAATCGAAGAAAAATTCAGCAGGGTGAGAGGGATAAGGGGTACAGACATGCCTGTAATTTACAGATGATCAAAGAGGGCCTCCCTAATAAGGGGATATTTGAGCAGAGTCCATGAGAGAGGAAAGGATAAGACCAGCGCTTACCTGAGAGAAGAATATTTCAATTAGAGGGAAGAGTAAGTGAAAATGTCCTGAGATGAGAGTATGTTTAGTTTATTCAGAGGATGGCAAGGGGGCTTATTTGAGCAGAGCAGAGAGGGAGTGATACTCTGGGATGATGAGGGCTGATAGTTAGTAAGGGGTAGACAGATCATACAGGGTTATATAGGCAGAGTGACCATACATTTCATTTGTCTGAAATAGCCCTGATTATACCTATTGTTCTGGGAGAGTTTTGAATAAGTCCCTTTCTTCTAAACATGTTCCTATTCATAAAGTAAATTACATAAATGGGATTTGGCTTTTGCTCTGAGCAAAGGAAAAAGCCATTGAAGGGTTTATAGGAAAGATGCAACTCGCTGTGACTTTCACTTGAAAACAAAGGGGCCCTGATGGAAGCAGGGAGGTCAGCTAAAGGCTCCTGCAGTCATCTAAGCAAAAACAATGGAGGTTTGGGCTTGAACAGTAGTGAAGAAGCAGTGAAACTTGGAATAGGTCTAGAAGGTAAGGCTTCCTGGGTGGACTTAGAGATCCCACTGAAGAGCGAGGGGAAACAGAGAGTCACGGTGACTCCAAAGGAATGTGTTTGGAACCCCTGATTAATTACATAGTTGGTTTCCACAGTACCTTCATAGATCATGGAACCTGCTTACTTGAAGTATAGGTCTTGATACATTCATTGTTGGTGGGAACAAAATATTCAGTTCCCAAAACAGACAATCTAGTAAATAGAGACTACCATCTAAGAACCCCAAAACTCACTAAATGAAAAGCAATGTATATATATATTGGCATCTTTCTGGGGTCTCCAGTCATAACTGGTACAAACTCCAGTTGAGCAGTTCAGAACTGTTCAAAGCTGTTGTTGATTCACACAAGGTGATGCAACTCAAAGAACAGAGGCTTCATCAGCTTTCTGACACCATGGAAAGAACCAGTCTTTAGGTTTGGGAAGAAATGCTGCTTGCTGAGCTTGGTTAACTCCCTTTCTGCTACACATGCAATTCTACATGGCTCTTTTCCAGCAAAAGAAGATATGTACTGCTTTGTGCCAGGGTCTCGGTGATGATGAGTCTGTTCTACCACTTCGGGCTGAGGAAGGATCGTTGAAGACTGAGAACACTGTCCAATGGCTACCTGTGACCTGTGTCTTGGTCAAATCCCAAAACTATAAAAAAAATATTGAATAGTATTGAATAACTCAGAAATATGTTTAACATGGAATCTTGATGCCACGTTAAGAATACTATTTTCTGATTACTTCCTTAAGAACACTTGAGTGCTTCTGTTTGCCTTTCTGTTTAACTAATGAGAAATACAGTAAACCTGTCCTACTAGAATCAGGCTATCACCGACCTCTGCCTGTTTTCTCTCCATTGATTTAGGACATTTCCTCCATTTATTTAATCAGAGGAGTTTTACATATTTCCTCAAAGGGATTTTTCATCTTTCTTTTTAAGCATATTCTGTGTATTTTATAGTTTTATTGCTATTATGAATGAATCTTTTTTTCTATTATACTTTCTAACAGAAATTGCTATATAAAGAAAAGCAATTGGCTTTTGTACATAATTTTCTCTATATTGTACTGATTGTACTTATTAATTTCAATATTTTTTCAGCTGATTTTCTTGGATTTTCTATGAATGAAAACATATCACATGCTTAGAAATTAACTGTCTTTATCTCACCCCATTGACTATAGTCTTCATAACAAGGTTGGATGCTGGTCATAATTCCTGAAAGAAAATATTAAATTATGACATGCCATTCTTTTTAATGAGCTGTTAGATCGGTACAATATTTTATTTAGGATATTTACATATACATTTATAATGTCTTTGGTATCTAATTTTTTTCATTTTTAGTGGGTTTGGAATCTGGATTATGAGAGCCAAGAACGTTGGGTCATTAAGTGTCCATTTTTTTTGGCACTCTGACAAAATTAAATAATAGGAGTTATCAGATTCTTTGACGTTTGCAAGGACCCTGATTGAACACCATCTGAAAGTAAAATAAATTTTTAACAACATTGTCAGTCTCTGATTATTAGTATATTTAAATTTTGCATACTATCTTGTCAACTTTGACATTTAAAATTTTCCTTGAAGTAATGGATTTAATCTCTACTGTCAATATTTTTAGCAAAAATGTCATTCCCTCATAATTTTAAACTCTTCTATATTTGTAGTTATATTTCCTTTCTCATTCTTTTGTATGCATGTATATTCTGAAGTGTTTTCTTGGGTAGATTTATCAGCAATACTCTCTCTCTAGATGTTTTAAAAGAAATAAAAAACACCTGTGTAGCTTTAAACTTTCTCTTTTCTAATTATTTATTTTTTCAACTTTATTTTGGTCATTTTAAAAATAACTTCTTGAGTTAAGTTTTAGTCCATTGTCCATACTTCTTATTTGATCACAAGGTAATTTAAGGCTCTGAATTTTTCTCTGAGTATGGTTTTAGCTGAATCAATACCTATAGTTTCCAACAGTGTTCAATTTTCATAAAAGGGCATTTTGTCATCTTTCTTTAAGCATATTCTGTGTATTTTATAGTTTTATTGCTATTATGAATGAATCTTTTTTTCTATTATACTTTCTAACAGAAATTGCTATATAAAGAAAAGCAATTGGCTTTTGTACATAATTTTCTCTATATTGTACTGATTGTACTTATTAATTTCAATATTTTTTCAGCTGATTTTCTTGGATTTTCTATGAATGAAAACATATCACATGCTTAGAAATTAACTGTCTTTATCTCACCCCATTGACTATAGTCTTCATAACAAGGTTGGATGCTGGTCATAATTCCTGAAAGAAAATATTAAATTATGACATGCCATTCTTTTTAATGAGCTGTTAGATCGGTACAATATTTTATTTAGGATATTTACATATACATTTATAATGTCTTTGGTATCTAATTTTTATCATTTTTTAGTGGGTTTGGAATCTGGATTATGAGAGCCAAGAACGTTGGGTCATTAAGTGTCCATTTTTTTTGGCACTCTGACAAAATTAAATAATAGGAGTTATCAGATTCTTTGACGTTTGCAAGGACCCTGATTGAACACCATCTGAAAGTAAAATAAATTTTTAACAACATTGTCAGTCTCTGATTATTAGTATATTTAAATTTTGCATACTATCTTGTCAACTTTGACATTTAAAATTTTCCTTGAAGTAATGGATTTAATCTCTACTGTCAATATTTTTAGCAAAAATGTCATTCCCTCATAATTTTAAACTCTTCTATATTTGTAGTTATATTTCCCTTTCTCATTCTTTTTGTATGCATGTATATTCTGAAGTGTTTTCTTGGGTAGATTTATCAGCAATACTCTCTCTCTAGATGTTTTAAAAGAAATAAAAAACACCTGTGTAGCTTTAAACTTTCTCTTTTCTAATTATTTATTTTTTCAACTTTATTTTGGTCATTTTAAAAATAACTTCTTGAGTTAAGTTTTAGTCCATTGTCCATACTTCTTATTTGATCACAAGGTAATTTAAGGCTCTGAATTTTTCTCTGAGTATGGTTTTAGCTGAATCAATACCTATAGTTTCCAACATGTGCTATTTCTATTTTTGTTATCTCAAAGTAGTCTGAATTTTAGATTTGATTCTCTCATTTATTCAAGAAGTATGATAAAATTAGTTTTGCTATAATTTTTAAGTTGTTAGACCATTTTGTCTTCTAACAGTTCATTTTCAGTTTATTATATTACAATCAAAGAATATATCTTGTAGTAATACTAAGTTTTGCATTTTATTGAGATTCTCTTTGTGACCCATTACATGATCAGCTCCCACAAACGTTCATTGGGGATTTGAAAAAACTCTGTAAAGAACAGCATCTTTTATGTCTAAAATTAAGCTTACTACATATTCAAAACATTTATGGTCTTGTTTATTTTTAAACTACTCAATCCGTTTAATACTAAAAGAATAAGATTAAAATCTGCCTCTAATATTGAGATCTATTAAATTCTCATAAGCCTTAATCATTTTATTGCCTTATGTACATTTTTGCTATGTTAATTAGTGCATGACGTCTTAATCATTTTATTGCCTTATATACATTTTTGCTATGTTAATTAGTGCATGACGTTTTATAACTACAGGTTTTGTGTATTGCATTTTTTTTTATTATTTTTAATGTCATCTTGTCCCATTTTATTCTTAATTTTACTTTGTGTGATAATCTTTCCCTCTGCTGTGTTTTTATTATGCTTTTCTAATTTTTTAAAATTTTGGCCTATTTTTATTCATTTAAAAAAATTTCTTTATTTTCATCCATCTTTATTCTTTGGCCTGTGTGAGCCTCCCATCACAGTGGCCTCTCGCTGCAGAGCACCGGCTCTGGGTGTATGCACCCCAGAGCGCTGGCTCACAATTGGACACACCGGTTCAGTCACTCTGCATCACGCGGGATCTTCCCGGGCCAGGGACTGAATTGGTGCCCCCTGCACTGCAAGGTGGACTCTCCACCCACTGGACCACCAGGGAAGTCCCAATTATGCTTTTCTACTATATCTTGTCCCATCCTTTTTTTTAAACTTTGTTGTGACTTTTTTTTTTTTTTTAAACACATAGTCTTATAACAGTCACGCAGCTAAACTGTTTATGAAACAACCTTTGTTTTGCTGGGGAATTTAACCTATTAATGTTGATTGCTTTTACTTCCTTGAGCTAACTGTTAGAAACATAGTACAAATTCTTGGACAGACAAGGGGCTGGGCTCGTATACTCTATAAATTTTTTCCCCACTCTTTCCTATGCTAGGTAGAGCTGGTCCTAAAGAAATGACCACCTGTGCACTGAACAAATGTAGGACTTTGGCGAATTTGCAAAGGACAACCAGTAGAGGGTTTGCCTCGACTTTGACCTACTGTGGCATCCCATGCTTAAATGAAGCAGAGGCAGAGAGCAGAGGTCTATGGGCTGTGTCCTCATGGCAAAACTACATTGACAATGTTTCCAGCATCTCAGCTCCTCTGCAGTGACGACTGATGTGGTAGCAATGTTGTCTTAAAGGGCCCAGACCAACGATCTTAGGGTATTCGAGTACAGAGAAACACTGAGACATTGCAGTGCCAATTCTGTTTTTCTTTAACAAGAGGATAGTATCCTTGCTCAGGATCATCTCAATAAATCTCTAGGTCCCCAGAAACCCTTCACATTCTTCATCATCTTCACTTCTTCAGAAATTGGACAGAAATTAATGCTTTGCGTGTTGAGAGCTCAGATGGTTCTCTATTCTATTATTATAAAAATTAAACTAGATGAAAAGATAAGGTGACTGTATTGAAAAAGAACAGACTGGCTAACAATCCTCTTTTGTTCTGTTTGAAATACTCTTAAGTAACATCGGAGAAAGGACAGATAGCATATTTTTATTCCTTTCCCAACACTCCGCCTATAAAAGTGACTTGAAAGAGAGCCTCTCTGTGAAATCCTAAGTAAGAAACAAGATAGCCTTGTGATGTCTCTGGAAGAATAAGAGGTAAAATTTGCATTACTATAGAAAGTTACTTAAGGGTGATGAGCTGAGAAAGGAAAGTGAAGATTTTTTGAAATGACATTTTAAAATTCACATGTAATTTCTCACTTGTGTAACTAAGTTCAGGCACTTAAGACACTAAATGAGTTTATGTCTATTCTAGGACTGAGCAGGTAATTAAATATACAAGGACTAGAGTGCTCAGTGTCAGAGAAAGAAGCTACAAATGAAAAAGAAGGAAGGTCAAAAGGAGCTCCATGGATTTAATTGCCATGAGAGATAATAGGCATCTTTGGATTTTAACGGGCTTCCTAGGTGGCACTAGCCATACAAAACCTGCCCACAATGCAGGAGACGTAAGAGACCTGGGTTCAATCCTTGAGTCAAGAAGATCCCCTAGAGGAAGGCATGGCAACCCCCTCCAGTATTCTTTCCTGGAGAATTCCACAGATGGTGGAGCCTGGTGGGCTATAATCTATAGGAACACAAAGAGTCAGGCACGACTGAAACAACTGGGCATGCATGCATGGATTTTAATATGTATATAGACAGAAGTAGATGTGTCTCTAATACATATATTCTTAGCTCTTCCCACTGAGAGGCCTAGAAGTAATGATACCTGAGAAACATTGAGAACAACCAGCTCCAAGATCTTACTCTAAACCCCATCCTCCAAGAAAAGGAACAGTCTTCCTTGGAGAAATGGCCGATCCTGCGGCTGGAGCAGGTAAAGAAAAAGACAAGCTCAAAATATCTTGATATGTCAGAAAGTAAGAAAGTGCCCAAGGAATGATCAGGACATGTCAAAAAGGAGGTCTTTGAAAGCCAAATCTGGAGATCATTTGAACAAGAAAATAAATGATGGTTGTAATGGATTAACAACTCATAGGGAAAAAAAAAGCATTCATGAGCTCTTATGGTTATAAACAATTTTAAAATATATATAGAGAAAAGGAAGCTCTTCCCTATGATAAACTTTCAACTAAAAAATATAGAAAGAATGATAGAAACTCACCATTTGGAAAAACATCACAGTCATAATTGCTTCAGGTAAGAAAAATAATAGATGAATGTACGATGAGAGACAGGATAGTTAGTCTCAAATTACTTCCTTATAAGAAACAGTATTTCCAAAGGGAAAAAAATAACAGCATAAAAAGAATGAAATTTTCCTGTTTTGCAACAACATTGATGGATCTGAAGGGTATTATGGTAGGTGAAATAAGTCAGAGAGAAATACTATATGATACCACTTACATGCGGAATCTAAAAACTAAAGCAAACTAGTGAATATAACAAAAAAGAAACAGATTCAAAGATATATTGAAAACAAACTAGTGATTACCAGTGGAGAAGGGCAAGACAGAGGTAGGAGATTAAGAGTACCACCCAGAGAACATAGCCATTATTTTATTAATAGCTATAAATAGAATATAACCTTTAAAATTGTGAATCACTATGCTGTACACCTATATATTATATGCTTCATTATGTTGAAACATATGATATTATACATCAGCTATACTTCGATTTTAAATGACTATATAGTGGACGCACTCAGGAGACACTTTAGCCAAAGTGAGTATTATCAGTCATGAGACATTTCTGATTTATCTGGCTAAACCCCATCCTCCAATGAAAAGGAAACAAAGTCTTCCCACTGAGAGGCCTAGAAGTAATGATACCTGAGAAACATTGAGAACAACCAGCTCCAAGATCTTACTCTAAACCCCATCCTCCAAGAAAAGGAACAGTCTTCCTTGGAGAAATGGCCGATCCTGCGGCTGGAGCAGGTAAAGAAAAAGACAAGCTCAAAATATCTTGATATGTCAGAAAGTAAGAAAGTGCCCAAGGAATGATCAGGACATGTCAAAAAGGAGGTCTTTGAAAGCCAAATCTGGAGATCATTTGAACAAGAAAATAAATGATGGTTGTAATGGATTAACAACTCATAGGGAAAAAAAAAGCATTCATGAGCTCTTATGGTTATAAACAATTTTAAAATATATATAGAGAAAAGGAAGCTCTTCCCTATGATAAACTTTCAACTAAAAAATATAGAAAGAATGATAGAAACTCACCATTTGGAAAAACATCACAGTCATAATTGCTTCAGGTAAGAAAAATAATAGATGAATGTACGATGAGAGACAGGATAGTTAGTCTCAAATTACTTCCTTATAAGAAACAGTATTTCCAAAGGGAAAAAAATAACAGCATAAAAAGAATGAAATTTTCCTGTTTTGCAACAACATTGATGGATCTGAAGGGTATTATGGTAGGTGAAATAAGTCAGAGAGAAATACTATATGATACCACTTACATGCGGAATCTAAAAACTAAAGCAAACTAGTGAATATAACAAAAAAGAAACAGATTCAAAGATATATTGAAAACAAACTAGTGATTACCAGTGGAGAAGGGCAAGACAGAGGTAGGAGATTAAGAGTACCACCCAGAGAACATAGCCATTATTTTATTAATAGCTATAAATAGAATATAACCTTTAAAATTGTGAATCACTATGCTGTACACCTATATATTATATGCTTCATTATGTTGAAACATATGATATTATACATCAGCTATACTTCGATTTTAAATGACTATATAGTGGACGCACTCAGGAGACACTTTAGCCAAAGTGAGTATTATCAGTCATGAGACATTTCTGATTTATCTGGCTAAGATACACAACCTGAATCTCACCACCTGAAACCATGAGGCAAACCCAAACTGAGGGATATTCCACAAAATAACTGACCTGTACTCTCCAGAAGTGTCCAGGTGGTGAAAGACAAAGAAAGACGGAGAAAACATTATAGAGAAAAGGAAACTAAGAAGACAGGGACACTAAATGCCAGGTGAGAACTTTGACTGGATCCTGGACCAGGAAGAGAAACTTAGCGGGACAATGGGCAAAGTCTGAACGTTTAAAAATTAGATCTTGGTACTCTATCAAGGTTACTCTCCCGATTTTGATTGTTGTACTGAAGTACTCCCATAGCTGTGACTATGTCACATGCTAAATTTGGGGACTCCGCATGAAGGCCATATAGTACTTCTTTTGTATTTTTTTAAATTATAAAATTTTATTTATTTATTTACTTTTGGTTATTCTGGGTTTTCACTGCTGCCGTGGGCTTTTCTCTAGTTGCAGGGAGTGGGGGCAACTCTAGTTGAGGTGAGCAGGCTTCTTGTTGTGGTGACTTCTCTTGTTGTGGAACTCAGGCTCTAGGGCACACGGGCTTCAGTGGTTGTGGCATATGGGCTCAATAGTTTCAGCTCTGAGGCTCTAGAGCATAGCCTCAATAGTTGTGGCTCATGGGCTTAGCTGCTCTGCAGCACATGGGATCTTCCCAGAATAGGGGTTGAACCCATGTCTCCTGCACTGGCAGGTGAACTCTTTACCACTGAGCTACTAGGAAAGCCTCTTTCATATTCTTTAAAGCCTGAAATTATTTCATTTTTTAAAACAAAGTTTTAGACAGAGCATAGACATAGGGACATTGTGGGGAAGAAATAGGGAGGGGGAAGAATGGAGGGAGTAACACGGAAACCTATACTGTTATGTGTGGAAAAGATAGCTAGTGTCGTTGTGCTAAGGGAATAGGAGTGCTTACAATGGCTTGGGCCGAAGGTCTGGAGGGGTGGGATGGGGAGAACTGGGGGGGTCGGGACCATGGATGTGCATATGACTGATCAGGGAACATACATGTCTGTGAACAACAAGACTCTGTAAAACTTTTAAAATAAAGAATAAAAAAACAAAAAACAAAACCAAACAAACAAAAAAACACACAAAGTTTTTAGAAAAGGAAAAATGCTCCCTGTGATACTTTTCTGAGGATATGTGCCTCTTGCCCTTTCCATGTGGTTTTGAACTTAGGAATTTGCTGCACTGTAAGAGCCCCACACCTTACAGCATTTATAACCATGTATTTAGGCTCCAAGATTCTGAATCTAGATGAGCTGTTACACATCACAGACACCATCTGGGACATCCAAAAAAAAAGTCTTGTCTTTTTTCCTCACTCTATTTTCTTCTCGCTTTCTGGTCACATCGGCTTTAGGCAGCAACCAAAACTAGAGGAGATCCAATCACTGCAAATACAGCCTGTTAAAGACACAGTAGTGAGTTCTGGCCACGAGTTGAGACTTCTGCAGACCCTAGGCTGGGAAAGGGCACAGAATGTGGCTCCCAAGCACTCAGTCCCCAACTGGAAAATATTCTGCTTGTCTAAACCTGGTGTTCAGACAGATAAAGACTCAGGTGTCCAGTAAAAGGAGACAAAGCATCTGCTTTCAGTACTGGATAAAACCGGTTTCTGGCTCTGGGGCAGATGCTCATCTACAGGGGACCTTCAGAGACAGGAGAGAGTGCTGCAGGATAGCACCGGGAGCAGGGACCAAGCCTGCTCGCTCTGCTTCGGGCTACAGGGTCCATCATGTTCTCCTGCATTACTACCGGGATTAAGAGCTTTCAGAAGTTTATACTTTATATTCTCATTCCTCGGAGACAGAAAGCCTGTTTTTTCATTCCATCTACATGAAAATCATCTCCCTTAGACCCAGTGTTTGTTTTTTCTTGATATGGGTTGTTGGGGCTGTGGACTCCATTTGTAGTAAACTGAATAGATTTATTCTAATAGGCCTGCCTACATGAAAAGAATGCAGTGTGCATTAATTCCTCTCTGAATCATCGAGAGACAATGGGTGTGATGGGTATGGGAATTACCATCCTAATAACACAAGGAATAGTCATGTCTCATAAATGGGGAATAAGCAGCCAAGGGTCACAATGCATATTTCTGATCAGGAACATACATGTCTGTGAACAACAAGACTCTGTAAAACTTTTAAAATAAAGAATAAAAAACAAAAACAAAACCAAACAAACAAAAACACACAAAGTTTTTAGAAAAGGAAAATGCTCCCTGTGATACTTTTCTGAGGATATGTGCCTCTTGCCCTTTCCATGTGGTTTTGAACTTGGGAATTTGCTGCACTGTAAGAGCCCCACACCTTACAGCATTTATAACCATGTATTTAGGCTCCAAGATTCTGAATCTAGATGAGCTGTTACACATCACAGACACCATCTGGGACATCCAAAAAAAAAGTCTTGTCTTTTTTCCTCACTCTATTTTCTTCTCGCTTTCTGGTCACATCGGCTTTAGGCAGCAACCAAAACTAGAGGAGATCCAATCACTGCAAATACAGCCTGTTAAAGACACAGTAGTGAGTTCTGGCCACGAGTTGAGACTTCTGCAGACCCTAGGCTGGGAAAGGGCACAGAATGTGGCTCCCAAGCACTCAGTCCCCAACTGGAAAATATTCTGCTTGTCTAAACCTGGTGTTCAGACAGATAAAGACTCAGGTGTCCAGTAAAAGGAGACAAAGCATCTGCTTTCAGTACTGGATAAAACCGGTTTCTGGCTCTGGGGCAGATGCTCATCTACAGGGGACCTTCAGAGACAGGAGAGAGTGCTGCAGGATAGCACCGGGAGCAGGGACCAAGCCTGCTCGCTCTGCTTCGGGCTACAGGGTCCATCATGTTCTCCTGCATTACTACCGGGATTAAGAGCTTTCAGAAGTTTATACTTTATATTCTCATTCCTCGGAGACAGAAAGCCTGTTTTTTCATTCCATCTACATGAAAATCATCTCCCTTAGACCCAGTGTTTGTTTTTTCTTGATATGGGTTGTTGGGGCTGTGGACTCCATTTGTAGTAAACTGAATAGATTTATTCTAATAGGCCTGCCTACATGAAAAGAATGCAGTGTGCATTAATTCCTCTCTGAATCATCGAGAGACAATGGGTGTGATGGGTATGGGAATTACCATCCTAATAACACAAGGAATAGTCATGTCTCATAAATGGGGAATAAGCAGCCAAGGGTCACAATGCATATTTCTTGCATTTTTAATATACACCAGAGCTGGAAAGCGGGCCTGGTGGAAGAAATCTCTGTTGCATTTGTTTTCTGCTCCAGATACAGAAAATCATTCGCTTTTTGCTGGAGCAGGACATCCTATTTTCTGCTTATACCTTCAGACATTGTGCATGTGCCTGGATTCCCAAGTAGGTGAGATAGTGAGAGGGCGGCCCTCACCATCCAGGCACTTGGGCTCAGGCTTTATACACCCTCCCAAGAAAAATATGCAAGACTCTTGAGCAACGCTAATGGAAAGGCATTTGCACTGACTTTGAAATTTTCTTGTAGGTAAGGGATCAAGATCGAAATTGGCAACTTCAAATTTCAATTTTGAATCCTGCTTCTACCACACTAAACCTTCCCTGGAGACAAGTGGCTTGGTCATCTGCATGTATGACAAGTTTCTACCTCCCACTGCCAGATGCTGCTTGCTGCTGGCTGAAAAATGTGTTTCAAATTGAACCATTGTTTTTTTTAAGAAAAGAAAAAAAATCTAAGACCCCCAAATAGGGCACTTTTTCCCAGAAGGACTTGCCGGAACAGAGAGTTTTTAATGAATCCTGATAAGTCTGAATATGAAATGAATGATTAACAGCTCTGAAAGCCAGTGACAGATGTTCAACCCAATATAACACAGCCTCGTATGCCATCAGCAGCCCTCCCAACAGAATTAAAGTAGAGCTTCTCATTAATATAGAAAACCTCTCCTGTCTTGCTTCTACTTGAAAAGAGCCACTTGGTTTCCTCCATACCAGACAGGTTGCTTTAAACACCAGGTATAATTTATTGCCTTGGCACGGGCTCTGTGTTGGGGAGCCTGATTGTTACATTTCATTCGTACAAATCTCATTACTTTTTAATTATTGTGCAGCCAAAACAAAAATTGAAGAGAGCGCTAACATACGCAGGCAATTCTAACGTGTATTCTAAGATATAGAAAAACAACAAACTCACATAAATAGCATTTTTAATTCTATTCATCTAAACCAGGCTCATCTAAACCAGGCAACACATATACAAATGAGGCAAATTAGAGATAAGAAGACACAGGAGGTAAATGCTTTGCTGGTGTTCATCAATCAGGTCAGAACTGAAAGTTCCAGGGAACCGGGCCAGAACAAAGGACAGAGGGTAGAGAACAGTGGAATAAACTGTTCTTTTCATGGTGGAGTCTTAAAACTCTTTGCCACAATTGAGATGTTGGTCAATTTTATTTCTCATCTCTTCTGCCAATATTATTTCAGCAACTTAATGTCATGAATTTGAATGGAGCTATGTTGAATATAGACATTTTTAATTGTCTTGAACCATAAAATTATGGTTTAAGACCATATCTTGAAGATATATATCAAAAATAGAATTTTTTTAAAATGAGGAGCCTTTGATTTTCTTAATAGCCTACTTTGAAGAATTCCAAAATTCAAGAAAGGTACTAAGTGGGAGTGGTTCCTGGGGAGACCTCTCAGCTGCCTCAACCACACAGCAGGCCTCTGCAACCCGAAATTCAGCTCTCTTAGACCTTTACTTGGTCGTTTTCTGATTGAACTTGAATTAGGGAACTCTTGGTCTGGAGGGACAATGGGAAAGAAAACAGAGCATCAGGAAACCAAAGGGGTAAGCAAGCCAGGATTTCAGTGGTTCCAGCTTGACTATGAATGCTACACCATGTTACTTGCTTTGTGGCTTTTATCACAATCAGTTGTTACTTAATTCATTACCTGCCTTGTTCAATGCTCTAATTAATGCCAGAGCTTCACGCAGAACCTGAAACATGACAGATAGAATTCAAGGATGATCTTTGAATAAATAAGTATGTGAATGAATGGAATTCATAATGAATCAATCAACACAGAATCATTAACAAGTGCAGGTGACCCAGGTTCTACCCTGGGGTCAGGAGACCCCTTGGAGGAGAAACTGGCAACCCACTTCAGTATTCTTGCCTGGAGAATCCCACGGACAGAGGAACCCAGCAGGCTTTCGTCCATGGGGTCACAAAAGCGTTGGACACAACTAAGAGACTAGCATGTTCACTTTCATTGTGAGCAATGCCATTGTGTAAAGGCTGAGTGGTCTCTAATACGCCATAACTGAGGAAGACTGCCTTTCTAAGTCTTGCCCGTGGATCACGGGGCCCAAGACATAGCTACACCCATCATCAACTTTATTGGCATCTGTAAAGATGTTGGTTCTGACTGCTTTCAGTTTTGACTACTCTGGAATGAGTCTGCAGACTTCTTTATAGGTTGTCATTTTTCTGAAGCTTTCATCTGAATTACAAAAACTTCTAAACCAATATTTTGGAATGAGTCATGGAGATAGTGAGAAACAAACTTTTTAACATCATCTTATTCTCCATTTGCTGAGGAAGCATTTCTTAAAACTCTGTGGAGGAAGAAAAAATAAATGACTTAAAAGCCAGCTGGAATTGAAGAAAAGTTGTTTAAGTATTGATTGTCAGCAAAAGATAGAAGTTATTGAGGGTTGGTTTGCGGTTTCATAGTATTATCATAACCTTATTTTACAAGGAGGGAGGTAGCGGAGGATCTTTGTGGCCCTGGTAGGGGAAGCCAAGGGGAAGCTTTGTCAAGATTATCTGTTCTCGGTTGCCAAAGCTCCAAGTAAAGAGAGTATTCCAGGGCTGATGAACTTAGGAACAGAGAAGGAAACTGATGCAATTCTGGAATGCTCAGGCTAGGAGGAACTTCCATTTAATAAATGAGTAAGTGGAACCCAGAGAGGTAACATGACTTACACAAAACGAAATCATGAGTAGAAAAATAGATGGCAGGCAGGATACAGATCCTAAGTGGATAGAAACAGAAGGTCATGTCTCCTGGTGAGCACAGACTTGGTAAACCCTTCTGTCCAGTGGAGTAGATTATCCAGGAAGTTCTCAACCTAAAAGTTGTTTTCTTTTATGGGGAGAAGAGGGGGTGTGAAGGACAAAGGAGGGAGAAGGAGACTCATTTTATAGCAAATACATAAGAGAAATCCAGCAATGGGTGCAGAGCCGAGTAAGAGTACATTAGGGAACTCGGTCCCAGGAATCATAGAAATACAGTTAACAAAACCAGGACATTAAATTCTAAACCCTAAGATGTGGCTGAGTGGTCTGCAAATTTACGGCCATTGTGTAAAGGCTGAGTGGTCTCTAATACGCCATAACTGAGGAAGACTGCCTTTCTAAGTCTTGCCCGTGGATCACGGGGCCCAAGACATAGCTACACCCATCATCAACTTTATTGGCATCTGTAAAGATGTTGGTTCTGACTGCTTTCAGTTTTGACTACTCTGGAATGAGTCTGCAGACTTCTTTATAGGTTGTCATTTTTCTGAAGCTTTCATCTGAATTACAAAAACTTCTAAACCAATATTTTGGAATGAGTCATGGAGATAGTGAGAAACAAACTTTTTAACATCATCTTATTCTCCATTTGCTGAGGAAGCATTTCTTAAAACTCTGTGGAGGAAGAAAAAATAAATGACTTAAAAGCCAGCTGGAATTGAAGAAAAGTTGTTTAAGTATTGATTGTCAGCAAAAGATAGAAGTTATTGAGGGTTGGTTTGCGGTTTCATAGTATTATCATAACCTTATTTTACAAGGAGGGAGGTAGCGGAGGATCTTTGTGGCCCTGGTAGGGGAAGCCAAGGGGAAGCTTTGTCAAGATTATCTGTTCTCGGTTGCCAAAGCTCCAAGTAAAGAGAGTATTCCAGGGCTGATGAACTTAGGAACAGAGAAGGAAACTGATGCAATTCTGGAATGCTCAGGCTAGGAGGAACTTCCATTTAATAAATGAGTAAGTGGAACCCAGAGAGGTAACATGACTTACACAAAACGAAATCATGAGTAGAAAAATAGATGGCAGGCAGGATACAGATCCTAAGTGGATAGAAACAGAAGGTCATGTCTCCTGGTGAGCACAGACTTGGTAAACCCTTCTGTCCAGTGGAGTAGATTATCCAGGAAGTTCTCAACCTAAAAGTTGTTTTCTTTTATGGGGAGAAGAGGGGGTGTGAAGGACAAAGGAGGGAGAAGGAGACTCATTTTATAGCAAATACATAAGAGAAATCCAGCAATGGGTGCAGAGCCGAGTAAGAGTACATTAGGGAACTCGGTCCCAGGAATCATAGAAATACAGTTAACAAAACCAGGACATTAAATTCTAAACTTGATGCCACTGCGCTCAGATGCACAGATGTTTTTGCAGATAGGAGAAAAGCTCTGATCTGTCAATGAGGGAATGCTGACTCCAACTTGCAGGGAACAGAAGGGAGAGGTGGCAGTGACAGAAACCCATGACAAGGGAGGGAAGGTCCCAATGGGACACGGCAGAGACACTGCCTCCAGCCACTGGGGGCCAAGGGTTTCCCAGTGGTCCCCAGAGGCGGCACTGGTTGACAGAGAATCCCAGGGAACTGTTGTGGGTATCGGTTATGGACCAGGACTGGCCAAGTGGATTGGTGAACTCTAAGTACATCCTTCCAAACGGGGGCTTCTGTCATTCTCCACTCATCCCTGTAGAGAGTCCCTCAAAGCTAAAGATTGTTACAGGTACGCCTGAAGTTTTCCAAGTCTGCCAACATTGAACCTCACCTGCTCACAACATTGAGGGGACCCAGAGTGAACATGCATTGGAGAAGCACAGGCACAGAGGCGTGTCTGAGGAAGGTCGCCTCCAGCTTGGCTGTGCTGCTCAGGACTCTAAGGCTCCAGAAACAGGCAGGGAAGCTAAGCAGGATGGAAGTTGACATCCGGAAAGCACATGAGTGTGGAGGTGGGCAGAGTTGGGCAGAGCCCTGAGTGTCACATCTAAATGATCCTGGCCTTTCAGTTGAATGACCACCTATTTCCTTATCTGTGTAATTGGGACAGGGTCATTTAAAGACTAAAATAATAAGCTGAAAAGGTAGGAGAGTTCTTAGCATAGTGCCTAGCCAAATAGGAAGTTCTCAGGTTCATTTTCTGTCCTTTCATTGGACAGTAAACCTGTGTTCACTTCCCCGAATCTTTCTTTTAATTGTTGTAAAAAAACCACATTACATAAATTTTGCCATCTTAGCCATTTTATATGTATATTTCAGTAGTATTAAACATATTCCCATTATTGTGCAATCAAGCTCCAGAACTCTTTGCATCTTGCAAAACTGAACTCTTGTAGCCATGAAACAACTCCTCATATTCCCTCTTCCTCCAATTTTTCATTGAAAAAAAAAATCAAAAAGCAAGAATGTCAGTCACTTCTTTGAATAGCTGCCTTAGCAGGTTTTTCTCATGAACTAAATTTCTAATTGAAAAAAAAAAATCAGAAATGAAAACACCATCGTTGTTTAACAATTCAAGGTTCAAAAAGGACCAAACAATGAATTAAATGTATCAAGAAGATAGATCTGGTAAAACTCCATTTTTAAAAAAATCACAAGGCTTTGGAAGTGCCTGATTTCCCAATGGTTAGAACACAATGCTTTCATTGCCAGGGGCCCCAGGTTCAATCCCTGGATGTGGAAGTAAGATTCCACAAGGTGCATGGCTCAGCTAAAAAAAAAAAAAAAGAAGTTCACAAGGGCTCAAAAATCACCATGTTATATTCATGCTGCCAGATAGAAGAACACAGCTTCATTACAAAGACAACATGCAAATATTTCACAGGTTTATGTGATTGGGTGGGAGAGAGAACAGGAAAGCCCAGTATACAATAACGCAGTGTTTTCCAGGCTTCTCTGATGATAAGAATCACCCAAGATACTTGTTAAAACTACAAATTCCTGGGCCACATCCCAGACTCACTGAATCAGACTCTCCAGGTTGGATTCCAAGTATAAAGTTTTAAAACAACAAACTTCTAGAGGGTACGAGATCTGTATCTAAGTACATGTCCATTTTTTTACAAAGCTGTCTGAAAATGCTGATGACAATATAAAACAAGTAACTGAGTGTGGCAGCTCCAATCTGTCAGCCGCTGAGAAGTGAACGTGAATGTTTATTCCATGCACAGAGCTGCAATTAGCCACAGTCAGTTCATTGTTAGGGGACACTGTTAGGGGCACTTGGAACAGAATCGGAGACATGGCGTTTGTAGGATTGGGGTAGAAATGAATTAAGACCAAAGGTTCCAGATATAACATGGTGAAGGGGAACACCCCCAGGCACACTCTTGTCTCAGTGAAACTTCTAAAAGAAAAAAATGTGACTTTTCAAAACATGCTAGAACACAGAACCAGTATATAGCACGTGGCTCTAGGTATCTTCTGCTAGTGAAAACACGACTAGTTTTTCATCATGATGGAGACTAAAAACCAGGAAAGGATAAGCACCACCTCCAAGACCTCCCTGTCTCACCTGGGGTCACTGGTTCTGGGTGCCAGATCTACTTCAAGCAACCAAGTGGATAAAAAGGGAAGATCCTGGGAGAACCCACGAGAACTGGTGTGGGGACTGAATGGAAAACCAAATCACAAGAGGAGTTAACTCTGATACAGAGCTTGGGTTGAGGGGGCTCTGCGGTTTTGTGTCTCTACAGCCCCCTGCCAAGTTCCCACTAGAATGGATTGTAAGAGAACCACACCCCATAGGCTGCTACTCTGATTAGTCCATGGAAAGCTACAAGTAAGAGTTTTAATGCCACGATCCATAGACATCATCCTTGCTCAAAGTTTTTAATTTATTCTCTCAATGTCAATACCCTTGACATTCATCAAAAAAGAAACACACAAAAAGAAACACCTTCCTTGCAAAGCTCAATCCATACTCTCAATTTGCTGAATGGTGGGGTCTTATTTCTAGACATGTCTCCCACTTCCAGCAGTCCAAGCATTGACTCATCTACAATTCATCTTGCCAGATTTTCTATCACTTTTCTTTCTTTATGTTAGAGAGTAGTTTGTGCATAAAGTCGTGTCTGACTTTTTTGCAATCCATGGACTTTAGCTCACCAGGCTCCTCTGTGCGTGGGATTTTTCAGGCAAGTAGGTTGCTATTTCCTTCTCCAGGGGATCTTTCTGATCCAAGGATCAGACTTGTGTCTCCTACACGGTTCTTTGCCACTAAGTCACCGGGGAAGCCCTAGCTTGTGCTTAACCAAAGTCATCTAGAGGGCCATGTTATGTTTCGAGGACTAAGTAGGGATTGTATCAAGACCTTGTGGGCCACGTTTAAAGAAATCCTGTGTGGATCTAAAATCTAAATAGAATCATGTGGCTTCAGATAAAACTGCCTGTTTCAGTTTCTGCTTCCTCTAGATCTGCACTACTCAATTATGGAGTAGCCTTGTGAATATATGCTCTTCAAGTCACTGATATAAAGCACAAGCTATAGTAAATCCCTTTTTCTAACTGCTACATTTTATAGATCTATTGCTGGATTGTGGGTCAACAGCAAAGGAAGAACTAGTCAAGGTCAGAGTATGAAGGACTGAGAAGTCCAGAGACTGTTGAATGTGTCTCTGAGGGTTCTTAAGTTTTGAATACAATTCAATTCTCAAAATTTCTCATGCTGAAGGCTGCGCATGTTTGCAATACCTTAAGATGTACATACTCGATTAAAAATTGAGCCAAATATCCAACAAATATGCAGGAAATGGTCTATTTAGAATAAAGTAGATTTTTAGAGTGCTTCCCTTCTCTGATAGGACAATCTCAGAAATCACTTGCGCTAGAAGTGAAAAATTAGAGGAACACATTTAAAGGCCAAGTTAGCCTTTCTAACTGTCTAAAAGTAAGATTTGTACTTGGGAGAGGGATTGCAGATACAGATATAACTCTATTCTTAGCATCAAGGAGAAAAGTGATCAAAATAATTTGAAACAGCAGAAAATTAATTCTTTGACCAAGGTTTCCCAGTTGTTCTAATTATTCATTGGTCATTGTGTCAAAACAATAGGGATAGAAATAACCCATCTTATTCATAAGGATAGACATACATGTACCAATATTTTATCTAAATTCCACATAGGAAATGTCTAGGTACAATAATATGAGAGAAAATACTGGGAAAAAATCAACCTAAATCAGTAGCCCCCAGAAAAAGGCATGGGAGGTGGGAAACTAAACCAGTGCAAATAACCTCTCCCAAATTAATACCACGGAAATTTCTTAAGCTGACATTATGGAGACCTTCGACTCTCCAGAGAGGACCCCCATGATTGGGGAAGGTGTGCTTTGGCCCTACGGGCAGACACACAGCATCCCTGAGGCTCAGAAAGTAGGAAGATAATGACAATTCAGCAGTGGCCGTATATAAAGCTTTGCTACATTCCAAGCACCATGCAGAAAGCTTTACCTACATCATAAAATTTAATCCACACAATATCCTGAGGTACCTGCTACCAATGTCCCATTTTACAGACCAATAAACTAGGTTCTGTGAGGTAAAGGGAGTTGTTGGAGGTCACCCAGCTAGTTAGTAGCACTTCTGTTGATGGTAGAACTTGTTGGATTTTCTTAACATCACAGAGCATCCCATATCTTGTACCACAGGACCACTGTGTATCACAGGGAGCTATATTCAGTATCTTGCAGAGTATCTCTAGAGCTCTGTGTTTCTACCGTGTTGAATGTTATATCCCTGTCAAACAGGAATGCTTCTCCCGGGTCCAGAAGACCCTTCCCCCATCTCACCTTTACTACTCAACATCTACCTACCCGCCAAGCTCAGCTCCAATGCCTCCTGCTCCAAGAAGCTTCCCTGCCTGATCTGCCCATCATCTGTTACTGTTCTTGGTCATAGGACTTAACTCCCCATATTCTGAGCACCTGATGCCTTGTGATTTTCCCCTAGAAGACTAATCTCTTTGAAGGCTCATGAATCTTACCTGTGCTGCTGACTGACATACGCATGGTGCTTAAGATGGTGTCTGATACATAGCAGGTGCTCAAAAAAAAAAAAAAATCCCTTGAATGGAGGAATCACATAATGACTCTATTTGCTGTTAAGGAAACAAAAATCGGACAGGCTCTGTTACTTGCTCCATCCCCACAGGACATTTCACAGAGTGTAGGTGAAAAGCCAGCTCTCCTAACTCCTGGCTGGGACTCTGTCTACTTTACTGCTGCCACCTTCTTCCCTAGAATATCTCAGTTCCCCCTTCAGCCATCTCAGCTCTCCCAGCCTCTGGGCCCCACTCTGTCCCCTCCTGGATGACATGGACCTCAGAAAGCCCATTCAAGGTCTAACACACATTTATCAGGTAACTGATCACAGGCTACTTTGTGTTAGAAATTCCACTGTGGTTTCCAGTTGCTTTTAAACCTCTCCTCCCCAGAGCGAGTCCTGGTCTGCACCCCTAGATGCACCTCCATTTCGTTTTGTAGCCTGAGCTGGACTTGGGTCAATGTTAATTTGATTTTGCAGCACCAGGCAAAACAGACAACCCTTCCTCTCTCTGAGGTTAATAACAGTGAAAGAGTAAATGGAGAGCTCTCCACCCACAAGATTGCCCGAGACGGAAAAATGGATAGTCAGTTCCTCTTCTTGCCGCAGATCAAAGAGAGGAAATGCTTAATACCCAGTGATGCTGGTCCTTGTGCCCGTATTTCCTGACACTTGGCCCCTCCTCCTGTGTATTGATTTAATGAGGGCCTCAGCTAGTTAGTAGCACTTCTGTTGATGGTAGAACTGTGTTCAATAGCTCCATTTGCCCCTTTCCGGTATATTCAGTATCTTGCAGAGTATCTCTAGAGCTCTGTGTTTCTACCGTGTTGAATGTTATATCCCTGTCAAACAGGAATGCTTCTCCCGGGTCCAGAAGACCCTTCCCCCATCTCACCTTTACTACTCAACATCTACCTACCCGCCAAGCTCAGCTCCAATGCCTCCTGCTCCAAGAAGCTTCCCTGCCTGATCTGCCCATCATCTGTTACTGTTCTTGGTCATAGGACTTAACTCCCCATATTCTGAGCACCTGATGCCTTGTGTTTTTCCCCTAGAAGACTAATCTCTTTGAAGGCTCATGAATCTTACCTGTGCTGCTGACTGACATACGCATGGTGCTTAAGATGGTGTCTGATACATAGCAGGTGCTCAAAAAAAAAAAAAAATCCCTTGAATGGAGGAATCACATAATGACTCTATTTGCTGTTAAGGAAACAAAAATCGGACAGGCTCTGTTACTTGCTCCATCCCCACAGGACATTTCACAGAGTGTAGGTGAAAAGCCAGCTCTCCTAACTCCTGGCTGGGACTCTGTCTACTTTACTGCTGCCACCTTCTTCCCTAGAATATCTCAGTTCCCCCTTCAGCCATCTCAGCTCTCCCAGCCTCTGGGCCCCACTCTGTCCCCTCCTGGATGACATGGACCTCAGAAAGCCCATTCAAGGTCTAACACACATTTATCAGGTAACTGATCACAGGCTACTTTGTGTTAGAAATTCCACTGTGGTTTCCAGTTGCTTTTAAACCTCTCCTCCCCAGAGCGAGTCCTGGTCTGCACCCCTAGATGCACCTCCATTTCGTTTTGTAGCCTGAGCTGGACTTGGGTCAATGTTAATTTGATTTTGCAGCACCAGGCAAAACAGACAACCCTTCCTCTCTCTGAGGTTAATAACAGTGAAAGAGTAAATGGAGAGCTCTCCACCCACAAGATTGCCCGAGACGGAAAAATGGATAGTCAGTTCCTCTTCTTGCCTCAGATCTAAGAGTGGCAATGCTTAATACCCAGTGATGCTGGTCCTTGTGCCCCGTATTTCCTGACACTTGGCCCCTCCCTCCCTGTGTATTGATTTAATGAGGGGCCTCAGCCATCTCCATTATCATACCCATCACTTCCCCTGCCTGTTAGCTATTCTCCAAATTGAGCTATTCAAGCCAATTCATCAGATTACCTCCGGAAATGCTGCCGGCTGGTCAAGGAATGAGAATAAATAATATGGAGATTTCAAAGTCATTACCCAGTGGTCTGTTAAAGGAAGGAAACTGAACAAAAAAGGAGATGAAGAACTTCAAGGAAGCCATCGAAACGTCCCCAGGAGTAATGTAACACAGATACAGACAGGAAAGGACACAGAAAGCCAAGGAGCTGAGGTTGGTGACCCTATTTGTATGAGCTATCACTCTGACCCTGAGTCAGGAAAAATAAAGAGAAAAGCCCAGTATGCTATATGAACATTGTCCCAAAGAGGAGGAAACATTAAAATATATTATTGAAGGCTAAAAGAGCCTGATTTCTGGAGGAAAATCTTGGCCCATTTCATTTCTCTGTTACATGGTAAATATACTCATTCATCATTTGGCCACCTTATCTCTTTGAAATTCCATAAAATGCTGCCTACTTCATCTTGAAATATCTGTGCTTGGAGCAGAATATGCAGTTTAAGCACAAAAGCTTTAAAATGCCACAGGGGTAATATCAAAAATCAGCTTAAGAACTTAACGCAACCAGACAAAAGACCAATAAATCTCAGGTCTGAGTGCATGTGCATTTTAATGAGAATTCTTGCATACAGTATTATAGTTTTTGCTTGCCAAACATGAGATACGTTCCTGTGTTCTGTGCTCATAATTGTAATAAAAGTTCTTTTGGTAACTGGTACAGGCGGGAGCAGAAGAGGCATTTTAAGGAGTTTTATGAAGGAGGCCACTGTGGTTTCCAGTTGCTTTTAAACCTCTCCTCCCAGAGCGAGTCCTGGTCTGCACCCCTAGATGCACCTCCATTTCGTTTTGTAGCCTGAGCTGGACTTGGGTCAATGTTAATTTGATTTTGCAGCACCAGGCAAAACAGACAACCCTTCCTCTCTCTGAGGTTAATAACAGTGAAAGAGTAAATGGAGAGCTCTCCACCCACAAGATTGCCCGAGACGGAAAAATGGATAGTCAGTTCCTCTTCTTGCCTCAGATCTAAGAGTGGCAATGCTTAATACCCAGTGATGCTGGTCCTTGTGCCCCGTATTTCCTGACACTTGGCCCCTCCCTCCCTGTGTATTGATTTAATGAGGGGCCTCAGCCATCTCCATTATCATACCCATCACTTCCCCTGCCTGTTAGCTATTCTCCAAATTGAGCTATTCAAGCCAATTCATCAGATTACCTCCGGAAATGCTGCCGGCTGGTCAAGGAATGAGAATAAATAATATGGAGATTTCAAAGTCATTACCCAGTGGTCTGTTAAAGGAAGGAAACTGAACAAAAAAGGAGATGAAGAACTTCAAGGAAGCCATCAAACGTCCCCAGGAGTAATGTAACACAGATACAGACAGGAAAGGACACAGAAAGCCAAGGAGCTGAGGTTGGTGACCCTATTTGTATGAGCTATCACTCTGACCCTGAGTCAGGAAAAATAAAGAGAAAAGCCCAGTATGCTATATGAACATTGTCCCAAAGAGGAGGAAACATTAAAATATATTATTGAAGGCTAAAAGAGCCTGATTTCTGGAGGAAAATCTTGGCCCATTTCATTTCTCTGTTACATGGTAAATATACTCATTCATCATTTGGCCACCTTATCTCTTTGAAATTCCATAAAATGCTGCCTACTTCATCTTGAAATATCTGTGCTTGGAGCAGAATATGCAGTTTAAGCACAAAAGCTTTAAAATGCCACAGGGGTAATATCAAAAATCAGCTTAAGAACTTAACGCAACCAGACAAAAGACCAATAAATCTCAGGTCTGAGTGCATGTGCATTTTAATGAGAATTCTTGCATACAGTATTATAGTTTTTGCTTGCCAAACATGAGATACGTTCCTGTGTTCTTTGCTCATAATTGTAATAAAAGTTCTTTTTGTAAATGGTACAGGCGGGAGCAGAAGAGGCATTTTAAGGAGTTTTATGAAGGAGGCTGACTTAATGGTTGCTGGGAAAGTTTACCATTGATTTTCCAGCTCATATCCTGGATTTGAAGTTGGGCAGGTGAGTCTTGCTTTTTCCACTTCTTTTCTCAAAGAGCTTTTGGTTTTTTAAAGTGGTTCTTACGTGGAAAGGTAGTCTCACCTTTTATTCCTCTTCCCTTTTTACTTGATTGCAGATGCACCATTTCTATTGTTATGCATCCATGCAAGTATGTCCAAGTGCTTAGGAATGTTTAGATGGACTTTCTGGCTGGGTTGGAGAAAACACATTTTCCAAACCACTTCAAAAACACAAGTTCCCATTCAGCATTGCAGCAGGTGATGAGACAAGACTATAGCATCTTATATCCTGGAGGTGCCCAAGAAGGCAGATGGTCCTTGGCTCCCAAGGTCAAAGACAGGCTGAAAGCGGGGGGTGGGGCTCTCCTGCATCCCCACGTGGATGGGACAGGGTCAGAGCAACAGCTATTTACATACAATTGCAACTGAAACGTCCTATCAGAGCTTCCAGGTGGTGCCCGTGGTAAAGAACCCTCCTGCCAGTGCAGGAGACCAAAGAAACCCTGGTTCGATCCTTGGGTTGGGAAGATCTCCTGCAGAAGGAAATGGAAACCCACTCCAGTATTCTTGCCTGGAGAATCCCATGGACAAAGGAGCCTGGTGGGCTATGGTCCATAGGGCTGCAAAGAGTTGGACACGCCTGAAGTGACTTAGCACGCACACAGGCATCAGATGGCAACACGGGCCATGAACACAGGGGGGAAACAGAGAAAGGATTTTCTGTTCCTGAAGTCATAAGCAAATGACCTTCACTTTAGGAGGAAGTCAAGGTGAGCTATTTAGTCTCTACCTTCTGTGAATGAAAAAATACACACACACACACACACACACACACACACACACACACACACACATCCCGTTACCTGTTAAAAGAATAAAACACTACTTCGAATGCTTCCCTTCCATTCCCAGAAACACCAGACAAGGGCAACATGGCCATGGCGGACACCCAGGACAAAGCACTGGGAAAGTCACATGACTGAAACCTCGCATAGATCCCATGGATGTTATTTAAGGCAGGAAGTTTGGAATTGAATCAGAACCTTATTCAGGAAAGGGGAATAAGGTCTGGCATCCCACGGGCTGAGGAGTTAGCCCCAGCGACCCTGCCTATGGAGCTGAGTAGCAGTTTTAAAATAAGTAAAATTCATCTTTCTTGGACTTTCAAAGCATATCATCACTGTTGGTGTGGGGTCGGGGGCAGTGTGTGTGGAGAGAACACAATACTTCCTATGAATCCCTTTGGACTTATAAACAAGTACTTGTTTACAGGAAGATAAAAAGTGGCTTTTAAAAAATCACCTCTGTTGACAAAACATACAAAGTATATATCATTGATCAACTGTCTGATGTCTCAAAATTGAAAGGGCAAAGCCAGAGGGGAGAAGAACACTGGGGAAAAGCCAACAGAATTGGCCAAAATGCCAAGTGCTAAATCATTATTTCTTCTGATCCCCAGAGAGGAGGGAACAGAATCCCATTTGTTAGTTCTACTGCATTGATTTCTAGATGCCTTTCTTCAGAAGGACCCTGAACAATGTCCAGTTCTTCCCTCTCATTTATTACTGAGAAAGTTGAGCCCCAGTAGATTTTGCAATGTTATGAATTTCTCAGTCTTAAGGTGGCAACTAAGTGACAGAGCCTTGGGTTCCTGGCTCTTCATCTGTGATAGATGTGATAATAGCAAGAGGTAGGGTGTGGGGGCCAAGATTCACCTCAGTCTTGCTCAGTCTTGTGTCCTGTCTCTCCTGAGTGGTGACCAACACTGCCAGTGGCTCAGTGGTAAAGAATCTGCTTGCCAATGCACCAGACTCGGGTTCAATCCCTGGGTTGGGAAGATTCCCTGGAGGAGGAATGACAGCCCACCCCAGTGTTCTTGCCTAAAAGATCCCATGGACAGAGGAGCCTGGTGGGCTACAGCTCATGGGGTCACAGAGAATCGGACACTATTTAGCTACTGAACACCCACGTATGCGACACTGCTGGAAGACTTTGAGCTTTTAATACTTCAGATAACCTGCCTCCCTGTTTTAGATGCAGATACTGATGCTCCAAGAGATGATGTGACTCATTCTCTGTGACTCATCTGACTTGTGAGTGACTTTAAACTCTACTCTGCTGCTTCCTCTTTCTGCTGTCGGGTGCTTGAAAAATAGACCCAAAGCACAGGTCTACTCACTATGCAGACACATAAGCCTTACAAAGATAGAAAGAAAGAAAGAATACAAAGAAACAGAAAAGTCCCTATAAGCCCTGACAAGCTGTAGTGAGGCTGACCCACCACACATATATGCATACTGACTACACTGTTAAAACAACAAAATAGGACCTGAAATGCTTATATCAATCTTCCATATGAAGGCCATTGTTCACTCTTCAGTGTGTGTTGTGTGTTAGTCACTCAGTTGTGTCTGACTCTTTGTGACCCCAGGAAGTGTCTGAGTCACTGAGGAAGAACTGAATTAAAACTGAAGTTCAAAGAACGACATGATTCCATCCTGATTCACAGACTATTGTTACTGCTGTGTGTTCCTTTAACTTTTAGGAGTGTCTAAAACGCACACTCCTTAGTGGAAAAGGAAGATGAAGTTGCTCTCATGACAGTCTATTGGCAGGTGCCCATGCTTTAACCATTCCAGTAAGTCAGGGTTCGTCTCTATTTCCCTCGCAATTCTTAGTTGAAAATGCAAGTCTGATCCCAGGCCAGCTCCAAGTCCTGGTCTGCACACTTACAGCCTCTCTGGGGCAAAGGATTCAAGGTCTTCTGTAGGATGCTGGCTGGGACAGCCACAGTCGCCCCAGCCTGGGCGTCTGGTCTCCAAACCGTGCTCTCAGCTGATTGATATCATGTATATGGATTTTCTAATAAAGAGATTGGTCCATTCGCCAAAACACAGGGACATGCAAAATGTCTTAGGTAATTTATTGTCCAACAAGTTTCCGGTGGCAAAGGCAGCTAGTGAAACATTTCCAATGTAAATGCCATCTTAATTCTTAATCTAAAGAGAATCATCGTAACCACCACCAGTTCTCCTTTTTACAGTTCGGCATGAGCATCTCTTAGGGAACAGGAACCTCTAAAACTGGGACAACCTTCAATCCCCACCAGTACCTGTTTTGGGGAAAGTTCCGCACTGTTTAGCATTGCAGTCACATCTCTCAAAGGTACAAAAGTCATCACTTTCTTGGAAGTATAGAAACCTGGAGATTTGGCTTTACTCCATGAGTATAGTTTCAGTCAATAATATTTGTCATTGGTACAAACGATCTTTAACAGTGGTATATTTTTACCACATTTAAAACACCCATGACACTGCACTGTGGAAATAAAGGGAATGGAAAAGTCTCTCATTCCCTGCAGAACCATGACTCTGAATCACCAGTTCCGGAGGGTGGGGGAATGGTGCGGTAGAATTAATAGTAAAAAGAAAAAAAAAAATCAATTGCAGTAATATGAACTTCTAATTTTTTTTCATTTGAGAAAAGAGGTACGGAAGTTCATGCTGAGAGTAACCGCCAATGGCAGATAATACTCAAAAATCTTCTGTATTCAATTTAGCAGAGTATTATCTACCATCAAGGCTGCTGTTTGCCTTCTGAAGCCTTTGTGCTACTACTAATTAGAAAAAGATGTCCTCCAGCCTTATCCCGCCCTTCTCCTACCCCACTCTGAAGCATGTGTAGGTACACGCCCTGGGGAGCTGAATGTCAGCTAGATTCCAGCCTCCCCTTACTCAAATGGAAGCCCTTGTGCAAACTGCAAAAATGTATGCTGCTCAGAAATTCAGGAACAGCTCAATAAATGATGGTCTACCCATATGATGAATATTAAGAAGTCATCAAAATGGCATTTTACAGAATATTTAAATAGTCAAACAATTTTAAACTATATCAGGAAAATTTCTATGATATTTATGATATAAATATATTTATCATGTAAAATATTTACAATATATTACATAATATTAAGCTAAAAAATAAACTATAAAGGCAAAAATAAGATGAGGTGTACACCAAAATGTGAATAATTATTATCTCCAGACAAGGCAAGTATGGCTACCTAATTATTTTTGACAAATAAATTTCTGCATTTGAAAGATTTTCTTCAATGAGCATGCCCTGTTTATACAGTAGAAACCGATTTGAAATAACAAATATTTATAATCCCATGTGCTTTCCAATCCAGGAAATAATACCTCTAGTTACTTTTTTGATCCAAAATCTTTCCAATTAAGGACACATGGGGATGCTGAAGTAACAAGACAGCAATTGATTTTTTTCTCCAAGGCTATGATTACCCTTAAGGATAGGGAAGAAATCTATAGTGGTTTGAAAAGAAGAAAAGTGCAGTTTAAAGCAGGAAATGAAGGTTTGAATCCTATCTCCAGTAGTCATTACTATACGACCCTGGAAAAATTAACCTCTTTGATTTTGTTTGTCCTTTTATATGATGGGGTTAAACGTTTCCACTTTGAAGACTTCTCTGAACATAAAATGAGTTCATGGACCAAAGCACATTGTATGGTTGTTGGTACTTAATAGATACATGATAGTTTAGGTCTTGTTCCAATGATCTATAGCTTTGCACATAGTAGGAGCTCAATAAATGCTACAATCAATGTGTTGCACTAGATTTAGGAGAAGCCTGATCTTCTCAGAAAAGAAATCTCAAATGGTATATGGCCGGACGAGACCTATAGGAATTGCCTTATTAGCATAGATCTTAGGGATTTCCCTGGTAGTCCAGTGGCTAAGACGCTGCACTCCCAGGATGCCAGAGTTCGATCCCTGGTCAAAGAACTAGATTCCACAAGCTGCAGCTAAGAGTTCATATTGCTGCAACTAAAGAGCCTGCCTGCTACAACTAAGAAAAAAGAAAGGAGAGAAGGATTCATCGTGCTGAAATGAAAACATCCAATGAAGACAGAAGACCCTCTGTGCTGCAACTAAGATCTGGCATAGACAAATAAATAAATAATCAGTAAAATAATTTTTTTTTTTTTTAAAAGAACAGACCTTAGATTGTGTTGCCAAGAACGAACCTCTCTGAAAGACCACCACCTCCACGCCCTACTGCTTTGTTTGGACCTTTTGTTCTGTGTGCTAGTGTATGGTGTCAGCCCCGAGGGCTCCACACCCTCCGTGGATGGACATTTCAAATGTTGTGGATGGACATTTCAAAGCACAATTCTCATTGTGTGGGAAAGAAATCTCAGAGCTGATAGACACCTGTGGGCATTCACTGAAAGCCATCTTCATGAATCCCTGAGCCCAGCCAGCCTTGCCCTGTTGGTAAGAAAAATGAAAAACACACAGTATTTGCCAGGTGCCATGCATGGTTACAAGCACCTCACTTATAGCAGCCCATTTAACACCTGAAGAGTTCAGCAGAAACTCATCTAAGGCGCAGAACGTCTGGGAGGTTTAAATCCATACGCGTTCTGAGTTCTAACAGGAAAAAGAATTTGTAAAAGCAGCTGGTTGGAAGCTGCTATATAGAGGAAGGAGCTTAGCTCAGTGCTGTGTGATGACCTAGAGAGGTGGGACAGGGGTGAAGCAGGAGGAGCGTCAAGAGGAGGGATGCATATGTACATGGGCCTTCTCAGGCGGCGCTAGTGGTAAAGAACCTGCCTGTCACTACAGGAGACATAAGAGACCTGTGTTCGCTCCTGGGTGGGAAGGTACCCTGGAGGAGATCATGAACATCCACTCTAAAATTCTTGCCTGGAGAATTCTATGGACAGAGCAGCCTGGTGGGCTATGGTCCATAGAATCACAAAGAGTCAGACATGACTGAAGCGACTTAGCTCGCAGCATGCATGACTGATTCACTTTGTTGTACAGCAGAAACTAACAGAGCATTGTAAATACATTCTAGTCATAAAAATACTATACTATACTCCCATAATAAAAAGAATTTTTAAAGGAATTTGCAGTGATGCTAAGAAGGGACAGACCAGCTCCTCCCTCAGGCCACAGGGTCAGGGGCTCCCATCACGTGGGTTCAGGCAGCCTGGCGCACGAGACATAGTCAGATAAGCTCTCTGGGGCCACAGTGCTGCTTTTGTAGTTTAAGAGATTTCAAGGCTAATATTTAAACCTCTTCCATGCTTCAATTCCTATATGTAAACATAGACTTTTACCTTAGAATCCTCATAATTTTAGTTTTCTCTAATGCTTCCTGTCGTTGCTGCTTAAGTTCATTTTGAAAACACCAGCCTCTCTGGGAAGAAGTGTTCAGCCCTAAGGTTCTCCCATCCCATCCTGAACCCTGTCACTTAGGTCAAATTAGGGAAGCTGAGGACATTTTCTCCAGGGCAGGGCTGCAGAAAAACTAATGAAATTAAGTGAGGGAATCACACTGAAAGCCATCTTCATGAATCCCTGAGCCCAGCCAGCCTTGCCCTGTTGGTAAGAAAAATGAAAAACACACAGTATTTGCCAGGTGCCATGCATGGTTACAAGCACCTCACTTATAGCAGCCCATTTAACACCTGAAGAGTTCAGCAGAAACTCATCTAAGGCGCAGAACGTCTGGGAGGTTTAAATCCATACGCGTTCTGAGTTCTAACAGGAAAAAGAATTTGTAAAAGCAGCTGGTTGGAAGCTGCTATATAGAGGAAGGAGCTTAGCTCAGTGCTGTGTGATGACCTAGAGAGGTGGGACAGGGGTGAAGCAGGAGGGAGCGTCAAGAGGGAGGGGATGCATATGTACATGGGCCTTCTCAGGCGGCGCTAGTGGTAAAGAACCTGCCTGTCACTACAGGAGACATAAGAGACCTGTGTTCGCTCCCTGGGTGGGGAAGGTACCCTGGAGGAGATCATGAACATCCACTCTAAAATTCTTGCCTGGAGAATTCTATGGACAGAGCAGCCTGGTGGGCTATGGTCCATAGAATCACAAAGAGTCAGACATGACTGAAGCGACTTAGCTCGCAGCATGCATGACTGATTCACTTTGTTGTACAGCAGAAACTAACAGAGCATTGTAAATACATTCTAGTCATAAAAATACTATACTATACTCCCATAATAAAAAAGAATTTTTTTAAAGGAATTTGCAGTGATGCTAAGAAGGGACAGACCAGCTCCTCCCTCAGGCCACAGGGTCAGGGGCTCCCATCACGTGGGTTCAGGCAGCCTGGCGCACGAGACATAGTCAGATAAGCTCTCTGGGGCCACAGTGCTGCTTTTGTAGTTTAAGAGATTTCAAGGCTAATATTTAAACCTCTTCCATGCTTCAATTCCTATATGTAAACATAGACTTTTACCTTAGAATCCTCATAATTTTAGTTTTCTCTAATGCTTCCTGTCGTTGCTGCTTAAGTTCATTTTGAAAACACCAGCCTCTCTGGGAAGAAGTGTTCAGCCCTAAGGTTCTCCCATCCCATCCTGAACCCTGTCACTTAGGTCAAATTAGGGAAGCTGAGGACATTTTCTCCAGGGCAGGGCTGCAGAAAAACTAATGAAATTAAGTGAGGGGCTTTTTTCTTTTTTTCCTTTTTTTTTATAATTAAAAAAAAAAATTTATTTTGCTTTTTACTTTTACAGAGTTTCGTTGTTTACAGATATATATGACCCCAGATTACTCATATGTATATTCCCACCATCCCCCCGCCTCCAGGCTGTTTGCACAGCACCCCTGCAGGATCCCCTTTTCAAGTGAGGGGCTTTTTCACTTGTTTGGGTTTCTTCTAAAACCATGCCCCAAACTCTAGTATTCATTTGCTGTCCTATATTTGTGCTCCGGGACTGCACAAGCTCCAGGCCCTACAAGCCTGGATCCACTCAGGTGACAGGTAAATCAGATGAAAATACCAGGGAAGATACACACTGGGTAGAGGCATTAGGGTGTGTCTCCTGGAAGGTTCTGGACTCTCCTTCAAGGGTCTGGAGTTATTTTAAAGGTGGGACATGGTACCATCCAATTCAACCACAAGAAATTATTTTTAGACTTTTATTAATTTATTTATTGGCGATTGATATCTGAACAGGTGAAAAGGGGTTCTTTAGCCACAGAGGCAGCTTGGCTTTTGGTCATCCTGAAAGATACGATGGAGTAGTGCTGGTTTCTCAGAGAATAAGCTCTCTCTGGGCAGCACTAAAAAATCCTTAAGAAAGAAAAAGAAAAGGAAGGCGGTATTGTCATCAGATAGGTGCTCTTTGCCTGTAACCCAGAGGAGCCGCCTGAGTCCTTAGGAGGAGGTGGGGCGCTTAACTTGGCAGCTGACGCCTCAGAAGCCATCTCTAAATAAGCGGTGGCTAAGCCTTGAAGTTATTAACATATCCTCAGCTCGGGTTCCCTGGACAATACTGCTTTGGGTTGATGTTGTAGAGAAGGAGGGAGAAGGGTGGTGAACACCTTAGAATAACAAACACACAAAACCCTGAAGGTGCTTTCTCAAAACACCCGAGGCCCTCATTTGCAATGGTTTATCCATCTGCTCCTGACTGTGGAATGTTCCTAGAAACCCCTCCCTCTGCCTTTCAGCATCTGCTAGCATTAATAAAACAGTCCTTTTCAGAAAAAGCAGGATAACATTTTTTACATTCAGTGTTATTATAACCACATACATATTTTATATACCCAAGAAGAAAGTACATCAACATACTAACAGCAGTTATATTAGAATGGAGATTTTTCTCCCAAGTGTTCTTTAATACATATGTGCTATTTAATACTATAAAAGGAATCAACTGAGGAGGGAAGAACATTTTATTAGTGGTTCTGTCCCCAGAACTTGGAAAGCATCCAAATATGTTGTCTGAGGATAAATCAGAAGCTTGGGATGAACACACACACACGACTATATATAAGACAGATACCAACAAGGACCTACAGTATAGCACAGGGAACTCTACTCAATAATCTGTGATAGGGGCTTCCCTGGTGGTCCAGTGGGTAAGGACACCGCCTTGCAGTGCAAGGGGCGTCTGTTCGATCTCTGGCCTGGGAAGATCCCACGTGCCGCGGAGCGGCTGGACCCATGTGTCCAATTACCGAGCCGGAGCTCTGGAGCGCATGCGCCCAGAGCCGGTGCTCAGCGACAACAGAGGCCTCTGTGATGGGAGGCCCACACGGGCCAAAGAACAAAGATGGATGAAAATAGATAAATGAAAGACCAATAGAAGTGGCCTGCCCATCCCCTTCCCTCCCCACCCCCACAACAACAAAAAAATCTGTGATAAGCTATATGAGAAAAGGATCTGAAAAAGAATGCATGTATGCACATGGATAACTGAAGCACTTTGCTGTACACCTGAAATTAGTACAACGCTGTAAATGAACTATTCTCCAATAATTTTTTTAAATACGTTGTTTGAATAATCCATAAGAAGAGATGAGGATACCAGGCTTGTCAACGTCACTCTGATGAATCAGCTCAACTTGGTAGAAGATGGCTCCTCCTCCCCTAAAACTATTTCCATCAGCCTCTTTCTCTAGATCATTATTTCCCGGTCAGTGAAAAGGTAAAACCTGAAGAACACACCATCACACTACTTTAAGTGGCAATATGGAAGTTAACTTTTTTCCTAGAAACCCCTCCCTCTGCCTTTCAGCATCTGCTAGCATTAATAAAACAGTCCTTTTCAGAAAAAGCAGGATAACATTTTTTACATTCAGTGTTATTATAACCACATACATATTTTATATACCCAAGAAGAAAGTACATCAACATACTAACAGCAGTTATATTAGAATGGAGATTTTTCTCCCAAGTGTTCTTTAATACATATGTGCTATTTAATACTATAAAAGGAATCAACTGAGGAGGGAAGAACATTTTATTAGTGGTTCTGTCCCCAGAACTTGGAAAGCATCCAAATATGTTGTCTGAGGATAAATCAGAAGCTTGGGATGAACACACACACACGACTATATATAAGACAGATACCAACAAGGACCTACAGTATAGCACAGGGAACTCTACTCAATAATCTGTGATAGGGGCTTCCCTGGTAGTCCAGTGGGTAAGGACACCGCCTTGCAGTGCAAGGGGCGTCTGTTCGATCTCTGGCCTGGGAAGATCCCACGTGCCGCGGAGCGGCTGGACCCATGTGTCCAATTACCGAGCCGGAGCTCTGGAGCGCATGCGCCCAGAGCCGGTGCTCAGCGACAACAGAGGCCTCTGTGATGGGAGGCCCACACGGGCCAAAGAACAAAGATGGATGAAAATAGATAAATGAAAGACCAATAGAAGTGGCCTGCCCATCCCCTTCCCTCCCCAACCCGCCCCCCCCCCCCAACAACAACAAAAAAATCTGTGATAAGCTATATGAGAAAAGGATCTGAAAAAGAATGCATGTATGCACATGGATAACTGAAGCACTTTGCTGTACACCTGAAATTAGTACAACGCTGTAAATGAACTATTCTCCAATAATTTTTTTAAATACGTTGTTTGAATAATCCATAAGAAGAGATGAGGATACCAGGCTTGTCAACGTCACTCTGATGAATCAGCTCAACTTGGTAGAAGATGGCTCCTCCTCCCCTAAAACTATTTCCATCAGCCTCTTTCTCTAGATCATTATTTCCCGGTCAGTGAAAAGGTAAAACCTGAAGAACACACCATCACACTACTTTAAGTGGCAATATGGAAGTTAACTTTTTTTCCTAAAACCCTTCAGGAATTTTGAACCACTAAAGCTCTTTTGCCAAGGGAACTTTCACTGCTTCGCCTTTTGTGTTATTATTATTCATTTGCACAACAGAAAAAATACGCCTCTTGTTTCCACCAGATGTGGCAAAGATCAACTTGAGCCAAGCCAGCAACAAAAATTCTGATTTAATTCTGACTGCCCAAGGGTCCCCTCCATGGGAGAAGTTGACCTGGCAAACCTTGTGTATTTATATTAAATACTATACCCTAGGAGAGGGGGAAACACCTGCCTTGTTAGGTGGGGCAGGGTGGGAGTGGAGAGAGAGAGAAGCTGAAGTCAACTTATTAAAGTTTCCTTATCTTGCTACCAAGACCAGCTGAGGTCACTCCCTTGCCCTCTGCCACCCCCTGTGATGCTGAACCAAGGCCAATTTCAATAGCCTTTTCATTAGCCTGCCTGTTTTTCTCTTCCTCTTCTTTCTCTCCCTTCAGCGGCTCCTCTGCTTTGAGTAGGTTACTCCCCATCCCTGCTTTGGCCAGGTATCTGTGGTTAGCAGGTCTCTGGTTCCCTTGGTTCCCACAAGGAAAGAAGGCCACATACAACCCAAGGGCCACACAGTGGAAAATGTCTCCATGGTAACTACTGGGAGTGGCAGAATCACCTTGGGACCAATCACACCACAGATTGATTCCAGGCAGGATTTAGGTCAGCCCTGGTTTTATATGAGAAACCTATGGGCTGCCCAAGGCCACAGAGCTGCTTTTGTGGCAGAATCCACTGGAAACCCAAGTGTCTCCCTAATTCGTTCAGTCCCAAGTGGTGAGCAACTGAATAGCATCCATGGGTGACTCTCAGAGCCAAGAGCTGAGAGCTTATCTCTCCCTGGGTTGGAGCATGCACATCTCTGGAGGGGGTTAAAAAGCCTGTTTTCCTTCGTTGTTCTGGGTGCTTTCACAGGAATTTATAGCACAAGATTCAAAGAAATGCACTAGGCCAGCATGACACCCTGACCTCTGACTTAATGCATGCCACACATGCTTAGTCACTCAGTCGTGTCCTATTCTTTGTGACCTCATGCACTGTAGCCCACCAGGCTCCTCTATCTGTGTGATTCTCCAGGCAAGAATACTGGAGTGGGTAGCCATTCCCTTCTCCAGCGGATCTTTCCAGCCCAGGGATTGAGCCCAGGGCCTCTTGCATTGCAGGCAGATTCTTTACTGGCTGAGCCACCAGGGAAGCCCCTCCGACTTATCATTAACAATATAATACCTTGTTCTTTCATTCAAGTTAACCCAATGATTTTTCTTTTTACCCAATGATTTTAATGGTTTTGGTCAGGCATTTGCTTAATGCTTTAGGTAACATCAGCATTTTCTGGAAGAACACATTTGAATTGCAGGAAGCAGAGCCCTGTGGTCTTTGGATGGAGCCCAGCTGATACAGTAACCAGATCTGCAGGTACATCCAGATTCCTTGTGGGCTCACAGGATGAGTGAGCTTGCCCATTTGTTAAGAATACTAAGGAATTCTGAGATCTGCCAGCACTTAATTCATATTGATGCTCCCTTCTTAGAAATGTTGGACTTTGGAAGCACATTCGATGTCATCAATGCTGACCTGTAAAATTACAGACTTAGGGTGGTGTCTTCAGATGGCAAAGGACAGGGAGTTTTAATTCAACTGAAAGCAGAACAAGTCAGAAAAATTTGATAATGCAGAGCTGACCTGCAGGTGTATATAAATTATTGATGAGGACTCCACTTGGGGGTAAAGGTGGGTTGGCCAGAGATGAATCATAGTCTTTCTCTCAATGAGAGCACCCAGGGCCAGGACTCTCACTTTCTAGATGAAGAAACAAAGGACCTCAGAGGTGAAGCCACTCACCCAACATCAAACCTAAGTTAAAGTCAGACCTCGAGACCGAGTCCCTCATTCGTGTTCTTCTGTGAGCCATCTCCATGCCCACTCTGGTTTTATCTTGTGTTTTATGTCACATGTCATAAATATAGAAAGCAGAAAATGTCATTGACAAATGCTTTTCACACATCAGCAGTCACTTACATTTAGGGATTTTTTTTCTAGGCTTTTCCAATGTTCATGCAATACAATCATGGAATATGCAAATAAAAGGCATGCAGCATATGGTCCCATCCAATGTCTCTGGGAAACTTCACAGGTGGCACTAGTGGTAAAAAAAAAAAAAAATCATCCTGCCAATGCAGGAGATGTAAGAGACTTGGGTTCAATCCCTGGATTGGTAAAATCCCTTGGAATAGGAAATGGCAATCAATTCCAGCGATCTTGCCTGGAGAATCCCATTGACAGAGAAACATGACAGGCTATAGTCCATAGAGTCGCAGTCAGCTGGACACCACAGAAGTGACTTAGCACTGTACACACACACACAGCACACAATGTCTCTGAGAAAGAAAGGCAGTACTGTGTTCTTAAACCAGGTCTGGAAAATAAAGCCAAATTTTATCCAGTGACAGAAAATGTAATTAAGTGCTTTGTGAAATCTAATTGTTTCGATTTCTTGAGATAAAGAATAGAGCATCACAGTGGGTTACCAGGAACTCAGTGATGGTAACCTAAACTTCTCATTTCCAGTGCAGTAGCTCTGTGAGCAGAGAGCAGATGGAAACGCCAGCATCTACTTAAATCCTGTGGCTCCTAAAACTGTTCTCCATGGTCTCGAGGCCTCTGCTTCACTCAACTGACTATTTTCAGCCTTTAATCTCATCTGCCTGTCTAGTACTGAGCATGGCTCCCACCCACCCTTTCCTCTGAGCAAGCCTTTCTTCTCTACCTCATTGGTATTGGTCTCAGGAATTCCCTAATAAACTGCCTACAGGCAAATCTCCACTTCTGGGTCTGTCTTCCAGGTCTCCCAAATCAGCAGGGAAGTTGCATGAATGAGTGGAGTACTGCTTTGGGCAACTAAAACTCATTCTTTCTGGGGACCCTTCAAGAAACTTTGGAGCAAGGAAGTGGAGGGGGGGCTGTTTATCTAGTTACTCCTGTCCTTCACTGTTTGAGGGTTGTTTTTGGAATGGGAAGGCGGAGGTGCAACACCCTGACACTTCTCCTGGATCCCTGTATGCATTGTGGCCAGAGAATGCTCCCAGGAAAAGAGAGGCAGGAAGGCACCAGTCAGAGAGGAGCTCTCTGCAGACTGTCTCCAGAGTAAACTAACAAGATCTGGGCAGAGGGCACCCACCATCATCTGCTACAGTTCCCCTCATCAAAACCTATCTCTGACTACTTTCTACAGCAGAGATCACAGGCTCACAGAGTAAAGTCATATTAGCCACTCATGACTGGTATGGCATAGAGCATTCTTGAATTCTTAAATCTGAATTCTTTAGACAGAGTCATCAAACCTAGAGATTCCATACATTTGTTATTATCTGACCTCCGAAGGCATTTCATATCTGGATGCCTGGTCTAGAAAATAAAGTTCAAGTTTTCTTTGATAGGGCACCTCTCATGATTTCTCACTGAGTCAATTTTCCAACCCTGTGTTCTTCTAGACACTTTCTTCCACTCAGATTTGTCTATTTCACAGGTATATAAAACAATTCAAGATCAAGTCATGCTGTTCTTTTCCAGAGACTTCCCAATGACCAGAAGATGGGACCCAAGCTTCCTGGTAAGGCACACGAGGGCTCCCACCATGGTGCCGACCCAGGGTGGCCCGTCCTTCACCCCATCGCCACCCCCAGCTCTCCTCCATGCCTCACATTTCATTCACACGACATGTCTGTGGATCCCTCAACATTCCAGATCCTCCCACATCTAGCTGCTTTTCTTTCTCTGTCTAGAAGTATCCACCCCATTTTCTCCACCTGGAAAACTCCAAGTCCCCTTTCAAGGATTAGCTCAAGTTCCACCTCCTCAGCACAGCAGAGGCAGGGGAGGGAGCTTTCTCCTCTGTGCCTATGATTTCTGATCCAGGTTTTGTTACTGCACAGATCACTGTGTCATATTTACTTGTTTAGATGCCTGTCCCCACCCACCCCGGTCTTCCCAGGTGGTGCTAGTGGTAAAGAACCCACCTGCCAATGCAGGAGACTTAAGAGACATGGGTTTGATCCCTGGGTCGGGAAGATCGCCTGGAGGAAGGCATGACAACCCAGTCTAGTATTCTTGCCTGGAGAATCTCATGGACAGAGGAGCCTGGAGGGCTACAGCCATGGAGTCGTAGAGTTGGACACAACTGAAGCGACTGAGCAGACAGGCACACTCCCCCACTAGACCATGATTCCTCAAAGGCAAGGTTGAGTGTTTTCTCTGTATCCCCGCGGTCTGGCATAATACTGTGGGTCCATTACAATACGCCAACTGAATAATGGATGGAGGGATGTTATTCTAGTCACCGGACCTGCTGCTTTTCTGAGGGTAGGAAAATATTTTCTCACCTGTAACTGCTGATTCTCTGTCCTCCACTCTAAAGCTCCATCTCCTCCCTACCTTTAGTGAAATGTGGCCAATTGGATGTTCTCGGCTAGAGGAGCTTAACCAGTTCTCTCGGTTAACCGTCACTTGGGTCCCAGAAGATGTCCACACACAGGAAGGAGCACTACTCTCAGGACCAAGAATCTCCAAGATGGTGTGGCATTCTGCTTTCTGCTACTTGCCCTTAAATGCTCACAGACTGCTTTGTCAACAGATTACTCTCAGTTCTGGGCCTTTCTCAATTCTGATGACACTATGGTCAGCTACTATTTTTTTTTTTTTTAAATATTCCATCCTTGACTCTTAAGTCTGTATTAACAGGTGGTTCAGCATGACAAGGTGGGAGGCACTTCCTGAAACTGATGCGCCTGCCGGGCTCTGCCTGACACTCAGAAACCTAGATGGCTGGCTGCACTGGAGACTGCCTAGCGTTTTGCTCAAGTTACAGCCAGAAGTTGTCAGTTGTTTGACAGATAAGAAAGAAGGCAAATACATAAGCTTCCCTGAACAAAGCCAGCAGGGAATCTTCCTTTTGCTTTTCTATTCAAAACTGTCTCTGATAGTGTTCTCTTGTTATTCTTTTTCACCCAGTCAACGGGCCCTGTCTGTGTTCCATGGAAGGCAGAGGAGAGGTGAGGAGATGTGGTTTTCCCATCCAGGGCTTGCTTCCTAGTTGGGGAGCCCAGAGCACCAACAAGAAAATAACACAGACGAGAAATAATTACAGACGGTGAGAACTGCTGTGAAGGGTACAGACAGGAAGGATCTAGGGTAGAGGGTGGTCCGGGGACATCTCTGGACTTGTGACACTTCAGGCGAATGGAGGAGGAGAAGGAAGAGGCCACCAGGGGATGGAAACATGTGGGGAGGCTGCCAGGCTCTGCACACAGTTTTTGTCAGTAACTTCACACTAAATGAGAGCAGACGCTGCATCCGGGTCCTTTAGAAACAGGCTGCGGGTCCAGTTTCCTGGTATGTACACGACGGCACCGTCAAGAGGTGGAGATGGATGGCAGTGGCGACCTTTAAAGCTGTGGCTCTTAAGGAGTGCAGGTGCAGTGGTGACTCCTGGACTACTTCTCACTGTGTGCAGGGCTGCCGTGACGCCTGCACACTCAGAGAGTTTCTTGGTTACGCAATAGCTCATTTTTTCAGAGGCTTTGGCTGAGCGGTGCTGGTGGGATTGCCTTAGACACGAATGCCCTGCCCGTCCCTGCTGTGTTAAAGCAGATAGTGTTTATGCAGAGTCAGAACTTTCAGAGGCTCAAATGCAGCCAACATTCAAGTGTGGCCAGGAACCAGGAGACTACAGGGTCCGTTTCTGAAGGGACCGAATTTCCCAAACATGTCTTTGGTGGACACAGGTAAATGGACAGAAACCTTCTTTCACCAGGAAGGGGTCTCGTGAGTAGTTTTCTATTTTCTCATTTAGATAATAAGCAATTGAAAGCCACTGGTCATTCCGGCCAGTGCTCCTGTGATCCATATAGACAGGCCTCATATTTGACAGGAGTTATGACGCAGAACAGCCAAAGCTGTAGTCCAATGTTCACAGCAGGACTGTTTACAATAGTCAAGACATGAAAGCAAACTGAATGTCCACTGACAATGGATAAAGAAGATGTGTGCACGCACACACACACACACTGGAATATTGTGTGAGCCACTCAATCGTATTCAACTCTTTGCGATCCCACGGACTGCAGCCCACCAATGTCCTCCACCCATGAAATTCTCCAGGCAAAAACACTGGAGTGGGATGCCATTTCCTTCTCCAGGGAATATTACTCAACCACAAAAATGAATGCAGTAATGCCATTTGCAGCAACATGGCTAAACCTAGAGATGATCATATTAAGTGAAGTAAGTCAGAGAAAGACACATTTCATATGATTATCACTTATATGTGAAGCCTAAAAACTGTGGCATAAGAAAACTTAGTACAAAATAGAAATAGACTCTCAGACATAGAACACAAATGTATGGTTACCAAAGGCGAAAGTGGAGGCAGAGATAAATTAGGAATTTGGGACTAATATATACACACTACTATATATAAAATAGATGAACAACAAGTATATGGTATAACCTACTGTATAACACTAGGAGCTATATTCAGTATCTTGCAGTAGAAAAGAATCTGAAAAAAATAACTCAGTCACTTTGCTCTATATCTGAAACATGATAAATCGACTATACTTCAATTTTTCAATTTAAAAACCACAACAATAGGAAAAAATCAAAGCTGGAGTCTTAGTTTCCACAATTTATCTTTGGATTTTTTTTAGCATCTTCCAGACTGTTGCCTGATATCTGCTTTCAGACCCTGTAGCAGAAGAGATATATTATCAAGACCAGTAGTTACTGTTTGGTTTTACAAACAATTAAACAACCATCTGTTGGTTTGCTTCAGTGACTGAGAAAGCACTGTTTAACTGCCGTACGGATCAAAATGGGTAGGCCACACTGGGACGCTCGCATTCTGAGTTCAGTATCAAAGAACCCATCCCACTGGATATGGTTTCCATCTCTCCTCTCTTCAGCAGGGAGAGCTGACGCAGCAGGGAGCCAGACTCACTTAGCTCTGACTGGCACATACAGGCAATCCATCAACTGTATGGAATGAATGGATGAATGATTAAATTGTGATCCTACAAAGATGAAAACTGCCGCCCCCTCTTTCGGGGGGCTTAAAGCAATAGACATTGCTTTTCTTACATTTCTGGAGGTCAGAGTCCAAAATCAAGGTGTTGGCTGGGACACACTTCCCCTGAAGGCTCTGTTGAGGGGACCTTTCCCTGCCTCTTCCAGTTTCTGGAGGCCCTACACATTCCCTAACTTGTGGCTGCATCACTTTCGTATTTGCCTCGGTCTCCCCATGGCCTTCTCTGCTATATTTCTGTCCAAACTCCTCTATTTCTCAAAAAGTTAGTTCTTCTTTTCAAAGCTGCACAAACTATTCCTGCAGCAGGTGTGTCTATCTCTAGCACAAGGGCTGGTCTCGAGCCAAGCGCTGCATCTTGTCTTTATGTGTCTGGGTTTATGCCTTTATTCCCTACTGATGAGCCCTGAATGGATGGATTTCATCTCTTCCATTTGGTTCTGCTTCTTACATTGTCATTTAGTTCTGTGCTCGAGTGAAAGAAGGTATCCTGCTGACCATCCTAGGAAGATGGGTTCAGTGCTTATCTGTTGGAATGACTCCTGTCCTTGCTCCAGATGGAGGGCTAACATCACATAGAATTAAATCATGCATAATACATATCTCCATTCCGTTACAATTTCTTTTCTAAGGTTTTAGTTATGTTCATCTTTTTTATTGTTACTTCTTTCCATAACTGAATGTAACTCTGCAGGAAATGTGAGTTCTCAGGGCAGTTTGGGAAATGCTAGGTGAAATCAACAGCCAGGATGTAGGATGTGGCAGAGCGTCCAAAACACCCTCAAGCACGTGAATCTCCAAATGGGGTGACAGTTGGTCAGAATCTCCAGATTTACTTGATCCTAGAAACCTTGCAGTGATGAGCTTCTCTTGGGATTAGTGTTTTCACCCAAAGCACTTTGGGGAGAAGCGCACACAGCTTTTTTTGTTGTTTTTCTTTATTACATTACATTTTCCATCTTTTCTGCATTTCTCTAAATATCAAATGCTTTTCCTCTCTTGGTAGTGACCAGAAAAGCATGAGAAACACTTAACCCACTAAAGGTTTTTCCAGAATCCTTATAACCCTAACTTATGACTCCCTGGTGTTTTCCTTTTTTCTTTTGAGCCTTGAAATGTTCATTACTTGCTCCTACAACATTTCCTCTTATTCAAAAAAAAGACGGCACATCTTCATGTTTTAAATGGGAATTAGAATTAAAGTCAATTCTTTTGGCAACACATCATTACGTTTATACGACCTTCTTGAGAAAACTGTCTATTTTCAGATCTCAGGAATCCTCAAAGCCCAAAGGTCAGGAAAACATAACACTTTTGTCCAAGAAGATCCACTGGCCACCTGTCCCCCTCCCCAGTGACCACCCCTCTCTGGACATCATGCAAGAGTCAGCTGCTTCAGATGCAAGGGGACGTGTACCAGTCCTGGATGAGGGCTGGTCACCAGGAACCTCCTCTCCTGACCACACACCACAGACCCAATTGTGACACCTTTCACCCACTGCAGCCCTGTGTCCTCAGGTGGTGACAAAGCCAGAGGGGTCGGTAGACTTCTCGCTGCGCTGGCCCCGAGGTCAACACCCAGCCTGAACAACCGTCACAAAGCAGGGCTGGATAGATTGACTCCTTCCAGGCTACTGTAGAATGTCTTACCCTCACTGCATTTATAGTGATTGCTTTGTTTATTTTTTTTGTATGCTGTCCCAGGATGTGGGCTGGATAAAAGAACTGTTTGGGGTAAAAGGACATTTTTCTATGTCTGGCTTCTTCCCAAAAGCAGGGATGTCTGGCATCTGTCCCTCCATTGTGTGGCCTTTCCCTTTCACCCTGCACCAGCTTCAGAAACCTGCCTCTCCCCGTGCCCCCTCTCTTCCTCTCCTTCCTCCAGCCCTACGGTTTCCTTCCCCACCTCCCCAGACTTCCTTCCTGCCCCTCTGCTGTAGCGCGGTCCACGTCCACGGAGGCTGGAAACGGCTCCTCCTCCAGCCAGAGCAGCCCAACCATCCTTTCTTCACCGCCTGCCTGTGAATGAGGGGGTTGTCCTGCAGTCAAAGTAAATGAATGGCTATGCTTGCAAAATCCACAATTTATTCTGCTGGGACCCTGGTGAAGATTCTAAAATTCAATTGAGCCGACTCAATCGAAGCAGGACAAGAAATCCCTGAGGTGCGACTCTCTGCCTCTTTCATCTGGTGGCTGTGAGCTGAAGCCTGGTGTGCTGCAAGAAGCCTGGACTGGGGAGTTCAGATAGATTTGACTTTGAATCAAGACCCAGCCATTTGCTGCTGTGTGATCTTAGGCACGTTACTTAACTTCTCTGAGCCTTTACCTATAAGGAGGGATAACAGAAATACGTTCCTTTTGGGGCATTGGTATAGAGTATGTAAAGTGCCTGGTACTGAAGGAATGTTCCATGAAAATCCTTACTGTTTAGACTGAATCTGAGGAACATAAAAAACTGAAATGAAGCTGAGGAGTTGGCAAACGGGCTTTCCCCTGTGGTGGTCACACCTGTCACTTTGCTGAAGTTGCACGGGGCAGGGAGACAGTGACGGAGTCAAGGCCTAAACCCCAATACGGTACATGGACATCATCTTGGAACTCCAGTGTGAGTATCTCTTCCTTATCCGAAATACCCGCATGGTGGATCTGTTTCTTGCCTGGTACCCCATGAACCTGGCCTCCTGTTCTCCTGGCTGGTGACGATCTTATCGGGGGATAAGGGAGAGAGTATCACCAATACTCCTAGAAGTGGCTCTTGTTAGAGGATGGAAATCCCTCACTGCACAGGGTGGACGCTCAGTTCCCAGAGCAGGCGCGAGCTCCTGTGCTCTTCAGTGGTCCTTTCTGACCAGGAGACAGCATCCCGTGCCTTCCAGAAGGGAGGCTGGTCATGGTGACGAAGGGAAAGACAAAGGAAGGCACTTATTCATTTTCTGTCCTTCTCTCTTGGAAATCCAGTAACATTAGATAGGCAGGTGCTATCTTCTCCATGCTCTCAAAACTGTTATAGGTAAGGGCAAACACGACTTTCATTCCTGTCAGCCTTGTACACGTTTCCTGAACATTCTTTTAGTGACAGAAGATCCTCCTTCACAGAGAAGTAGGCATGGAGGCAGGCAGGGCTATCTCTCTGAGCACCGTCGTTGGCTCTTCAGAGCCCCTCTTGGAGGGACTTCCCTGCTGGTGCAGTGGTTAAGACTCTGTGCTGGATTCCACTGTGGGGGGGTTGGTGAGTAGGTCAACAAATTAAAAATGAGCAACCAGAGTTCCCCTGGGAACTGTGTACATTGACACCAGGCAAGAGAGTCCTTCCTTCCTCTCTACACTCTAGGTGGGGGTGGTGTCAGCCCCAAAGAGCCAACAGTCATGTTCCCCACAATGCTGAGAAGTTTATCCTAGAAACAACCCCACTCCTGCCTTCTGTGATATTTGGTTATATCAACCAATTCACTTCTTTTCGTTTGTCTGATTAAGCTAGTTGGAGTGAGGTTTCCCTCTTTTTTAAAGTACTTTTTTTTTTTTTTTTTGGCCACTTCTATTGATCTTTCATTCATTTATCTTTGTTCTTTGACCTGTGTGGGCCTCCCACCACAGTGGTCTCTCTCATTGCAGAGCACTGGCTCTGGGCGCATGCACTCCAGAGCTCCGGCTCGGTAGTTGGACACATCGGCACATGGGATCTTCTCAGGTCAGGGATCGAACCAGCATCCCTTGCACTGCAAGGCAATGTCCTTACCCACTGGACCACCAGGGAAGACCCAGTACTTATTTTTTTAAATATTTATTATTTATTTGGCTGTGCTGGGTCACAGTTGCAGCAGGTGGGATTGAGAACCCAGGTCGTCTGTAGAGGCTGGGAGTGCAGAGTCTTAGCCACAGGACCACCAAGGAAGTCCCAGGGGTCCCCTCTTTTGCAGTCTAATGAGTTGCTGACTCACCCAAGTACCAAATAAAAAGGTTTTGGCATCCACAAATGCAGGCTGTGATCCTGACCCTTGACTTTGGTCAGTGTTTGAAGATAGGATGTCATGTATCATGAGGGGAAATGTTCCTATTACTACTGCCGTTAGAACTTGGAGGGACTCTGAAAAACTGGCTGAAGGCACGTCACCTGTGTCCTCAGACTCTGTGTGGAATAGATTTGGCTTAGGGTGCCATGTTGAAAAGATGTCTCCACTGATTGTTGAAAATTCACTGGCCTTTGAGTAGTGGGCATGAGTTTTTACACTTGGCCATCGGTGGGCTTTGGCCATGAACTCACAGCAGCCCCTTCTTCACTATAAAGATTGCTCCCATGGGCCTTTCAACAGGTGCCCCATCAGTCTGCCTGGAGATGTCTGCAGAGAGGCCAGGAGCCCAGTCATCCCACTCAAACAGGAGCCAAATCTCATACCTTCAACAAGTGCTGGCCCTTTTCTGGGGTTTCATTTCCTCCTCTCTAAACAGAGGGTGCAAAACTAGAAAATACAAAGTCCTTTTAACGCTAGTGTCTGATTTTTCAGTGTGATTTATAAATGAAGGTCCTGGCATTTGGAGCAAAATTAAAGAGCAAAGATTAGGTATGTGGAGCTCTTCCACCTGAGCAAACACTACGCCCACAAAGTGTAAATTCCCACTGGCAAGGAAAACAATAGACCACCCTTGTAGTGGGAGGGGGAAGGTTCAAGACATCACTGGAAGAGAAAGACCTCTATTCTCAGCAGCAAATAACACTCCCACTGCCAGATAAGACGATCATTAAAACCCAGGAGAAAAGAGGACCACAACGCCGATTATTACAAGTAGTATGAGAACCTATCAAGGAACTAAGTCAGCATGGTAAAGAAGCTAGAAATATTTTTAAAAAAAATACTATTCAGTCTCCTTGGCATATTTTGTAATAATGTTGGAGTGGGATGTCAGGGGTGGAAGGGAGGCGATATATACATATGCATATAGCTGATTCATGTTGTTATACAGCAGAAACTAACACAACATTGTATAAAACAAGTATACTCCAATTAAAAAAATAATAAATCAACCAACCAACCAACAAAAAACATGTATTTGTCCAAGTTGTGGAAATTTAGAGAGTTTTTATTTTCCCCTTTATATTCAATATTTTCAAGAGTTCCTACAGTTGAACTTGTATTAATTCCATAACTAAACACACAAAAGGTGTTATTTAAAAAGAGGAATAAAATACCATACTTAATAGCTGGAAAAAAAAAAAAAGAAAAGAAGTAGAGTCAAAATCAGTGAAGAAGGTTTAAGTTACTACACCCTTTGGATCAATAAGAAAAATAGGCAATAACAGACCCTACTTATAAGGGGCTCTGCAGTTACAGATGACCAGAGAATTAACAGACAAAAATAGGAATGATGCCAAACATCTTCACTAAGGTTTACTATAGGGTCAGATCAATTTCCAAGACTCAGATGTGAAAGTCTGGCTTTGTATATTTTATGGTCCTGGCTGCTTACCAAGTAAGACTCATACAAATAGTTATCGAGTTGTTGTTTTTGGTGAAGTGTAACTTTATAACAAACTCGAGTAGCCTTTATAACAAATGCACTATTGTCCTCTGCATTTTATTATGCAGGAGGTGAAATCACAACGTTAGATGATGACGCTCCCACTACTTTCTGAGATTTCTGCCTCCTTGGGAATGTGAGCAAGGCAAGGCGCAGAGACAGAATATTCCCCACGTGGGGCGACTTCCTAGCTTTAACTGCCCTGACAGCTCATGGCTCTGTGTGGAGAAACCATTACCAGGAGTTTTAAGAAGGAAGAATGCAGTCTTTAAGTTCTCATTCTCTAGAGGATATCAAATGATGAGAAGGAAAACTATGAAGTCAGTTCAGCTTCTGACTCTAAACTTCAAAGAAAAAGAGAAGTGATAGAAATGTACAGTTGTGGGAAGACCTTGTGTACATTTGGAAAGTTTTGTACCTAAATAGTTTTTTTGCCTAGTCCCTCTAGTGAGTCATTGCTTTATTTTTTATTTTTTAAATTGGAATATAAATGCTTTACAATGCTGTGTTAGTTTCTGTTATACAACAACACAAATCATCTATACATACTCCCTCTAACTGGAGCCTCCCTCCCATTCCCTCCTAAGCCATCCCTCCAGGGCATCACAGAGCACCAAGTGGAGCTCCCTGTGATATGCAGTGGCTTCCCAAGACCTGGCTATTTCACACATGGTCGTGTATCTGTCTAGACCACTCTCCCAGTGCACCCCATCCTCTCTTCCCCTCCCCATGTTCTTAACGTCCAATCTCGACCTCTGTGTCTCTGTTCCTTCCCTGCAGATAAGTTACTACACCCTTTGGATCAATAAGAAAAATAGGCAATAACAGACCCTACTTATAAGGGGCTCTGCAGTTACAGATGACCAGAGAATTAACAGACAAAAATAGGAATGATGCCAAACATCTTCACTAAGGTTTACTATAGGGTCAGATCAATTTCCAAGACTCAGATGTGAAAGTCTGGCTTTGTATATTTTATGGTCCTGGCTGCTTACCAAGTAAGACTCATACAAATAGTTATCGAGTTGTTGTTTTTGGTGAAGTGTAACTTTATAACAAACTCGAGTAGCCTTTATAACAAATGCACTATTGTCCTCTGCATTTTATTATGCAGGAGGTGAAATCACAACGTTAGATGATGACGCTCCCACTACTTTCTGAGATTTCTGCCTCCTTGGGAATGTGAGCAAGGCAAGGCGCAGAGACAGAATTTTCCCCCACGTGGGGCGACTTCCTAGCTTTAACTGCCCTGACAGCTCATGGCTCTGTGTGGAGAAACCATTACCAGGAGTTTTAAGAAGGAAGAATGCAGTCTTTAAGTTCTCATTCTCTAGAGGATATCAAATGATGAGAAGGAAAACTATGAAGTCAGTTCAGCTTCTGACTCTAAACTTCAAAGAAAAAGAGAAGTGATAGAAATGTACAGTTGTGGGAAGACCTTGTGTACATTTGGAAAGTTTTGTACCTAAATAGTTTTTTTGCCTAGTCCCTCTAGTGAGTCATTGCTTTATTTTTTATTTTTTAAATTGGAATATAAATGCTTTACAATGCTGTGTTAGTTTCTGTTATACAACAACACAAATCATCTATACATACTCCCTCTAACTGGAGCCTCCCTCCCATTCCCTCCTAAGCCATCCCTCCAGGGCATCACAGAGCACCAAGTGGAGCTCCCTGTGATATGCAGTGGCTTCCCAAGACCTGGCTATTTCACACATGGTCGTGTATCTGTCTAGACCACTCTCCCAGTGCACCCCATCCTCTCTTCCCCTCCCCATGTTCTTAACGTCCAATCTCGACCTCTGTGTCTCTGTTCCTTCCCTGCAGATAAGTTCACTAGTACATTTTTCTAGATTCCATATGTACGCATTAATATACACTATTTGTTTTTACCTTTTTGACTTCCCAAGTCATTGTTTTCTTAATACAAATTATATAACTGCCTGTTTCTAAAAGGACAACCCAGGCAGTGTTATAAATATCAGGATGGAATCGACCAAACTACAATTGCTCACACAAAAGCTCGAAAGGCCTTCAGCATCCCAGGCATTTGACTCCAGAAGCACGCAGCAGAAGAGCCCAGCCTGAAGGTCCAAGGCACGTGAGCACCAAGTGGCCTGTCAAAGCCCTCCGAGTAGCTTCACATGCCATTCTCCTCACAGACACGCATGCCACTTGTCATGGCATTCTGAAAGCTATACGTTGCATCCCATGTATACAGTTACAGGTTCAAATATAATTTATGATCACACCAGTCACGAACGGGGAATGAATAAGCAAAGAATATAAATACCTACTGGGTTCTGCCTAATTCCTTTTAAGCCTGTGGCAACGCGGTGCCCCCTGGTTCCCAGCCTCTCCCTTTCTCTTTGACCACTTGATATCATTTAAGTCAATAATATGGTTATGAATCCCCATTCATAACCCAAATTGGTTGTGTACTTTGAGACGCACGGCTAAAGCAAAAGACAAGGGTGCAACTATTTCACCCAGCCACAGAGTAGAGGATTCATTAGTGGGAATTCTCATATGGCTTTTTTGTAAGATGAGCTATAATTTGCCCCAAATCCACAAACCAAGACCTCGTTAGGATTACTTAACACTTAAAATTCCTCAGTAGTAAGACTAAAAAGTCAATACTGATCCTCCTAAAAATAATTTGGTAATACAAATCGAAAGTCTGAAGAATGTGTGTATCCTGTGGGAAACAGACTTAGAAGAAAGAATCAGGGATGCTCTCCTCTAATACAAAATAAAAAGTTTAATATAAACAAGAAAAAAAAACAAAAAGAAAGGTTAAAAAAAAGAATCAGGGATGTGGACAAAGATTTAAATATGCAGGTCCTTATCGAAGTCGATTTATGATAGAGAAGATTTGGGGAAAAAAATCCAAGTATCCCATAATAAAAAATAAATTATGGTCTATTTATATGGAGAGATATTAGGTCATCATTAAAAAAACATATCAGGAAAATTCTAATAATATCAATGCACTGAAAATGAGCAGCCGTCATGAGTATAAAATTAAAATATTAAATTTTATACATACTATGATCCCGATATCATAATGTTTGGACACAGAATAAATACTGAAAGAAAAGACAGTGAGTTACACTGGTAGTTATGGCTAGGTGGCATTCATTCTGTTTTCATCGCAATGTTTTTCTGTATTTTCCATAATGTGCATCCACAGTGATCTTGTATAAGTTTCCTAATTATAAGCATAATACACAGTACAAATTAAAGATATATCTGAATCATATAAAGCACTGCACAAGATAGACAGCTGGGGAATAAAAGCTGCTCTGTTCATGTAACTTTTAAAGAGGTGGTCCTGACATGAGCATCATACAGAAACTCAGAAATCCACGACCATGTCAATTACTGATGGGCTCCAGGAGCTTTGACAAGTAATTACTCAAGATCTTCTCCCGAAGATCTTCTCTCGTGCTAGAGACACATTCTCCACTGACAGAGGCTTACAGAATCCCTTTGCTGGTATTCATCTGCCTGTCCCGTAAAACATGACCTAGCAAGTCCCTTTCAGCCAAGACTGAAAGAGGGGCCGAGGGCCCCAGGTAACATGATGCACCCAGCGCACGTCTGCAGCTCTGACAGGTGCAAACAACGCCTCTTGTCTAAATATAAACGGACTCGGGCAGTTTGGAAACCGTCTTTCCACTTAACACTTAAAATTCCTCAGTAGTAAGACTAAAAAGTCAATACTGATCCTCCTAAAAATAATTTGGTAATACAAATCGAAAGTCTGAAGAATGTGTGTATCCTGTGGGAAACAGACTTAGAAGAAAGAATCAGGGATGCTCTCCTCTAATACAAAATAAAAAGTTTAATATAAACAAGAAAAAAAAACAAAAAGAAAGGTTAAAAAAAAGAATCAGGGATGTGGACAAAGATTTAAATATGCAGGTCCTTATCGAAGTCGATTTATGATAGAGAAGATTTGGGGAAAAAAATCCAAGTATCCCATAATAAAAAATAAATTATGGTCTATTTATATGGAGAGATATTAGGTCATCATTAAAAAAACATATCAGGAAAATTCTAATAATATCAATGCACTGAAAATGAGCAGCCGTCATGAGTATAAAATTAAAATATTAAATTTTATACATACTATGATCCCGATATCATAATGTTTGGACACAGAATAAATACTGAAAGAAAAGACAGTGAGTTACACTGGTAGTTATGGCTAGGTGGCATTCATTCTGTTTTCATCGCAATGTTTTTCTGTATTTTCCATAATGTGCATCCACAGTGATCTTGTATAAGTTTCCTAATTATAAGCATAATACACAGTACAAATTAAAGATATATCTGAATCATATAAAGCACTGCACAAGATAGACAGCTGGGGAATAAAAGCTGCTCTGTTCATGTAACTTTTAAAGAGGTGGTCCTGACATGAGCATCATACAGAAACTCAGAAATCCACGACCATGTCAATTACTGATGGGCTCCAGGAGCTTTGACAAGTAAATTACTCAAGATCTTCTCCCGAAGATCTTCTCTCGTGCTAGAGACACATTCTCCACTGACAGAGGCTTACAGAATCCCTTTGCTGGTATTCATCTGCCTGTCCCGTAAAACATGACCTAGCAAGTCCCTTTCAGCCAAGACTGAAAGAGGGGCCGAGGGCCCCAGGTAACATGATGCACCCAGCGCACGTCTGCAGCTCTGACAGGTGCAAACAACGCCTCTTGTCTAAATATAAACGGACTCGGGCAGTTTGGAAACCGTCTTTCCCACTTTCTATTCTGATCGAGCAAAAGAATGTTCTCTTCTTTAGTTCTGACTCCTGGTCCTGGTTATTTTTATTTAGATCCACTTTTGCTCACTTTAATCCAAAGAGAAACAATGTTAGAACTCGAAGAACACAGAAAGAAAAGGATTTCCAAAATCTCGTGTGATCTGAGTTGTTTTGAAATGTGTTGAGGAGGAGATAGGGCATTAACAATATTTTTAAAAACTTTCTGGGTGAGCAAAAAAAAAAGTAAAAGCTGATGTTAACATATGCAAAAGGAAACACTTTCCAAGATTTAAGTATGAAAAAGGATATAATTTTTAATCAATGGAGTGGAAATTCTTCGGGGGGAACATATAGAACTCTGCTGGAGAAGGAAAGGGCAACCCACTCCAGTATTCTTGCCTGGGGAGTCTTATGGACAGGAGGGGCCTGGTGGGCTATGACTGTCCAATGAGGTCACAAAGAGTCAGACGTGACTTAGCAACTGAGCGCACAGAAATCTGTTCCATTTCCATTTCCTGCCATGCTCTCTCCCATTACCCCTAAGCGTTACCTCCCCCTTCAGGATCCTGTTCAATGATCACTTTTGAAAGGTGAGTCTTCTCTCACCTTCCCTTTTCCCTCTCCCTCCCAGCCACACATGTGCCGTCTTTTTCTTAGCTCCCCAGAGATCTGCCTTTCACACATTCATCCCACAGTATATTTGTTACTTTAAGAGCTTCTTGAGAGTAAGATAACATTTCACTCATTTTTCCCTTTCCAGAGCCCAGGTTTAAGTTAGTTAATAGTGCACTGTTGAATGAATAAACAGATGTTTAAGAGAGAACTGAAAAAAGTCACAGATGAGCCCGAGTGCAAGTATAAGACAGTGCTACCACTAACAACCGTGAAAAAGAACAGTTTATGGCAAAACGATCATTCGTTATGCTCAGTCACTGGCTTCTTGGTTAATCTGGGGGAGGAAGATCGGCTTATTAAAAAAATTAAGGCTACAATTCAATGCCAGATGTTAGAAAAGAAACTTGGTAAGGACTAAAGGGTTGAAATTTCACATTTTCAGGTTCCTTCTTTGTTGCTAGAAAACGGAAGCGTGAGGTAAAACTGTGTCTGAGGGCCAGTCTCGCTCTCAGGTTCTGGGGTTTGTGACTGATAGGAGTTCTGAAACAGTTCTCCAGAGCTAGTACCCCTGCCCTATTCCAAGTGCAAAGACTGTGCTCTTTTCAAACTCACAGATGCCATTACTCCCACCTACCAAGACTGTGGTGTGCCACAACTAAGTTTAGCCCCCCTCTTCTCGTCTGAAGTAGTCACCTAAACCACAGGTGAAATTATTGCCCGTGATTTCTTAGATCTATGTAAGGAAGATGCTTCCAAAACCTAAAACTATACAATTGTATTTACTTGTCCCAACTCCTTCCCAGTTTGCTTCAGATCACCCTTTGCCTGCATATGTTTTGCAATACCTGTAGGCTCTTTATCTCTGCCCACTCCTCTAGCAGGCTCCCTCCACTGGAGAAATGTAGCCAGCACTTGGCTTCACACATTTTCAAGCTTCTCATCAGCTAATAAAAGGGGGGTTAGAGTTAGCAAAGGAATCACTGCGTAGGAATTTCACTTGCCAACTGCTTACCCATAGTTAATTTCCCAGGTGGTCCTTAATCAGATTTACCCATTGAAAGAGAAGGAAGAGAAGTAATGATCACCCTTCAGAGAGGAAGACTGAGTCTGAGGAAGCTCTTTATAGTACTAAAGGCACCAACTGGATTATGGTAATGGATCAACATTTTTGTCTTTCATTCCTAGTAAAATTAGAAGCTACTTTTAAATCTCTTACAGCAGAAATTCCCATATGCTATAGTCAACCTAATGAATTTTTATAAAACTAAATATATGCACTATACAGGACTAGCCTCTACCGTGAGTTCATGTCCTTCTATATTTTGCTGTTATTGCTGTTAAAGAGCGTGTCCGTGTGTGATCAGTAGCTGCCTTGGAAACCCTATAGACTGTAGCTTGCCAAGCTCCTCTATCCATGGGATTCTCCAGGCAAGAGCGGAGTATTTCTTTTAAAAATGAAAATAGTAACAGAAGATGTCTTTCCTTGGCACTTTAAAAAGCTGGCAATCCTATATTAATTTCCAAAATTCAGGAAAACTGGAAAACCGGGACCCTCATCCCTAAAATGGCTACCTCAAAGCTGATCACCAAGGAGATGGTATCTGTGACTACACACATGCATATTTAAATAGATCTCTCAAGGGTGGAGGGGCTTCTATAAGCTGTCTTCTAAGCTCATCATTCCCTACGGATCTCAAGCTGAAGCACAGAGATCAAAGAGGCCTTGTAGGTACAGGCTGAACCTGTTCATACAGATTCAAGTCAGGCAATTTCCTCGAAAATATACCTACCTGAAAACCCTCAACTATACATGCAGTATTCGGAGTTGGGTATTGGTCCTTTGCTCCAACAACAACTTTATAAAAAAGGATTTCACCTATTAGGATGGTAATGATAACACATTCAGTGAAGCGATGAAAAAACAGACATGGGGAATAGAAATAGGGACATTGTGGGGAATGAACAGTGGGTGGGAGGCGTAAAGGAAGCAGCATGAAAACCTATATAGTATCATGTGTGAAAAAAATAGCTATTGTCATTCAGCTGTGAGAAAAGGCAATCCTGCAGGGGTGCTATGAGACGGCCTGGAGGGGTGGAATGGGGGTATATACATATGACTAATCTGGGATCATACATATCTATAAACAACAAAACTCTATAATAAAGTAAAAAGTCAAATAATTTTTTTTTTAAAAAAAGGATTTCACTGTATTCCTTAAGTGACACCTGGACGGTGCTGAGCACAAAGCAAGCACTCAGTAACGACATACTTTCAACCCTATGCTTGGAGTTGGGGATCCTGATCCCGAAAAGGCTCCACCTACAAGGGTGCTGGGGGAACCCCCTAACCCCGTGAAGCCCGGGGCTGAATAGTGAGATAAAAACGGTGGTTGGATCTAAAATCTATCATAAAAAGTGAAGTAAGCCAAAAAGAAAAAGACAAGTACAGTAAACTAACACACATATACGGAATCTAGTAAGATCGTAATGATAACACATGCAGTGAAGTGGTGGAAAAACAGACATAGAGAACAGACATATGGACATTGTGGGGAATGAACAGTGGGTGGGAGGCGTAAAGGAAGCAGCATGAAAACCTATATAGTATCATGTGTGAAAAAAATAGCTATTGTCATTCAGCTGTGAGAAAAGGCAATCCTGCAGGGGTGCTATGAGACGGCCTGGAGGGGTGGAATGGGGGTATATACATATGACTAATCTGGGATCATACATATCTATAAACAACAAAACTCTATAATAAAGTAAAAAGTCAAATAATTTTTTTTTTAAAAAAAGGATTTCACTGTATTCCTTAAGTGACACCTGGACGGTGCTGAGCACAAAGCAAGCACTCAGTAACGACATACTTTCAACCCTATGCTTGGAGTTGGGGATCCTGATCCCGAAAAGGCTCCACCTACAAGGGTGCTGGGGGAACCCCCTAACCCCGTGAAGCCCGGGGCTGAATAGTGAGATAAAAACGGTGGTTGGATCTAAAATCTATCATAAAAAGTGAAGTAAGCCAAAAAGAAAAAGACAAGTACAGTAAACTAACACACATATACGGAATCTAGTAAGATCGTAATGATAACACATGCAGTGAAGTGGTGGAAAAACAGACATAGAGAACAGACTTAATGGACATTGTGGGGAATAAACAGTGGGTGGGAGGCGTAGAGGGAGTAACATGGAAACCTATACCATCATGTGTGAAAAAATTAGCTATTGTCATTGCACTGTGGGAACAGGGAATCCTGCAGGGGTGCTGTGCGACGGCCTGCAGGGGTGGGATGAGGGGACTAGGAGAGGGGTGGAAGAGGGAGGGGTCAGGGATATACACATAACTAATCTGGAATTATACATATCTGTAAACAACAAAACTCTGTAAAAGTAGAAAGTAAAACAAATTTTTTTTTTTTTAAAAAAAGGATTTTACTATATTCCTTAAGTGACACCTGGACCGTGCTGGGCACAAAGCAAGCACTCAATAATGACACACTTTCAACCCTATGCTTGGAATTGGGGATCCTGATGCCGAAAAAGGCTCCACCTACAAGGGGAGCTGGGGGAACGCATCTGGTCCGCGCTAGGGGCTATTTTCGGCTCCACGTGGGAAGGAGAAGGGACCCCCACCCCGGTGAAACCCGGGGCTGAAGAGTGAGATAAAAACGGGCCGGCGGAACGCCTCTGCCACCCGCCTGCGCGGGCAGCGTGACTTTGCCCGGCTAGGACTCTGCCTAGGGCGAGGGGACTCTGCCTGGCGCCGGCGTCCAGCCCTCTGGCTGTAACGGGATGCTAGGCAGTGGGAAAGCGCCTCGGCCCCTGGCGCCCGTCCCCCTGCTTCTGATGAAATCGTGACCGCCGCCCCTCCGCAGCCCCTGGCCGCCAGCCCTATCGCTGCGGGCGCGCCGCCGATCACGTGGCGCGGAGGGGTTCTGGGGCCCGCGGCTCCACGGTCATTGGTCGACGGCGCGCGTCCCAGGAGTTCCCATTGGTGGTGGGGGGCGTTCACGTGAAAGGGGGTCTGGGATGGCATCCCGAGTGGGGAGAGGGGGCCGGAAAGTTAAAGGGAGCCGCGCGGGGAGCCTGAGTCCCAGGTGAGGGGCCGCGGGGAGGAGGCGGGCCGGCTGCTCTCGCGCGCGCGGACGGATGCGGCTGCCCGCGGAGGGCGCCGACCTGAGCCCCGGTCCCCGCTCCTGCCGTCGCCGCCGCTGCCCCTGCCGCCCCGGCGCGGATGCTGCCGCCGCCTGGCGCCTCCGCACCTCGGGGCTGACGAGCTGTACCAGGTACGTCCCCCAGGGCAGGCCCGCGAGGCCGGGTGCGCGGCTGCAGGACGCGGCGAGGGCGCGCATCAGGGATCCTCTCCGGCTCCTGCCACCTACACGTTCTCAGTCCAGCTTGCAATGACACTCTGGGAGCGGGACACTCGAGGAGGGCTCGAGGAAACGGCGGCTCCCACGTGGAGAGGGCAGTCCAGGGAACAGAGGTGGGATGGAGCCTGGCCGGACCCACGTGATGCGCCGCGTGGGGTCCGAGCCACGACGGGAGGCTGGGGCTCCAGACCCTCTTGGTCCCTACAGTGCCGAGTTCGAACCTGAGCCTTGGCTTTTCTGCCTGGGAACGTCCGACCCTTCTAGAGTGGAGCGATGGGGTCTGAGCACAAGAGAAAGTCACTTTATCTCTCATCCCGCCTCGATTTCCCGCCACCTCTTAGGGAAACACACAGAGGATCGCTCGGGTGGCCGAGGGCTATGGGACACGGAGCGCATCGGCGACGGGGGCCACCTGCCGCCGAGCCACCTCGGGTCCCCGGACCCTAGACGGGTGGTCCTGGGCCGGCGGGGACGAGGTGGCCGCGCGGGGACGCTCTCGCGGCACCGCTCCTCCCGGGGTGGCCCCGGCGCCCCGCCCCGGGGTGATAACTAGGGCTCCTCCTCCTCGCCGTCTTCCTCCCCCTACCGGTCACAACTCCGGGAACCCAGCCCAAGCCCTGCCTCCGGGACACACCAAAGCTCACGTAGTCTGGTGGCGGCTGCCTCCCCTGCCACCTCCCTCCGGGTTGCTCTCCGATGCAGCGAGCCAGCTGGAAAGGGGCTTCCCGCGGCCCAACAGGTGGGTTCCGGACGGGCGGAGGACCGCGGGAGGGGTTGGGGCGGGTGAAGCCCAGGCCTGGCTGGACCCAGGGGATCTTTGAAGCCAGGACGCCCTGGCCTGCCCCGTGTCCTGTGTGACAGCGCGGACGGATGCGGCTGCCCGCGGAGGGCGCCGACCTGAGCCCCGGTCCCGCTCCTGCCGTCGCCGCCGCTGCCCCTGCCGCCCCGGCGCGGATGCTGCCGCCGCCTGGCGCCTCCGCACCTCGGGGCTGACGAGCTGTACCAGGTACGTCCCCCAGGGCAGGCCCGCGAGGCCGGGTGCGCGGCTGCAGGACGCGGCGAGGGCGCGCATCAGGGATCCTCTCCGGCTCCTGCCACCTACACGTTCTCAGTCCAGCTTGCAATGACACTCTGGGAGCGGGACACTCGAGGAGGGCTCGAGGAAACGGCGGCTCCCACGTGGAGAGGGCAGTCCAGGGAACAGAGGTGGGATGGAGCCTGGCCGGACCCACGTGATGCGCCGCGTGGGGTCCGAGCCACGACGGGAGGCTGGGGCTCCAGACCCTCTTGGTCCCTACAGTGCCGAGTTCGAACCTGAGCCTTGGCTTTTCTGCCTGGGAACGTCCGACCCTTCTAGAGTGGAGCGATGGGGTCTGAGCACAAGAGAAAGTCACTTTATCTCTCATCCCGCCTCGATTTCCCGCCACCTCTTAGGGAAACACACAGAGGATCGCTCGGGTGGCCGAGGGCTATGGGACACGGAGCGCATCGGCGACGGGGGCCACCTGCCGCCGAGCCACCTCGGGTCCCCGGACCCTAGACGGGTGGTCCTGGGCCGGCGGGGACGAGGTGGCCGCGCGGGGACGCTCTCGCGGCACCGCTCCTCCCGGGGTGGCCCCGGCGCCCCGCCCCGGGGTGATAACTAGGGCTCCTCCTCCTCGCCGTCTTCCTCCCCCTACCGGTCACAACTCCGGGAACCCAGCCCAAGCCCTGCCTCCGGGACACACCAAAGCTCACGTAGTCTGGTGGCGGCTGCCTCCCCTGCCACCTCCCTCCGGGTTGCTCTCCGATGCAGCGAGCCAGCTGGAAAGGGGGCTTCCCCGCGGCCCAACAGGTGGGTTCCGGACGGGCGGAGGACCGCGGGGAGGGGTTGGGGGCGGGGTGAAGCCCAGGCCTGGCTGGACCCAGGGGTCAGTGACCTGTGGGATCTTTGAAGCCAGGACGCCCTGGCCTGCCCCCGTGTCCTGTGTGACACCCTTTTGAATCCAGAGAAACGAGTGTGGAAGGGACTCCATGCAGAGGAGAGGGAAGAGAGCCCAGAACAGACTGAAAGATCAGGGCTCTATCCTGGTATTGTTTGCTGCACAAGAGGAGAAAATTGAGGACTTAGAGAATTGCTAGATGCTGAAGCCTGTAGTCTTTGTGGCCAGGCCTCCCCGGGACACCCAGGGTCCAGGAGAAGAGAGCCTTAGGGCTTCAGGCTGGGGGCAGCGGAGAAGGGGAAATGGTTCATTTGGCAGCCTTGCCTAGAAGCCAGGGCTAAAGGGAAGACAGCTGGAGGACTTATGCCTAAAGTAAAGTTGAGTTCTTAGGGAAAAGTTAGTGGGAAAAGAGGAGCCACCCAGGCAAGATCAACGACGCGGAATATCAGAGCTCTAAGGGATCTTGGGGAGAAGCTCAAGCCCAGAGAGGGTAAGTAATTTGCCCCATGTGGCACAGCTAGGTGTAGGCATTCCTAGGAAGTGCGCTCTTTCATACTGGCCACTTTTAGATGCAGATACTGTGCCATGCTAACTTATTTCTCACCTAGAATATGCAGCCTCATCCTGCAGATATTTATCTCAAAGATGCTTTGGATGACGGTGACAGAATAGAGGAGTCCAGGTGGCATCTAGCACTGTGAATGAGGGCCCTATGGTCGGAGTACAAAGGGAAAGATGCCAACTTTGTTCATACGACGGCAGCCAAACCTTTTGAGAGCAAATAAAGAAATGTTGCAGGAGTGGGTAGCCACGTCTCTTAATAAATTATTCCTGGTAACTTGGTTGTGAATGCTCACCTGCTGTGGCTTCTGTGCTGTGAGTTCTTGGTGTGTCTGTTTTTTCTGTCTCTTCTTATCAAAGTACAAGAGAACAGGGCAGGCAACGGGGGAGGCCATGTGAGGGCCTCAGTGCTAAAGAAAAAGATTTCCTTTCTATAAAAGGCACAGACGGGGAGTCAGGAGCTCCGTGGCCTGACACTGTGAAGGTTATGGGGTTATTTTCTGTACAAGCTGATTGTTTTTAGAGAAGAATCACCATGATGTGTAACCCTGGCCAGCTGTCTTGAGAGGGTGTGTGGTTTGTCCCTGATGGAACAGGGAAAGCATGTATGCAAAACTGTCCATGTTCTAATTTGCATAGAGGGTTTGTTAGAATTTGCCTTCTTTGGACCAGAAACATTGAGACATACCCTTAGGTATATCCAGTGTCTCCAAGACTGACCTCCTAAGCATCGCTTTGGAAGCAAAGGTTTTGAGCAACCCTGCTGATTTGAGTAGCATCTACCCATGGGCTCGTGACCCTGTCCTGCACCAAACTGGTGTCCAGGTCCTGTGTCATGTCTGCTGGTTCACTTGTGTGTTCACATCTTGTTCTGTTTTGTTTTTTTTTTTTCCTGACCAACCTTGATGATTCATATCACCTGACTTGGGCGAGGGAGAGGGCACAGTTGCCAAAGAGTCTGTCAGAGAGGCCCGCACAGCCCGATGCATCCTGTCTGGGAACTGATCATTTTGTTGCAAGAAAAGGGCCCACGCAAGCCTGTGTAGGCATTCCTAGGAAGTGCGCTCTTTCATACTGGCCACTTTTAGATGCAGATACTGTGCCATGCTAACTTATTTCTCACCTAGAATATGCAGCCTCATCCTGCAGATATTTATCTCAAAGATGCTTTGGATGACGGTGACAGAATAGAGGAGTCCAGGTGGCATCTAGCACTGTGAATGAGGGCCCTATGGTCGGAGTACAAAGGGAAAGATGCCAACTTTGTTCATACGACGGCAGCCAAACCTTTTGAGAGCAAATAAAGAAATGTTGCAGGAGTGGGTAGCCACGTCTCTTAATAAATTATTCCTGGTAACTTGGTTGTGAATGCTCACCTGCTGTGGCTTCTGTGCTGTGAGTTCTTGGTGTGTCTGTTTTTTCTGTCTCTTCTTATCAAAGTACAAGAGAACAGGGCAGGCAACGGGGGAGGCCATGTGAGGGCCTCAGTGCTAAAGAAAAAGATTTCCTTTCTATAAAAGGCACAGACGGGGAGTCAGGAGCTCCGTGGCCTGACACTGTGAAGGTTATGGGGTTATTTTCTGTACAAGCTGATTGTTTTTAGAGAAGAATCACCATGATGTGTAACCCTGGCCAGCTGTCTTGAGAGGGTGTGTGGTTTGTCCCTGATGGAACAGGGAAAGCATGTATGCAAAACTGTCCATGTTCTAATTTGCATAGAGGGTTTGTTAGAATTTGCCTTCTTTGGACCAGAAACATTGAGACATACCCTTAGGTATATCCAGTGTCTCCAAGACTGACCTCCTAAGCATCGCTTTGGAAGCAAAGGTTTTGAGCAACCCTGCTGATTTGAGTAGCATCTACCCATGGGCTCGTGACCCTGTCCTGCACCAAACTGGTGTCCAGGTCCTGTGTCATGTCTGCTGGTTCACTTGTGTGTTCACATCTTGTTCTGTTTTGTTTTTTTTTTTTCCTGACCAACCTTGATGATTCATATCACCTGACTTGGGCGAGGGAGAGGGCACAGTTGCCAAAGAGTCTGTCAGAAGAGAGGGCCCGACGCACAGCCCGATGCATCCTGTCTGGGAACTGATCATTTTGTTGCCATTTAAGGATAAAACACCTGTCCGGGTGCCTGCCTTTCAGGGAGTTAGGAAACTTATTATTACCTTGGGTGTCTCCGGTGACAGGAGTGCGTCTGGGTGTTGGTCATCCCTGTCATAGTCTGTCAGGAAATTTCTGAGCAGAAGGTCGGGAAGGCTGTTCCCAAGCCAGCACTTCAAAAACTGGAATCTACCTGTGAGGAAACACAAGGGAATCAGGAGTTAGACTGCACCCTCTGTGGAGGCCGCAGGGGTTAGTGACCTTCCCTCCAGCGCCGGTGACACCATAAAAGTGAAGGGATCTAGGCAGGAGCCCGGGAGAAATGCCTTGGCCACCAGGCCGCCAGGTAATCCACCTTCCTCTTGCCTTTAATGGAGAAATTCACAAAACCAATTCAGCCCTGGAAAGTGCCAGTGGAAATGTTTAATTAAGTCTGGCGTAGCTCCAGTCTCACCTCCTCACCAACCCCCCATCGCCATTCTTAAAGCTTGGTCATAAAAGGGCTCTTGGGGCTGCATGTATAGGTCTGGATCCAAATACTGAAACTTTACCAAGGCTTTCGGCTAAGCCACTCTGACAGGCAGGGCTAGGACTTGAGAGCCCCTGTGGTCAACTGCAAGTGTGCCGATATCTTTCACTGATCTCCTTGTGTTAGAATGCTTTTCCCAGAATGTCTTGAGAGTTCCCCAGTCATTTTCGAATGATCTGTTTTGAGGATGTGCGGGAAAGCATGCATAAGGGTGGTTTGCTGGACTCAGGTAGAGGGCCTGCAGTTGACCTTGTGCTGACTCAGGCCCGGAGGAAGCCACTGTGGCCGAGGAGGAGGAAGCCCTCCTCCCTCGGTTCACACCCAGGTTGTCAGGGGTTGGCAGAGGAGGTGGGGCTGGGATGCAAGGTTTTGCCTGCTGTTTGGTTATTTTTAATGAACATTTCATGCAAAAAACTAGAGCTACCTGTGTTAGAAGTAGAACTGAAAGTGTGATTCCAATGCATTCTAACAGAGTTAGAATGATCTCTGGCAATAAACCGAGGAAAAGAGATCTGAGGTACTTTGTACGTACAGGGTTTTTTGTGTTTTGTTTGTTTTGCATTGAACCCCTTTGTGAACCCACTGACTTTATTTTTTTAAGCTGCCTTGCACAATTTAGTCAGAACTTTCCTTTCCAGAACAATTGCATGGGTATAAGCAAAGATAATAACCAATCTGCTCCTAAAATTGTCAACTTGGCTAAAAGTTAGCTAGAAGTTGGCTAAAAGTTTCACTTGGCTAGAGGAGAAACAGTAGCAGATATTCTTTAAAATGCATCTAGATGGCTACATTATGGCTATAAATGAAGATGAGGGCACTTAGAAAGGTTGGGCCATTTCAGACTCACACAGGTACTTCTATATTTTTACTGTTTTGTCTCTGAATGTGTGTGTTTCTCCACGTGGTCATCCCCAAGGGCGTCCTGCATCCGGGGAAGTGCTGGTTTTTTGTTTGTTTTGGAAATGGAATCAAACCCAGTGTGTCTTCATAATTCTTCATTTTTCTTTATATACTTGGTTATCAAAATCAGAAGTTGAAAATTAGATATTATTTGTGGGACCAGTGGTCCCCAATGATGTCATGAGCAGCATTTTGCCACTTCTTCTCCTGAGCAGCCACCACCAGCCCACACCACGGCGTCCCGCACCCCATGGAGGGGAGATGGGGGCCTGAAAGTCGGTACCCCATCTGCCACCACACACTGTTGCCACAATAGAGCCTTTGCGGTAGTCAAGGGAGATGTGTTTGGCAACCAATCCAGAGCCTGTGTTCTATGAGTCTCAAGCTAGAGATTTTAATCTTGATTTCATCACTGACTTCTTCAGTTAGCCCACTGGAATTTGGGATATCAGGCTATCCATTGGCCATAGTAATTAGAATAAAAATGACTTGGCTCTAGTGTAGCAGTAGTGTTAGGTGAGTTTTGGCAAATCTTAAGATATTTGAGATGTTGATTTTCTAACAGGGGTTGCAGAGAGGGGGGATCTCTGGGCAATAAACTAGAGCTACCTGTGTTAGAAGTAGAACTGAAAGTGTGATTCCAATGCATTCTAACAGAGTTAGAATGATCTCTGGCAATAAACCGAGGAAAAGAGATCTGAGGTACTTTGTACGTACAGGGTTTTTTGTGTTTTGTTTGTTTTGCATTGAACCCCTTTGTGAACCCACTGACTTTATTTTTTTAAGCTGCCTTGCACAATTTAGTCAGAACTTTCCTTTCCAGAACAATTGCATGGGTATAAGCAAAGATAATAACCAATCTGCTCCTAAAATTGTCAACTTGGCTAAAAGTTAGCTAGAAGTTGGCTAAAAGTTTCACTTGGCTAGAGGAGAAACAGTAGCAGATATTCTTTAAAATGCATCTAGATGGCTACATTATGGCTATAAATGAAGATGAGGGCACTTAGAAAGGTTGGGCCATTTCAGACTCACACAGGTACTTCTATATTTTTACTGTTTTGTCTCTGAATGTGTGTGTTTCTCCACGTGGTCATCCCCAAGGGCGTCCTGCATCCGGGGAAGTGCTGGTTTTTTGTTTGTTTTGGAAATGGAATCAAACCCAGTGTGTCTTCATAATTCTTCATTTTTCTTTATATACTTGGTTATCAAAATCAGAAGTTGAAAATTAGATATTATTTGTGGGACCAGTGGTCCCCAATGATGTCATGAGCAGCATTTTGCCACTTCTTCTCCTGAGCAGCCACCACCAGCCCACACCACGGCGTCCCGCACCCCATGGAGGGGAGATGGGGGCCTGAAAGTCGGTACCCCATCTGCCACCACACACTGTTGCCACAATAGAGCCTTTGCGGTAGTCAAGGGAGATGTGTTTGGCAACCAATCCAGAGCCTGTGTTCTATGAGTCTCAAGCTAGAGATTTTAATCTTGATTTCATCACTGACTTCTTCAGTTAGCCCACTGGAATTTGGGATATCAGGCTATCCATTGGCCATAGTAATTAGAATAAAAATGACTTGGCTCTAGTGTAGCAGTAGTGTTAGGTGAGTTTTGGCAAATCTTAAGATATTTGAGATGTTTTCTTAGATTCAGTTTTCTTGCTTAGAGAAGTTCTATTATTTCAGAAAAGATAAGAAAGTACAAAGCAGGAAAACAGAAATTTCCTGAAATTCCATCATCTTGGTATTCTGACAGTTTTAAGTATATCGCTATTCTTTTTTCTGTGCAGATATGTAATTTTTCCCTACAAGCCTAGTCTCTCTATATAGTTTTATCTTCTCCATTTTTACACTAATCCTATATTATAAATCTTTATGCCATTTAATACCAAATAATAGTTTTAATGATGATATAAAATTATATCACATAGATATGGTATACTCAATTTAATTGGACACCTGTTATTGGTCATTTAGTTTATTTTCTGACACTTCCCCCTCTAATGTTGCATTGAATACTTTAATACATTAATCTCCATGCATTTTAAAGTATTCCCTTAAGTTTAATGCCTATACCTGACATTAGAACCCAAAATTATAAGATTTAGAAATGTGCCCATTGAGACTAGTATAGATATTTGTATTATCTTTAGAAATCATTTCCTAACTCATTAGGTAAAAATAGGCACTGTTTTCTAATCCAAATTTCTTAAATTACTTACAAAGTTTGACATTTTGCATATTTATGAGTCCCTTTTAATTTGCTTTCATGAATTGTCTATTCATGCTCTTTGCTCACTTTTCTAGATGGAATATTTGTTCTTATTATTTTGTAAAAAACCTATACATGAAGTTTTAACACTGTGCTTCCATGCTTTTTGGAAAGTATTTTCCCAGTTTGTTTTTTTGGTTTTACTTATTTTATTCACTTATAGAAAAAATTGCTTTTATGAAGTCAGTTCATCCTAATCGTTAGCATGATTCTCTTTGCTTTTTATTCTTATAGAGACTATTTTCACTGTAGGGAAAAAAAAAACAACAACAATTTGCTGATGCAAAAGGTTTAAAAATACCAAACTGCTGGCACTTTTTAAAAGTAAGACACACTAGAATATAAAAATACACTGTACGTTGAATGAAAGCTGGTTGGGGTCAGTCATCACGCCTGAATCCCAAACTCTGGCATTATGCCCGGCACATAGTAAACACCAATCCGTATTTGTGGGATGAATTAATTTCTTTTTATCAGATGAATGCCGTATTTACCAAACTGTGTTCGGCAAGGTACTCTGCAAAAAGCAGAGGCTTTCCTCATTAGGGATAAGTTTAGGAAACTCCGTAAACAGCATAATGTTTTCATTATTCCCCATGGCCCATCAGTGCCCTGAAGGCCTCAAGAAGTCCTAACAGGGAGCCCTATGAACTGAGTCTAAGACCAGTGGTTCTGTACTTCTTTCTTTGTTTGTTTTGACCTTGGGCCTCCTGCCCCGCCCACCCTCCACTTATACTCTTAATCTCCCCTGAAACCTCGGTGGGGCTGGACCACACATGAGTTAACACTGAGCTGTAGCCACGTGGGCAGAGATGAAGGCAAACGCAGCTTGCAGGTCCCTGTTGAAAGGATGAGTCTGAACGTCCGTCTGACCTGCTTGCTGTTTCTGTTTTACCCCCTGGCCAGGGTTCTAGCCTGTTCCTCTGACCCCGTGATGGCCGTGGACATCGAGTGCAGATATAGCTGCGTGGCCCCCTCCTTGCGCAGAGAGCGGTTCGCCTTCCAGATCGCCCCCAAACCGAGCAAGCCTCTGAGGCCTTGTATTCAGCTGAGCGGCAAGAATGAAGCCAGTGGCACGGTGGCCCCGACGGTCCAAGAGAAAAAGGTGAAGAAGCGGGTATCCTTCGCTGACAACCAAGGGCTGGCCCTGACCATGGTCAAAGTGTTCTCCGAGTTCGATGACCCATTGGATATCCCGCTGAACATCACTGAGCTCCTGGATAGCATCGTGAGCCTGACGACCGCGGAGAGCGAGAGCTTTGTGCTGGATTTCTCGCAGCCATCGGCAGACTACCTGGACTTCAGAAATCGGCTTCAGACCGACCATGTGTGCCTGGAGAACTGTGTCCTGAAGGACAGGTCCATCGCAGGCACCGTGAAGGTGCAGAACCTCGCGTTTGAGAAGACAGTGAAAGTCAGGATGACTTTCGACACCTGGAAAAGCTTCACAGACTTTCCCTGTTGGTACGTGAAGGACACGTACGCGGGTTCAGACAAGGACACGTTCTCTTTTGACATCAGCTTGCCTGAGAAAATTCAGTCCTATGAGAGGATGGAGTTTGCCGTGTGCTATGAGTGCAATGGACAGACGTACTGGGACAGCAACAAAGGCAAAAACTATAGGATCATCCGGGCAGAGCTGAAATCTACCCAGGGAACAGCCCAGCCACCTAGCGGACCCGATTTTGAAATAGCTTTTGACCAGTTTGGAAGCCCTCGGTGTTCCTACGGTCTGTTTCCGGAGTGGCCAAGTTATTTGGGATATGAGAAGCTTGGGCCTTACTATTAGGGATAGCCTGGGGTCGGAGCCGGGCTCAGTGGGTGTGGACGAGCCGAGCTGCCGTCACCCTGGGCTGAAGGCGGAAGCCCAGAGCAAAGGTGAACTGTCGTCAGACACAGTTTTGAAAAGAAGGACCAGTCCCTTACCTGCTGTTTTTTAGTTTTAACACTGAGCTGTAGCCACGTGGGCAGAGATGAAGGCAAACGCAGCTTGCAGGTCCCTGTTGAAAGGATGAGTCTGAACGTCCGTCTGACCTGCTTGCTGTTTCTGTTTTACCCCCTGGCCAGGGTTCTAGCCTGTTCCTCTGACCCCGTGATGGCCGTGGACATCGAGTGCAGATATAGCTGCGTGGCCCCCTCCTTGCGCAGAGAGCGGTTCGCCTTCCAGATCGCCCCCAAACCGAGCAAGCCTCTGAGGCCTTGTATTCAGCTGAGCGGCAAGAATGAAGCCAGTGGCACGGTGGCCCCGACGGTCCAAGAGAAAAAGGTGAAGAAGCGGGTATCCTTCGCTGACAACCAAGGGCTGGCCCTGACCATGGTCAAAGTGTTCTCCGAGTTCGATGACCCATTGGATATCCCGCTGAACATCACTGAGCTCCTGGATAGCATCGTGAGCCTGACGACCGCGGAGAGCGAGAGCTTTGTGCTGGATTTCTCGCAGCCATCGGCAGACTACCTGGACTTCAGAAATCGGCTTCAGACCGACCATGTGTGCCTGGAGAACTGTGTCCTGAAGGACAGGTCCATCGCAGGCACCGTGAAGGTGCAGAACCTCGCGTTTGAGAAGACAGTGAAAGTCAGGATGACTTTCGACACCTGGAAAAGCTTCACAGACTTTCCCTGTTGGTACGTGAAGGACACGTACGCGGGTTCAGACAAGGACACGTTCTCTTTTGACATCAGCTTGCCTGAGAAAATTCAGTCCTATGAGAGGATGGAGTTTGCCGTGTGCTATGAGTGCAATGGACAGACGTACTGGGACAGCAACAAAGGCAAAAACTATAGGATCATCCGGGCAGAGCTGAAATCTACCCAGGGAACAGCCCAGCCACCTAGCGGACCCGATTTTGAAATAGCTTTTGACCAGTTTGGAAGCCCTCGGTGTTCCTACGGTCTGTTTCCGGAGTGGCCAAGTTATTTGGGATATGAGAAGCTTGGGCCTTACTATTAGGGACAGCCTGGGGTCGGAGCCGGGCTCAGTGGGTGTGGACGAGCCGAGCTGCCGTCACCCTGGGCTGAAGGCGGAAGCCCAGAGCAAAGGTGAACTGTCGTCAGACACAGTTTTGAAAAGAAAGGATCCTAGTCCCTTTTTTTCCTTCCATCAGCCAAGACAGCCAGGTTTAGATCACAGAACTGGGTTCACATGCGGAGGAGATGGTTGCACTGGTCCATTTGGCAACAAGGGTCTGAGCAGGATGGTCCCAGAAAGGGTCTGGCTGGGACCCAGGCTTGTGGGCAACGCTGGCCAGGCCAGAGGCTGTTGGCTCAGTGAGGAGTCGCTCTCCCCTTGGGTGTGGGAGGTCAGTTCCCTAGCAAGCCGCAGTCCTCTCCCTGGCCCCAGGCCCCTCTTCTGGGGGTCTTCTCTGCCCAGTCAGGGCCTTCACATATCTACGTGGGCTTCACACTTTATCTCTGCATTTTTGTGCATTTGATTTTCTTCCACAGTTCAGCTGGTGTTCAGGAAAAGATACTAAAGGCCAGTCGGCTCGTGATGGAGAGGACATTTCCTCTTTATGATCCCGCCTGGAGAGCTTGGCACAGGACGGCACACCAGCTGTGGAAGGTCAGCCGGCTCCTGGGTGGTGTCACCAACGGCACACCAGGCTGATGTCAGGAGGACAGTCAGGAGTGGGACACTTGGCCTCTCCTCTTGGCTTTGGGGGAGCTTTCTAAGCACTCACTCTTACCCTGAGTCACTGGTCAGCTCGGTTGCAAGACTTGTGACTTGCTTAGCTGGTTTGCCCGTGTCTCTTTCTTCCCAAAAGGATTTTAGAATTTCTTTTCCTGGAGAGTTGTCATTGACGCCATGTTTGGGACGTTTGGATTTGCGGATATCCTCCAGAAAACATTTGGTTTTATTTTGACTGTGATTTACAACATCTGCATTGTAAACAACACTTTACCAGCCCCCATGGACTTTGTTTTTTTTTTTTTTTTTTTATTTATGGTGTGTGGGTATGGAAAGGGATGGGAAAAAAGTTCTCAGACTTGATTTTCACAGTTTGCAAACTCTGAAATATCATCAACTCAGTGTTCTTAATTAACCCCATTAGACTCAAGCATTAAAAGTCTGTTGGTTCACACTGTTGTGAGATTCCTGGGACTCTCCTCGTCTGACAGATCCCTGAACCCTGTGATTTTTCTTAGGCAAGATTTGTTGGTACTTGGGGGTGTTTAAAAAATATTTTTATATGTATATTTGTGGAAGGTTGGGGGTTTGTTTTTATTTTTGGAGCTTAGTTAAAGGACTGCCTCGTTTTTCTTCTGCCTGACCTTAAACAAAAGTGAGGTGTGCCTAAGGAAGGCAGGAAACGAGGTGCCTGACTGCCTGGATCTGAGGGATCAGCCCCTGGGCTCTGCAAGCAAAGTATCTTCTTTTGCTTGCATTCTCCAGACCGGTCGGAAGAGACCTCCCGGCTTCTGTGGCTTTTACAAATTCATCATCGCGCAGATCTCAAATGTCTTGGCTCCTAGAGTTTTGTGGTTGGGTTTTTTCTCCTTTTGTGACTTTTAAAATGTTTTGATTTTTTAAATGCTCTTAAGTGGTGTTCCACAGAGTCCTTATCCCTAAAACTGGCTGTGACTAGTCTGTAACCTAGTGCTTTATTTTTTTATGTCTCTCCCAGGTGGGCTGCTCTGGGGGATTATATGCTAATATAATTTATGGGACAATCACATTTTTTTTCTTATGCTGACATTGCAGAACTGGGTTTTATCTAAGCATGTCTTACATCCAGTACACAGACAGGCCTCTCTATGTCACAAATCTGGTGATTAGAACTTATACAAGAGTATAAATCAACAACATTTGGAAGCCAAACTGATTTTATATAGGTCATGAACTTATTTTGCTTTAAGAAGTCCCCTCCCTCCTCGTGCAATTTATGAAAGGTACAAGGTGCTCTGTCCTTTTCCTATGACCAGATGGTTCCCTGTTAGTAAGAAAAATGCCTCAAGTGACTTTTGTATGGTTTTCAGCAATTGTGATCTGAAGGCATTCCTGTGTCAAAATTTGAAATATGGTAATTCAGCGATACGTATCTCTTTTAAAACAGCCACAAACCCTCCCCCTACACTTCTTCCCTCCCAGCTCACCCCAGCTTTTCTGCCGGGGGCACTGGTTGCATGCCCCCCACCAGTGCACCTGGGTTGCTCACCCCAATGAGCAAGTTCTTACCCGCAAGCAAAGAAAAGACCTTTCTCTGACTGAAGCATGTACCTCCCCAAGCTCCCTGGCAAGACCATCAGGCAGTGAGGTCTTGGCTTCTGAAGAATTCAGTTTGGTTGCTTAGTCATGGTCGATTCTTTGCAACCCCATGGACGTGGCATACCAGGCTTCCCTGTCTTTCAGCCATCTCCCTGAGCTTGCTCAAGTTCATGTCCATTGAGTCAGTGATGTCATCCAAGTGAGGCCATCTGAAGAGTACGATCTCCTCTTTACTAATAAGTCTGTCTCCTTTGGGCTTCCCAGGTGGTGCTAGTGGTAAGGAACTCGGTTGCTAACACAGGAGACGAGAAAGGATCGATCCCTGGGTTGGAAAGATCCCCTGGAGGAGGGCGTGACAATCCACTCCAGTATTCTTGCCTGGAAAATGCCATGGACAATGGAGCCTGGCGGGCTACAGTCCATAGGGTCACAAAGAGTCGGACACGACTGAAGCAACTTAGCAAGTCCATCTCATGTTGGGCCAGTTCTATCCCAGGATATCAATAGCTGGCCTCAGGACCTCCTCCCAGGGGCCCTCTCCTTGGTTTTTAACTCAGCAGCAGTAATAGGTCTACCCATCTGGAGACATGACTGCAGCCTGGCCTGCAGGTCTGAACTTCTTGGCTATGATGACAAGTAGCCCCCTTCCTAACTTGTCCCTGAAGGACCAGCCTTCTGCCATCGGTCAGCTGTCCAGGGTTGGGGAGGCAGCTTCATATTTGTGTCGTACTTACTCCTCCATGTGTCCTGGGGAGCGTTTGCAAATTAGGTGCAATAAATAAACTAGACCCTTTGAAGATAGATTTTATACAGTAAGCTTTCAATGTTTTTTCGAAAATGTGCAGCATTTGGGCAAGTTTGTTTGTTTGTTTCTTTACGCGTTCTTGTTACAGATGAGAAACAGCAAACTTATGTAATTCTCCACAGATGAAAACAATTTCAGAGTCAAGGTAGAGTTCATTTTCTAAGACTGAATGTGAACAGTGGCAAAACATTACTCTCTCAATGTTTTCTAAAGATGTAAATTTTGAACTGCTCAAAGAATGTTTTGTGGGTTTGATCTTTGCATATAATTTGATTTTTTTAAAAAGAAGAAACAAGCATTACTTATAGTCACTGGAATATTAAATGGCTTCTACATATATGTTTATAAACCAAAAAAAAACAAAGTATTTGCTCACTTTTCAGAAGTGCTGTAGGCTCAATCTTCCCTCTCAGTGGACTGTGAGAGAAATCTTGGCGTCCTTCCTATTTCCTCGTGTCAGATGCCTCGACTGGATGTGGTTTTCTGGGGAAAGCACCGTGGCTGTCTGCGTTGGGCTCTCCCAGGTCATCTGAAGACCCTTTACCAGCGTATCGTCACTTCCTGCAGCAGCACACGGCTGAACCGGGGAGGACCGCCGTGCTGACGGGCAGCTGCTCCTTGTTATGCTTGTAAAGCGTTGCAGCACAGGTGGTAAACCTGTGAATGTTCCTAGTCTTGCTTGGGAAGCGAGGGCGTGACAATCCACTCCAGTATTCTTGCCTGGAAAATGCCATGGACAATGGAGCCTGGCGGGCTACAGTCCATAGGGTCACAAAGAGTCGGACACGACTGAAGCAACTTAGCAAGCCCATCTCATGTTGGGCCAGTTCTATCCCAGGATATCAATAGCTGGCCTCAGGACCTCCTCCCAGGGGCCCTCTCCTTGGTTTTTAACTCAGCAGCAGTAATAGGTCTACCCATCTGGAGACATGACTGCAGCCTGGCCTGCAGGTCTGAACTTCTTGGCTATGATGACAAGTAGCCCCCTTCCTAACTTGTCCCTGAAGGACCAGCCTTCTGCCATCGGTCAGCTGTCCAGGGTTGGGGAGGCAGCTTCATATTTGTGTCGTACTTACTCCTCCATGTGTCCTGGGGAGCGTTTGCAAATTAGGTGCAATAAATAAACTAGACCCTTTGAAGATAGATTTTATACAGTAAGCTTTCAATGTTTTTTCGAAAATGTGCAGCATTTGGGCAAGTTTGTTTGTTTGTTTCTTTACGCGTTCTTGTTACAGATGAGAAACAGCAAACTTATGTAATTCTCCACAGATGAAAACAATTTCAGAGTCAAGGTAGAGTTCATTTTCTAAGACTGAATGTGAACAGTGGCAAAACATTACTCTCTCAATGTTTTCTAAAGATGTAAATTTTGAACTGCTCAAAGAATGTTTTGTGGGTTTGATCTTTGCATATAATTTGATTTTTTTAAAAAGAAGAAACAAGCATTACTTATAGTCACTGGAATATTAAATGGCTTCTACATATATGTTTATAAACCAAAAAAAAACAAAGTATTTGCTCACTTTTCAGAAGTGCTGTAGGCTCAATCTTCCCTCTCAGTGGACCGTGAGAGAAATCTTGGCGTCCTTCCTATTTCCTCGTGTCAGATGCCTCGACTGGATGTGGTTTTCTAGGGAAAGCACCGTGGCTGTCTGCGTTGGGCTCTCCCAGGTCATCTGAAGACCCTTTACCAGCGTATCGTCACTTCCTGCAGCAGCACACGGCTGAACCGGGGAGGACCGCCGTGCTGACGGGCAGCTGCTCCTTGTTATGCTTGTAAAGCGTTGCAGCACAGGTGGTAAACCTGTGAATGTTCCTACAGTCTTGTTTATCAGTTTCTAGAGTCAGCTGGACCTGTGAGGACTCTAAGAACACAGCTGTGATGGTGGTGGTCCACTCTTCCTTCTTCTATGTGAATGTAGACCCGGAGACTCATCTTCATTTTGTGCCTAAAAGTGCCTTGTGGAGAAAGTTCCACAAGTTTTTTTTAGAAAAAACAAACACGTATTTTTGTACACAAAGTGAAAGGGGAAATGCACTTTAAAAATCACAAGAATGGATGCCTTGTGTGTGGTATAAGAGAGTGGTTTGTTTGGATCTCTGATGCAAAACTATAATAAAGGTAGAAAAACACAAAATGGAAAGTGTCCTATTTTAAACCTGACGCAGAGTCAGAGGTTGAGGGGGGAACGTTTTTAATCATTGTGTTTCCACATATAGAAAGCCAGTCTCCAAAAGGGCTAGGGCACAATCAGTGGCTAAGCTGAAAAGCTGGAAGATACAGAGGAAGAGGGTCATTGTTTTTAAGCTGTTAACGGCAGCTGGGTCTGATTACAGCTAAGACGGTGACTGCCAGGGAAAAGGCACAGGGCCCTGTGTTGTTCTGAATCCTTTTTAAAGGTCTGTATGCAGGTCTCTTCCTGCCCTCTCCCTTGCTCTTGAGGTGTATTTTTGGTTTAGCTAATGCAACAGTGGGAAAGCTACGGCAGTTGTCATGGCGTTGAGCTGCTTGATCAGACAGACTCCACGACCAGCAAAACCACCCCGCTCCTGGTGGGCCCCCTCCACTGAGTGCAGGCCATTCACCCTCAGCAAGATTTCAGAGATGTTTTATTTCAGTGTTCAGGAGATGGGGTGCAGGCGAGGCCAACTGCCGCCAGGTGCTTCCTGCCAATCCGTCTCGGCCACACGGGGACAGGCTGCATTGGTTCTGCCGTGGTAAGTCACAGCCTCTTCAGTCTTAGCACTTGGTCAATAAAGGCCCAAAGTGAACTACATGTGTAGCTCCTACCTGGCAAGCACTGCCCACGTTTTGCCTTCACAGACATGAGAAGGGAAAGAAATTACACTGGTTTTATGAACTTGAGATACAGTGTGATTCTCATAATCATTACATAATTCTTGTTTATCAGTTTCTAGAGTCAGCTGGACCTGTGAGGACTCTAAGAACACAGCTGTGATGGTGGTGGTCCACTCTTCCTTCTTCTATATGAATGTAGACCCGGAGACTCATCTTCATTTTGTGCCTAAAAGTGCCTTGTGGAGAAAGTTCCACAAGTTTTTTTTAGAAAAAACAAACACGTATTTTTGTACACAAAGTGAAAGGGGAAATGCACTTTAAAAATCACAAGAATGGATGCCTTGTGTGTGGTATAAGAGAGTGGTTTGTTTGGATCTCTGATGCAAAACTATAATAAAGGTAGAAAAACACAAAATGGAAAGTGTCCTATTTTAAACCTGACGCAGAGTCAGAGGTTGAGGGGGGAACGTTTTTAATCATTGTGTTTCCACATATAGAAAGCCAGTCTCCAAAAGGGCTAGGGCACAATCAGTGGCTAAGCTGAAAAGCTGGAAGATACAGAGGAAGAGGGTCATTGTTTTTAAGCTGTTAACGGCAGCTGGGTCTGATTACAGCTAAGACGGTGACTGCCAGGGAAAAGGCACAGGGCCCTGTGTTGTTCTGAATCCTTTTTAAAGGTCTGTATGCAGGTCTCTTCCTGCCCTCTCCCTTGCTCTTGAGGTGTATTTTTGGTTTAGCTAATGCAACAGTGGGAAAGCTACGGCAGTTGTCATGGCGTTGAGCTGCTTGATCAGACAGACTCCACGACCAGCAAAACCACCCCGCTCCTGGTGGGCCCCCTCCACTGAGTGCAGGCCATTCACCCTCAGCAAGATTTCAGAGATGTTTTATTTCAGTGTTCAGGAGATGGGGTGCAGGCGAGGCCAACTGCCGCCAGGTGCTTCCTGCCAATCCGTCTCGGCCACACGGGGACAGGCTGCATTGGTTCTGCCGTGGTAAGTCACAGCCTCTTCAGTCTTAGCACTTGGTCAATAAAGGCCCAAAGTGAACTACATGTGTAGCTCCTACCTGGCAAGCACTGCCCACGTTTTGCCTTCACAGACATGAGAAGGGGAAAGAAATTACACTGGTTTTTATGAATGTCGACTTGAGATACAGTGTGATTCTCATAATCATTACATAATTCTAATGTGGAAGATGGGCATCCAGGCGATGTCCAAAGGGAAAAGAAGCCAAACCACTTTTCTGGAGCACTGTCCCCAGAATAGCAAATATCCAGCTCTCTGAGGCATTCGGTTGAAGATTTATTGCCAGTGTGCAAGGCCATTTCTAGATACTGTTTCTTTTCTTTTTTTTTTTTTTTTTTTTACTTTATTTTTGCTTCTGCTGGGCACTAGCTCTTCATTGCTGCATCCAGGTTTTCTCTAGCTGCAACAACTGTTGGCTCCTCTTTAGTTGCGGTGCAGTCTTTTCACTGTGGTGGCTTCTCTCGTTGCAGAGCACGGGCTCCAGGCAAGTGGGTTTCTGTAGTTGGGACACACGGGCTTAGCTGCTCTGCGGCGTGTGGGATCTTCCCGTACCAGGGACTAAACCCTGGTATTGGCAGGCGGATTATTTTCCACTGTGCCACCAAGGAAGTCCTCTAGGTGTTGTTTCTACCCATCCCTGTAGGAGACAGCCATGTTTTAGGTGAGTCCTCTAGGAGCCATGGGAAATGACTGGGGGTGGTACCAGGGGTATCTGCAATCAGGAATCCTGGCTTCTACCCTTGACCCTGCTGCCCCCATCAACTGCTCCACAGACGGGGCTCTCAGGATTTTTAGCAGGAACCAGGGGTCTGAAAGTGCCCTGAGTACTTCTCAGAGTTGGCCAACATGTTTGCTTTTAAAATGCTTCTACATATCCAGCAAAACCACCCCGCTCCTGGTGGGCCCCCTCCACTGAGTGCAGGCCATTCACCCTCAGCAAGATTTCAGAGATGTTTTATTTCAGTGTTCAGGAGATGGGGTGCAGGCGAGGCCAACTGCCGCCAGGTGCTTCCTGCCAATCCGTCTCGGCCACACGGGGACAGGCTGCATTGGTTCTGCCGTGGTAAGTCACAGCCTCTTCAGTCTTAGCACTTGGTCAATAAAGGCCCAAAGTGAACTACATGTGTAGCTCCTACCTGGCAAGCACTGCCCACGTTTTGCCTTCACAGACATGAGAAGGGGAAAGAAATTACACTGGTTTTTATGAATGTCGACTTGAGATACAGTGTGATTCTCATAATCATTACATAATTCTAATGTGGAAGATGGGCATCCAGGCGATGTCCAAAGGGAAAAGAAGCCAAACCACTTTTCTGGAGCACTGTCCCCAGAATAGCAAATATCCAGCTCTCTGAGGCATTCGGTTGAAGATTTATTGCCAGTGTGCAAGGCCATTTCTAGATACTGTTTCTTTTCTTTTCTTTTTTTTTTTTTTACTTTATTTTTGCTTCTGCTGGGCACTAGCTCTTCATTGCTGCATCCAGGTTTTCTCTAGCTGCAACAACTGTTGGCTCCTCTTTAGTTGCGGTGCAGTCTTTTCACTGTGGTGGCTTCTCTCGTTGCAGAGCACGGGCTCCAGGCAAGTGGGTTTCTGTAGTTGGGACACACGGGCTTAGCTGCTCTGCGGCGTGTGGGATCTTCCCGTACCAGGGACTAAACCCTGGTATTGGCAGGCGGATTATTTTCCACTGTGCCACCAAGGAAGTCCTCTAGGTGTTGTTTCTACCCATCCCTGTAGGAGACAGCCATGTTTTAGGTGAGTCCTCTAGGAGCCATGGGAAATGACTGGGGGTGGTACCAGGGGTATCTGCAATCAGGAATCCTGGCTTCTACCCTTGACCCTGCTGCCCCCATCAACTGCTCCACAGACGGGGCTCTCAGGATTTTTAGCAGGAACCAGGGGTCTGAAAGTGCCCTGAGTACTTCTCAGAGTTGGCCAACATGTTTGCTTTTAAAATGCTTCTACATATAAACTTGTAAGAAGGGCCACGTACACGCTGCATTCTTCATGAGGATTACAGGAACAGGAGCATCCCAGGCACTGGTGTGGACGTCCCGAGGCCATCAGCGGTCATGCTGAAAGAGCTGTCTGGGAGCTCTTTCGATGGGTAAAGAGTTGAAGGCCCTGATGTGTTCCCGAAAGTCACAGAGCCAGTTGGTGTCAAAGCCAACTGCCTGCGAGCGTCTCATTCCAAGAACTGTGCCCCCAACCTGGAGGCTCACTGAAACTAAAATGATGATTCTGAAAAGAAGTTCCTCGGGCTAGAAAATGTGATTCCCTGGGAAGAGTGAACACTTGAATCTTTCGTTTGTTTTTAGACACACCTGTGGCTTGCAGGGTCTTAGGTCTCCAATCAGGGTTGAAACCCATGCCCTCTGCTGTGGACGTGCAGAGTCCTAACCCCGGGACAGCCAGGGAAGTCCCTGAACACCCATGCATCGTTACACACACAAGGCTCGTAGCAAGGACCACTGACCACATGAAAGCACGAAGGTCAACATGAAAAGATTCAGATATCCCTCTAGGCCCAGTTGGACAGCAAGATGTGCTGGATGGTAGGAAACCACCAAAGGGCCCCATAGCTGCCCAAGCATTCAAAAAGACGGGTGGGATTCAGGGCCAGCACTGTCTTTCGCCTCTGGCCCAGGATGCCTTCCCCTCATTCCTTGTCCTGTGATACCCCCAGGCTTGCAGCACACAGGGAATCTCAGCAGAGGCCTTTGTCCACATGGGATTCTCTGGTATTGGCAGGCGGATTATTTTCCACTGTGCCACCAAGGAAGTCCTCTAGGTGTTGTTTCTACCCATCCCTGTAGGAGACAGCCATGTTTTAGGTGACTCCTCTAGGAGCCATGGGAAATGACTGGGGGTGGTACCAGGGGTATCTGCAATCAGGAATCCTGGCTTCTACCCTTGACCCTGCTGCCCCCATCAACTGCTCCACAGACGGGGCTCTCAGGATTTTTAGCAGGAACCAGGGGTCTGAAAGTGCCCTGAGTACTTCTCAGAGTTGGCCAACATGTTTGCTTTTAAAATGCTTCTACATATAAACTTGTAAGAAGGGCCACGTACACGCTGCATTCTTCGTGAGGATTACAGGAACAGGAGCATCCCAGGCACTGGTGTGGACGTCCCGAGGCCATCAGCGGTCATGCTGAAAGAGCTGTCTGGGAGCTCTTTCGATGGGTAAAGAGTTGAAGGCCCTGATGTGTTCCCGAAAGTCACAGAGCCAGTTGGTGTCAAAGCCAACTGCCTGCGAGCGTCTCATTCCAAGAACTGTGCCCCCAACCTGGAGGCTCACTGAAACTAAAATGATGATTCTGAAAAGAAGTTCCTCGGGCTAGAAAATGTGATTCCCCTGGGGAAGAGTGAACACTTGAATCTTTCGTTTGTTTTTAGACACACCTGTGGCTTGCAGGGTCTTAGGTCTCCAATCAGGGTTGAAACCCATGCCCTCTGCTGTGGACGTGCAGAGTCCTAACCCCGGGACAGCCAGGGAAGTCCCTGAACACCCATGCATCGTTACACACACAAGGCTCGTAGCAAGGACCACTGACCACATGAAAGCACGAAGGTCAACATGAAAAGATTCAGATATCCCTCTAGGCCCAGTTGGACAGCAAGATGTGCTGGATGGTAGGAAACCACCAAAGGGCCCCATAGCTGCCCAAGCATTCAAAAAGACGGGTGGGATTCAGGGCCAGCACTGTCTTTCACCTCTGGCCCAGGATGCCTTCCCCTCATTCCTTGTCCTGTGATACCCCCCAGGCTTGCAGACGACACAGGGAATCTCAGCAGAGGCCTTTGTCCACATGGGATTCTCTGGTAGGTGACATTCCCCAGCATCAGATCCTCTGCCAGACTCGAGCCTGGACAAGGCAGGGTGAGGATATGATCCAGGATCATGGCCCTCTGTGCCAAGTGCGAGATCAGGGCTCAGCAACCTTCTCCTGTAAAGGCTCAAATAGTAAATATTCTAGGCTTTGCATATCATATTTATCTATGTCACATAGTCTTTAAGAAAAAACATATAATATAATAACCATTCTCAGCTGTGGGCCAAACACAAACCAGCCAAGGGCTGTAGTTTGCTGACTCCAGTTGAAGAGTCACATTCGAAGAGTAAGACCTCAGAGGCGACTTGTAGCCCCCAGCTGAGGCCTGGAGCTGACTTTTTAGTTTGTTGGTTTAAAGACCATATAATTTATGGTCTAAACTTGGATGCTTTTGAGAATGAATAGGGGTGCTCTGAATGACCCTGGAGCGCTTGTATAAATCAGCAGCCGGGCAAACCCTGCTATTCTAGTCTTTAGGATCTTCTTAGACCTCGAGGAACTCAGAAAGCCTTAATCATGGAACTTCTCTGGCAATCCAACAGTTAAGACTCCATGTTTCCAATGTAGGGGGTAGGGATTCAATCCCTAGCCAGGGAACTAAGATCCTGTATGCCATGTGGCCTCAATAAATAATAACTGAATAATCAAAACATTAAAAAACCAAAGAAACAATTTTTTTAAGTCTTTTTAAGAAAAAAGGACAGGAAAAAAAATGATTAAAAATAAGAACACCCAAACCAGTCATTGGCAGAACAGTTCTGGCATATAACCCGGACAGCCAGGAAGTCCCTGAACACCCATGCATCGTTACACACACAAGGCTCGTAGCAAGGACCACTGACCACATGAAAGCACGAAGGTCAACATGAAAAGATTCAGATATCCCTCTAGGCCCAGTTGGACAGCAAGATGTGCTGGATGGTAGGAAACCACCAAAGGGCCCCATAGCTGCCCAAGCATTCAAAAAGACGGGTGGGATTCAGGGCCAGCACTGTCTTTCGCCTCTGGCCCAGGATGCCTTCCCCTCATTCCTTGTCCTGTGATACCCCCCAGGCTTGCAGACGACACAGGGAATCTCAGCAGAGGCCTTTGTCCACATGGGATTCTCTGGTAGGTGACATTCCCCAGCGTCAGATCCTCTGCCAGACTCGAGCCTGCACAAGGCAGGGTGAGGATATGATCCAGGATCATGGCCCTCTGTGCCAAGTGCGAGATCAGGGCTCAGCAACCTTCTCCTGTAAAGGCTCAAATAGTAAATATTCTAGGCTTTGCATATCATATTTATCTATGTCACATAGTCTTTAAGAAAAAACATATAATAACCATTCTCAGCTGTGGGCCAAACACAAACCAGCCAAGGGCTGTAGTTTGCTGACTCCAGTTGAAGAGTCACATTCGAAGAGTAAGACCTCAGAGGCGACTTGTAGCCCCCAGCTGAGGCCTGGAGCTGACTTTTTAGTTTGTTGGTTTAAAGACCATATAATTTATGGTCTAAACTTGGATGCTTTTGAGAATGAATAGGGGTGCTCTGAATGACCCTGGAGCGCTTGTATAAATCAGCAGCCGGGCAAACCCTGCTATTCTAGGTCTTTAGGATCTTCTTAGACCTCGAGGAACTCAGAAAGCCTTAATCATGGAACTTCTCTGGCAATCCAACAGTTAAGACTCCATGTTTCCAATGTAGGGGGTAGGGGTTCAATCCCTAGCCAGGGAACTAAGATCCTGTATGCCATGTGGCCTCAATAAATAATAACTGAATAATCAAAACATTAAAAAACCAAAGAAACAATTTTTTTAAGTCTTTTTAAGAAAAAAGGACAGGAAAAAAAATGATTAAAAATAAGAACACCCAAACCAGTCATTGGCCAGAATCAGTTCTGGCTGGATAGTGCTTTTGGGGGGATGGGTTATAATATAGTGGTGATTTTGTCTGTGGTTTCCGTGTGTTTTTGTTGGTTAAGTTTGTTTCCTAATTGTAGTGTTGATGGCCAAGAGTCCTCTGGAAACTTCAGCCAAATTCTCTCATAAGAGCAGAGAATTTAAAAGGAAAGGGGTTATTAATGGTTTGGGCTTACATCCTCCTGTCTCTCCACCCCAACCCCTGGGCCCCAAAATAGGGCATGGCCATGCTCCCTGAGAAAAACGTTCACTGTGGATTGAGACCCAGGCTGAATCTTGCAGTATTCCAAGCCCCAGTCGCCAGAAAGTATTTACCACTGAAGTGCTACTGGGAATTTTGCGAACCACAAGATCTCAGCTCATCTCTCTCGGGCCTGGTGTGTGCAAAAGGCCTTAAATACCATAGGAGACCAAAGAAATAGAAATTCATCTCCTAAACGCTCAGCATCTGGGCCCTGAAGATCCCGTGTCCCTCCCCAGTCTCTGTGATGTGGACACACAGGCTCTTCGAGTTTTGTCCCCTCTGCAGCTGGCAGTCACCAAGCCACCCAATACTGGAGGCAGAGTGACGATGTGGAGAGGACCCCTATACAAGTGCTGCAGGGACTTGGAAATGTATTTATGAAGCCCCAGTACCTCCAAGGAGAGCTCTCCACCACCAAACGGGTTCAGCTTTCCTGGGTTCACCCCTCTTCAGAGAATGTGGATACGCCACACATCATAACCTGCACTGCAGAAAGAAAATGAGCCCCGACTCCTGCTGAGCTCATTCCCAGGGTCACCTCCTTCACTTTCTTTGGTGAGCATCTTGGTCCCATTTGAATGTGGAATTAGTCAGGTGGACATTCTGCTGACCATCTGATCACACCATTTTGTTAAAACTTCTTTTAGTATTCATTGGGCTTCTCTGATGGCTCAGTCTATAATGAATCTGTCTGCAATGTGGGAGACCTGGGTTTGATCCCTGAGTCTGGAAGATCCCCTGGAGAAGGGAATGGCTACCTACTCCAGTATTCTTGCCCGGAGAATCCCATGCACAGAGGAGCCTAGTGATTCATTCGGCATTAATCAATTGGCTATGGAAACAAACGCTGAAATATCTGCCAGATATTTTCATAAATTCTTCTTTGCACACTGCTGTGCACATTCCCCAGGTAGGAAGCACTTGCTAGTTTGAATTCTTCAGCTTCCAGTTTCTTGTCTTATCAACTGATCGATGACCTCACTACCTTGGATCCTCCTGACTTACGTTATGCATGTATTAACATCCACTACTGCTGCTACTTCACACACACACACACACACACACAAAACTGAAAGGAAAAATTAAAATGTATTTTATCTGCAAACACCCTTCTCCCACTAGTTCATTTTTCTGCTTTGAAATGGGGAGTCTCTGCCCCAGAGTTTCTGCAGGCGGTGTGTTCTGTCCCAGTGTTGCAGCCACACTGAACGCACACCAAAGTTGGCAGTGGCTGCAGCAGGAGACACAGAATGACCCCAGAGTGACTGGTGCTGCTCCCCTTACACAAAGCGTTCACCCCTACCTGCTCAGCCTCAGCACTGTCTCCCCAGACGGGGAATTCGAGACGCAGGGTTCTGACTGTGTCCTCAGCCCTGAGACGCAGTGGACCACTGGTGGCTCAAAGATTTTACAAAGCCCCGGAACCTGTCTTAAAACCAAATCTTACAAGAGGCCAATTTGCAAAACAGACAGAGAGGGAGGCTGCCCAAGGTAGATACAGCAGGAAGTGGGGAGCCACAGCCGTCTCCCCCAGCTCGAGACCCCTGAGACACTTCCTAAGAGCCCTGATCTCCTGAAATAGAGAGAGGTGAGGACCTTTGCCTTCGAGCCCAGAGTGACACATCCCCTGCTTCCTATGTCAGTGAATGTGGGTCAGGATATTCTATAAAATAAAACTTTGTTTGTTGGTTGGTTGGCAAGCTAACCAACAAACCCTCTGAGGGAGGAAAACAATAATCTGACCCCATATTATGCAAAAGAATGTTGGTTATGTTTTGGTTATGTTATCAAGGTTAATTATCATGCTGCACAGAAAAGCTCGGCTTGTTCACACAGAACCACATTTGAGTTGCTTATTATGGTACCTGCGTGTCTCACACTTACATGCAAAAAGTACCCTACCCAACAAGGCAACTTCTACTCCATATGAACAGCAACAATACGACAAAATGAGTGAGTGCTTCTGTGGGTAATGCCGTGAGTGGGCCTGAGGACCCTGGGGGATACAGAAAGAAAAAGACACATCACTATCACCCAGCTATTTATAATCTCTCCAATGGTTACTTAAGCCTTTTTCCAAATTGCACTTTACTTTTTTTTTTTTACTCCGTTTACTTGTATCAAACTAAGCCTGGATAAGAAGGCTAATGTTTCTTTATTTTCAATTAAACTTTGTTATTCTGAGATAACTGTAGATTCACATGCGATTTTTAAAAATAATAGAGAGAGCCCATGTACTCCTCACGAAGATCCCCAAATGGGAACATCTGGCCAAACTATGATACAACGTCACACCCAGGATGCTGACACGGGTGCAGACAAAACAGAACCTCTTCCCCACCACAAGGCTCTCGCGTCCTTCGACAGGCACGCTGTCTCTCTCTCTTGCCCCACCTCTCCCGGCTCTCCCCTGTGTTCCACCCCCACCAAGTCCTTCACCCTGCCAACCACTCCTCTGTTCTCCTTCTTTATGATTTGAGAATGTCGTATAAATGGAATCAGACAGTATGTAATCTCTGGGAACTGTCTCTTCCCACTCAGCACACTTCCCTAGAGATTCAGCCCGTAAAAAAATGGATCACAGAGAGGAGGCTGCCCAAGGTAGATACAGCAGGAAGTGGGAGCCACAGCCGTCTCCCCAGCTCCAGACCCCTGAGACACTTCCTAACAGCCCTGATCTCCTGAAATAGAGAGAGGTGAGGACCTTTGCCTTCGAGCCCAGAGTGACACAGCCCCTGCTTCCTATGTCAGTGAATGTGGGTCAGGATATTCTATAAAATAAAACTTTGTTTGTTGGTTGGTTGGCAAGCTAACCAACAAACCCTCTAAGGGAGGAAAACAATAATCTGACCCCATATTATGCAAAAGAATGTTGGTTATGTTTTGGTTATGTTATCAAGGTTAATTATCATGCTGCACAGAAAAGCTCGGCTTGTTCACACAGAACCACATTTGAGTTGCTTATTATGGTACCTGCGTGTCTCACACTTACATGCAAAAAGTACCCTACCCAACAAGGCAACTTCTACTCCATATGAACAGCAACAATACGACAAAATGAGTGAGTGCTTCCATGGGTAATGCCGTGAGTGGGCCTGAGGACCCTGGGGGATACAGAAAGAAAAAGACACATCACTATCACCCAGCTATTTATAATCTCTCCAATGGTTACTTAAGCCTTTTTCCAAATTGCACTTTACTTTTTTTTTTTTACTCCGTTTACTTGTATCAAACTAAGCCTGGATAAGAAGGCTAATGTTTCTTTATTTTCAATTAAACTTTGTTATTCTGAGATAACTGTAGATTCACATGCGATTTTTAAAATTAATAGAGAGAGCCCATGTACTCCTCACGAAGATCCCCAAATGGGAACATCTGGCCAAACTATGATACGACGTCACACCCAGGATGCTGACACGGGTGCAGTCAAAACAGAACCTCTTCCCCACCACAAGGCTCTCGCGTCCTTCGACAGGCACGCTGTCTCTCTCTCTTGCCCCATCTCTCCCGGCTCTCCCCTGTGTTCCACCCCCACCAAGTCCTTCACCCTGCCAACCACTCCTCTGTTCTCCTTCTTTATGATTTGAGAATGTCGTATAAATGGAATCAGACAGTATGTAATCTCTGGGAACTGTCTCTTCCCACTTAGCACACTTCCCTAGAGATTCAGCCAACTTGTCCCACAAATCAAATGCGTTCCTGTTGACTGTGAAGTATTATTCCATGGCATCGAGGCCCCACAGTTCGGTTAACCATTAACATCCTAAAGAGCAATTCCATTGTGTCTAATTTGGGGGTATTAGGAATAAAGCAGTTATGAATATTCATGTACAGGTGTTTCTGTGATCAGTTGATCTAGGGTGAATGCCCAAGAGGGAAGCTGCAGGATCAGATGGCAGCCCTGTGTTTAGTTCTCTGGTTGTTGCTGTTTTAATTTTTTGGCCACACAGAGTAGGAGGCAAGATCTTAGCTCCCCTAGCTGGGATCAAACCCTCACTTCTATAGGGGAAGCACTGGAAGCTTGAAGTCTCAGCCACTGGACGACCCAGGAAGAGCCCTGTGTTAAGTTTTATTAAGAAACTGCCAGCTGTCTTCCAGGTGGCTGTACCATTTTACAATGTCACCGGTGATGTATCCAGTTTCTCTATGTCCTCATCAGATTTTGGTGGTGTCCCTACTTTTTATTTAGCAATTCTGATAGTGGTATATTGGTAACTCATTGTGTGTTTTTTTTTTTATAAATTTGATTTATTTATCTTTTGGGGGTGGGGTGGGGAGGGAGGGGGATGGGCAGGCCACTTCTATTGGGCTTTCATTTCTCTATTTTTATCCGTCTTTGTTCTTTGGCTCCTGTGGGCCTCGCATCGCGGTGGCCTCTGCTGTCGCAGAGTGCCAGCTCTGGGCACACGTGCGCCAGAACTCCGGCTCGGTGATTGGACACATCGGTCCAGCCGCTCCGCGGCACGTGGGATCTTCCCAGGCCAGGGATCGAACCGGCGCCCCTTGCACTGCAAGGCGGTGTCCTTACCCACTGGACCACCAGGGGAAGCCCCTCATTGTGGTTTTAATCTATATTTTCCCAATGGCTAACTCTGTTGAATACATTTGAATGTGTTTATTTGCCATTATTATCATCTATGGAGAAATAGCTCTTCATACCTTTTACCCATTTTCTAATTAAATTGTTTGGGAATTTTTTACCTGTTGAGTTTTGAGAGTTCTTTCTAGATTTTCGATACTAGTCTTTTGTCGGTGAGTAGTTTAATGTCTTCTCTTAATCTGTAGCTTGCCTTTTTGCCCTCTTCACATGAACTTTCCCTAAGCAAAACTTTTTACTTTATATCCATTTAATTTTTCCCCTTTAAGAGATCATGATATTGGTGTTGAGTCTAAGAATTCTTTAACTAGTCCTAGATCCCAAAGATTTTCCCCTGTTTTCCTTTAAGAGTTTCACATTTTTAATTGAAATATATGAGTCATTTAGAGTTAGCTTTTATATGAGAAGCTTAGCTCAAAGTTCATTCTTTCTGCCTATAGATATCCACCTGTTTTACCCTCATTGGCTGGAAAAGGCTTTCTTTCCTCCCTTGAATTAATTTGCATCTCCATCAAAAAGCAGTTGAGCATATTTGTGTGGTTGATTTCTGGGATCTCTGTACCACTCCTTGAATGGATGAGTCTGTCACTCTGCAATAGGACACGGCCTTGGTCACTCTAGCTGTAAGGTCAGACTTAATACCAGGGAGTGAGTCTTCCCATTTTATTCTTCTTTTTCGTAATCATTTTAGGTATTCTAGGGATTTTTTTTTTCATATGAAGTGAAAATAATCTACCACAACAGCTCTAAGTGGGTTTTTTATAGTTCTTCCTGTAATTACAAGCAAATGCACACACACACACACACATACACGCACGTGCACATTGAGTAAAAGAGGTTTAGGTTTGAGTATTCAGAGAATGGTCTTAGTGTTATCATAAACTACATTTTCACTTTCAGTTTTCCTTATCAATTCGGTACCTTTCTGCTATCATTCAGGATGTGGTCATGAATCATAGTATCTTATAAGACCTAAGTAAGACATCTGTAGAACTACAGACTGTTTGGAGACCATGAGAGCCAACCTCCAATTTTACAAGTGCAGACAGTGAGGCCCAGCAAGGTCAGGAAACTTGATGAGAGCTGAACAGAGAGTTGCCAGGGGAAGGTGACCTACAGCCAGCACTCTGACTGCAGTCCTGGATATCATACCACTCAGCTGGCTCTGAGCTTGAGAAAGCACAGTTCAACCACAGGGCCATTTGCCTACCTAGATCAGAAACTTTTTTTAGACTTTTAAAATGTGAACCATTTTTTTAAGTCTTTATTGAATTTGTTACAATATTGCTTCTTCTTCTTTTTATTTTTATTTTTTTAATTTTTGGTTTTCTGGCTGAGAGGCAAGCCTGATCCTAACTCCCCAACCAGGCACTGAACCTACATCCCCTGCACTGGAAGGCAAAGTCTCACCCACTGGACCACCAGGGAAGTCCCTATAAGTTCGTCTTGCATCAGCTTCTGCCGGCCTTTCAAGTCAGAGGCAGAGAAGGAGGCAAGAAGGAAGGGAGGAAGAGACAATGACATTTTAAAAGGTTTACTTCTCTTCTGCCTCCCTTAACGTGTTCAGAAGTTTCCAGATTTCGGTCCTTTCTAACATGTGAACAATGGAGGTGGCTAGAACATGACAGGAAAATAGACACGAGGACGGATACTCTTGCCTCTCAGCCAGAAAACCAGAGCTAGGTTAACAAGTCTAGCTGGGTGGAGAGAATCAAACCTTGAATCGTCAGCCACTGATCAGCCACTAACTGCAAGTCACCGTGGGAGATTACGTAAGTAACCATCCTGCCCCTTGCCTGCAAGGAGCTTACAATCAACTTGAAGAGCTGGCAATTGCCAGTGGCATTGCCCAAGTGACAGGAAATGTGAACTCATAATTAGGTAACCGTCATTACTGATGATGGGAACACATTCACTTTTCCAGTGCTTATTTCAGCAGAGGTCAAGGCCACCTTGGGGTCAAAAGTATAACCTCTTGGTGACAACCACTGAAAAAAATCAATTGTTTTTGTTTTTCTATTGTTAGGCAAGATACATGTCCAGGCCAGCCAACAAGTGTTCTACAGTGACAGCCCTAAATCTGCTGTTATATTATAGCCAAGGTCAAAACACAGCACGGAAGATGCAGGTCTCTACCTCCTTCCTACCTCTTGGCCATAGTCACAGTCCTATAGCAGACTTAGAGGCATTTGAGACCCTTTAATGTCAACAGTCAAACCATCTAAAAACAGTCATACCAGTCTAAAAATAGCTTAAATCCTAGAGTGTATCAGTCAGAAAAAGAGTAACCATTGCAGATAATTCCCATGTAGGCTTTGCTTACTTTTCCTTCTAATTAAGAAACAAAAATTTGCTTTTCTTCCCTTCCTTCCAAGTTCAGTCCAACAGTTTATTGGGTCGACGCAATCAAGGGGTTAACAGGGCCTGGGCAAGGATGGTATTGAAGCGGGGTGACAGGGGCAGCTTATAAAAGCTAGGAATGATGGCCTTTACAAGGACAGTATCAGGCCATGGTGGAAAGGCAACCTCATGGAGTCAGGGAGAATGTCTCCAAACTGGCGACTGAGCAAATAAACCTATTAAGGATATTGGAAACCAGAGAAACAGAAGCAAGGATGTAAAGGTAGGCACGGAATAATATATACAAGTGGATGTAAAGGTAGGCACGGAATAATATATACAAGTGGATGCGTTCATGTGTGTCTACAAATGTATAGATTTCCCAGTTCTGTCCTCTGGGAGCCCTGGGAGAAGCAACACTCCAGTAGCCTCGGGCACATTCAGCATCCAGATCTTGGCTTCTACACATCATTCTCCATGAAAAGGACCAAAGTTCTTTAGAGAGCTGACTGATCCAGAGCTTAGGCAGGGAAAGTACAAGAAAAGCCAGGAACAGCTCGTTGTGAAGGCAGTGCTTAGGAGTGCTGCGCCCATGTCAAAATGACACAAAAGCCTGTTTCTTGGGTCTCTTACCGTGAAAACTTGGGTCAATGTGAGCATCAAAATAATTACTGAAAATAACTCATTGCATAATAGATTATGATGAGCAATAACTTGTTTATAAACAGATACATTTACAAATGGGAGATGATAATTTCTCCCTGCAATAAAATGCCAACTAGTAACTGTGTAAGAAGGATACAATTAGAAAATTACTGTTTGGCAAACATCACAGGAATAAATTCAGGCAAGAAATATCAATGGGAACTGAAACAAGTATGTGAGGATGGAATAAGTAATGGGATATTTACATGAGAAGTATTAATTACAAAAGAAAAGGCAACGTTTCAGAGGAAACAGGACGGATACTCTTAATCAAATGATCACAGCTTCTGCTGATCACACAGTTAACAGGACAATAAGAACACAATGGCACTTTCCTGTCATTCCTGCTCCAAGGGTGTGACTTGGAGCTAATCAGAAAAAGAGTAACCATTGCAGATAATTCCCATGTAGGCTTTGCTTACTTTTCCTTCTAATTAAGAAACAAAAATTTGCTTTTCTTCCCTTCCTTCCAAGTTCAGTCCAACAGTTTATTGGGTCGACGCAATCAAGGGGTTAACAGGGCCTGGGCAAGGATGGTATTGAAGCGGGGTGACAGGGGCAGCTTATAAAAGCTAGGAATGATGGCCTTTACAAGGACAGTATCAGGCCATGGTGGAAAGGCAACCTCATGGAGTCAGGGAGAATGTCTCCAAACTGGCGACTGAGCAAATAAACCTATTAAGGATATTGGAAACCAGAGAAACAGAAGCAAGGATGTAAAGGTAGGCACGGAATAATATATACAAGTGGATGTAAAGGTAGGCACGGAATAATATATACAAGTGGATGCGTTCATGTGTGTCTACAAATGTATAGATTTCCCAGTTCTGTCCTCTGGGAGCCCTGGGAGAAGCAACACTCCAGTAGCCTCGGGCACATTCAGCATCCAGATCTTGGCTTCTACACATCATTCTCCATGAAAAGGACCAAAGTTCTTTAGAGAGCTGACTGATCCAGAGCTTAGGCAGGGAAAGTACAAGAGAAGCCAGGAACAGCTCGTTGTGAAGGCAGTGCTTAGGAGTGCTGCGCCCATGTCAAAATGACACAAAAGCCTGTTTCTTGGGTCTCTTACCGTGAAAACTTGGGTCAATGTGAGCATCAAAATAATTACTGAAAATAACTCATTGCATAATAGATTATGATGAGCAATAACTTGTTTATAAACAGATACATTTACAAATGGGAGATGATAATTTCTCCCTGCAATAAAATGCCAACTAGTAACTGTGTAAGAAGGATACAATTAGAAAATTACTGTTTGGCAAACATCACAGGAATAAATTCAGGCAAGAAATATCAATGGGAACTGAAACAAGTATGTGAGGATGGAATAAGTAATGGGATATTTACATGATATATATTAATTACAAAAGAAAAAGGCAACGTTTCAGAGGGGAAACAGGACGGATACTCTCTTAATCAAATGATCACAGCTTCTGCTGATCACACAGTTAACAGGACAATAAGAACACAATGGCACTTTCCTGTCATTCCTGCTCCAAGGGTGTGACTTGGAGCTAATCAAGAGGAAGCACAGGATCATTCTAGGAAATGTAACCTTCATAAAAGTCAAGGGCATGAAGCTCAAGATCTAGACTGACCAGATCACATGGTTGGAAAATGGTATATTTGCTACCACACACGCTGTAAGTGAAACTTGAAAAAATAAGTGAAATTTGGAAGAGACTGTGTGAAAACTACACAGTTCTTTGTTCTTTCCTTGCAACTTTTTTGTAAGTTTGAAATTGTTACCAAATTGTTTTTAATTCAAACAGATTAATAGTTACAGGGAGGGAGAGAAATGGACTGGGGTTTGGGGATTAGTAGATGTAAACTATTACATTAAGAATAGATAAAATACAAGGTCCTACTGTATAGCACAGGGAAGTATATCCAGTCTCCTAGGATAAACCGTAATGAAAAAGAATGTTTTTAAAAAAGAATATAGGGCTTCCCTGGTGATCTGGTGGGTAAGGACACTGCCTTGCAATGCAAGGGGCGCCAGTTTGATCCCTGGCCAGAGAAGATCCCGCATGCCATGGAGTGGCTGGACCGATGTGGCCAGCTACCCAGCCAGAGTTCTGGAGCACATGCACACAGACCTGGTGCTCTGCAGTGACAGAGGCCACTGCGATGGGAGACTCACGCAGGCCAAAGTACAAAGGTAAATAAATGAAAGATCAATAGAAGTGGCCAACAAAAAAGAATGTAGATATGCACATAACTGAGTCACTTTGCTGTAGAGCAGAGAATGGTATAACATCATAAGTCAACTATATTTCAAGAAAATCTATCAAGAAGGATTAATAGTTATAGGGCTTTCCTGGTGGTCCAGGGGGTAAAGAATTCACCTTGCAGTGTAAGGGTCACCAGTTCGATCCCTGAACCAGGAAGATCCCACATGCCGCAGAGCAGCTAGACAGGTGTATCCAATTACGAGCCATTGGGTGGATGAGAATAATAATAATAAAAAAAAAAAACAATAAAAAAAGAGGCCAAAATCTTAAAAAATTAAAAAAAGAAGGATTAGCAGTTATAGATTAGAAAGATGACACACATGACAGTGATGTGGTATGTGTCAAAGTGCCCTCTGCAGGGAAAGGTTGGTCTGGATTTCACCACCACCACACGGAGAAAGGGCTTACGCCACCCTGCCTATCAACACTTCACAAAGCACACTGTGGTTCAGCTGGTGGGCTGATGGGTTTTTCAAAGCCTGACTTTCTCCATGAAGGAAACAGTATATTGGTTTACATTCTGGACCAAGGCCCTCATGTTGTCACAGACGGTCACTTATTAATAGAATCTCACTGCTGTAAATGACAATGAAACACGGATTAAAACTGCATAGAGCAGGCTGTTGGCCTGGAGTTTTCTCCTGTGAGTCACAGTTAAAAATAGTTATAAGCATATGATTCTCAAGTGTCCAGTCCAGAACATACTCTTTGAAGCATTTTAGGTGAAAGTGATCCTCAGGACCCAGCGGGAGTTGCAAGTACCAACAAACTCCTGGACTCTTTTCTGTTCAAGATGGTTTCTATCTTGGCATCTGTGTGGCCCTCCAAAGAAGGGAACAACACGCCATACTCCCACAGTTCATTGTTAATTCTTCATCAAATGAACACTGGTCATATTCTTGCCATGGAGAAGAAAAAAAATACTGAGGAAACGCCTAAGTGAATGAACAAAGGGAAAAAGTTGCATGAAACTTTAAGGAAAACCTCCCCTGTACTTAAAAAGGAGGTCTCTGACAAATATCATGCCTAGCATTTGTGTCTAGCAGACAGGGAAACAAACATCTACATTCAACTTTAAAAGTTCTTGGGGGCTTCCCTGGTGGTCCAGTGGGTAAGGACACTGCCTTGCAGTGCAAGGGGCACTGGTTCGACCCCTGGCCTGGGAAGATCCCACATGCCACAAAGTGGATGGACCAATGTGTCCAACTACTGAGTCGGAGCTCTGGAGCACATGTACCTGGAACCAGTGCTCTGCAACGAGAGAGGCCACTGCAATGGGAGGCCCACACAGGCCAGAGAACAAAGATGGATGAAAATAAATAAATGAAAGACCAATAGAAGTGGCCAAAAAAAAAAAAAATCTAAAAGTTTTTGGGCCTCCCAGGTGGTCCCATGGGTAAAGAGTCCGCCTTGCAGTGCCAGGGGCACTGGTTCGATCCCTGGACCAGCGAGATCCCACGTGCTGTGTAACGGCTGGACCAGTGTGTCCAATTACAAGCCAGCACTCTGGGACACATACTTCCAGAGCCGGTGCTCTGCAGTGAGAGAGGCCACAGCAATAGGAGGCCCACACAGACCAAAGAGTAAAGACGAATGAAAACAAATGATGACTTAGAGGCCAAAAAAAAAAAAAAGTTTTTAGTGATCTACGTGTTAGTAATGCCATTGTGTGAATGACATAATGGTTCTGTTGGGTATTAGTAGTTTTACATTTTGCCTTTTTGGTGGATTCTATTGTCTCTTTCCAAATGGGTGTATAAACTTTCTTTTTTTTTTTTAACTTCCTGTGTGTACACACCAGTCCATATTGCTCCACTTCAGTTGTCGAGACCATGTGTTGCCAGGGTAAATATAATCATCTGACTTGTACATTGCAGTTCAGAACTCCAGGATCCAGGAGTTTGGGGAGTGGCACACCAAGCTGAGTCACATGGCCTTTGGGGCCATCCAAGGCTGCCAGATGGAGGAACCGTCACAGAACCAGCAGGATCCTTGGTGCCAGCCCAGCACTGTCAGCAACTGCAGCACAACTGGAGGTGACATCAAACATAGGGCTGCCCATCCCAGGCTGGTGATTCCCTCCTGGAGAGCACGGCTTGTCCTGGATCTCCAGAAACGATCTCATCAGCAGTGCTAAGTCTGAACACATGAGCAGCATGCATGTGAACAGAACCCTGGAAGGGGCAGAGAGGGTTTTCAGGGATCCCAAGGAACTCTGAAAACCAGATCACATTGATGCAAATGTGGTAGCTGCCAGGGCAGTGAGAGCCCTAGGGGTGGAGCTATAGTTGAGGTACCATTTCATTCCCAAACTCTAAAAGCACTATGCTTCTTTTTTTTTAAAACTTTTTTTTTGGCCACTTTTATTGGTCTTTCATTTATTTATTTTATCCATCTTTGTTCTATGGTCTGTGTGGGCCTCCCATCGCAGTGGCCACTCTCACTGCAGAGCACCGGCCCAGGGCACATGCGCTCCAGAGCTCCAGCTCGGTAGTTGGACACATTGGTCCATCTACTTTGTGGCACGTGGGATCTTCCCAGGCCAGGGATTGAACCGGCGCCCCTTGCACTACAAGGTCCTTACCCACTGGACCACCAGGGAAGCCCAGCACTATGCTTCTTTTTTTATTATTTATTTATTTTAAACTTTTTTTTTTTAAGATTTATTTATTTAGGGCCAGGGTCGGGTTGGGGAGGGAGGGGAGTGGGCGGGCCACTTCTATTGGTCTTTCATTTCTCTATTTTCATCCGTCTTTGTTCTTCGGCTCCTGTGGGCCTCCCATCGCGGTGGCCTCTGTCGTCACAGAGCGCTGGCTCTGGGTGCATGCGCCCCAGAGCTCTGGCTCGGTAATTGGACACATTAGTCCAGTCGCTCTGCGGCACGTGGGATCTTCCCAGGCCAGGGATTGAACCGGCGCCCCTTGCACTACAAGGTCCTTACCCACTGGACCACCAGGGAAGCCCAGCACTATGCTTCTTTTTTTATTATTTATTTATTTTAAACTTTTTTTTTTTAAGATTTATTTATTTAGGGCCAGGGTCGGGTTGGGGAGGGAGGGGAGTGGGCGGGCCACTTCTATTGGTCTTTCATTTCTCTATTTTCATCCGTCTTTGTTCTTCGGCTCCTGTGGGCCTCCCATCGCGGTGGCCTCTGTCGTCACAGAGCGCTGGCTCTGGGTGCATGCGCCCCAGAGCTCTGGCTCGGTAATTGGACACATTAGTCCAGTCGCTCTGCGGCACGTGGGATCTTCCCAGGCCAGGGATCGAACCGGCGCCCCTTGCACTGCAAGGCAGTGTCCTTACCCACTGGACCACCAGGGGAAGCCCAGCACTGTGCTTCTTGATACAGTTTCTCCGTCACCTGACTTCTGCCTACCTCCATAGCCATATCCTCTGTTACCTGCTGACTCACCCCCTACTGATGCCAAGTTGCCTGGCAGTCTCCACATTTCCCACACTATCTCGTGTCTCCAAGGTTTGCTCATAAAATTCCTTCTGCTCTATTGACTACAGGCCAGTGTTTGGCTTGGAGTAGATGCTCAGGATGGGCTTCCCAGGTGGCTCAGTGGTAAAGAACCCACCTGTCATCACAAGAGATGTGGGTCTAATCCTTGGGTCAGGAAGATCCCTTACAGGAGGAAATGGCCACCCACTCCAGTATTCTTGCCTAGAGAATCCCACAGATAAAGGAGCTTGGTGTGCTACAGTTCATGAGGTCATAAAACATTGAACACAGCTGAGAGCATAGGCATGCACACAGATACTTAGGATGGTGTTGAGCTGAGCTGATGAGACCCCAGACTCCTTGTTACTCTGGACTACACAGGCTGTTGCCGTCCACTTGGTGCCCATTCCTTAAAGCTTCTTCCTGGTCTATTTCCCCATAAATGAACAATCTGACACATCTCAGCAATAGGTCAAGCCCATCTCAGAGACACAGGTGCTTATTAGAATTTTAACCTGGAGAAAATCACCCTTTGTATTAAATTAATCAAAAACACACTACAGCCCATACAGATATCTCAGGTAACGAGGGAACTGCCTCATTCAAAGTAAAAATCACCCAGGATGTGACGGTGGCTATTCTGTGCCAACGAAGCACTGACTGTCATGGTTCTCAGTTGCTCTGGTAATTGTCTCTGTTGCTCTGACTCCCATGGGCGAGGATGCCAAGGCTCTGTCATTTTCCCATCATTGCGGCAACCTTATAATTTGTCACCCTAACTAGGACACTCTTGAAGGTCAGGATTGATATTAATAATTATTCCAGTACAGGATGTTTTCTGGAAAATTGAGATATATTCCCATACTACTCATCAGGCTTCACGGTATCCTACACAAAGAGGTCCTCAATGAGTGCTTCCTGACAGGATGTGCTTTAGTTTTTTCTCCCCAGTTTCAATGTAAGATACTTAAGAGCAAGGGTGATGTCTAATACACCTCCTAGATTACTCATAATGTTGGAATTATAAAAGCTACTCAACAATAGCTGTTGTTTTTTGTTGTTTCCAAGGGGGCAGGTTGGGGGGGGGGGCAGGTGGGCCACTTCTACTGGTCTTTCATTTATTTTCATCCATCTTTGTTCTTTGGCTCCTGTGGGCCTCCCATCACGGTGGCCTCTGTTGTCGCAGAGCACCGATTCTGGGCGCATGCGCTCCAGAGCTCCGGCTCGGTAATTGGACTCATCAGTCCAGCCGCTCCGCGGCACGTGGGATCTTCCCAGGTCAGGGATCGAACCGGTGCCCCTTGCACTGCAAGGCGGTGTCCTTACCCACTGGACCACCAGGGAAGCCCAACAATAGCTGTTGATTGACTTATAATGAGATGTACTTCCCAAGAGAAAATTCCTTTTGGGTACCACAAATGCCTTATGGGAAATACAAAATAGGACTCTGCTGAGAATGTTCTAAGGCTAGAATATTTTGGTAGGTCTTTACCCTAGAGGAGATGTGTTAACTAGAAATAAAAACTCTCGCATGATACTATATACACCAAGGAAAACTCAAATGATACCTGAAAGCCTTCCCTAGAAGGATGAAACCTATCTGTCTTTTGTTGACCTAGAACATGACAAAAGTCATGGGCTTTTACTTTTTTATTTTAAAATGGAGCTTGGAGATTAATTTGTTTAGAGCGAAAAAGTAATAAAATAAATAATTTTAAGCAACCAACAGGGACCTGGTAATGTCTCTGTTGACTGTCATGGTTCTCAGTTGCTCTGGTAATTGTCTCTGTTGCTCTGATGGGCGAGGATGCCAAGGCTCTGTCATTTTCCCATCATTGCGGCAACCTTATAATTTGTCACCCTAACTAGGACACTCTTGAAGGTCAGGATTGATATTAATAATTATTCCAGTACAGGATGTTTTCTGGAAAATTGAGATATATTCCCATACTACTCATCAGGCTTCACGGTATCCTACACAAAGAGGTCCTCAATGAGTGCTTCCTGACAGGATGTGCTTTAGTTTTTTCTCCCCAGTTTCAATGTAAGATACTTAAGAGCAAGGGTGATGTCTAATACACCTCCTAGATTACTCATAATGTTGGAATTATAAAAGCTACTCAACAATAGCTGTTGTTTTTTGTTGTTTCCAAGGGGGCAGGTTGGGGGGGGGGGCAGGTGGGCCACTTCTACTGGTCTTTCATTTATTTTCATCCATCTTTGTTCTTTGGCTCCTGTGGGCCTCCCATCACGGTGGCCTCTGTTGTCGCAGAGCACCGATTCTGGGCGCATGCGCTCCAGAGCTCCGGCTCGGTAATTGGACTCATCAGTCCAGCCGCTCCGCGGCACGTGGGATCTTCCCAGGTCAGGGATCGAACCGGTGCCCCTTGCACTGCAAGGCGGTGTCCTTACCCACTGGACCACCAGGGAAGCCCAACAATAGCTGTTGATTGACTTATAATGAGATGTACTTCCCAAGAGAAAATTCCTTTTGGGTACCACAAATGCCTTATGGGAAATACAAAATAGGACTCTGCTGAGAATGTTCTAAGGCTAGAATATTTTGGTAGGTCTTTACCCTAGAGGAGATGTGTTAACTAGAAATAAAAACTCTCGCATGATACTATATACACCAAGGAAAACTCAAATGATACCTGAAAGCCTTCCCTAGAAGGATGAAACCTATCTGTCTTTTGTTGACCTAGAACATGACAAAAGTCATGGGCTTTTACTGATTTTAGTACTTTATGAAGTGTGAGAAGTGGGAAGAGTGGAGCTTGGAGATTAATTTGTTTAGAGCGAAAAAGTAATAAAATAAATAATTTTAAGCAACACCCAGACAAGGGTTTGATCCTGGGGTCAGGAAGATCCTCTAGAGAAGGAAATAGCAATACGCTCTAGTATTCTTGCCTGGAGAATTCCATGGACAGAGGAATCTAGCAGGTTATAGTAAATAGGGTCTCCAAGAGTCAGACACAACTGAAGTGACTTAGCACTAGCTTTGATAATAATAACTGAACATAATAATAGAAAAAAGAAAGAAAGAAGGACCCAGACTTTTGAGATAGGAAGGAACCTTGGACCCTTCTGTCTCTATTGCCTCCTTTCACAGATCAGAGAATTAAGGCCCAGAGAAGTTAAATGCCTTCCAGTTACCTTGGGTCCTTCTGGGAAATTCTTGCTGCGAGAATTTGACAGTGTTTAATTATTCACCATGGTCGCTTCAGCAGTCCTAGGAAAGCTTACGTCTTCCCTCTAAGGCAAGAATATTTTCTCACTTTAGATAAGGAAGTGGAAACTTTTCAAAAGTTTTGCTAAAGATAAGGGCTTCATTTTCTACTTTGGGGACTTCAATCCCCACCAGGTCTAGGTTAGAAACTGTGGATCAGAGCGTGGAAGCAGTGGAAGTGTGAAGAGGGAAAAGGCAAATAGAAGTCATCAGTAAAGGTGGCAACATGGGCCTCTCGTGTGGGCCCATCTGGTCCTTGGCATCGCTGGCACTCAGATGGTAACATATCAACATCTGATTTAGACCTCCCAGAATGAACTGGAGAGTTTGGTCTCAGAGCGAATTGAGGCCATAAATTGATGACAAACCAGAAAGTCCTATTTAAATACTGTTATCATTTTAAGCAGTGACCAGAAATGTCACCCTTGTAAGATTGCTCTCTTTTTCTAAGACGTTTCCAGTATTTCAAGGATCTTCACTGTCACAAAATTATGACAGGCAACACCTTGGCACCTATCATTCACTCATGAGTCACTGAAAGGTTGAATTCATTCATTCACAGCTACACAGTGAGACAAAAGGAAAGGAAAGTTTACACTTCTCTGAGAACCATTTCTGGAATGATGAATTTGTTTAGGGGGGGGCGAAAAAGTAATAAAATAAATAATTTTAAGCAACACCCAGACAAGGGTTTGATCCTGGGGTCAGGAAGATCCTCTAGAGAAGGAAATAGCAATACGCTCTAGTATTCTTGCCTGGAGAATTCCATGGACAGAGGAATCTAGCAGGTTATAGTAAATAGGGTCTCCAAGAGTCAGACACAACTGAAGTGACTTAGCACTAGCTTTGATAATAATAACTGAACATAATAATAGAAAAAAGAAAGAAAGAAGGACCCAGACTTTTGAGATAGGAAGGAACCTTGGACCCTTCTGTCTCTATTGCCTCCTTTCACAGATCAGAGAATTAAGGCCCAGAGAAGTTAAATGCCTTCCAGTTACCTTGGGTCCTTCTGGGAAATTCTTGCTGCGAGAATTTGACAGTGTTTAATTATTCACCATGGTCGCTTCAGCAGTCCTAGGAAAGCTTACGTCTTCCCTCTAAGGCAAGAATATTTTCTCACTTTAGATAAGGAAGTGGAAACTTTTCAAAAGTTTTGCTAAAGATAAGGGCTTCATTTTCTACTTTGGGGACTTCAATCCCCACCAGGTCTAGGTTAGAAACTGTGGATCAGGCGTGGAAGCAGTGGAAGTGTGAAGAGGGAAAAGGCAAATAGAAGTCATCAGTAAAGGTGGCAACATGGGCCTCTCGTGTGGGCCCATCTGGTCCTTGGCATCGCTGGCACTCAGATGGTAACATATCAACATCTGATTTAGACCTCCCAGAATGAACTGGAGAGTTTGGTCTCAGAGCGAATTGAGGCCATAAATTGATGACAAACCAGAAAGTCCTATTTAAATACTGTTATCATTTTAAGCAGTGACCAGAAATGTCACCCTTGTAAGATTGCTCTCTTTTTCTAAGACGTTTCCAGTATTTCAAGGATCTTCACTGTCACAAAATTATGACAGGCAACACCTTGGCACCTATCATTCACTCATGAGTCACTGAAAGGTTGAATTCATTCATTCACAGCTACACAGTGAGACAAAAGGAAAGGAAAGTTTACACTTCTCTGAGAACCATTTCTGGAATGATGAGGATGGCCCAGGCCTCCACCGGCTCTGGGCCAAGCTGTCGTCTGAAAGAATCTGCAGTGGAATAGTCTTCTGTTCCATTTTTTCCCCCCCAAACAGGATGATTTTTCCAGTATGACTACTTTTTAAAAAAGATAATAGGGATACTTCCATGGTGGTCCAGAGCTAAAGTTCCATGCTCTCAATGCAGCGGGCCCAGGTTTGATTCCTGGTCAGGGAACTAGATCCCACATGCCACAACTAAGAGTTCACATGACTTAACTAAAGCCTGAATGTGCTGGGACTACAGACCCCACATGCTGCAACTAAGACCCAGTGCAGCCAAATAAATAAATTAATTAATTAAAGACAATGCGAGGGTGTGGAAGAGACAAAGTGGGCCTTGTTGACTCCAGAAACTGACAAAATTCTGGTGCCAGGGAGGTCTTTCAGTGAGGACTCAAATTCTTTAATTTGCCTAATGAACACCTGTAGATTGATGGATTCCTCAGAGAATAGGCCCCACACCCAGCTACTGTGCTGTGAGTCTAGGGCTGGACATGCTGACTGAAATGCAGGCATGGAAACTGAGCCCCACGAAGGGACTGGAAATGTAAACAACTTTTCCTTCCAACCTGAGCAGCTTAAGTGGGTAGATTTTTTTCTGTTAGGTGGAAAGATCAACCACTCAAGTCTAGAGAACATGCTACCAAGATGGATGGTCACGGGACTTCCCTGGTGGTCCAGTGGGTAAGGACACCGCCTTGCAGTGCAAGGGGCGCCGGTTTGATCCCTGGCCTGGGAAGATCCCACGTGCCGCAGAGCGGCTGGACCTATGTGTCCAATCACCAAGCTGGAGCTCTGGAGTGCATGTGCCCAGAGCCGGTGCTCAGCGACGACAGAGGCCACTGCGATGGGAGGCCCACACGGGCCAAAAGAACAAAGATGATGAAACTAGACAAATGAAAGACCGGTGGAAGTGACCCGCCCACCCCCCTCCCTCCCTGCCCCCGCCAAAATAAATAAATAAATAAATCTTAAAAAAAAAAAAACAAGATGGATGGTCATTGAACCTTAAGTTTTCTTCATCTGTAAGAATTAGACCCCCCAAAGCAAAATGTGACCCAGCCAGGATCCTAACACTTGCAAGAAATGATAGGTAGGCCAATAGCACTAAGTGGGAAATGACAGAAGCTGAGGGGAGGCAGGCTATAGATGGAGGCAGACATTGAATAATCATATGTTAAGAATGAGAGATGCTGGTTTTATTATTTGAATTAAGTTATTGGAAGATATGTGAGGATTAAATATATAAAGGACAGGGTTTCTCTGGTGGTCCAGTGGGTAGAAAGTCTGCCTTGCAGTGCAAGGGGCACCGGTTCAATTCCTGGCCTGGGAAGATCCAACATGCTGAGGAGCAGCTGGACTGGAGTGTTCAATTACGAGTCAGTGCTCTGGAGCACATGCACCCAGAGCCGGTGCTCTGAGGCAAGAGAGGCCACCTCAATGGGAGGCCCACACAGGCCAAAGAACAAAGATGGATGACAACAACAACAACAACAAGAAAAGAGGCCAAAATTAAAAAAAAAAAAAAAGATATCAAGGACAGTCACCAGGGATACTTTTGAATTCATGGTCCTCAAGTAAAACTTTGCCAAAAGACTTCTTTCTAGTTCCTGGCCACCAAAAATAAACCTGAGAATCAGGTAGTCGTTTTGGAAAAGATCTCAGAGTTCTCCCCAGACCTACCAAGGAGGAAGTAGAGGTAAAAAAAAAAAAAAATGCAGGGTGACTTGCTCAACCTCATACCAGAACCTGGCAAAAATGAGGGCTAGAGTCAGACCCCTCGACTCTCAGATGAAAGCAGGTCTTCACCATCCACAGGGATTCCCTTCATTGGGGGCTCCTGGCACTGCAGGGGTCAAGGGGACCTAGACACTCCCCCTACTGAGGAAGCAGATGAGGGGATCAGAAAGATGAAATATTCAGGGTCTATACTTACATAGTCATGTTTTATCTACGAGGAAGGAGAAGTAAAACCCATATCCACCCTAAGCTTCTAGAAATAGACTTTAATGTCAGGCAGATTTGGAATTTAATCTTTCTTTTATACACTTTTGCTTCACTTCATTGTATTTTGCAACTATTGACCTTTTTACAGTTTGAATGTCTGAGGCAGCCCTGCATTGAGCAAATCTCTAGGTGCCATTTTCCCAATAGCCTTTGCTCGCTTTGTAGGACTGTGTCACATTTTGGTAATTCCTTCAATATTTCCAATTTTTTCATTATTGTCATACTACTTACAGTGATCTGTTATCAATTACATTATTTATACTATATGACTCACTGAAAGCTCAGATAACGGTTGGCATTTTTAGCAATAAAGTATTTTTCCATTAAGGTACATGTATTTCTTTAGACATAATGCTATTGCATACTTAACGGACTACAGTATAGTGCAAACATAACTTTTATATCCACAAACCAGAATATTAGTGTGACTCACTGTATTATGTCATTTACTATACTGCAGTGGTCTGGAACCTAGCCCACAACACCTCTGAGGTATACCTGTATAAAATAGTAGGACTAAATCTAACCATAGGAAAAAAATATATTAAGTATTAATGGACTAAACATCCCAATTAAAAGGTAGGGATTGTCGTCATGGAAAAAAAAAAAAGGCAAAACTTAAATATACACTGTCTATTAGAGATGCACTGTTAATATAAAGACAGATAAGTTACAAGCAAAAGTAAAGTAAAACAATGAAAAAAAGACACATCGTGCAAAGAGTATGCATAGCAAGGCCAAGTTGCAGTAATATAAGAAATTGACCTTATAATGATAGAAGTATCAATTTATCAGGAAGGCATAATAATTATACACATGTATGCACCCAGTAACAGAGCTTCCAAATCTACAAAATGAGGAAGATGTGACATGTGATTATCTCTCGTTTTATTTTAAAAAACAAGGTGATAGAAACTGTTGATGACAAGTGGGGGCGGGGAACACTATGTTTAGGTAAGCACAAGGGAAAATCTGGCTCATTTCCTATAACCATTATGAGTAAGTCCTGTGCTCTTATTCACTCTTTGATATGATTTCCACAACAACTTGGGCATCATATCCACCCTAAGCTTCTAGAAATAGACTTTAATGTCAGGCAGATTTGGAATTTAATCTTTCTTTTATACACTTTTGCTTCACTTCATTGTATTTTGCAACTATTGACCTTTTTACAGTTTGAATGTCTGAGGCAGCCCTGCATTGAGCAAATCTCTAGGTGCCATTTTCCCAATAGCCTTTGCTCGCTTTGTAGGACTGTGTCACATTTTGGTAATTCCTTCAATATTTCCAATTTTTTCATTATTGTCATACTACTTACAGTGATCTGTTATCAATTACATTATTTATACTATATGACTCACTGAAAGCTCAGATAACGGTTGGCATTTTTAGCAATAAAGTATTTTTCCATTAAGGTACATGTATTTCTTTAGACATAATGCTATTGCATACTTAACGGACTACAGTATAGTGCAAACATAACTTTTATATCCACAAACCAGAATATTAGTGTGACTCACTGTATTATGTCATTTACTATACTGCAGTGGTCTGGAACCTAGCCCACAACACCTCTGAGGTATACCTGTATAAAATAGTAGGACTAAATCTAACCATAGGAAAAAACATATATTAAGTATTAATGGACTAAACATCCCAATTAAAAGGTAGGGATTGTCGTCATGGAAAAAAAAAAAAGGCAAAACTTAAATATACACTGTCTATTAGAGATGCACTGTTAATATAAAGACAGATAAGTTACAAGCAAAAGTAAAGTAAAACAATGAAAAAAAGACACATCGTGCAAAGAGTATGCATAGCAAGGCCAAGTTGCAGTAATATAAGAAATTGACCTTATAATGATAGAAGTATCAATTTATCAGGAAGGCATAATAATTATACACATGTATGCACCCAGTAACAGAGCTTCCAAATCTACAAAATGAGGAAGATGTGACATGTGATTATCTCTCGTTTTATTTTAAAAAACAAGGTGATAGAAACTGTTGATGACAAGTGGGGGCGGGGAACACTATGTTTAGGTAAGCACAAGGGAAAATCTGGCTCATTTCCTATAACCATTATGAGTAAGTCCTGTGCTCTTATTCACTCTTTGATATGATTTCCACAACAACTTGGGCATCATATAAAAATATTTCATTGGAGCATGTATATATTGATAACTAGTAATGTTACTGGTTTAGGATCAACAGACTTTCTTGAGATCTTTGAGAACGCACTCTATGCCTGCCAATTGTGCTGCATGCTACAAGCTCTATGGCTTAAAAAAGCTTAAAATACATTTTAGGCAATAATGAAGACAGCTGAAAAAGCAATTCTTAACAATACAAGGCATGGTGGAAGTTTCAAACTATCAGTGCAGATGCACAGTCACCCCTGTAAGGGGGCAATCAAGAAAGGGTAGGATTTGGAAAGGAACAGAGTAAGGAACTCTCGGGGAGGGTGTGCTGTAAGCAATGTTTCAAAGGTAATGATCCCGGCTCCCCAGGAAACCGAGAGCATTTCAGACTGGCTGGGAAAGAGCTTCGTATAATAACCCTGCCCTCCAGACGAACGGAGCAGATCAAGACCCACGGTTATGGTTGGCCCCAATTTTGCCACTCAAAAAACAACGTGCACGTTTGGATTAAAGCTCTGCAAACAATGATCAGGGACTGTGGGCCAGATGTACCCTACAGGAGGTGGGAAGAAACCAGAAATCCCTCCTCATCTCAAGCAGGGAAGATATGTTTTCCTATGCCAAGCAGAGCCCCCCAAGTGGTGTTAGAAAGCCAAGGGCTCTGTGGTTGGTGTGATGGATTACCCAGGCAGGCCAGGGCAGAGGCACTCTGAACGTCTCTCTGAAACAAAGGAGAATGATTTACCCTGAGAAGAAGCAGGCAGGAGATAAGGATTTAGTGGCGATTTAAGGAAGTGAATGAATGTCAGCCTGCACCATCCTCTGGGGTGCCTTCTCTTACTTAAGGTTCCCTCAGAGTTTCTGTACAGCCCTGGCCTCTGCAGAAGGCACTTACTTATCTGACATCGTTGGGTTTTTCTTCTAATTCTTTCGGGTACAGATGCCTCACCCCGCCATGACAGCAAGCTGCACAAAGGCAGGGGCTGCTTCCTCTTCCCCTCAGGTGTCTATGAATTGTGAGACACTGCAATGCCATGGACGAGTGCATGAAAGTGAAAGCGTTAGTCGCTCAGTCCTCTCTGGCCTTGTGCAACCCCCATGAGCTACATCCCGCCAGGCTCCTCTGTCCATGGGATTTCCCAGGCAAGAATCCTGGATGGGGCTGCCATTCCCTTTTCCAGGGGATCTTCCTGACCCAGGGATCGAACCCAGGTCTCTCACAATGCAGGCAGATTCTTTACTGTCTGAGCCACCAGGGAAGCCCTAGACAAGGGCATAGTTAAAACTTATTACTGAATCTGGAAAGAGCTGCTTCCACTGCAGCTTTCATGACCCCAGCCTGTACGTGTAGGCCCACTGGGCCTGGGCTGTGACAACCCACTGGTCAACCAGGGCTCCCAGAGAGCTGTCTGTTAATCCACTGGCCCTTGCTGTGTTGTTTGGGGTCTGATGCTGCGAGCACCCCCTGATTTTTCCTGTCTCACTACAGAAATTCCATGGTGCAAGAGAGGGGATTTGAGCCTTAAGACCCAGCTCTATAAAAAGTAAATAGTAGAACCAGAGGAGGTTATGAGTCAAAGTGTTACCCACCTGGGTTCTTGAACTCTTGAACTCTTTCCACTCTTAGTAGGCATTGATAAGAGGCCAGATGAGGAACTGAGGCAAGGCTTTATTTGGGTCTCAGCAGGGAGAGCAAATAAGTAACAGATTCCCTTGTTTACTTCCTTAGGCAGGGGATGAAGTGGTTCCTTAAACGGGGTGAGGGTGGGGTGGATGGATGGATCTGACCGGAGGAAGGGCTTGGGGGGTCTGCCCACCTCCTTGGTGGGGCTGTGTGCAGCGATGAGGTGCAGTCCCCTGTTTTGCTCCCAGCAATGCACAAGTGGCAGCTGGGTCTGGGTCTTTTTGTATCTTATTGTCCATAATTTGCCCCAATTTTGCTTTATTCTTCGTCCATCATTTCTTTGTATTCTGTTGCTCAAGGATACATTTGTTCAGGTGCAGGCACTGCAGTAAAGGGTCCCAGGTCCCAGCCTGTCTCAAAAGCATTCGTATATATAAAAAAAGAGATCACCGTGCCAGGGAAGGAAGCTAAGCAAAAAATGTGCATTTAACTAGGCAACTTTCAAAAGCTCAGTTCTGATCTATCACGGGAACATGGCAGCTGCAGTTATGACTGTCTGCAGACAGAAGCACTGAAGTGCTAGGGGCCGGCATTGTTGTGGTTTAGTGCCTAAGTCAAGTCTGACTCTTCTGTGACCCCATGGACCGTAGCTCGCCAGGCTCCTCTGTCCATGGGATTCCCCAGGCAAGAATACTGGAGTGGGTTGCCATTTCCTTCTCCAAGGGATCTTTCCCACCCAGGAACTGAACCCACATCTGCATTGGCAGGGGGATTCTTTGCCAGAGATTTTGAAAACAGAGTAAGTAGGATGGGCCTTCCAGGCCTGGTAGTACATGAGACTAAGAAGGTTTTAGCAACCGTGTTTTTAAATGCATAGGTGAGCTTCCAAGAAAGAGTGAAATCTCATTTCCCAAAAATGCAGTGGAAAATTAAAAACAAAACAAAACCAGAACACACGTGAGCTCATAACATTGTCCCTTCTCTAGGGGAGAGGTTGGAAGAATGAGCCTTGTATGACATAGTGACCCAGAGCAGTGCTTCTCAAGTTCTAATGTGCACATGAACCACCTGGGATCTTGTTAAAATGAAAATTCTGACTCTACAGTTCTGGTTGAGGCTGAGATTCTGTGTTTCTAATGACTTCCAAGATGCAGCTGGAGGTCCCTGGTGCAGCACTGGAGTTTTACAAGAAACATTTAGCCTATGCATTAGACCTCAATGAGGTTTTGTGCCTGATAGAGATACGGAACTGGGGACTCTAATTCCTGCCTTAAGATGGGACCCTAATAGACTTCCCTCCTTAGGTAAAAGATACAAAGACTAGAAAAGTCTACCCACCATTGCCAAGATACTACAAGAAAGTTTTTTCTATTTCCAGCTAGCCTCTGGGTGGGAAATAAAGTCTCCCTGAAAAACAGGAACTCTAGCTTGTGTTTTGCATTGGTTGGAATAAAGTCTCCCTTTTAAATAACAAAATGCCAATCAGGATACATTTGTTTAGGTGCAGGCACTGCAGTAAAGGTCCCAGGTCCCAGCCTGTCTCAAAAGCATTCGATATATAAAAAGAGATCACCGTGCCAGGAAGGAAGCTAAGCAAAAATGTGCATTTAACTAGGCAACTTTCAAAAGCTCAGTTCTGATCTATCACGGGAACATGGCAGCTGCAGTTATGACTGTCTGCAGACAGAAGCACTGAAGTGCTAGGGCCGGCATTGTTGTGGTTTAGTGCCTAAGTCAAGTCTGACTCTTCTGTGACCCCATGGACCGTAGCTCGCCAGACTCCTCTGTCCATGGGATTCCCAGGCAAGAATACTGGAGTGGGTTGCCATTTCCTTCTCCAAGGGATCTTTCCCACCCAGGAACTGAACCCACATCTGCATTGGCAGGGGGATTCTTTGCCAGAGATTTTGAAAACAGAGTAAGTAGGATGGGCCTTCCAGGCCTGGTAGTACATGAGACTAAGAAGGTTTTAGCAACCGTGTTTTTAAATGCATAGGTGAGCTTCCAAGAAAGAGTGAAATCTCATTTCCCAAAAATGCAGTGGAAAATTAAAAACAAAACAAAACCAGAACACACGTGAGCTCATAACATTGTCCCTTCTCTAGGGGAGAGGTTGGAAGAATGAGCCTTGTATGACATAGTGACCCAGAGCAGTGCTTCTCAAGTTCTAATGTGCACATGAACCACCTGGGATCTTGTTAAAATGAAAATTCTGACTCTACAGTTCTGGTTGAGGCTGAGATTCTGTGTTTCTAATGACTTCCAAGATGCAGCTGGAGGTCCCTGGTGCAGCACTGGAGTTTTACAAGAAACATTTAGCCTATGCATTAGACCTCAATGAGGTTTTGTGCCTGATAGAGATACGGAACTGGGGACTCTAATTCCTGCCTTAAGATGGGACCCTAATAGACTTCCCTCCTTAGGTAAAAGATACAAAGACTAGAAAAGTCTACCCACCATTGCCAAGATACTACAAGAAAGTTTTTTCTATTTCCAGCTAGCCTCTGGGTGGGGAAATAAAGTCTCCCCTGAAAAACAGGAACTCTAGCTTGTGTTTTGCATGGGTGAGAAATTCAAATTTACCTATGTAATCTAGTAAACCCTAAATCAGGAATTAATGTAAAGACCTAGTCCTGGACCAGTGATACTCAGAGTCCTTGATAGAAACAGAGGTAAACATGAAAGAGATGCTCTCAAAATCCATGCCACAAGAGCTTCCCACAATCTTTATCAGAGGTTAAAAAATTATAAGATACATAAGGAAACAGCCCACCATGTTTGAGGATGAGAAAACAAAATGGAGATGTTACAGAATCGAATAGCAATCTGAAAGAGAATCTAAAAGAAATACCTGAAGTGACTAAGTACAGACCTCTCCAAAAAAGGCCAAAATTCCAAAAAAATAGTAGACATTATGAAAAAAAAGGGAAAATATTTGAAAATTTTTTCTAAAAATGAACAAACATCATCATTAAGATTAAAGTGCAATGTACAGTTTAACTGCAGATTACCAAAACTGAAGACTATGTGAATTTAAAATAGGTTGCTATCATTTGTAATTGGGAAATGCATATACCCAGATTACTCATTACAAAGCCAAAGAGACAAAAATGTAGAAACTATTAGAGTGCTAAGAGAAACAGTAAAAAAGAGAGACCAACATTTCACTGGAATTTAAGGTTTAAGAGAATAAATAAGAATTAATATTTGAAGATACTGAAGCCATCAGTCCCAGAAAGGACAGAGAAAAATAAACCTATTCCAATATGACTTAGGGTGAGGCTACAGAACACACACACACAATTAATAAAACTTAAAACCAGCTAAAGGAAAAAGGGAGAGAGAACAAGAAAAAAGAAAGAAAGAAAACAGGGACGATAAGGGAAACAATGAGAGAAAAAGACAAATTTTACAAAGGACAACAATTAGTCTGATGAAAAGCTGCTCCCTGGCTGCAGGAGATGCTGGAAGACAGTGGAATATTTCCAAGGGCCAGAGGAAAAATGTTTTAATCTAGAATCTATGCAGGGCCAAGATACTAAACAAAAGTAGAGATGAAATGAAGACATAGTCAGACAAAGACTGGGAAGAATATAACTACTCACAGCCCCTCAAGGAAAATGGCGAATTTTGAGATGGAAATTGAACCCAAATGGAAGGAATAAGTCCAGATGGCACTGAGATCTGAATCAATGACAACATAACAGGCGGGTGAGATACGGGTAAGGGAAGTCAGAGGGCATTTCTAAGGAAAGAAATGGCTGTAATATACCAAAAAAGATTAAAAAAGCAGGTGCTATCTCCCCTTTCTCTATTTCTTTTCTTTTCACTGTACTTTTCACTATCTGACATTATATACTTTGCTTCTTCACTTTCTTTCCTACTAGAATCTAAATTCCACAAAGGTGGGGACTTTATTGCTTCCCCTAGCACATAATTGATGCTCATGTTGTACTGAACTGAAGGAAAAGAACCAGGTTGTGCAGAAAGCCTCCAAATGTATAGGGCTGAGACTTTCTTCTTTCAGGAACAGACAGAATGGGATGAAAATGTAACTAGCCTTTCTTAGCATCAACTAGGTTTTAGGCTACACACGACTCCTGTTTTCTCAGTGTACAGAGGCTGAGGCTGTGGGATAGCAAAATCCATATGCTGGTAAGGGGCTTCCCAGTGGCACTAGTGGTAAAGAACCCTCCTGCCAATGCAGGAGACATGGGTTCCATTTCTGAATTGGGAAGATCCCCTGGAGGAGAGCATGGCCTCCCACTCCAGTATTCTTCTCTGGAGAGTTTCATGAATGGCAGCAGCCCGGTGGGCTACAGTCTATGGGGCAGTAAATAGTTGGACATGACTGAACCAACTTAGCATACACACACATGCTGGTGAACAAAATGAACTGGTCTTTTAATCTAATTTAAAACACAAGTGAGCAATTTTCATCTGTATTTATTGTTTATAGACATTTCTACCTGTTTCCAAGGGAGATGCAGGCTGAGGTCTTACATTCAACGTAGTATCCTGTCTGACTGAGGCGGAAAAGATCCTGCTTTGTATGCTGGGGGGAAGCTTTCACAGTCTGGACATAGCTGCACTCAATACCAGTCAGTGACCCAGTAATTCTAGTTCTCAAACACCTGCCTGTGTAGACCCCAGGCCACAGGAACCCTGAAATTCCGGTTCTAACATTGAATCACTGAAAATCAAGAGGCCCTATCTTGAGTTCACAGGCAGCCACACCTCCTTGTCAATAGGCTTCCGGTTCTTGTGTTCTCAGCTGCATCTAAGGACATTCTCCATAGAACCCCTGAGGTCTGCTAATGGGTGTCACAGCCAGACTCTCCAATTCTGACCACCGGCACTGACCCCAAGCCCACCAACAGCCCTGCAGCCCATATGAGATGCACATGGACCAGACTGCTGTTCTAACCAACAAAGTCAGACTCTGTGTCCTCACTCAAGTCCTGTTAGCGGGAGGTGACCCCTGTAAACACAACTGAGGGTAAAGAGGCAGAATGGTTTCCCTTCCTCAACCTCAGAAAACACAGCTATGGAACAGGTGCCATAACTTGAACACCTTCAAGTTCAAGGTGTTTGAAGAACAGGTGCAGTAACTGGCCAGTCTGCCATGCAGAAGATCTTCTAGTTATCCAGCTATAGACAGGGCGATGAGGAATAATCCTGACTGAGAAGGACACAAAGCAAGGCCAGTATTGCTCCAAGACCCAACACATTCTCTCTTTGTCTGACGGAATCGCATTTGCTGCCCCTTGCACGCCTTCTCCAGGACCTACACCCTTACCTCCTCTACTCCCTTCCTTCCTGGAGTGAAAACAAGCTGAAAATCAAACAAACAAAACCTCCTCTTCACCATCTTCTTTCTCTGCTTTCTTACCCTCCCAGAGCCTCTGCTGAAGGGCCTTTTGCTTCTAAACATCCAATTACTCTCCGGACAACCTTGAAAGCAGCCCAGCATCTTAGGTTAAGGGTCTGTCCTTAGTTCTTCTGAAGTGTCAGTGGATCCATCTTTTCTCCTAGATAGTAAGCTCCATGAGCAGAAGGATAACCAGTTCCTTGTTGGCTTGCCTGGCTGACCCAGGGCATTGTACACAGTCAATGCTCAATCATTGCTAGAAGGAAGGGAGGCTGATTTGGGAAATGATATCATTCCCTAAAATAGTATTTCAAAGGAGTGACTCTCTGATCTTATGAACCCTGGCGAAATTTTGAAGAATTTGATTTCAGATCCACTTTGAGGAAGTGGAGGCAATGTGGTTTCAAGTTGTCAGCCCACGGTCCCTAGGTTGATCCGGCTGCTGAGCCAGGCCTCACTTTCCTCTCTCATTGACAGGTATTTGTAGATGGGGTCCTGCTGCCACGCGGGGCCACCTCTCCTGGCCCACAGCTCACCAGCCCAGTCGTGGAGGCCCAGCAGAGGCTACCAGGTTCAGAGAAGAGGGGAAAGGCCAGCTTGCACCTTCTTCCATGTTCTCAAGAAGATGGGAAGTTGGGCTTCCCCTGGTGGTCCAGTGGTAAGGACACCGCCTTGCAGTGCAAGGGGCGCCAGTTCGAGCCCTGGCCTGGGAAGATCCCACGTGCCGCGGAGCGGCTGGACCGATGTGTCCAATTACCGAGCCGGAGCTCTGGAGCGCATGCGCCCAGAGCCAGTGCTCTGCGACAACAGACGCCACCGCGATGGGAGGCCCACAGGAGCCAAAGAACAAAGACGGATGAAAATAGAGAAATGAAAGACCAATAGAAGTGGCCCGCCCGCTCCCTCCCTCCCCAACCCAACCCCCGCCCCCCAAAAATAAATAAATAAAATAAATTTTTTTAAAAAGAGAAAATTTATATAAAAAAAAAAAGAAGAAGATGGGAAGTTGGCAAATATCCTCATGATTTCTCAACATTGACTAGAGTGAGTGGGTAAAGGGAAGGAGGCTCCTTCTGATGAGCTTTCACTCTCATTTTGCAAGATTAAAACCACAAAATAATTTATGAACCACACAGACAACGTGTCACCAGTAATTACTACAGATGGTAGGCAGCAGTGTTGACAGCAGAGTTAGGGAGAGCTTCATGGAGGGGGTGGGGTTCTCTGCTTGTGCCTGTGCTCCGTGGACCCTCTGGTGGTAATTTCCTGAGAACCTGAGTGTCCAGTCTCTGGCCCTACAAAAGCCACTAACCAGACTTTTCCAGGGATATGTTAGAGGCCCTACAGGAAGGAAGGATGTGACAGACTCTACCGATACTTACTATCTCCTTCAAAGTCAATGCTCAATCATTGCTAGAAGGAAGGGAGGCTGATTTGGGAAATGATATCATTCCCTAAAATAGTATTTCAAAGGAGTGACTCTCTGATCTTATGAACCCTGGCGAAATTTTGAAGAATTTGATTTCAGATCCACTTTGAGGAAGTGGAGGCAATGTGGTTTCAAGTTGTCAGCCCACGGTCCCTAGGTTGATCCGGCTGCTGAGCCAGGCCTCACTTTCCTCTCTCATTGACAGGTATTTGTAGATGGGGTCCTGCTGCCACGCGGGGCCACCTCTCCTGGCCCACAGCTCACCAGCCCAGTCGTGGAGGCCCAGCAGAGGCTACCAGGTTCAGAGAAGAGGGGAAAGGCCAGCTTGCACCTTCTTCCATGTTCTCAAGAAGATGGGAAGTTGGGCTTCCCCTGGTGGTCCAGTGGGTAAGGACACCGCCTTGCAGTGCAAGGGGCGCCAGTTCGAGCCCTGGCCTGGGAAGATCCCACGTGCCGCGGAGCGGCTGGACCGATGTGTCCAATTACCGAGCCGGAGCTCTGGAGCGCATGCGCCCAGAGCCAGTGCTCTGCGACAACAGACGCCACCGCGATGGGAGGCCCACAGGAGCCAAAGAACAAAGACGGATGAAAATAGAGAAATGAAAGACCAATAGAAGTGGCCCGCCCGCTCCCTCCCTCCCCAACCCAACCCCCGCACCCCAAAAATAAATAAATAAAATAAATTTTTTTAAAAAGAGAAAATTTATATAAAAAAAAAAAGAAGAAGATGGGAAGTTGGCAAATATCCTCATGATTTCTCAACATTGACTAGAGTGAGTGGGTAAAGGGAAGGAGGCTCCTTCTGATGAGCTTTCACTCTCATTTTGCAAGATTAAAACCACAAAATAATTTATGAACCACACAGACAACGTGTCACCAGTAATTACTACAGATGGTAGGCAGCAGTGTTGACAGCAGAGTTAGGGAGAGCTTCATGGAGGGGGTGGGGTTCTCTGCTTGTGCCTGTGCTCCGTGGACCCTCTGGTGGTAATTTCCTGAGAACCTGAGTGTCCAGTCTCTGGCCCTACAAAAAGCCACTAACCAGACTTTTCCAGGGATATGTTAGAGGGCCCTACAGGAAGGAAGGATGTGACAGACTCTACCGATACTTACTATCTCCCTTCAAAGGGCCCACAGCGTGGGGAAGGGGCACCTGCTTTGCTGTCAAATGGAGAACAGGGGCCAGTCTCTCCTATGATGTGGAGACCGGGGCTTTCTGCACACCAGAGACAAAGTAGGAGGGCTGCCTGTTACAAGGACTGATTTCTCCCTGAACCTGACCATCAGTGTTTTGGGGTTCTGGCTTCCATTTAAAAGTGAACTCCCCTCAAATGAAAGCAGCGCTGGTGCCCACCCCCGCCCCCAGGTCTGCAGGCTGCCGTGGAGTCTGCACACTCCCGGGAAAGGGGCTGACATGTAAGGCTGCCTCTGGCGATAGTGAAGTTATATTTAGTCCTGAGCTCGAGTAAACACGGGCCCGCCTGCAGTATGTATCAAGAGAGTTCTAGGAACAAACACAACTGCAGGGGCCATGAGAATAAAAGAGCAAAGTGCAGGACTAGAAAGAATAAACACTCATGGGCTCTGGCCCCGAGATACAGTGGGGCAGGTGGGGCCCATTACCAAGCACAGGGCCAGCAGAAATGGGGGTGATAGCAGAGAGGCCCGTTCTCTCTGTCCAGTGCTCACAGCTACTGAGAGGGAGTCTTTCAGAGCACGCCTTTATTAGGTGCCCACTGCGCAGTTGCCTCACCTCTGAACAGCAGCTCATGATGAAGGAACAGCTGAGAAACCCCAGAGAAGTCACATCTCTGGGCCCCAGTGCCTTCGCCTATAAAATGAGGGTTTGGAGCCACACAATTCCTGTCTGGCTTCAGGATTTTTCCAGTGCTCCTTGCTAAATACTTGGAAGATAACTTCTTTATGTTCCAAACATGGTTGACACCGAGACCCAAGTGTTATCTTGATCACACCCACTAAGACATCAGTGAAGCAAAGAACACACACTTTTTTTTAGTATTGGAGTTTATCCACTTTAAAGTTTAACAGCAAAACTGCTAAAGGGGAATTTGACGCTGGGTAGCAGCACCGCACGGGGCCGCAGCAGGCGCAGAAAGAACATTTGAGCAAACTAGAAAACATAAGCCCCCTCCAGGTAGGCAGAGCTCGGAGGGCCCCTCCCACGTGGTAAGGCGAGTGCCAGCTGCATTTGCTTGCTCCACACCTCAATCCTTATACACCACACATGCATGTGTGCATACAAACACACATCCCGGCTGGCACTTCAGTCCAGAGCAGAATCCACACTGTCTTCTCTCGCAGCAGAGCCATGAGCTGCCACTAACACGTGAAGGCAGGAAGTGGAAATTTAGATTCCTGATTCTTTTCCCTACAACGATCGGCTCATGTCCACCTTGACCCTGGGAGTCTTCTAGGAATCTCCACTTTCTTCTTTACACACCACACTTTCTCTCTGGTGTATGTAATTACTGCGGTAACACAGAAACTCACAACACACTGCGGTCTTTTATTCACTACTTGACACTGGAAGCTCCTTAAAGGCAGAGAGGGACAGAGTTTACCTGAATAAAATTCTTGACCCATACATAGTGCGAGTTGGGTAAATATTGTTGACTGAATAAATGAACAACTAAATGAATAAAAAGCAGTCTCACAGTGGTTCGGAATTGTTTTTGAATGATAGAGTTCTTTGAAATCTGACGGAAGCTAGGGACATTTTCCCACCAAAATGCACGGATACAAATATACACAATTGTGCATATGATTTGGGAGGATCCCCACTCTCAAACAGAAAGGGCTTTAGATTTTCAGCCAGGATGAAAATTGTGAGTTCTTAAAAAAAAAAAATGGAAAGAAACCAAACTCTGGCTTGAGACTCTCAGGCTTTGACTTGTAATCTTATTTAATCCTCCAAACCTTTTAAAATAGTCATGGCAATCCCTATTCTCTACAGGTGAGGAAAATGAGGTTTAAGTAGCTTCTCCACTACACAAATCAGACCCAGTATTCAATCCAAGTCTGTTTTATTTCTAGATTCGTGTTCCCTCAGATCTATCATCTGCCTTCAAATATCAGAGATTCTCAGGATTCCTTATGCAGTCAATTTCCATATATTGTGTTTTGATGGATGAGGCCCTCTAAAAAATATAATCTAAACTGAGTAAAAAAGACATAGAGTTTAAATATAGTCATATATTTGGATTTGGCAGGATAAATGATCTCTACAGAGTTCTAGAATAATCCATAAAAAATGAATAATAAGTATATTTTTCACATTATATTAATATTTTGCTTGGATTCTTAGACTAATGGTTAAAACAAAATGAAACGAGTATCTAAACTAAACAGAACCCCACATCCCCTTGTCGGCACAGAATGTTATGCTCGCCATACCCCTCCACCAACCTCCGGACTGAGAAGAAAGCAAAGCCCAAGATAAGTGTCTTAACTTTAGCCTCCACTGGCTTAATCTTACTCACACTGTGGCTATAAATACAAACTTCAGGGTCAGAAAGGCCTAGGTTTAGGTTCTGCCAGGTGGGTTAGTGGTAAAGAACCTACCTGCCAATGCAGGAGACATGAGACATGGGTTCGACCCCTGGGGTGGGGAAGATCCTCTGGAGGAGGGCATGGCGACCCACTCCAGTATTCTTGCCTGAAAAGCCTCATGGGCAGGGGAGCCTGGTTGGTTGCAGTCCATATAGTTGCATAGAGTCCACCTGAAGCAACTTAGCACACATGCACTTTGTTAGTAGGTCAGAAACCTCAGGCAAGTTATTCAATTTCAGAAAGTCTCAGGTGTCTCTTCTATACATGGGGCTAATCACAGTCCCTACCTTACTACCTCAGAAGGTTTGCTGGAGGGACTGAGAAATAAGATGTCTAAAAATTCTTAGCGCAATACCCAGAATATGGGAAATATATACTAAATGTGAGGGACTAGTTTTCCTTCGTCGCCATCTTTGTCTATGTCCACATTATTCCATAATAATCTGACATGAACAGAATGATGTCCTGCAGGTCAGACAGACCTGGCAGCTCCTTAGAAAATGGAACCCCATGACTGAGAAATCGCATTCCTAGTGGTTGACTCAAAGGAAACGACAATGTATGTTTACATAAATACTAGTATTTATGGTTCACAGCAACATTTATTTATAAGAGCCCCAAAGCGGGAATAACACAAAGGTCCATCAAAGGTTAGTGATAAGCTAAATGGTATATCATACAACTGAATACTACTTAGCAATAAAAAGGATGATACATGACATGACATGGATGACTCTCAAAATAAATATGCTGGAATGGGGACTTCCCTGGTGGTCCAGAGGTTACAACTCCACACTCCCAATGCAGGGTACCTGGGTATGAACCCTGATCAGGGAACTAGATTCCACATATCACAACTAAAAAGACCCTATGTGTCACAACTAAGACCTGGCACAGCCATATAAATAAATATTTTTAAAAATATGGTGAAAGAAGCCACATGAAGAAATATATACTGTAGGATTGTTTATAGAAAATTCTAGATAATTCAAATGAATCGGCAGGGGAGAAGAGAAGGAGGGAGCACAAGAAAACTTTGGGGAGTAATAAACATGCTCACTATATTGTGATGATTTTATGGGTACATAAATATGTCAAAACTTATGAAGGTATATATTTTAAACGTGTGAAGTTTATTGCCAATTATACCTCAATAAAGCTATTTTTAAGTGTTTTAAAACTTTCTCCAGTGGCTCTCATTGCTTTCATAATGAAATCTATGCTCTTTACTACGTGTTATGTATTGCTTATTTCTTTTTTCTCTCTTTTTCTGAAATCTCCCTTTTACTTACTAAATGGAGTTTCTTCTGGGGAAAGGCCGGGTTTGTTTGGTTCACCATTAGATTTCTCAGGTCTCAGTACAATGCCTGCTACAAAAGCAAGCTGTTCATGAATGAAGAAGCAACAGAAAATTGTTAAAGGCCAAAATGTAATATGAAAAATACATGCTACACTATACTATACTACACTATACTATATCGTACCATATCATACCAGTGGAGGGAGAAAGAGCCGTGGGATTGAATTGTCACAAAAGGCTTCACAAGGAGAGAAAGCACTAAGTGTCCTGAAGGAGGTGAGGGTGTAAACAGTAGGAGAGAAAAAAGGCACCTCCGGAGGGAGCGAGAGGTAGGGCCAAGGCACAGATATGATGAGGCCACAGGTGCATCTGGAACTTAGGTAGGAGCAGTAGGTTTGTTTAGATTGTGACAATCCTAAGTCCCATCACAAAGGCAGGATTCAGGACACGCAGGATGGACTGGTGAGATTGAAGGAAACAGACGAAGGCCCACGGATGGAGAATGAGGACAGACATTTCAAGGACAAAACTCGCAGGGCTTTGGATTCACTCAGGAGTCTTCTCACAAAAAAAGGCACAATCCAAAGTCAAGATGCTGGACCAAGCTTCCCAGGCCAGGCCAGGCCCACCCCTCCTCATCCTCACCTGCATAGCAACGTGTGACACAAGCCAGTGTGTTATTGTCCAAGGGCTTTCACTAGTGTTCTCCTGGCCTGGTTCCCAGGAAAGAGAGGGGCGATTCTTTGGGGGGTATTGGCCCTGACTTGGGGCTTGAGAAAAGTGGATCTCTTAATTACGAACAGGTGCAGGTGTCTTTAGATGCCCTTGTTCTGATGTCCCACTTTGCCCCTCTTCTGAGGCCCTGTGAGCTGGGGCTAGATGTGTAATTCAGCTCTCTTTCTCAACTCAGCAGGAAGCACTTAAAGGGCCTGGCTTTGTTTTGAGGGTAAAGAGAGGAAGCAAAGCAACTGCACAAGGTACTGTAATTAAACCAAAGCCTCTCTTTGTAAAACTTTCTCCAGTGGCTCTCATTGCTTTCATAATGAAATCTATGCTCTTTACTACGTGTTATGTATTGCTTATTTCTTTTTTCTCTCTTTTTCTGAAATCTCCCTTTTACTTACTAAATGGAGTTTCTTCTGGGGAAAGGCCGGGTTTGTTTGGTTCACCATTAGATTTCTCAGGTCTCAGTACAATGCCTGCTACAAAAGCAAGCTGTTCATGAATGAAGAAGCAACAGAAAATTGTTAAAGGCCAAAATGTAATATGAAAAATACATGCTACACTATACTATACTACACTATACTATATCGTACCATATCATACCAGTGGAGGGAGAAAGAGCCGTGGGATTGAATTGTCACAAAAGGCTTCACAAGGAGAGAAAGCACTAAGTGTCCTGAAGGAGGTGAGGGTGTAAACAGTAGGAGAGAAAAAAGGCACCTCCGGAGGGAGCGAGAGGTAGGGCCAAGGCACAGATATGATGAGGCCACAGGTGCATCTGGAACTTAGGTAGGAGCAGTAGGTTTGTTTAGATTGTGACAATCCTAAGTCCCATCACAAAGGCAGGATTCAGGACACGCAGGATGGACTGGTGAGATTGAAGGAAACAGACGAAGGCCCACGGATGGAGAATGAGGACAGACATTTCAAGGACAAAACTCGAGGGCTTTGGATTCACTCAGGAGTCTTCTCACAAAAAAAGGCACAATCCAAAGTCAAGATGCTGGACCAAGCTTCCCAGGCCAGGCCAGGCCCACCCCTCCTCATCCTCACCTGCATAGCAACGTGTGACACAAGCCAGTGTGTTATTGTCCAAGGGCTTTCACTAGTGTTCTCCTGGCCTGGTTCCCAGGAAAGAGAGGGGCGATTCTTTGGGGGGTATTGGCCCTGACTTGGGGCTTGAGAAAAGTGGATCTCTTAATTACGAACAGGTGCAGGTGTCTTTAGATGCCCTTGTTCTGATGTCCCACTTTGCCCCTCTTCTGAGGCCCTGTGAGCTGGGGCTAGATTTGTAATTCAGCCTCTCTTTCTCAACTCAGCAGGAAGCACTTAAAGGGCCTGGCTTTGTTTTGAGGGTAAAGAGAGGAAGCAAAGCAACTGCACAAGGTACTGTTTACTTTTCATTCAATGCCAAAGCCAAACAGAATATGTTTGCTCTCTACTGAGCACCGTGGAATGGAGCGTTTGTATTTGAAGCTCATGAATGGGACAGAGTAAATGTTCCCTCTGCCTCACATCCACAGCAGTGTGTCTAGATTGTGCTCCAAGTTTACCAAGTACTTTCACAGACGTGATCTCATCTGATCCCCGGGTCCACCCTATGGGGATTCCGATGGTTCCCATATCAGAGATGACCCGGTGCCCTGGAGCTGGAGGCAAGGCCTCAGTGGGTGTTTCTTTAATGAGGTTACTAAGGCCAAGCGACTTGCCCTGGGTCCCAGAGCTGGGTTAAGCCCTGCTTTCCCTTGCCTTTTAGTGATGATCCTTAAACACAGATCGAAGCTCTGCTGTAAACATCTGTTCCATAGATTCAGGTAATCCTTGGTCACAGGCCCTGTATTAGCAATACTGACAATTCGTCACCAGCACACCGGAAGATTTTAAGAGAAACCAACTACTGAACACCTAGAATGTGCCAGGTGCTCTCACCCAGTGTCTGGGTGTTAATCCTCATAACAATCCCCACGAGTAGGTTATATTATCTTTGACACAGATTATAAAATAAGACTCAGGAAGGTCAATTCACTTTCCCAAAGTCACTAGGTGCTTCAACAGTAGGTAAGAAAGATTTGGGATTCTAACCCGAGCCTAGATTCTACCCCTAGTCTAGATCTTCTAGTTCTAGGGCCTGTCTTCTTTCCATTGTGCCATAATGACTCTTGTTTATCCTTCAGGTTATACCTGGGTTCATCCTACCGTTCATTTCCCCATTCCAAATACTCACAGAGTATGAGTGAAAGTTCCTCAGTTGTGGCTGACTCTTTGTGAGCCCATGGACGAGCCATGCAATTCTCCAGGCAAGAATACTGGGAGTGGGTAGCTGTTCCCTTCTGCGGGGGATCTTCCCAACCCAGGGATCAAACCCAGGTCTCCCGCATTACAGGCAGATGCTTTATCAGCTGAGTCAAATACTACTCCAAGACCTCTAAATTCTCAAGCAGGAAAAATCTTCTGAACCTTAGTGTTTGGTTGAATCTTCAAATTTAGCAAAACACGTCAGGATTTCCTGTCTTGAAATAGACTGCTGTTGTTAAACATTAAGGAAGGGCCAGTCCTGTACGAGATGAAATACCTAGTAATCCCCAAAGCAATGAACCCCAGCAGGGACCTACATTGTAAAACAGATCAAATAATGAGAAACACATTGCTGTTCCCAACCAGCACAAAGAGAGAGGAGAAAAGGAGATGTGGTCTTTGTTATGAGCAGCTGGGTTGCTGGAAAGGTGTCGTCCATCAAAACGCTGGACAGAAAGAAGGAGCAAAGGCAAGCTCTCCTTGTGGTCAGAGTCAACAGGTAGGGCAGACAGTTGGAGGGGATTCGCTTCATCAAAGGGGTTCGCAGACAAAAGTCTGAGAGATTCAATACATACAGCAACTGCCGGGGAAGAAATTGCTAGACAAAATATCAAACCTTAAGTCCTGCAGAGAGGGCTCTGGGCTGTTGCCCAAGGGAGGGTGAGGTCCTCCGCTCTTGGAAACTCTGCCAGTTGCCTGGATTCCTTAGGAAATAGTCCACAATGACCCTCAGCGTTCACAATGTAATAGGTTATTATTGTCAGAGATGGAGCTTATTATCTTGGCTAATTTTTCCATTTTCCTCAGTGTCTTGTTTGTTATTTGCAATATATTTCAGCAAAACCTTTAGATTGCTAATGACTGCTGTTGTGATGGTTACTGTTAAATAATTAATTTATAACAATGATTACTAATTGTTGAAGCTAACAGATAGGTATGTGGGGTACCAAAGTTCTCTAAAGGATTTTTTCATGTATTTGAATAAGTAACATTTAAAACACAACACTTTCTCTGAAAGATCAGAACTACCTCTCTTTTTGAAAAAAAATGTGTAATTTTTTATATAACTATTTTTATTTTCTTTTACAGAGTTTTGTTGTTTACAGCTATACATAAATCCAAATCAGTCATAGTGTATACCCTTGACCCCTCCCACCTGAAAGCCCCTCCCAGTCCCTCCCCACCCCACCCCTCCAGGTTGTTGCATAGCCCCCATATAAGTTCCTTAGTCTTACTGCGTTTTCACAATGGTTGTCTCTTTTATATATGGTAGTGTAGGTTTCCATGTTACTTTTTCCAAACTTCTCATCTACTCCTCTCTCCCCACAAAGTCCATAAGTCTATTCTCTATGTCTGTTTCTCCACTGCTGCTCTGCATATGCATTTATCAGCACCATCTTTCTAGATTCCATATACTTCTATTAGTATACTATATTTGTCCTTCTCTTTTTGACTTACTTCACTTTGTATAATAGGTTCTAGATTCATCCACCTCATTAGTACTGATTCAAATGCATTTACTTTTACAGCTGAAAAATATCCCATTGTATATATATATACCATTGCTTCTCTATCCATTCATTTGTTGATGGACATCTAGGTTGTTTCCATGCTCTAGCTATTGTAAAAAGTGCTGCAATGAACACTAGGGTACATGTGTCTCTTTCAATTTCCTCTAAATATATGTCTAATAGAGGGTTTGCTGGGTCATATGGTACTTCAAGCCTAGTTTTTTAAGAAATCACCATACTATCTTCCATAGTGGCTGTATCAATTTACATCCCCACCAATAGTTCAAGAGGGTTCCCTTTTATCCACACCTCTCCGGCATTTATTGTCTGTGGATTTTTTGATGATGGCCATTCTGACGGGTGTGAGGTGATATCTCATTGTAGTTCTGATTTGCATTTCTCTAAGAATGAGCAACGTTGAGCATCTTTTCATGTGTTTCTTGGCCATCTATGTGTCTTCTTGGGAGAGATGTCTGTTTAGGCCTTTTTCCCATTTTTTGATTGAGTTGTTTGTTTTTTTGGTGTTGAGTTGTATGAGCTGCTTGTATATTTTGGAAATTAATTGTCAGTTGTTTCATTTGCTATTATTTTCTCCCATTCTGAGGGTTGTCTTTTCACCTTTTTTATAGTTTTTATTTTTCTTTTTGCTGTGCAAAAGCTTTTAAGTTTAATTAGGTCCCACTAGTTTATTTTTGTTTTTATTTCCATTACATAGAAGATCTTACTTTATGTCATCAAGTGTTCTGCCTATGTTTTCTTCTAAGAGTTTCATGGTTTCTGGTCTTACATTTAAATTACTAGCACTTATCAGAGAATTTAGCCAAGTCACAGGATATAAAATCAATACACAGAAATCACTCACATTCCTATATACAAACAATGAAAAATCAGAAAGAGAAATCGAGGAAGCAATCCCATTCACCATTGCAACAACAACAACAAAATAAAATACCTAGGAATAAACCTGCCTAAAGGGACAAAAGAACTGTACACAGAAAATTATAAAACACTAATGAAAGAAATCAAATATAACATATCCAGATGGAGAGATATTCCATGTTCCTGGGTTGGAAGAATCAATATGTGAAAATGACCATGCTACCAAATATCATCTATAGATTCAAGTATTCCATGTGGTATTGCAGAACTATCACATGTATGGACATGCTTAAAAGGTTGTATTACCATGCTCTAGCTATTGTAAAAAGTGCTGCAATGAACACTAGGGTACATGTGTCTCTTTCAATTTCCTCTAAATATATGTCTAATAGAGGGTTTGCTGGGTCATATGGTACTTCAAGCCTAGTTTTTTAAGAAATCACCATACTATCTTCCATAGTGGCTGTATCAATTTACATCCCCACCAATAGTTCAAGAGGGTTCCCTTTTATCCACACCTCTCCGGCATTTATTGTCTGTGGATTTTTTGATGATGGCCATTCTGACGGGTGTGAGGTGATATCTCATTGTAGTTCTGATTTGCATTTCTCTAAGAATGAGCAACGTTGAGCATCTTTTCATGTGTTTCTTGGCCATCTATGTGTCTTCTTGGGAGAGATGTCTGTTTAGGCCTTTTTCCCATTTTTTGATTGAGTTGTTTGTTTTTTTGGTGTTGAGTTGTATGAGCTGCTTGTATATTTTGGAAATTAATTGTCAGTTGTTTCATTTGCTATTATTTTCTCCCATTCTGAGGGTTGTCTTTTCACCTTTTTTATAGTTTTTATTTTTCTTTTTGCTGTGCAAAAGCTTTTAAGTTTAATTAGGTCCCACTAGTTTATTTTTGTTTTTATTTCCATTACATAGAAGATCTTACTTTATGTCATCAAGTGTTCTGCCTATGTTTTCTTCTAAGAGTTTCATGGTTTCTGGTCTTACATTTAAATTACTAGCACTTATCAGAGAATTTAGCCAAGTCACAGGATATAAAATCAATACACAGAAATCACTCACATTCCTATATACAAACAATGAAAAATCAGAAAGAGAAATCGAGGAAGCAATCCCATTCACCATTGCAACAACAACAACAAAATAAAATACCTAGGAATAAACCTGCCTAAAGAGAGACAAAAGAACTGTACACAGAAAATTATAAAACACTAATGAAAGAAATCAAAGACAACATAAACAGATGGAGAGGTATTCCATGTTCCTGGGTTGGAAGAATCAATATTGTGAAAATGACCATGCTACCAAATATCATCTGCAGATTCAATGTGATTCCTATCAAGTTATCCATGGTATTATTTGCAGAACTAGACCAAAAAATAGCACAGTTCATATGGAAACACAAAAGATCCTGGATAGTCAAAGCAATCTTGAGAAAGAAGAATGGAGCTGGAGGGATCAACCTCTCTAACTTCAGGCTATACTACAAAGCAATAGTCATCAAGACAGTATGGTACTGGCACAAAAACAGAAATATAGACCAATGGAACAAGATAGAGAGCCCAGAGATAAACCCACACGCCTATGGGTACCTTATTTTTGAGAAAGGAGGCAAAAATATACAATAGGGCAAAGATAGCCTCTTTAATAAATGGTGCTGGGAAAATTGGACAGCTACATGTTAAAAAATGAAAAAATATTTTTAAAGTCTGTTATATACATGGGTGCTGTGCCGTTTGGGGTCCTCATATCTGTACCATAGGGCTTCCCAGGTGGCTCAGTGGTAAACATCCTGCCTGCCAATGCAGGGGGCATAAAAGACAGGAGTGCAATCCCTGGGTTGGGAAGATTTGCTGGAGAAGGGCATGGCAACCCATTCCAGTATTCTTGCCTGAAGAATCCCATGGACAGAGGATAGGCTACAGTCCCTGGGTCACAAAGAGTCAGACATGACTGAGTGACTGAGCACATAGACCACGATTGGTAATCCTACACTCATTCACTGTTTTCTGGTGGATTAGACTCTCTAGAACACTCGAGGACTTATGTTCTGTTTCCTTAGATGTGTGCTTTGCTCCCTAGAACAGATGTGATGTTTCCTGACCCCTGTAGATGTGTTCATCAGTGAATTTAGCCAAGTCACAGGATATAAAATCAATACACAGAAATCACTCACATTCCTATATACAAACAATGAAAAATCAGAAAGAGAAATCGAGGAAGCAATCCCATTCACCATTGCAACAACAACAACAAAATAAAATACCTAGGAATAAACCTGCCTAAAGAGAGACAAAAGAACTGTACACAGAAAATTATAAAACACTAATGAAAGAAATCAAAGACAACATAAACAGATGGAGAGGTATTCCATGTTCCTGGGTTGGAAGAATCAATATTGTGAAAATGACCATGCTACCAAATATCATCTGCAGATTCAATGTGATTCCTATCAAGTTATCCATGGTATTATTTGCAGAACTAGACCAAAAAATAGCACAGTTCATATGGAAACACAAAAGATCCTGGATAGTCAAAGCAATCTTGAGAAAGAAGAATGGAGCTGGAGGGATCAACCTCTCTAACTTCAGGCTATACTACAAAGCAATAGTCATCAAGACAGTATGGTACTGGCACAAAAACAGAAATATAGACCAATGGAACAAGATAGAGAGCCCAGAGATAAACCCACACGCCTATGGGTACCTTATTTTTGAGAAAGGAGGCAAAAATATACAATAGGGCAAAGATAGCCTCTTTAATAAATGGTGCTGGGAAAATTGGACAGCTACATGTTAAAAAATGAAAAATATTTTTAAAGTCTGTTATATACATGGGTGCTGTGCCGTTTGGGGTCCTCATATCTGTACCATAGGGCTTCCCAGGTGGCTCAGTGGTAAACATCCTGCCTGCCAATGCAGGGGGCATAAAAGACAGGAGTGCAATCCCTGGGTTGGGAAGATTTGCTGGAGAAGGGCATGGCAACCCATTCCAGTATTCTTGCCTGAAGAATCCCATGGACAGAGGATAGGCTACAGTCCCTGGGTCACAAAGAGTCAGACATGACTGAGTGACTGAGCACATAGACCACGATTGGTAATCCTACACTCATTCACTGTTTTCTGGTGGATTAGACTCTCTAGAACACTCGAGGACTTATGTTCTGTTTCCTTAGATGTGTGCTTTGCTCCCTAGAACAGATGTGATGTTTCCCTGACCCCTGGTAAAGAGGTTAATCCAGATTTTTTCTCTGAAGGACTGGTACCAGGAAATATGTAGTAGCTCTTCTGTTCCCATTAGCTTCTCCATGAAGGACTTCAAAGAACAGATGAGACTGGGATCATCAGAACTGTCAGGATCATATCACAGCATTTCTTCCATTATACATGGGCTCATTGCTGAGGTGAGGCCAACTGGAAATGCCGTACAATGTTTTCTCAGCCACCACAAGGTTGTAGAAGGTTTTAAGTTCTAGATAAGCCAACTCTTTCATGTACCTGACCCAGAGCATGAGTGCCTATTCTGACGATGCACAATTGCCCAAGTTAAAACTAAACTGGTGTGGAATAAATAAAATGGCTAAACCCAAATGAAGAAGTAAATGAGGCTACTAACTGTGAAAAATGGAAGAAGTTCTGTGAGATCATAAACCACATCTCATAAGCTTTTCTATTGGCCCATGTGCTAGTTGAATGCATCTGTGACTTTAATTATTGTCAAAAAACATGGGGATATATGAAACATGGGGATACATGAGACATCCAATTCAAAAGGTAATGCCAAAAATGTACGTAAATGTACATAATTGACAACATATACTTGCTTTTCACAGTAATGCTGTAGGATTAAAGAAAGACTCCATCATGTAATCGGGGTCCAGGGCTGGCCAGAGTGCTTCACTATGTTTATCTCCCTTCAAAGAATAGTATACCCACACACACATGGATGCACACATTGGTCTTTATGTTATAAGTTGAATTGTGTTCCCTAAAAATTCATATGTTGAAGTCCTAGCCTCTAGGACCTCAGCATGTGAACAGAATGAGGTTGTTCAAATAGGATTCATTAAGATGAGTTCATATTGGAGTAAAGTGAGCCCTTAATCCAGTATGACTGGTGTTCTCATAAAAAGGAGGTATCTGGAGACAGATACTCAGAGATAAAACACCATGTGAACATGAAGGAAGAGACTGTGGTAATGACTCTACAAGCCAAAGAATGTCAAAAGAAAAAAAAAAGAGAGAGAAAACAAACATGCAAGCAAATCACTGGAAGCTGGAGAGAGGCATGGAAGAGCCCCCCACCCTCCAAAGAAGTAGCCAAGCCTACTGATATGTTGAACCTGGGCTTCCAATCATCTCCAGCACTGTAAGGAAATCAACTTCTGTTGTTTAAGCCACCCAGGCTGTGCATTTTGTTACAGTAGCCCTAGCGGTTGAATACAAAATACATCTATAAATATATATTACCAGGAATCAAGACTTCAAACCAGGAGGAAGTAAACATTTCAACTAGTTCTAGTAGTAGACCAGTGCCCACAGCCCTGCTTCCTCATTGCTACTGGAACTACCTGCTTACAACTTTTATGCTTATCCTCATAAGTTGATAAGGGTGAAGGGAGGAAGGGAAAGACATTGTTCATTTGGTACCTACATAATCTTCAGTTAAGTCTCCTACCTGTTTATCCATGGCAAGAGGAAACTGGAGTAACTAACATCTCATCTATTGACCAATCAATCAATCTGTGGATATAAATAGGATATTTGTTTATTCAGCCCAGACTCAAATGAACCTGACCACTGGTGTAGACAAGAAGATTCTGAACAGAATGAGAAGTTGATACCCTTCTAACTTCTCTCCAATAAGGGTTCTCACAACACCATAGGAATCTCATGGTGGAAACATGCACACGAGTTCCAATGTAAGTACAAAAAACTCTTCTCAACATCAGAAATGACCACTTTTGCTACTAGGTCTTTTTAGAGATATTCAGAAATGTCTGTCTCTTTAAAATATGTGTGTGGGATTCTGAAATACTGTTGAACTGGACTGTCAAACATATGTTTATCATTTTGGAGAACTTGGAGAGCTTGTTTCTAAACACTGTCATATACAAACCAGACAAATACTTTCCCCTGGGATTCTTTTGAAAAATCTCATAACATTAGACCTTGACCTAAGAACCAGTGTCAAATTTATTTTCCCTGATGGATTCATTTATAGAAAGGCAAAGTTCAAACTGTAGCATTTGGCACTCGCATGCAAAATAAGAGGAAGTTTCTCGAGTATAAGACCAACTAGCTGAGAGATCATGGAAGAGCCTCCCAAAAACAAAGAAAAAAGAGAGAGAAAACAAACATGCAAGCAAATCACTGGAAGCTGGAGAGAGGCATGGAAGAGCCCCCCACCCTCCAAAGAAGTAGCCAAGCCTACTGATATGTTGAACCTGGGCTTCCAATCATCTCCAGCACTGTAAGGAAATCAACTTCTGTTGTTTAAGCCACCCAGGCTGTGCATTTTGTTACAGTAGCCCTAGCGGTTGAATACAAAATACATCTATAAATATATATTACCAGGAATCAAGACTTCAAACCAGGAGGAAGTAAACATTTCAACTAGTTCTAGTAGTAGACCAGTGCCCACAGCCCTGCTTCCTCATTGCTACTGGAACTACCTGCTTACAACTTTTATGCTTATCCTCATAAGTTGATAAGGGTGAAGGGAGGAAGGGAAAGACATTGTTCATTTGGTACCTACATAATCTTCAGTTAAGTCTCCTACCTGTTTATCCATGGCAAGAGGAAACTGGAGTAACTAACATCTCATCTATTGACCAATCAATCAATCTGTGGATATAAATAGGATATTTGTTTATTCAGCCCAGACTCAAATGAACCTGACCACTGGTGTAGACAAGAAGATTCTGAACAGAATGAGAAGTTGATACCCTTCTAACTTCTCTCCAATAAGGGTTCTCACAACACCATAGGAATCTCATGGTGGAAACATGCACAGAGTTCCAATGTAAGTACAAAAAACTCTTCTCAACATCAGAAATGACCACTTTTGCTACTAGGTCTTTTTAGAGATATTCAGAAATGTCTGTCTCTTTAAAATATGTGTGTGGGATTCTGAAATACTGTTGAACTGGACTGTCAAACATATGTTTATCATTTTGGAGAACTTGGAGAGCTTGTTTCTAAACACTGTCATATACAAACCAGACAAATACTTTCCCCTGGGATTCTTTTGAAAAATCTCATAACATTAGACCTTGACCTAAGAACCAGTGTCAAATTTATTTTCCCTGATGGATTCATTTATAGAAAGGCAAAGTTCAAACTGTAGCATTTGGCACTCGCATGCAAAATAAGAGGAAGTTTCTCAAGTATAAGACCAACAAATAATAGCAAGAACGTTCTAGTGTGTGTTGATTTGGTGGAATGATGGAAAAGGGCTGGTGGAAAGAGAAATTCAATCTTCTGTGTTTTCTAGAACAAAAGTATATTGGCCTGCAGTGTTACTTTAAACTTAACACATGACAATAGGGGAACATGTACGTAAATGTCATGGGCTTCCAGGTGGCACTAGTGGTAAAGGACCCACCTGCCAATGCAGGAGACACGGGTTCAATCCCTGGGTCAGGAAGATTCCCCTGGAGTAGAAAGTGGCAACCCAGTCCAGTATTCTTGCCTGGGAAATCCTACGGACAGAGGAGCCTGGCGGGGAGTCAGACATAATTGAGCACATGCACACGCACATGTAATTATAAAAACCCTTGCTCTTTCAAAAAAAAAAGTTACTATTTAAAGAAGATTATTTATACTCTTTGTTGAATTTGAACTTGAATGTGATTTTCAGCTTCCTAAATGCTGAGTATAAGAAAGTAATAGTAAAGTAAAGTAATAGTACGTATTATTTTTTAAAAATTAGAAAACACACAAAATCAAAATTACTCTTAATTTCACAACCCAGATATAATTTGGAATATTTCCTTTCTCCATTAACCTTAGCCTCATTCCTCTCAAATTGCAATTATACTGCAAAGTTGGTTTTCTTATCTGTGTCTTTCTTGCCCTCACACTGCTTTGGAATCATTTTCTTATTACACTCCTTTCTCCTCCAAAGCACCATCTATAACTGATGACAGAAGGAGATCTGTAGAGAAGGGAGAGGGTCCAAGATGAGACACCTCCTTCATAGGTCAGTTATTTTGCACTACTTAAACCTTTGAACAATATGTATGTATTACTTTTGTTTCTTTTTAAATTTATTTCCAATTGGAGGATAATTGCTCTACAATATTGTGTGGGTTTCTGCCATACATCAACATGAGTCAGCCGTAGGTATAGGTGTGTCCTATCCCTCTCAAACCTCCCTCTCGCCTCCCACCCCATCCCACTCCGGTTTTACAGATTCATTTTTTTAGAAAGGCAAAGTTCAAACTGTAGCATTTGGCACTCGCATGCAAAATAAGAGGAAGTTTCTCAAGTATAAGACCAACAAATAATAGCAAGAACGTTCTAGTGTGTGTTGATTTGGTGGAATGATGGAAAAGGGCTGGTGGAAAGAGAAATTCAATCTTCTGTGTTTTCTAGAACAAAAGTATATTGGCCTGCAGTGTTACTTTAAACTTAACACATGACAATAGGGGAACATGTACGTAAATGTCATGGGCTTCCAGGTGGCACTAGTGGTAAAGGACCCACCTGCCAATGCAGGAGACACGGGTTCAATCCCTGGGTCAGGAAGATTCCCCTGGAGTAGAAAGTGGCAACCCAGTCCAGTATTCTTGCCTGGGAAATCCTACGGACAGAGGAGCCTGGCGGGGAGTCAGACATAATTGAGCACATGCACACGCACATCTAATTATAAAACCCTTGCTCTTTCAAAAAAAGTTACTATTTAAAGAAGATTATTTATACTCTTTGTTGAATTTGAACTTGAATGTGATTTTCAGCTTCCTAAATGCTGAGTATAAGAAAGTAATAGTAAAGTAAAGTAATAGTACGTATTATTTTTTAAAAATTAGAAAACACACAAAATCAAAATTACTCTTAATTTCACAACCCAGATATAATTTGGAATATTTCCTTTCTCCATTAACCTTAGCCTCATTCCTCTCAAATTGCAATTATACTGCAAAGTTGGTTTTCTTATCTGTGTCTTTCTTGCCCTCACACTGCTTTGGAATCATTTTCTTATTACACTCCTTTCTCCTCCAAAGCACCATCTATAACTGATGACAGAAGGAGATCTGTAGAGAAGGGAGAGGGTCCAAGATGAGACACCTCCTTCATAGGTCAGTTATTTTGCACTACTTAAACCTTTGAACAATATGTATGTATTACTTTTGTTTCTTTTTAAATTTATTTCCAATTGGAGGATAATTGCTCTACAATATTGTGTGGGTTTCTGCCATACATCAACATGAGTCAGCCGTAGGTATAGGTGTGTCCTATCCCTCTCAAACCTCCCTCTCACCTCCCACCCCATCCCACTCCTTAGGTTGTCACAGAGCAATTACTTTTCAATTTAGAGAACAAATACATCTAAAGCATCCCCTTCACTGGCAGTTTAATTCCATCATATAAACGTGCTTGAACTTGTCTTGATAATTCCCATCCTTGATCATGTCTGCATTTTCTCAATATTTTACTACAAGGTAGAAAACTACAGTGAGTACCCTCTGTATCACTGATTAGTTCCTCTGACTGGATTCCTAGAATTAGAGTTATTGGATCACTGCTTGAGAACTTTTAAAGATGTTTATGTTCATGCAAATTGCCTTCTAATATACGGTATCCATGTGCCCTCCCATTGGCAAAGTACACCTGAGATCACCTCGCCTGTCCTCTCATTGCCCCACACTCCACCTTGTCTCTCTCTCTAAATATGTCTCTGTCTCTAAATATGAGGAGGATGGAGCAATTGAGTTTCTGGGGAATTCAGTTAAGCAAGTGTCTTGGGCCCTTGGGTCACATTTGCTCACAAGAAGTGGGTTTATTACGCGCTCTTCAGTGGATGAGGACGTCTGTATGTTGCACACGTACACATGGAGCTGATGGGAAAGGTGAAGCAGACTGAGACAAAGGACAATTCAAAAAAAAAAAAAACAACCGACAAACGCAAGCTGTGATCTCATCTGGTTGCCAATCACCCTTCAGCTGAAAGCAGCACACCCTCTTTTCCAGCCATCAGTCACGCCAGGAGCCATCCTCTGGGCAACTGCAGGGAATCTGTCTAGTTGCTCACATCCACATCATCCTCCAGATCTTATTTGCATTCCCACCAGCAAAACACACCTGAGCCATCTCACCACACCTCTTCTTTCTTCACCCAAAAGCTAAATGGCCTCTCCTACCTAATCCTTCTATTCTTCCTAGCGGTGTAAAATAAACAACCAAAACGCAAGGGATTACTTTCATCACTGAACCGTGTCATTTTGCGCTGCTAGTGGAGATGAGGTGGGGAGAACCACAGATGATGTGGGCTCTCAGGAAGACTGAGATAGGTCCTCCGAGAAGGAAACAACCCAGAACTCCCCTGGGCTCTGAAAGAAGAACCAAGTCTCCCCACCCAGAGCCAATGGGACTCCGGAGTTTCCTTCTCACTGGGAAACACAAGCATGTTCTCACCTTGACTTTTACAACACGTGGGAAACTAGCAAAAGCACCAGCAGTCCACGAAACAGGCTTTACAATCCCCTGTCTCTGTGGTTGTCAGATGAATCTAAAGCTCTCCTGGGGAATAAGATCCAGGCTTCATGGTGGAAGCCACCATGTGCTAGAAGATGAGAATCACTTCTGATTCCCCTGAATTAATCTCACTCGTCTTCCTTATGTTTTTCAGGCAACCAAGCAAAAATCAGTCAGAGAAACTCAGAGGATAAGTCAAAAAATGAGAATGGGGTGGGAATGATAAAATTCCCATTGGACATTTGAGGAAACTGAGATTTAGCAACATGAAGGAACTTGTCCAATGTCACACAGTTAGGAAGGTGTTCCCCTCCATGGGCTGATTCCATGGGCCAGGAAACAATGTAGGTTTGCACTTTGGAGGAGAAGACAGAAGGAATGCTGGGAACTCACCCCAGGACCTGGCCAGGGAATGGGCTGAGTCTATCTCGTGGAGGTGCTCATCCATCCACATCACCAATGGTGTGTCCCAGTACCCTAAGATCCACAAGGGATGACGTGAATGTGAGTGATGAGGGTCCATGAAACTCCCCAGGTGGACGCCCCCTGACTCAGCTTGTGCAGAAAGTGTGCTACTTTCCAATAAAGGATGAAAGGCAGCAAGATGAGCCCACGGCGTTCATCGGCAGAACAGGCACGGACCTGCTCCGCACCATCTCACCGGCCACCTTCCCATGTGTGCACAGGCAACACACATGGAGAGAGACTCAGGGCCGATCGCCTAGCATTTTCCGCGGACTTCCAGTTTCATTATAGGTTAGGTTTCCTTTCCACACCAGCTGGGGTTTGCAGGTCCCCAGTGCTGACCCCTTTCCTCTTTCACTTCTGTAAAAGGATGTCAAGAGCTTTAACAGGAATAGCCACAATTGAGCTAATGGGATACAATGAATGTAACTTCAGCAACATTCACTACTTCAGGGTTTAACAATGACTGAAGTGGAAAATTCAAAGTCATCCAAGCCACTGAATGACAAATCTGCCTGAATTATTCGGATTACCTTTGGTTTCATTTTATTCACAGAGGTTTGGATCCAGAATAAATGCATGGACTAATACAGGCAGAGAAGAGAAGGAGTCTCCTGAAATAGACTTTGCTTTCTTAGGGTGTCAGAAAGCCTCTTCTGGGCCTTTCCTGGTGGTGCAGAGATTAAGGGGGAGCCTGCAATAATTTGGACAAAAAAGGAATAAGATCCAGGCTTCATGGTGGAAGCCACCATGTGCTAGAAGATGAGAATCACTTCTGATTCCCTGAATTAATCTCACTCGTCTTCCTTATGTTTTCAGGCAACCAAGCAAAATCAGTCAGAGAAACTCAGAGGATAAGTCAAAAAATGAGAATGGGGTGGGAATGATAAAATTCCCATTGGACATTTGAGGAAACTGAGATTTAGCAACATGAAGGAACTTGTCCAATGTCACACAGTTAGGAAGGTGTTCCCCTCCATGGGCTGATTCCATGGGCCAGGAAACAATGTAGGTTTGCACTTTGGAGGAGAAGACAGAAGGAATGCTGGGAACTCACCCCAGGACCTGGCCAGGGAATGGGCTCAGTCTATCTCGTGGAGGTGCTCATCCATCCACATCACCAATGGTGTGTCCCAGTACCCTAAGATCCACAAGGGATGACGTGAATGTGAGTGATGAGGGTCCATGAAACTCCCCAGGTGGACGCCCCCTGACTCAGCTTGTGCAGAAAGTGTGCTACTTTCCAATAAAGGATGAAAGGCAGCAAGATGAGCCCACGGCGTTCATCGGCAGAACAGGCACGGACCTGCTCCGCACCATCTCACCGGCCACCTTCCCATGTGTGCACAGGCAACACACATGGAGAGAGACTCAGGGCCGATCGCCTAGCATTTTCCGGACTTCCAGTTTCATTATAGGTTAGGTTTCCTTTCCACACCAGCTGGGGTTTGCAGGTCCCCAGTGCTGACCCCTTTCCTCTTTCACTTCTGTAAAAGGATGTCAAGAGCTTTAACAGGAATAGCCACAATTGAGCTAATGGGATACAATGAATGTAACTTCAGCAACATTCACTACTTCAGGGTTTAACAATGACTGAAGTGGAAAATTCAAAGTCATCCAAGCCACTGAATGACAAATCTGCCTGAATTATTCGGATTACCTTTGGTTTCATTTTATTCACAGAGGTTTGGATCCAGAATAAATGCATGGACTAATACAGGCAGAGAAGAGAAGGAGTCTCCTGAAATAGACTTTGCTTTCTTAGGGTGTCAGAAAGCCTCTTCTGGGCCTTTCCTGGTGGTGCAGAGATTAAGAGTCCTTGCTTCCACTGCAAGGGGCACAGGGTCAGTCCTTGGTCAGGGAAGTAAGATCTCTCATGCTGCTCAATGCAGCCAAGAAAGAAAGGAAGAAAGCCTTTTCTGAGTCCTGACCCCATCCTGCTGAACTCAGTTTCTCCCACCCGGGCGAGCCTGGGCTCAGCAACCATTTCTTAAATAATCTTTCAAGAGACTGCATACCACAGAGTCAGAAAATGATCTCTCTGTACCTGCGTAAGCTCCAGACATTCTTCTCCAGTCAGCCAGGAACAGAATAGCCCACTTGCCCCAGTTTGCCTGGGACTTCCCCAGTTTAGCACTGAAAGTCTCACATCCTGGAAAATCTCTCAGCCTCAGGCAAACTGGGATGGTTGGTGAGCTTGGCCAGGAAACAAGGGAGGAGCCACGGGTCCTCCGGCGTCCACCCCTTTCCAGCTCTGCCAAACCCTTATGGGGCCTGCTGCACTCTCAGGCTGCATAGGGAGGGCATTTATGTCAACCTGGGACAGAGGGCAGGGTGTCCAAATGTGTCCATTTAAATGTTGTGTTACTTCTCTGAACTGAGATATGTGTGTGTGTGTATATATATATATGCATATATGTATATATATTCATGCACATGTGCCTCTGTGCACTCACACACACACACAAGTATATGTGTAGAAACATTTTAAATAAAGATGAAATAAGAAAGGGATCAAAGTATGCAAAATCCTACCATCTAGCAGTAACCATTTTGAGAATTTTTATATGTGTCTTATAGATTTATAATATAGATATATAAATAGGTAAAAATAACAGTAAGTCCGTTCTAGAAAAATATGGGCACAAAAAATAATGCTTTGAAACTGTTGTGCCTGTAGCAGTGTAAGTATGTAGCCATGTCCACGAGTCCACTTTTACAGCATGATTTTACATGACCACCTGGTATTCTGCCATATGTATAGTCCACAGATTACTCAATCACATTGATTGAGGAAAACATTAAGGCTGCTTTCGCTTTTGTTTGTTCTATACAGGTTTTTTCTTTGCAGAGATTAAGAGTCCTTGCTTCCACTGCAAGGGCACAGGGTCAGTCCTTGGTCAGGAAGTAAGATCTCTCATGCTGCTCAATGCAGCCAAGAAAGAAAGGAAGAAAGCCTTTTCTGAGTCCTGACCCCATCCTGCTGAACTCAGTTTCTCCCACCCGGGCGAGCCTGGGCTCAGCAACCATTTCTTAAATAATCTTTCAAGAGACTGCATACCACAGAGTCAGAAAATGATCTCTCTGTACCTGCGTAAGCTCCAGACATTCTTCTCCAGTCAGCCAGGAACAGAATAGCCCACTTGCCCCAGTTTGCCTGGGACTTCCCCAGTTTAGCACTGAAAGTCTCACATCCTGGAAAATCTCTCAGCCTCAGGCAAACTGGGATGGTTGGTGAGCTTGGCCAGGAAACAAGGGAGGAGCCACGGGTCCTCCGGCGTCCACCCCTTTCCAGCTCTGCCAAACCCTTATGGGGCCTGCTGCACTCTCAGGCTGCATAGGGAGGGCATTTATGTCAACCTGGGACAGAGGGCAGGGTGTCCAAATGTGTCCATTTAAATGTTGTGTTACTTCTCTGAACTGAGATATGTGTGTGTGTGTATATATATATGCATATATGTATATATATTCATGCACATGTGCCTCTGTGCACTCACACACACACACAAGTATATGTGTAGAAACATTTTAAATAAAGATGAAATAAGAAAGGGATCAAAGTATGCAAAATCCTACCATCTAGCAGTAACCATTTTGAGAATTTTTATATGTGTCTTATAGATTTATAATATAGATATATAAATAGGTAAAAATAACAGTAAGTCCGTTCTAGAAAAATATGGGCACAAAAAATAATGCTTTGAAACTGTTGTGCCTGTAGCAGTGTAAGTATGTAGCCATGTCCACGAGTCCACTTTTACAGCATGATTTTACATGACCACCTGGTATTCTGCCATATGTATAGTCCACAGATTACTCAATCACATTGATTGAGGAAAACATTAAGGCTGCTTTCCGCTTTTGTTTGTTCTATACAGTGCTTGTTGCTCTGTCATTGAACACATCCTCTCTCAATTCCTTCAAATACATTTTTAAAAGTAGAACTGGAGAATCAAAGAGATTGCTTTGTTTTTAACTCTTCTGATATATAAACACATCTCACAGAAAAGTTGTCACACTAGCAGTGTATAAGTATGGCTCTTTCCCCCATCTTTGAAAAGCCAGTATTTGAAAATGTGTGGCTTATAAAACGTTTAAGGGATTTAAGGAAGGGAGATCAATGTCTGGTCCTTCCAGGATGAGGAGGACTGCGTCTTTTATTGACTCATCATTTAGCGTGAAATCCGAAAGTCAAACTCAGAAGTCAAAATCAAAAGTCAGCATTTGCTGACTGGCCTTTTTCTCCACAAAGGGTCAGGTAGCAGATATTTTAGGATTATCATGGGCCATATGGCCTCTGTCACCACCACTCAAGTCTGTCATTGTAGCACCAAAGCGGAGACAATACATTAAGTGACCATGACTGTGTTCCAATGAAACTTCATTTACAAAAATAGGTGGTGGGCAGAATTTCGTCCTCATGCTGGCATGACACCAGATTTAAACAATCTAGAGCTTATGACAAGACAGATTCTTGGACTCCGCCGACACCCAGCCCTCATTCTCCGAAGGAATCCCTAGGTCTCGGGAGTGGGCCCAAGCACTTGAATTCATGAGTCTTTAAGTGATGCTATTGCTGCTGTTTGTGGGGGGCAAGCTCTGAGCACCTCTGCTCTAGGACAGCCCCTAGCCTGAAGCGCTCAAAACATTGTTAAACTCACAGAAGCCTTCACATTTTTCTTCTGAGACTTAAAGCTGCTGTGTGCCTCTCCTCTCGCCTCTTGGAAGATAAGCACTATTAACTGTTTCACTGGTCCAGGTAGCAAGTTAAGGTCAAAGGAATCCCCTCTAGCCAGTTTATGAGAGAAAGGTGTGCTAAGGTATGTTAGAGTACTCAGACTCTTTGCAAAAGTTGGAGGAATTGTTCTCAGACTGGCTTCCAGAACAGCTCCCAGAGTAACACTGCAGAGTGGGCCTGACCGCACATGCCCATCACCCTGCCTGATTCCTCCCACAACCCAAGTCCCAGGCAAAGTCAGGCCAGGTGGGGTTTTCAAGTCCCATGTATGGGCCATGGGGGCAAGGGAGCCTGGGAAAGGTAGATTGGAGGACTTGATATTGGGAAGGCTAACAACTGGACAACTAGGGAAACATGGAGCGATGTTTAGAAGACTTGGGAGAACCTCTATCCATGCAATTTCATTACTGGGAAAGAAAAGGCACAGTGAGGAACAGAAAAGTAAAAACAAAGCAATAAAGCTATGGTTCTCTGGAATTTATTTCAAATTAGTGGGGCTGGGATGATCAGAATAGGTGGGCTATAGGTGAGGCAGTATTGATTATAAGCTGATGATTGTTGAGGCTGGGTGAACATGCAGGTTTATTGTTTTTTCCTCTTTAGTGTTTGTTTAAATTTTTTCATAACAAAAAAAATTTTTTAATAAGGCATCCAAAGCAGGAGTTGAGTAATGATTTCTGAACTCTCTTCAGTGATAGGCTCTCTCTGAGAAGCATTTACACTATAATGAAGGACCTTTAGATGGGAATTATTTTCACAGCACAACCACTGTTTTCCCAAAGGGAAAAATAGGTGACTTTTTCACTGAAAGTAAGCCAAGATAAGGCACAACTAAGATAAGGTATAATCACTCTTGCTTCACTGGACAAATACACCATGACGGTTTGCTGCATCACTGGAGCAGCAAAAAACCAAATGACTGGGCTGCTATACAAGATCTCGAGCAAATAAAAATGCAGGACTTAGTAATAATTATGAATTTCTGACCAATAGTGAATATCGTTTTTTTAGTATATGTGTATCTCATGCAATATTTGGGCCATGCTTATACTGCAAATGTATTTGCTGTTTATCTGAAACTTGACTTTAATTTCGTGTTAAATATAGCATCCCATATCTTATCTAGCAATTCTATTTCTATGGCCTATGAAATTCAGGAGAGTCCATCCTCCCCAGCCTTCTCCAGCTCATGCCACACCTCACCTCCCCCCAGACGGATCAGACAGGACTCCTATAATAACTCCTCTCTGGGTATTTCACCATCAACTTTCCTTATGTTCCTAGAAAGACATTCTTCCCAATCCTAGACAGGTTCAGACTGTCGGCCTGACCTCTGGCCCTTGAAGAGAAGTAGAGGAGAGTAGCTATTCACCTAAAAGTCAAATTCAGCTGTCCTCCAACTTCCCTTCAATATTCTCACACCATGGCTGAAATGAAGACCCCTGAGATGTACAGGTCACTCCTGACCTTGCATTCTTTGTCCACAGAACCTGGGCTCCAAAGGAAATGGGGAAAGAACGGTTTCTTGCTGGACGGAAGAGCTATCTCTTGACCAGCCTAACTCTGTTTCAGTTTGTCTCCACCAGTCTCTGATTGTTAATGCTCAGATAATCGACTTTTTAAAGAGAGACATTCCTTTGGTCCTATCTCCCTATTGGTCAGTTGACAAATCATTAGCATCTCCACTGGCGGTGAGCCAGAAATGTTGATGAGTCAACACGTTTGAATCAATTAGTGTTTGTTTAAATTTTTTCATAACAAAAAAAATTTTTTAATAAGGCATCCAAAGCAGGAGTTGAGTAATGATTTCTGAACTCTCTTCAGTGATAGGCTCTCTCTGAGAAGCATTTACACTATAATGAAGGACCTTTAGATGGGAATTATTTTCACAGCACAACCACTGTTTTCCCAAAGGGAAAAATAGGTGACTTTTTCACTGAAAGTAAGCCAAGATAAGGCACAACTAAGATAAGGTATAATCACTCTTGCTTCACTGGACAAATACACCATGACGGTTTGCTGCATCACTGGAGCAGCAAAAAACCAAATGACTGGGCTGCTATACAAGATCTCGAGCAAATAAAAATGCAGGACTTAGTAATAATTATGAATTTCTGACCAATAGTGAATATCGTTTTTTTAGTATATGTGTATCTCATGCAATATTTGGGCCATGCTTATACTGCAAATGTATTTGCTGTTTATCTGAAACTTGACTTTAATTTCGTGTTAAATATAGCATCCCATATCTTATCTAGCAATTCTATTTCTATGGCCTATGAAATTCAGGAGAGTCCATCCTCCCCAGCCTTCTCCAGCTCATGCCACACCTCACCTCCCCCCAGACGGATCAGACAGGACTCCTATAATAACTCCTCTCTGGGTATTTCACCATCAACTTTCCTTATGTTCCTAGAAAGACATTCTTCCCAATCCTAGACAGGTTCAGACTGTCGGCCTGACCTCTGGCCCTTGAAGAGAAGTAGAGGAGAGTAGCTATTCACCTAAAAGTCAAATTCAGCTGTCCTCCAACTTCCCTTCAATATTCTCACACCATGGCTGAAATGAAGACCCCTGAGATGTACAGGTCACTCCTGACCTTGCATTCTTTGTCCACAGAACCTGGGCTCCAAAGGAAATGGGGAAAGAACGGTTTCTTGCTGGACGGGAAGAGCTATCTCTTCGACCAGCCTAACTCTGTTTCAGTTTGTCTCCACCAGTCTCTGATTGTTAATGCTCAGATAATCGACTTTTTAAAGAGAGACATTCCTTTGGTCCTATCTCCCCTATTGGTCAGTTGACAAATCATTAGCATCTCCACTGGCGGTGAGCCAGAGGAAGGAAATGACACAATATGATGAGTCAACACGTTACTCGCTAGAAATTCTGGTAAAAGGAGTTAAGGAAATTCAAAGGAAAATGACTACTGAGAAAACAAGAGTTTTTAGGAGATTGCAGGAGTTTCCCTTCTGCTTCCTCCTCTCAACCAGACCAAGAGTCAAGTCTCATGGCTGAACCTCTCCTAATGGAAGTTTTAGACATAGACTAAATTCCCTTTGCTGGAATTATGGGAAATATCTACCATTCATGACTTCTACTTTGAGGCTAAACAAATTTGAGAATTCTGATGGCAGAAATACAGTGATTTTAAAAGCCAGCAGCAGAAGACTTCCCTGGTGGTTCAGTGGTTAAGACTATGCATTTCCACTGCAGGGGGTGCAGGTTCTGTCCCTGGTTGGGGAACTAAGATCTCCCCTGCCACATGGTGAGGGCAAAATAATAATAATAATAATAATATTTTTTAAAAAGCTGGTGGTAGGATCCAGATGGACTAGGAGGAAGATGAAATTCTTCAAGAAGTTAGAACTGCTTTTGTTCAGAAAAACGATACGAAACGGTATGCTTTATTACAAAAGAGTAGGTACTTTCAGTGGAGGCCTGATAGGCAGTCCCAACAAAGAAGAATTAAACTTCTTGCTTTGCATAGAATAGGATAATTGTTCTTATTCATATTTGAGAGTTCCCCTTAGGTGGGGAAGACAGGGTTTCAGTGGGTCATGGATGGGAAGAGAGAGTGAAGAACTGGGCAATAGAGGGGAAGAGGGATCCAGGCAAATGCACCAGCAGACAGGGCCACAGAGAGAAGGATGGCCAGGGAGAAAGTACCCATGCCAGGGGCGGCCAAGGGATTCCAGGACGACTCAGGGATACCTAGTATCTGCTTAAAGAAATTCTTTATTACGAAAAGGTCAAGCATACACAACAGTAAAGCCCCGGACCATATCCAATTTTAACAATTCAGAATTTTTTAGCCCCATGGGTCCTTTGTTTTCCCTTATGACTCAATCGACTTTTTAAAGAGAGACATTCCTTTGGTCCTATCTCCCTATTGGTCAGTTGACAAATCATTAGCATCTCCACTGGCGGTGAGCCAGAGGAAGGAAATGACACAATATGATGAGTCAACACGTTACTCGCTAGAAATTCTGGTAAAAGGAGTTAAGGAAATTCAAAGGAAAATGACTACTGAGAAAACAAGAGTTTTTAGGAGATTGCAGGAGTTTCCCTTCTGCTTCCTCCTCTCAACCAGACCAAGAGTCAAGTCTCATGGCTGAACCTCTCCTAATGGAAGTTTTAGACATAGACTAAATTCCCTTTGCTGGAATTATGGGAAATATCTACCATTCATGACTTCTACTTTGAGGCTAAACAAATTTGAGAATTCTGATGGCAGAAATACAGTGATTTTAAAAGCCAGCAGCAGAAGACTTCCCTGGTGGTTCAGTGGTTAAGACTATGCATTTCCACTGCAGGGGGTGCAGGTTCTGTCCCTGGTTGGGGAACTAAGATCTCCCCTGCCACATGGTGAGGGCAAAATAATAATAATAATAATAATATTTTTTAAAAAGCTGGTGGTAGGATCCAGATGGACTAGGAGGAAGATGAAATTCTTCAAGAAGTTAGAACTGCTTTTGTTCAGAAAAACGATACGAAACGGTATGCTTTATTACAAAAGAGTAGGTACTTTCAGTGGAGGCCTGATAGGCAGTCCCAACAAAGAAGAATTAAACTTCTTGCTTTGCATAGAATAGGATAATTGTTCTTATTCATATTTGAGAGTTCCCCTTAGGTGGGGAAGACAGGGTTTCAGTGGGTCATGGATGGGAAGAGAGAGTGAAGAACTGGGCAATAGAGGGGAAGAGGGATCCAGGCAAATGCACCAGCAGACAGGGCCACAGAGAGAAGGATGGCCAGGGAGAAAGTACCCATGCCAGGGGCGGCCAAGGGATTCCAGGACGACTCAGGGATACCTAGTATCTGCTTAAAGAAATTCTTTATTACGAAAAAGGTCAAGCATACACAACAGTAAGCAGGCTAATAGAATGAGCCTCCATGGACCATATCCAATTTTAACAATTCATGGTCAATCTTGTTTCATCTAAAGTGCCCCACCCACTCACCCCTCTCCCATAAATTATTTTGAAGGAAATTCCAGACATCGTATTTCCTGGGTAAACATTTTAGTATAGTCTTTGGTTTTAAGTAGCAGCCTTTTCTGGGCTGGGCTGGTGTCTCCCTGAACTAGCCACCATCTTCCCTTAAAGCCTCTATAAAAGAAAGGCATTGCCACGTGTGTCCTTGACCCTCAAAACTCTACTCCAGGGCTTCCCTGGGGGTCCAGTGGGTAAGGCCACTGCCTTGCAGTGCAAGGGGCGCCGGTTCAATCCCTGGCCTGGGAAGATCCCACATGCCGCGGAGCGGTTGGACTGATATGTCCAATCACTGAGCCAGAGCCCTGGAGCGCATGCGCCCAGAGCCGGTGCTCTGCGACAACAGAGGCCACCGCGATGGGAGGCCCACACGGGCCAAAGAACAAAAATGGATGCAAACAGAGAAATGGAAGACCAATAGAAGTGGCCCACCCGCCCCCCGCCCCCCACACCCCCCCCCAAAAAAAAGAAAAAAGAAAAATAAATAAAGTTATTAAAAAAAAAACAACTCTACTCCAGCACCACTGCCCGCTGACACTAGAGGTGTGGTAGTTCTCCCACATGAACCAATTCAGCAACACCAGCTGGGGGTCCTCCAATTTAATTCCAGTCTGATACCGCCTACCTGGGGAGCATGTCAGACCCACTCAGGGCAGGCACTCAGACCCATGACACTGTCTCTCTCTCCATCCCCCACCAATGGGACACCAATCCCATATCAATCACAAGTTCAGGTTGTCACCTATGGTTCTTACCTACTGTCTGTAAGCCAGAGATTCCCACACCCACTGTCCTTGGGTTCCAATGATTTGCTTCAGTGGCTCACGTAATTCAAGAAAACAGTTTACTTACTAGATTGCTGGAAGGGATGCACTGGGCCAGATGAGTGGGGAAGGGCATAGGCCTTCTGTGTCCCTGGCCGATGCGTTGCCTTCCTAGCACTGCCATGGGCTCATCTACCTGGAAGTTGTTGGAATCCTTTGGGGCTTTATGGAGGCTTCATTATGTAGGCCCTGGCTATTGGTGATTGGATTCAACTTCACAGGCTGGCAGATGGACTGAAAGTTCCAACCCTCTAATCACATGCTGGACTCTCCTGATCAGAAGCCCTCAGCTCTAGAGTCTTTCCAAAAGTACCTTCATTGCCATAGACTCAGATGGGGTTGATAAAATAAAAAATTTATATTCAAAGGCAAGTCAAGGAAAACTGAAACATAGTTTTCTCTGCCCTTTGACCTCCCCTGTCCCCTCTGTCATGCGCTGTGTATCTGCATTATGCATGGACCAAGCCTCCCCATCGGCAGAAATACATGCTTAACCATAAAGAGCAATATTCTCCCATCGCCCAGACAACTCCTTGAGAGATAACATTCCTCTCAATCCTGTAAAAGGCCATGATGACCCATGAGCCACTACTCACCTTGTGTGCTCAGCAGTGGATTGTGTAAACTGTCCATAATATGGCATTTGATGCACGGTCCTCCATCTCGAAACTCACATAACTACATTTTAACCTCTGATGGGTGGAACAAACGTCAGAGACTTCTAAAAGACTAATTCCTTGGTGTGATCATTTTCTATTTCTTTCTTAGATTGACTGATTATATTTTTTTCATCACAGGATTGAAAAGGGCTTGTTATGAGTAACAAAAGATACTTTTATCACTCTTTTACCACTTAGAAAATTCCAAAAGTTTTAGGGGCTCTGAACAAGAAACCCAGAATAAGATCAAATATGTATTTTTTTTTTAATTTTTAAATTTTGTGTTCCAATTTTTATAAAATTTTTTAAAAATGTGGACTATTTTTAAAGTCTTTTTTGAATTTGTTACAGTATTGTCTTATGTTTTCATTTTTTGGCCTAAGTCATGTGGGATTTTATCTCCTGAAGCAGGGATCAAACCCTTCATTGGAAAGTGAAGTCTTAACCACTGGACCACCAGGGAAGTCCCTGTATTTTTTATGATAAATCGTAATATCATAGCCTGTTACCTACAGGAGTCTGGATAATGATGCTTTGGAAAAAGGGCCAAATGAAGAAGGGGCCAAGTTCCACACTGGGGATATGCTCTCAGACTCTGAAATAAGGTGACGACAAGGATGATGAGGGGAAGAGGAACCCACGGAAACCTACAGGAAGGTCAGGGCAGGGTGTGGGACTTCCTACAACATGCGTACTAAGTGATGACCCAAGCCCTGCTCTCAGGACACTCGATGGAAGTTCACGCCAGAGGATTCCTAGACACTTATGGGGCAGATTTGTTCTGGTGACAGACACTTTGGGTTATACAGTCATTTAACTTAAGCAAGTTCCTCTCTTTCACTAATTAATTGTGCATGCATTTTCAATGAGAGTGTCAAGCAACATTTTGCATTATTAGAATAACTTAAAGAAATCAGAGGGCTTCCCCTGGTGGTCCAGTGGGTAAGGACACCGCCTTGCAGTGCAAGGGGCGCCGGTTCGAGCCCTGGCCTGGGAAGATCCCACGTGCCTCAGAGCGGCTGGACTGATGTGTCCAATTGCCGAGCCCGAGCTCAGGAGTGCATGCGCCCAGAGCCGGCGCTCTGCAACAACAGACGCCACCGTGATGGGAGGCCCACAGGAGCCAAAGAACAAAGACGGATGAACATAGAGAAACGGAAGACCAATGGAAGTGGCCCGCCTGCTCCCCTCCCTCCCCAATCCGACCCCCGCCCCAAAATAAATAAATAAATAAATCTTTACCAAAAAAAAAAAAAAAGAAATCAGGAACCTTTAAAGTAGTAGTAGTTGTTGTTGTGGGTGTTTCTCTCTCTCTCTCTCTCTTTAGAACAATGGAAAATAAAAACAGTCTATAGCTGAATTCACACGGACGTTTCCAGAAAGAAAATGGTCATGGCAACTCACACTAACCAGACTAAAGGGTTAACCTCACCCTTCAGGACTTTATCACCTGTTCTCTACACCTGGATCATTCCACCCTTTCATCAAAGGTCTGTTGTCAGTGGTTTTCAAAGAAAACAACCATCTCTAATGTCATTTCTTTCCCAAATTAAAATCCCATCATAACTCTTTTTCTCCCCTCCTGATGAGTTTTTCTGACACCCATGAAGAATTTCCCTTTCAAATCCTGTCTTCTTACCTCCATCACTGAAAGCTCCACTTGACACCTGCCTTCCAGGGAAGACAACACCCTTTACAGTTCAAAATCTTGTCAGTTTAGTCTTTAATATTTTTATCCCTGATAAAATCTTTGCTCATTCAGCACAAATATATATACATACTTTGCCCACCCATTCTCTCCCCTGAGAATCAAGATTGTGTCCCTGCTAATGATCCTATGATGCCCCACCTCTGGAGGACAAGGATCCCACAAAGAAAAAATAATCCTCTCTCATAGCCCCAATTCTCAGAGCTGAGCCTGCATCAGACTACCTGGAGGGCTTGTCAGCAGCTGATTCAGCAGGTCTGGGGTGGACCTGAGAATCTGCATTTATTTGCAAAGACAAAAGATGAATAGGACTTAGTCTTTGGCTTTGAGAAGATTGCAGCCTGATGAGTAAATCCCTCCTTTCATCCGAGCAGCACTTTAGATTTGAAAAATTGCTTTCAACCTTAAGATATTTTTTTTAAACTAGCCCACACTACCATCCTAGAGGGGAAGTAGATGCCAGATGGAGAATCATAAAACTCACATCTGAATTTCAGCTCTACCAAATATTCGCTCTGTGACTTTGGACAAGTTACTTAAACTCTTAAAGCCTGAGTTATCTGCAAACTACGAATAAAAACCTCCTAGGAAGATGATACCCGTGTTTGTGAAAATTCCTTGTGGCTGCAAAGTGCTGTACAAATATATAACAGTAGAAAAGAAGACAGGCGAGGGTCGGTGTCAGAAAGACCGCCAGAGGACAATAAGGACACAGAAGAGCAAGATGCATTCAGCTGGCACGAGAAAGAGTTGGAAGAGGGGAGCTTCCTGAAGAGCAGGCAGGAAGTTCTGTGGGGAAGGGAGGTGAGGGCATGAGGCTGGAGAATCCCTGACATACAGAAAGATAAAGGGCATGGAAAGATGATTAATGATACAGGTGGAGAAGGAGTTTAAAGTCACATTACTATAAGCTTTGAGTATCAAGCAAAAGAGTTTGAACATGGTTTGGTAGGTAATGGGAAACTAATGAAAGGTTCTGATCAGCAGCTCAGCGTGCTCAGGAGATCATGAACACTAGCCTGTGGACTAAGAGATTGGAAGGGGGAAGGCCATGGAGGCAGAGATAAGGAGAGAATGGGTCAAACTGAGACAGTAGCATTGACATATGTACATTACAGTGTGTAAAACAGATAGTGAGAAGCTGCTGTATAGCAGAGGGAGCTCAACTTGGTGCTCTGAGATGATCCCAAAGGGGTGAAGGGGAGAGAGGCTCAACAAGGAGAGGATGGATGTATACGTATGGCTGACTTACAGTGGTGTACGTCAGAAACCAACACAACTTAAACCTGAGAATCAAGATTGTGTCCCTGCTAATGATCCTATGATGCCCCACCTCTGGAGGACAAGGATCCCACAAAGAAAAATAATCCTCTCATAGCCCCAATTCTCAGAGCTGAGCCTGCATCAGACTACCTGGAGGGCTTGTCAGCAGCTGATTCAGCAGGTCTGGGGTGGACCTGAGAATCTGCATTTATTTGCAAAGACAAAAGATGAATAGGACTTAGTCTTTGGCTTTGAGAAGATTGCAGCCTGATGAGTAAATCCCTCCTTTCATCCGAGCAGCACTTTAGATTTGAAAAATTGCTTTCAATCTTAAGATATTTTTTTTAAACTAGCCCACACTACCATCCTAGAGGGGAAGTAGATGCCAGATGGAGAATCATAAAACTCACATCTGAATTTCAGCTCTACCAAATATTCGCTCTGTGACTTTGGACAAGTTACTTAAACTCTTAAAGCCTGAGTTATCTGCAAACTATGAATAAAAACCTCCTAGGTAGATGATACCCGTGTTTGTGAAAATTCCTTGTGGCTGCAAAGTGCTGTACAAATATATAACAGTAGAAAAGAAGACAGGCGAGGGTCGGTGTCAGAAAGACCGCCAGAGGACAATAAGGACACAGAAGAGCAAGATGCATTCAGCTGGCACGAGAAAGAGTTGGAAGAGGGGAGCTTCCTGAAGAGCAGGCAGGAAGTTCTGTGGGGAAGGGAGGTGAGGGCATGAGGCTGGAGAATCCCTGACATACAGAAAGATAAAGGGCATGGAAAGATGATTAATGATACAGGTGGAGAAGGAGTTTAAAGTCACATTACTATAAGCTTTGAGTATCAAGCAAAAGAGTTTGAACATGGTTTGGTAGGTAATGGGAAACTAATGAAAGGTTCTGATCAGCAGCTCAGCGTGCTCAGGAGATCATGAACACTAGCCTGTGGACTAAGAGATTGGAAGGGGGAAGGCCATGGAGGCAGAGATAAGGAGAGAATGGGTCAAACTGAGACAGTAGCATTGACATATGTACATTACACTGTGTAAAACAGATAGTGAGAAGCTGCTGTATAGCAGAGGGAGCTCAACTTGGTGCTCTGAGATGATCCCAAAGGGGTGAAGGGGAGAGAGGCTCAACAAGGAGAGGATGGATGTATACGTATGGCTGACTTACAGTGGTGTACGTCAGAAACCAACACAACTTTGTAAAGCCATTATCCTTCAATTATAAATAATTGTTTTTTTAAAAAAGAGTCATTTCCCTTAACAGCTCTCCTCCCTCCTCACCCTTGGGTACTTATCCACCTCCCCACATCCCATCACTATATCCGTAGAGTAAATCGCAGTCCTTTGAAACATCATCATCTCCCCCAGAAGTCCCTTCGAAATGTGGAGCAGCTGCCTTCTGTAGCATTTCAGGAGAACACACACTCCCTCTTCCTCCTAACTTTCCTGGCTCTTGTCCTCATTCATGTTTCTCTTCTTATTGCCCACTGCTTCCAGATTTTTCAGCCATTTCTCATTTGAGAGGCTTTCTCTGCCATTCTGGTTACCTTTCTCTGGATACCATTTTGTTTCTCCCTTAGAAAGAGAAGCACACAGCACTACCAAAGACACCTGGACAATTTAAGCCAACAACCGCTTGATGTTTGGATAAGAATTTAATTCCCTGTCACACCTCTTTTCTTTACTGGGTAACTTCACTGAGAATACTTGAGAAAAGGTCAACTTCAATGTCCGAGCAAATTCTTACTTATCTGTGGCATCACGATCCCTTGGAGCCCTGGTTGCCGTTAATTAAATCCCTCTCATTCTGACCTGGGTTTGCTCAGATTTAGAGATGCAACCTCCGTGGTGCACATTCTTTCTTTTTACAGCAGTCAGCCCTGAAATTCATACCCTCTCTGTGGTCTCAGAAATGAGTCACCTAACTTGCTTGTATCTCCTCCTTAAATTTTTCTTTCTGCTTTTCACATACTGATAGTTCACTTCTAGCACATCATGACAATGCTTTCTTTACTTCCATTTTCCTGAGCCTGAAGGGTCAGCCTGTCTATGGCTGATATGCAGACATCCTGGAGATCTTCTGTGGCCTCCCTGTGCCTGAGAGAAGTCTCTTTGGCAGTCACAGAACAGAAATGCACAGCTAATAAATTCTCACTTCCCCTAATAGCAGAGCGAGTGCGATTTCAAGTCAAAATCATATTTAATCATGCTATATAAACAAATCCTATCACCTAATGTTTATATGGAGGCTCTCAGGAGTTCAAAATATCTCTAATGAATGATCATTTCATTATTATTATAAACAAAATTCCTCAGCAGCTCCTCCTCACACCCAAACCCCCAAAACATTTTCCAACGTGTCTCAAACAACATAGCATGTGCAACATAGCATTTCCTCAAACTACATAGCATGTGTAACTGAGGAAAAATAAGGACAGCTTGGGTTGTCACTTTGTGTGGAAACTCATTTCCTTTGCTTACAAAAGTGAAAGGTCTGCCTGAGCTCAGAGGAGGAAACGAGATGTTCTGATTTGATAAAAGACGTTTCTTGCATGGCATTCGGTGAAGAGGCATTCTCAGATTCACTTGGAGAACAATTTTTATTGACTGTGACTCATTAGAAAGAATGTCATGTGCTGGCATTTCATCACGAAGCAGGGAATTTTTGCCTTATAGGGTCTTTGGCTCAGATATGATTCAGGAAAGCAAGAATGGGCTTTCCTGGGAAACCTACTAACTCAGCCAGGACCATATGAATGCAATTTAAGTATGGCACTCCCTGCCAGTCTTTTATGCTAACTTCTGAGGTGTTGGAGGAGAAGATGTTGTTCTTATCACTCCAAAAATTAGGAGCACAAACAAATGTTGATTTTCCCTTAGAGGGACTGAAATAATCCAAGAGGACTATCCCTTCTATTAATCAAGGCTTCAGGATTTTTTTTTTTTTTAACAGGAGTGACTATTAAAGGACGTATCCATCCATATATATGTGGGCACTTTAAAAATAAACTACATGTAGGGCTTGCTGGTGGTCCAGTGGTTAAGAATCTGCCTGCCAATGCATGAGACATGGGTTCGATCCCTGGTCTGGGAAGATACCACATGCTAAGAGGCAACTAGGCCTGTGCACAGCAACTACTGAAACCCACTGGCCCTAGAGTCTGTGCTCCCCAACAAAAGAGGCCATTGCAATGAGAAGCCTGAGCACTGCAAGCAGAGAAAGTTCTTTAGCAGTAACAAAGACCCAGTGCAACCAAAAATAAATAAATTTAAAAAACAAAAACAAAAGTGAGCTTATTTATTAAAAATAAATAAAAATAAAGCACAGTGTTGACAGCATTATGAAATTACACAAGATACTATATGGTTTGAATCTTTCATGAAATGAACTATTAATAAGTGAAAGACCTTAAAACAAGTTTTACTGGACTAGATATAATTTCGTTCCACTCTCTACAGTCCTGATTACATCAGAGGGAGAACAGTTGAAGTATGGTTAAACCTATTTAAGAAATAGGAGGCTTGTTCTAAAACCACAGATTTTTCACATCAGAGGAATATAATTATTCAGTGACATTTTTTAAAACATTAACATCATGTGTCTTCAAGAAAAAATTGAATATAGACTGGTTTAAAGACTTGTAATTACGAAAATAAAAATTGAACTGGAAAACCAAAAGAAAAGTATCAAAATTCTTCCACATGGAAGTGACTAATGACTGATTACACTGATATCCGCCATGTTCTGCTGTCTAACAGGCCTTCCTCCCAACCTAAGCATCCCTACATATACCTTCTCTCATGCTTAACCTTCTTGAAAGTATTCATGACCATAAATGTAGCTATTTTAATAAGAGAGTGGATAATCTCCTTCAATAAACAAGAAGTCTCAGTTTAGACATATACCTGCCTTACATCTTTGGGATGATATAGCAAATTAATGCTTCTAGAAGGTGGCTAAGAAACAGCCTTCGGGGAAGATAAATAATGTTGCTTCACTCTTCTTCCAAAACCAAGGACAAAGCTGTGATAAACTTCATGGCTGAGAAGACAACCAGTATTCAAACTGACTGACAGCAAAAGGCAGAAGAAGGATGATGCACTTGTTCCCTGATGAATGTGGTGGATACAGATGAAGCATCGTGAAGGCAAGCAGAGTAGAAGGTGGTTGTAAATTAGAGAAAACCAGAGAGGGGAAGTACAAGGAAAAGCTAGTTGCCTATGTGTTTCTGTACTTCCCAAGGGGCTAAAAGAGGAATCCTGCAGTGTGATCTCTATGGAAATATTTCAGGCTGGGGACATTCTCCAAATGCTGGGTCAAATTTTTCAGTTCACCTGAGAACTCTTTGTGCTTAACCCTGACGCTTAACCGCTCTGTGGTACTACTTTTAGATCATTGTGTTCGCCAATGTACCGGTTCCAAGTGAGGGGCAGAACAGACATCAAAATCTGGTGAAGAACTGATCAAAAAACAGTGGAGATTCATATCAAAGTGCTGATTCATGAGGGCCTCAGAGATTAAAAAAGAAAAAAAAGTAAATCGGTGTTTGTTCAGGCCTGGAGCAGGTGGAAAGAGGACGGTACAGCTAAGGGATGTTGGATTTCTTCTTGAGGTGATAAAAATGTCCTAGAATCGACTGTGCTGATGGTTGCACATATCTGAATGTAGACTTTAAATGAGTGAATTGTATGGTATGTGAATTATATATATATCAGTTAAGTCTTTTTTTTAAGCTTATAAGGAATTAGAGAGATGGGTCAATATGGTATGTGAATGAGCCTTGACACAGCATCTTCCCAGGGCTAGAAGGTAAACACTTGGGTAAAACTGACCCTGAAAAGGAAAAAGGAAAAGTACTATCATATGCTAAGCAAAGAACAACGAGCAAACTCAAAATCATTATATTCTATATTTCATGCCTTTTAGGGGATTTCTACCTCTCTGGCATCGTCTCTTATATGCGTTCAGTTGTGTCTGATTCTTTGCAAGCCCATGGACTATAGCACACCAGGCTCCTCTGTTCATGGAACTTCCCAGGCAAGAATAGTGGAATGGGTTGCCATTTTCTTCTCCAGAGGATCTTCCCAACCCCGGGATCAAACTTGCGTCTCTTGCGTTGGCAGGTGGGATCTCTACCACCGAGCCACCTGGGAAGCCATCTGTCATTGTCTAGATACCACTGTTTCCAAAGTTGAATGGCCTTCCCTGTTGGAGCCTGCAAACTGTGGGTGTGATGAATGTGTTACGGTTCAAACACCTGAAAAGAAGGTATCAGCTGGAGAACGACCCAATGGGAGCAGTTCCCACATCCCCCTGTAGAACCGGGCCCCAGTGAAAGGAGTCATCATCCTGTCTTACCTGGTGAAAGTGTTTCTCAAATGCATGAATTGGAATTGAGACCCAGTAACTGTTTTTTCTTTCTTTACACAATTAGGACATCATTTATGGGTCTTGGACCTTTTGGATATCCCCCAAAGCTCCTCACATAAGACTGGCATTCCTAGAAACTTAATAAATATTCTCTGCTTTTAATTAGACTGAATTCCAAAGAAGGAGCTTTAAAGGTTAGGCCTTTTATAATGCGTGTTCATTCTACTTGCAAATATAATACCTAGAATATAAACCCTAGAAAAAGGGAAGTATTTACTAAATACCAAATCTCCTCTGAGAAATGATTGTGTCAAGTTTACTGGTTAGCATTTGTTTTATTAAAATAGTTAAGAAAAACAGACCTAGCAGATACTTGTAACTATGCAATCTTCAACTCTGAATAATGTATTACACGCTGTGTAACTACTAGAACTTTCCCTCTTGAGTCCAATAATCTTAGCAACAGCTCCCTTTCCAAACATGCCAAGAAAGATATGTTGCTTTGGGTTACGGACACTGGAAAATCAACAAACCAAAACACCCAGAAACACCAAGTAGAGAGAAGACTGGCTCAGGTCACCCTGCAGTCTCTGCAGAGTTCAGGATGACAACAGACTGAGATGCCCTTGAAAACTTCTCCCCTCACTTTCAGACCACCCCCAGATCATTCCTACATGGCCCTTCACACGTGTATGGTCTGCCAACATGCTGAGGAGAAGAGGGATTTAAAGTCAGCCCCAACAGTTTCCAGAACCACAGTTAAAAAAAATTACTTTGGGGCTTCCCTGGTGGTCCAGTGGGTAAGGACACTGCCTCGCAGTGCAAGGGGCGTTGGTTTCATCCCTGGCCTGGGAAGATCCCACATGCCGCGGAGCGGCTGGACCAATGTGTCCAATCACCGAGCCGGAGCTCTGGAGTGCATGCGCCCAGAGCCGGTGCTCTGTGACAAGAGAGGCCACCGCGATGGGAGGCCCACACGGACCAAAGAACAAAGATGGTTGAAAAATAGATAAATGAAAGACCAATGGAAGTGGCCCACCCGCCCCCCTCCCTCCCCACCCCGCCCCCCAAAAGATAAATAAATAAATAAATAAATGTTTTTTTAAAAAAGAAATTACTTTGAACTATGCCCTTGAGACTAGAGTCAGATTCTTTTAGATGGCATGTGTTCTCTTTCTGTGTACATTTACAAGGGCAAAATGCATTGGTTAAGTGGGTTAATTGGTCCTTGAGAGCAATGAGTTCTCGAGGATATTCATTATGAATGCTCTGTGGGTGAATAAATGGTTGAGAAGAGAGCCAATCAATTTCTTCCTTTCCACCATACTGGTTGCTCTGAACACCACCATGTCTGAGGAGAGATGAGCTTTACTAAAATACCAAATCTCCTCTGAGAAATGATTGTGTCAAGTTTACTGGTTAGCATTTGTTTTATTAAAATAGTTAAGAACAACAGAACTAGCAGATACTTATAACTATGCAATCTTCAACTCTGAATAATGTATTACACGCTGTGTAACTACTAGAACTTTCCCTCTTGAGTCCAATAATCTTAGCAACAGCTCCCTTTCCAAACATGCCAAGAAAGATATGTTGCTTTGGGTTACGGACACTGGAAAATCAACAAACCAAAACACCCAGAAAAACCAAGTAGAGAGAAGACTGGCTCAGGTCACCCTGCAGTCTCTGCAGAGTTCAGGATGACAACAGACAGAGATGCCCTTGAAAACTTCTCCCCTCACTTTCAGACCACCCCCAGATCATTCCTACGTGGCCCTTCACACGTGTATGGTCTGCCAACATGCTGAGGAGAAGGGGGATTTAAAGTCAGCCCCAACAGTTTCCAGAACCACAGTTAAAAAAAATTACTTTGGGGCTTCCCTGGTGGTCCAGTGGGTAAGGACACCGCCTTGCAGTGCAAGGGGCGCCGGTTCGATCCCTGGCCTGGGAAGATCCCACATGCAGCGGAGCGGCTGGACCCATGTGTCCAATTACCAAGCCGGAGCTCTGGAGCGCGTGCGCCCAGAGCCAGTGATCTGTGACAAGAGAGGCCACCGCGATGGGAGGCCCACACGGGCCAAAGAACAAAGACGGATGAAAATAGAGAAATGAAAGACCAATGGAAGTGGCCCACCCGCCCCCCTCCCGCCCCACCCCACCCCCGCCCAAAATAAATAAATAAATAAATAAATGTTTTTTTAAAAAAGAAATTACTTTGAACTATGCCCTTGAGACTAGAGTCAGATTCTTTTAGATGGCATGTGTTCTCTTTCTGTGTACATTTACAAGGGCAAAATGCATTGGTTAAGTGGGTTAATTGGTCCTTGAGAGCAATGAGTTCTCGAGGATATTCATTATGAATGCTCTGTGGGTGAATAAATGGTTGAGAAGAGAGCCAATCAATTTCTTCCTTTCCACCCATACTGGTTGCTCTGAACACCACCAATGTCTCACCAGCTATAGCTGTTCGTGCGTATCTGTAGGGGATTGGTTCCAGGATCCCATCCCTCTTCCCGCAAAGGATACCAAAATCCAAGGATGCTCAAATCCCTTATATAAACTGGCACAGTATTTGCATACAACCTGTGCACATACTCCTGAACACTTTAAATCACTTCTAGCTTACTTATAATATTTAACATATTTAACTTAACTTATAATACTTAACATACTGAATGCAATGTAAATGCTATATAAAAAGTTGTAAATACAAAGTAAACACTATCTGAATAGTTTATGGCATGCAAATTCAAGTTTTGCTTTTTGAAAATTTTCAGATTTTTAAAAATATATACATTTTCAATTTGAGATTGGTTGAATTCAAGAATGCAGAACTGGTGGAATCAAAGGACCTGACTCTCTAACTAGGTATCTTTACAAGATTTTAAATATGTTGAGTAAAATCGTCCATGTCCACTGCACTCCCATCTTGAGTATAACAAATTATTATGACTGCATAACCTGGTTATACTTCTCAAAATGCTGTCAAACATGTTTGGTCTGCATACCTGAGAGAAGCTGTATAGTAATCTTTAATTTTCTCAGCATTCCCAGGAAGATTAACTGAATTTTCTTGACCACTGAAGTTTATCTCTTTGTATTACCATAATCAAAAGAAAAAAAAAAGCTTAACTAGTTTGAACAAAAATTTTTCTAAAATACATTGCAACAAATATAAATTAAAATGAGAATAATAAGAATTATTTTTTAGTGTTTCGTCTAGGATATCATCAAGGGTTTTCTACTGAGTTACAATACCCAGGTTTTGACAGGATACAAGGAAAAGGATCCTCCTGGACATTGCTGATGAGTTGTGAACTTTGACATTTTGCAGGAGGTGATATGACAATATGGGTGCAAATCAGATTCTTTTAGATGGCATGTGTTCTCTTTCTGTGTACATTTACAAGGGCAAAATGCATTGGTTAAGTGGGTTAATTGGTCCTTGAGAGCAATGAGTTCTCGAGGATATTCATTATGAATGCTCTGTGGGTGAATAAATGGTTGAGAAGAGAGCCAATCAATTTCTTCCTTTCCGCCCATACTGGTTGCTCTGAACACCACCAATGTCTCACCAGCTATAGCTGTTCGTGCGTATCTGTGGGGGATTGGTTCCAGGATCCCATCCCTCTTCCCGCAAAGGATACCAAAATCCAAGGATGCTCAAATCCCTTATATAAACTGGCACAGTATTTGCATACAACCTGTGCACATACTCCTGAACACTTTAAATCACTTCTAGCTTACTTATAATATTTAACATATTTAACTTAACTTATAATACTTAACATACTGAATGCAATGTAAATGCTATATAAAAAGTTGTAAATACAAAGTAAACACTATCTGAATAGTTTATGGCATGCAAATTCAAGTTCTGCTTTTTGAAAATTTTCAGATTTTTAAAAATATATACATTTTCAATTTGAGATTGGTTGAATTCAAGAATGCAGAACTGGTGGAATCAAAGGACCTGACTCTCTAACTAGGTATCTTTACAAGATTTTAAATATGTTGAGTAAAATCGTCCATGTCCACTGCACTCCCATCTTGAGTATAACAAATTATTATGACTGCATAACCTGGTTATACTTCTCAAAATGCTGTCAAACATGTTTGGTCTGCATACCTGAGAGAAGCTGTATAGTAATCTTTAATTTTCTCAGCATTCCCAGGGAAGATTAACTGAATTTTCTTGACCACTGAAGTTTATCTCTTTGTATTACCATAATCAAAAGAAAAAAAAAAGCTTAACTAGTTTGAACAAAAATTTTTCTAAAATACATTGCAACAAATATAAATTAAAATGAGAATAATAAGAATTATTTTTTAGTGTTTCGTCTAGGATATCATCAAGGGTTTTCTACTGAGTTACAGTACCCAGGTTTTGACAGGATACAAGGAAAAGGATCCTCCTGGACATTGCTGATGAGTTGTGAACTTTGACATTTTGCAGGAGGTGATATGACAATATGGATGCAAATCTTATGAATATTCAAATCATTGACCCCACAATCCTCTCATTCTTTTAATAATATTTCAGTGTCTATCAAATACTACACACTAGAAGTACACTAATGACCAACACAGGTGAGCTCCCTGCTTTTGGGAAGCTCACGAAGACATAGTGAGACCATGAATAAAGAAAATAAAATTTAATCCTGGCAAGGGAAGAATGAGCAAGGAAGGAGCTTGCTTCTTTCAGTGTCAAGAAAGCCCCCTAGGGCAGAAGGGCTGGTGCCCTGACAATATCCAGCCTCCCTCTCATCCTTAAGAAGAGAGCCTAGGGGCTTCCCTGGTGGTCCAGTGGGTAAGGACACCGCCTTGCAGTGCAAGGGGCGCTGGTTCGATCCCTGGAAGATTCCACGTGCCACGGAGCAACTGGACCGATGTGTCCAATAACCGAGCCGGAGCTCTGGAGCGCATGCACCGGGAGCCGGTGCTCTGCGACAACAGAGGCCACTTCGATGGGAGGCCCACGCGGGCCAAAGAGCAAAGATGGATGAAAATGGATAAATGAAAAGACCAATGGAGGTGGCCCACCCACACACCTCCCTCCCCACCCCATCCCCCCAAACTAAATAAATAAACATAAAAAAATTAAAATAAAAAAAGAAGAGAGCCTAGGCACTTCCCTGGTGGTCCAGTGGTTAAGACTCTATGTTTCCAGTGCAAGGGGTTCAGGGAACTAAGATCTCACATGCTGCATGACGATAAATAAGTAAATAATCATCACAAATCACATAAAGGAAAGACGAAAAAGAAAGAGCTCGAGAAAGAAGAAAGTCCTAAATCCAAAAGAAAATGCAAAACTAGACCCACATTTCCTGGCTATCCTGATGATGAGGCTGACATGTGCAACTATAATGAAAGTTGTTTGGTGGAACTTCTAGAGATGCTTCTTCATAAGCGAGACTGTCATTCATGTACAAAATGATTTCAGACATATCAGGGGGAAAACTGGATTTGGAAAGAAGTACATGGATGGTAAAGAGAAAAGCAATTTTGATTCAGCTCCAGCTCTGAAAATACATGCCCTCTGGTTCTCCTTCTTTAGCTATAAAGCTTTAAGTGAAATAGCTCAAGGTTTGGTAGACATTTCTTGCTTGGGGGAGGAATATTATATCATATAGAGGTGGTGTAATGGCGTGTGCTAATATGTGTAGAAACATTGCATAATACAGGAGAGAAGCAAGCTAAGGTAGAAGAACACTGGACGAGGAGTCCATGAACCTGGCTTGCAGCCCAGGTTCTGCTCTAACAAGCCTTGTAACCTTGGCGATCAACCATAGCCAGCTTCCTCAACTTAAAATGAGGAAACTGGGCTGGCTCATCTGTTAGGCCTCCTCTGCTTTCTGTAAGGCCTTGTGCACCCATCTTTTTTCCTTCTTTCTACGGTTAACATCACACCCACCCACACACTCCCACACACATAAACACATAGGTTAAAGATTAAATCTCACTACGATCTTTATCATGGATGGGTCAACAAAGAGGAAAAATTAAAATCATGAAGGAATTCTCTGTGGTTCACTGCTGATGCCTCAGGCTCAGTCTTTGGTCAGGGAAGTAATATCCCATAAGCCATTCAGGGTGGCCAAAAAAAAATTTATAATCATGGAATGATGGTTGCTTATGTCCAGAAAACTTAATACAGATTTGAGGATGATAAAAAAATGTGTCAGTGATCATTGAGTTGAACACATCTTGTATATATGAATAATGCACCCAGTTGCTAGATCAATAATAGAGGTTTATATTTATTTGCACAATTAGTGTTTACATAGCAATTTCATGTCATATCACTTTCTCTTTTGAACTTCGGAATTAATTTAAGAAATAGAAAGGCAATCCAAATCATTTCCTTTTTACAAGCAGACTAAGATGTGCACCTGTTAAATGATTTGCCCAAGTTTATACCACAAGGGGCTGACCTCGGGCCTTCTCCCAACTCAACAGCATTGATTCCTGCACTGTGCTGCCAGACAACTAGGCTGCTGGAAGCCTGACATTCCCCTTGCCTTTCACTTGCCTTTCTGAATCACCCTTTCTAGTAGTTCAGTGTTTGTTAACCTCTGATTCAACACTCACTGCCTTCATTCTGCAATTAGAAGTTATGGAGGAAAGAATGGTCCAGAGTTGGGCAAATATATGAAAAGAAGAAATAAGTGGCTAAACGCACATGAGGAAAGAGTGTTTAACTTCAAGACTAATAGACAAAATCTGTATCAAAGCAATAAGTGCAATTTGCAACTATTATGTTAACAAAGATTTTGAAATATTGTAATACTGGCAAAGGAATAGAAAAAATGTACTTTCAGATAGCCTCCTTTAGGAAATAGAGACATTTTGGAAAATATTTGATTAATGTGTCTAGAGTCTTACAATATTCAGGAAATAATTTGTACAATTTTATTCTAAACATAGAAAAACTTTTATTGGGCAAAAATTTTATCACAACTATATTTGTTGTTGTTCAGTAGCTTAAGTCATGTCTGACTCCTTGCAGCCCCATGGACTGCAGCACACCAGGCTTCCCTGTCTTTCCCTATCTCCTAGAGTTTGCACAAACTCATGTCCATTGAATCAGTAATGCCATCCAACCGTTTCATCCTCTGTCACTTCCTTCTCCTCTTGCCCTCAGTCTTTCCCAGCATCAGGGTCTTTTCAGTGAATCTACTCTTCCCATCAGGTGGCCAGTTGGAGTTGCAGCTTCTGCAACAATCCTTCCAATGTATATTCAGGTTTTATTTCCTTTAGGATTGACTGGTTTGATCTCCCTGCTGTTCAAGGGGCTCTCAAGAGTCGTCTCCAGCACCACAGTTCGAAAGCATCAATTATTTGGCACTCAGCTGTATTTTCGAAAGCCAAATTTGGGAGCCACCAAAACGACTCACTATAAGAAAATGATGCAGCAAACTCTACATGGTTTATCAACTCCATTCTATTTTTAATGGTTCATTAAAAGTTTAACAATGTGGAAGAGTCCCAGTGTGATGCTATATGACCTCCACCCCAAAAGATTAAGGGAAGAAAAGTAGGAAGGAGGTCATTTGGATGTAAACAGAAGTGGACCAGGACAGAGCAAGGCTTCTGGGTCCAGGCTATTTGACCCATCCATCTTATCCCAAATCTGCAGACAGCAGATCCTCTCGCACCTGAGGATAGTAGTTCTAATGCCCAGAAACCTTACTATTTCCAAACCTTACTGTTTCCAAACTCAGGAACCCTAACCTAACTTAAGCACATGGGCACCCAGTGATCCGCTCTGAGATTGTCATGCTATCCCCTCGCATAGTTGCCAAATTAAAATGATCTCACTTCAAATGCATAAAAAATAACTACAAACAAAAATGTAAGAACAGAGGTGTTCAATAGACCACAAATGCATCTGTAGAAACATAACACTGAGTCCTGTAAAAGAGTACATCAGAATCAGGACTAACCGGGTATATTTTGATGAGCATAATTTGGCCCTCGGAAGTGTTTTCTCGTGGGAGTTGGCCAGACAGATTAGCTCCATCACAGGCAATTCTAAAATGCCATTACCTCTACAATTTATATTACCTTTGATACATCCAATTCTATGGTATTGTTTTTACACAATAAGATAATTGGATCCACTCTGAAGCGCTTTAGCAGAAAATAAAAAACCACCGCAAATTGGATAAACTTCATATGTGAACGTGGACCTGGGCAGGAGCTCATTATCACACCAGGTAGCATACAGGGTCTTAGAATTGGGTATGATGTTGTTTATTCGCCTATTTTGGATACACTTCCTTTCACTTTGAAAGGATCTGTTGACTGTTTTGCTTTGTCTTTAAGTGTTTTAAAGTGCTTTCCTGGAGGCAACAGAGAAATCAAGGCTTGGCTGCTTTTCAGAAGGGAGTTTCTATAGCCAGTTTCTCCACAGTTCTAACCTGGCTCTAACAGTGAGTCACTGACAGCAGCAGGGGTCCCCCAATCCAGTTCTGACACTCACCCCCTGGAGTGGACATTAGACCATACATGTGAAGGATTCAGTCTCATGAGCTTGCCTGCACTTCAGATGCCAGGAGATAAGATAGGGGGTCCCTGGAGAAAAAGAACCAGGCATAATTTTCTTGACATAAGAGAAGCCATTTTGGGCCTAAGCCATTTTGTGACCTAAGCCTGACCGTAATGCTTGCCCTTGAACAGGCCTCCATAATAAATGATCTTAAAGAAACAAACTAATGATCCTAACAGGAACAGAGGAGAAACTGTCAAGAAACAAGTTCATCCAGTAAAACAGACTCCCAGTTCTCCCTCAAGGGATATACATAACAATCCAATGCATGTCTTTGAGTTCTGTAGGAACTAAGGCCCCCACCCAGGTGGAGGTGGTAACTGCCTTGTTGAGACCCCAGACTGGTCCAAACCTAAGGGATGATGGTGTCAACCTTTTCTGACCCTCCTGCCTTCAACCAACCAACCAAAACTTGATTCTGTCCAGGAATTCTATGGTGAATTCTCCTCTGCTCCGTCTTCTTCATGAATATGTATGTACCCTTAACTTAAAACTTCACCAATTTTGCTGTTTGGAGACACACTTCTTTGAGAAAGATCCCTGGTATTCTCCTCATTTACTGCAAGTAATTAATCCTTTCTGCCCAGTTATGATTTGGATTCCACTCGGGAAGCGCTCCATCACAGGCAATTCTAAAATGCATTACCTCTACAATTTATATTACCTTTGATACATCCAATTCTATGGTATTGTTTTTACACAATAAGATAATTGGATCCACTCTGAAGCGCTTTAGCAGAAAATAAAAAACCACCGCAAATTGGATAAACTTCATATGTGAACGTGGACCTGGGCAGGAGCTCATTATCACACCAGGTAGCATACAGGGTCTTAGAATTGGGTATGATGTTGTTTATTCGCCTATTTTGGATACACTTCCTTTCACTTTGAAAGGATCTGTTGACTGTTTTGCTTTGTCTTTAAGTGTTTTAAAGTGCTTTCCTGGAGGCAACAGAGAAATCAAGGCTTGGCTGCTTTTCAGAAGGGAGTTTCTATAGCCAGTTTCTCCACAGTTCTAACCTGGCTCTAACAGTGAGTCACTGACAGCAGCAGGGGTCCCCCAATCCAGTTCTGACACTCACCCCCTGGAGTGGACATTAGACCATACATGTGAAGGATTCAGTCTCATGAGCTTGCCTGCACTTCAGATGCCAGGAGATAAGATAGGGGGTCCCTGGAGGAAAAGAACCAGGCATAATTTTCTTGACATAAGAGAAGCCATTTTGGGCCTAAGCCATTTTGTGACCTAAGCCTGACCGTAATGCTTGCCCTTGAACAGGCCTCCATAATAAATGATCTTAAAGAAACAAACTAATGATCCTAACAGGAACAGAGGAGAAACTGTCAAGAAACAAGTTCATCCAGTAAAACAGACTCCCAGTTCTCCCTCAAGGGATATACATAACAATCCAATGCATGTCTTTGAGTTCTGTAGGAACTAAGGCCCCCACCCAGGTGGAGGTGGTAACTGCCTTGTTGAGACCCCAGACTGGTCCAAACCTAAGGGATGATGGTGTCAACCTTTTCTGACCCTCCTGCCTTCAACCAACCAACCAAAACTTGATTCTGTCCAGGAATTCTATGGTGAATTCTCCTCTGCTCCGTCTTCTTCATGAATATGTATGTACCCTTAACTTAAAACTTCACCAATTTTGCTGTTTGGAGACACACTTCTTTGAGAAAGATCCCTGGTATTCTCCTCATTTACTGCAAGTAATTAATCCTTTCTGCCCAGTTGGGCTTGGTTGTGCTTTTTGGCTTGATATCCATCAAGAGGCAAACCCAGTTTTTCAGGTTACAAAGTTCCCAGGCTCTCGCTGACTATAGGTTTGGGGGTTTCTATGCAAATATCAAGCCATTATATTATACATCTGAAACTAATATATTATATGCTAATTAGACCTCAATTTTTAAAAATAGACCCCAAAATTGGGGGATTTCTAAGACCTCCCTCACCAGGTTCAATAATTTGCTATAAGAACTCACAGAACTTGGGCTTCCCTGATGGTCCAATGGGTAAGGAGTCCACCTTGCAGTGCAAGGGGTATGGGTTCAATCGCTGGCCTGGGAAGATCCCACGTGCCAAGGAGTGGCTGGACCAGTGTGTCCAATTAGGAGCCAGTGCTCTAAAGTGCATGCACCCAGAGCCAGTGCTCAGCAACGAGAGGCCACTACAATGGGAGGCCCACAAAGGCCGAAGAATAAAGATGGATGAAAAATAACTAACTAAAAAAAATAAAAATCAATAAAAAGAAGCCAAAATTTAAAAAGGAACTCACAGAATTCAACAAAGAGCTATATTTATAATTACAGTTTTATTATAAATGATAGGATGCAAAAGGCAGACAAATGAGAGAGCAAGGGGTGGGGTGGGGTTCAGGGCACTGAGCCCCTTTTCCCTCCGGGGGTTCCACTGCCCCAGAATTATCTTGATGAGTTCACCAACCTGGAAGCATCTCAGGATGTCACTGTTCAAGAGTTTTTATAGAGGTCTTATTACTTAGGCATGATCGATTAAATCACTGTCCATTAGTGGTTGAACTCCATTTCCAGCCCGGAGGTTGGGGTGAGGCTGAAAGTTCTAACCTGCTCATCTGCTGGGGCTTTCTGGTCAACTCTCTCTTGAATCTATCTGAGGGTCCAGCCAGGAGTCATCTCATTAGCATCACCTCAGATGGTGGAAGGGAGCTTGTTATGAATAACAAAAGACACTCCTGTGGCTCAGTAAAATCCCAAGGACTTTTGAAACTCTGTTCTGCGACCCTGGAATGAAGACCAAATGTGTGTTTTATTATACCAAAATGTGTTTGCTGGTGAAATCTCTTTATTTCAGTTTTCTTAAAATGTTAACATATTTCACTTTGCTGATAATGATCCAGGTTTCTGCCATTCTGGATCTACCGTAATGCTTAACATGGTTCTCTGTGCAAAGAATGAACTTCAGCACGGGTGCATTTAGTGTACTTGTCAGTTAATTAATTGACAGTGCTCGTATGTGTCATTTATACCGGACTGCTCCTGGGGTTAATGAGAAAGCCTTGCCAGGATCCCACAAGAGAGTAGACCCATTAGATTAAGAATAGGAGGTTATTGTTCCCAATCTAGTCATGTTCTTCCAGACTCTTTTGGTAGGAAAAGGCAGAAACTTAACTCTAATTTGCTTAAGGAGATCTACTGAAAAAAAGATATGTATATATATATATATGTATGTATGTATGTATGTATGTATACACACACACATGTATCTCACAGAATGGAAAAGAGTAGCTCTCTGTTCAATCATAGACAGAAAACCAAGGAACAAGACTTCCCTGGTAGTCCAGTGGTTAAGACTGTATTTCCACTGCAGTGGGGTCCAGGTTTGATTCCTGGTCAGGGAACTAGATCCCACATGCTACAACTAAGACCCAGCACAACTAACTAACTAAATAATAATCATAAAAACTTAGCTGCTATTAAAAAAAAAGAAAGAAAGAAAGCCAAGGATCTTCTGGGACTCCAGACATGGGAACCACATCTCCAACAGCATTCAGCTTCTGTCTCTTACTCTCAAGGTCTGTTTCTGTCTTTTCCCCCTCTCTCTACTTCCCTCCTTTCAAATATTGTTTATCTGTGTATGCTTTTTCTAATTTTTATTTTTGTTATCTTTTCTCCATCTGCTGATTAGCTTCTTTCCCAACACAGCAGCAACAGCAGCTTTAGGGGGCAAAAGAGTCTTATCATCCCGTTTGAAGAATTTAGTTAGAAATACCCAAGTCTTGGGCCCCAGGATTTTACTTCCTAATCAATGACTATAGTTGGGAGATGGAGGGAGGGGGTTGTATAAGGAGAAAATAATTAACATATCTGACAATTATTAAAATTACTGGCAGGCATCATTCTAATCTTTAGTTGCTGAGTCACTGTCTGACTCTTGGTGGCCCCATAGACTGTAGCCCGCCAGGCTCCTCTGTCCATGCAATTCTCCAGGCAAGAATACTGGAGTGGGTTGCTATTTCCTTCTCCAAGGGATATTCCCAAGCCAAGGATGGAACCCAGGTCTCCTGCATTGCAGGTAGATTCATTACTGCTGAGCCACCGGCCCAATATTTAGTTAGCAGACTCTCACAAAGCACTTGGTAAGTTAACTATTTAATCCTCACAACAACCCTTTGGCAGGTGCTTATTCCCACTTTACAGATGAGCCAACTGAGGCATGAAGTGCTAAGAAATGGTCCAAGACCACACGACTAGTAAGCGATAGAGCTGGGATGTAAACTCCCACTCTTCCTGTTTTAAATTACATGTGAGCGAAATAGCCTAATTGTCTCCATTTTGCAGAGGGAGAAACGAGAGACAAACTACATCCATAAAGTGGTAGGGTCAAAATTGAAAAGGACAGAGTCTGAGTCCAAAGCCTATGCTTTCACTGACTGTGCTCAGCTGCAGAGTCAGGGGCTGGCGGGGCGGGGGGAGGGGGCGGGCGGCCCAGGGCCTTGGAGAACAGGAGTCCTAAGTATCCTTTGCATCTACGACAGAGTGCAGAGCCAGCCACTCCTAGGAATTCTTAACAGCCTCAACCCAAAGCTGGAGACGCACGCGTGTTCAGCAATAGAGGACCTGTGGTCAAGGTCAAGTTGAGGTCAAGGAAGAGCGAGCCCACAGAGCCTCGGGAGAAAAGCAGAACTAGAACACGAGTTGGAGCAAACCCTCCACAAAGACTGATCGACCTGGGACGCTGATGTGTCTACAGCCACTTCTCTCTGAGCATACATGCAAGAGTTCCAAAGGCTGCAAAAAAGAAATACCTGGAATTCTTTCTGAGCCCCTATGACATTGGTCTGTCCTTGCTCTAGAAGGCCACAGAACTGGGTCAGTTCAGAATCCCTGAGAAATGCCTTCCCTGCGTTACAACTTAATGTCATGCTCTCAGCTTTTATCAATAGTTCAGATAAGAAATGACCGTTTAAGGAGCATCTTGTGTTCTTCAGAGAATCTGCCACTGAATTCACTGTTCTTATACACTGAGCCTAATAGTCTGTCCTCAGTTTCGAGCCAGAGAAATATTTCTCTCTCCATGCAAACATGAGTACTTATTTTTATCAGACAAGGTAAACAATTTGGTACATGTTTTCCTCTCTGCATTGGCCCCTGTGAACCGTAAGTTAAAGTTAGTGTTGAACGGCTCCCATATCATCCTAGGTTCTTGGATGTCTCCTCATGAGTTCTGATTTTCCTTTTTGCTTGAACCATCTCGGTCTTTTATGGTTTTGTTTAACTTTATAATTGTAAAGTACAATTGTAAGGAGAAACACCACCTGAAACCACCTGCTCAGGCCAGACAAGATAGAAGCCTCTAGCATGAGTAATCTCAGAACAGGAGGTCCTGGTAAGGAACGTGGAACTAACAAGCTACCACCAACCAGAAGAGCTCAGGAAAGGTCAAAAGGAGAGAGAAGAAGCAAGTTCATATGTCCTACTGACCTCCCAGAATCCTCTTTGCTGGAATTCATCTTGGCTGAGCAATGTGTGCACCATCAGGAAGGAGCCTGAGCCAGAATGATTGGCCAGAGAGCACCTGGAGACAAATCCCAACACCATAAAACCTGAGACTACGAGCCGCATGGCAGAGCAGACCTCCTGGCTTCTCTTACCCTCCTGGTCCCACCTGGAGGCTCTTCTCAATAAATTCTCTCACTTTGTCAGCGCATGTGTCTCCTCAGACAATTCATTTCCAAGTGTTAGACAAGAGCCCACTCTCGGACCTTAGAAAGGGTCCCTCTTTCTGCAACAGAACATACATCTAAAGGAGTGTACGAAAAAAAAAAAAAACACAATATAATAGTTATCTCAAGACAGCCATCAGCCAGGCCAATACATAGGAATTGCCAGCACCTCAAAAGCCCTTTCATCCCAAACACCACCCATCCCTGACACACAGCAGAACCCTGTGGGACTCCTGGGCACAGAAGTCTATGTCCCCTGTTTTTTGTTTGCAGAAGATAGGTTTCATTCAGCCTCCCTGACCTTCCCTGAGTTCCAACAGGTAGGTTCAAACTATTGCTCATCAGGGAAGGGAGAGGATGCAGAGATAAGGGGCAGGAGTCTATAAACAATAGTGAGGTCGCGGGGCAGGGTCCTGGTTCCCCTTCAAGGGATACACACAACAGTGCCTTTGAGCTGTTCCATAGATAGGTAAACCCCCACCAGGTGGAAGAAGCTAGCTGTATGTTGCCCACAGGCGCTTAGACTCCAGACCCGTGGGAACCAGAAGGTTGATGATGCTGACTCCCACCTAACCTCCAACCAATCAGAAGAAGGTCCATGAATTGATCCTGCCCTCCTCTTTGAACTATTACGATAAAAATCTTCACCACCTGATCAGGGGCAAGACACACAGATCTGAGGGTATTCACCCATTGTGGCCCCCTCTGCCTGGCAAATCAAGAAAGCTGCTCTTTTCTACTTCACTCAAAACTCTTTATCTCCAGGATTCAATTAGGTACTGGTGCGCAGAGTCTGGATTCGGCCTCATCTTCTCTCCTCACTACCCCTCTCTTATTATTCTAACTGCTTTGTTTGAATTGAGCCCAGCAAGACCCATTTTGAACTTCTGACCTTCAGAACTGTGAATTTATGTTGTTTTCAGCCCCTGAGTTGTAGCAAATGGCTATAGCAGCAACAGGAGGGAGAAAGACCTTCTGGTATCAGTTTTTCTATATAATCTTTCCCATTGCCACTACAAAGAGAGGGAAAAAGCAAATAAATAGACACAATACATTGCCAGGGAATGTGATAGGGAGTGGTAGTTGGCATTCATAGTAATTGCCCCAGAAGGAAAGATTCCAGCTTCAGAATTACACAGACCAGAACACGTTATGGTCAATACAAGAATGCTCTTTCTGCAACAGAACATACATCTAAAGGAGTGTACGAAAAAAAAAAACCACAATATAATAGTTATCTCAAGACAGCCATCCAGGCCAATACATAGGAATTGCCAGCACCTCAAAAGCCCTTTCATCCCAAACACCACCCATCCCTGACACACAGCAGAACCCTGTGGGACTCCTGGGCACAGAAGTCTATGTCCCCTGTTTTTTGTTTGCAGAAGATAGGTTTCATTCAGCCTCCCTGACCTTCCCTGAGTTCCAACAGGTAGGTTCAAACTATTGCTCATCAGGGAAGGGAGAGGATGCAGAGATAAGGGGCAGGAGTCTATAAACAATAGTGAGGTCGCGGGGCAGGGTCCTGGTTCCCCTTCAAGGGATACACACAACAGTGCCTTTGAGCTGTTCCATAGATAGGTAAACCCCCACCAGGTGGAAGAAGCTAGCTGTATGTTGCCCACAGGCGCTTAGACTCCAGACCCGTGGGAACCAGAAGGTTGATGATGCTGACTCCCACCTAACCTCCAACCAATCAGAAGAAGGTCCATGAATTGATCCTGCCCTCCTCTTTGAACTATTACGATAAAAATCTTCACCACCTGATCAGGGGCAAGACACACAGATCTGAGGGTATTCACCCATTGTGGCCCCCTCTGCCTGGCAAATCAAGAAAGCTGCTCTTTTCTACTTCACTCAAAACTCTTTATCTCCAGGATTCAATTAGGTACTGGTGCAGAGTCTGGATTCGGCCTCATCTTCTCTCCTCACTACCCCTCTCTTATTATTCTAACTGCTTTGTTTGAATTGAGCCCAGCAAGACCCATTTTGAACTTCTGACCTTCAGAACTGTGAATTTATGTTGTTTTCAGCCCCTGAGTTGTAGCAAATGGCTATAGCAGCAACAGGAGGGAGAAAGACCTTCTGGTATCAGTTTTTCTATATAATCTTTCCCATTGCCACTACAAAGAGAGGGAAAAAGCAAATAAATAGACACAATACATTGCCAGGGAATGTGATAGGGAGTGGTAGTTGGCATTCATAGTAATTGCCCCAGAAGGAAAGATTCCAGCTTCAGAATTACACAGACCAGAACACGTTATGGTCAATACAAGAATGGTTAACATTTATTGAGTGGTTACCATTCACTAGACACTTATAAACATCCACTCTTATATTTCCCACTATAACCCTATGAAATCAAGGGTATCATGTCCATTTAACAGAGAAAGGCCACTTACTCAGTGGCACTGGATGGCATCAGAGCCCAGACTCTCAACCTGATGACAGTTGGAACATGATTCTGCCATACAAATTCAAGGAGCACTTAAGAGTCAAACTCACTGAAAATTCTTCAAGATTAGTGCATGAGCTTTGAGAAAAAGGAGTGATCCTTCAAACATATACACGTGAAGAATGCGTAACTACATGAGACATTTAAGAAGATCAAAATATACAAAATATACAAAGTCAGGACAACCAAAGAAGTAGTTGGACGTCTCAGGACAAGGGGAAGGGATTTCCCCAGTTCCCTTTGGGAAAGTAGTATAGTTAAGGCCGGACCTAACATCCATTCTCTCTACTTAGAGTCAGAGTTGGATGAGGAATACATAGTTCATTCCATAGCTCAAATTCTGTTACTCTCAATTAAACATTTTTGCTATCATTGTAAAGTTGTGAATAAAGAATCGACTTCCGAGGATTATTGAAGTTCAATGTCAGAAGCAGGTGGACCAGTCCAAAGAAACGAGCCCACTTCAAGAACTACACCTTAACAAAATGTATTCCCATCTGAGTGGGCAACTGTGAGTCACTTCCTCACCACTTTCTTTTGATCCCCACACTGGATTCGGCCTCATCTTCTCTCCTCACTACCCCTCTCTTATTATTCTAACTGCTTTGTTTGAATTGAGCCCAGCAAGACCCATTTTGAACTTCTGACCTTCAGAACTGTGAATTTATGTTGTTTTCAGCCCCTGAGTTGTAGCAAATGGCTATAGCAGCAACAGGAGGGAGAAAGACCTTCTGGTATCAGTTTTTCTATATAATCTTTCCCATTGCCACTACAAAGAGAGGGAAAAAGCAAATAAATAGACACAATACATTGCCAGGGAATGTGATAGGGAGTGGTAGTTGGCATTCATAGTAATTGCCCCAGAAGGAAAGATTCCAGCTTCAGAATTACACAGACCAGAACACGTTATGGTCAATACAAGAATGGTTAACATTTATTGAGTGGTTACCATTCACTAGACACTTATAAACATCCACTCTTATATTTCCCACTATAACCCTATGAAATCAAGGGTATCATGTCCATTTAACAGAGAAAGGCCACTTACTCAGTGGCACTGGATGGCATCAGAGCCCAGACTCTCAACCTGATGACAGTTGGAACATGATTCTGCCATACAAATTCAAGGAGCACTTAAGAGTCAAACTCACTGAAAATTCTTCAAGATTAGTGCATGAGCTTTGAGAAAAAGGAGTGATCCTTCAAACATATACACGTGAAGAATACGTAACTACATGAGACATTTAAGAAGATCAAAATATACAAAATATACAAAGTCAGGACAACCAAAGAAGTAGTTGGACGTCTCAGGACAAGGGGAAGGGATTTCCCCAGTTCCCTTTGGGAAAGTAGTATAGTTAAGGCCGGACCTAACATCCATTCTCTCTACTTAGAGTCAGAGTTGGATGAGGAATACATAGTTCATTCCATAGCTCAAATTCTGTTACTCTCAATTAAACATTTTTGCTATCATTGTAAAGTTGTGAATAAAGAATCGACTTCCGAGGATTATTGAAGTTCAATGTCAGAAGCAGGTGGACCAGTCCAAAGAAACGAGCCCACTTCAAGAACTACACCTTAACAAAATGTATTCCCATCTGAGTGGGCAACTGTGAGTCACTTCCTCACCACTTTCTTTTTGATCCCCACAACGGAGCAATAGGAAAGATACTAATATCTTTATCCTCATTTCATAAAGAAGAAATGAAGAGGCCCAGAGAAGGGAAGAGGTATAGCTAAGTTTACATGGCTAACAAGTCCTACACCTGAGACGAGGATCCAGGCTTCTCCTTCCCCTCTCTAATTTATCACCTTCTCTAATCATTTTAGTGACAAATGATCAGATTTGTTTATAAGCAGCAAAACTGATTGATCTGGCCCACTAACTGATCACTCTGGTGAGTGATCAGTAAGCAGTGAAATATTCCCAAAGTAGACTGAGATAAGAAGGTAGAGCTTCCAGAACAGACTTAGAAATGGAATCATCACATAATAACAAATGACATCTTTTTGCACTTGGACTATACCAGGCAGTGTGTGAAGCGATTTACATATACAATGTCATCTCTCCTTAAAACATCCTCACGGGGAATGTATATTATTGACTCTATTTTACAGATAAGGGGGACTGGGTTATCTCACTAAGGGAACAGACAGAAGCCTGTATGATGGCAAATGTGTTCAGGTCCTGAATACACACTTCCCAGCCTAAACAATCAGCAGACAAGGACCCGAGGCTGTCCCGAGGGACAGGCCGTGCCCTCAGCTCACCCTCTCCTTATCCCTTCCATGCATGGTTTTCCTCTCTCTCTTTCTCACCTGCTGGACCTTTTTCTGTTGAAGTCTTCACTCTGCTGCAGGAAATTGAATCAGGCTCCTCTGGGAGACTTATGTTGAAAGGCTTTCATGATATTCCCGTCCCTAAATTCAGAAGGATCTGAACAAGCCAAAAAGAAGTTACCTAAACCCCCTGAGCAAATGATGGGGCACAAAATTTAAGAAAAATGATACTTTCATAGGATATTTCTAAAAATCAAATTAACGCCCCCCAAATCCATCTTAAATAAAGATAGGCAATCCAAGCCCACACGTACGCCACTCACCCAATTGCCTTGTCCCAGCCCTGTCAGATCCAGTCTGTATTTAAATCCTTGGCATTTGGTTTGTTGTGGGTATTTTTTGGATTGATTTTTATTTTTTAAATAAAAATACTAATTAAGTACTAATCAAGTATTTATCTTGACGGTTGACTTTAAAGGGTTATTTGAAGACCCCTTAAATTTGTGCCCAGGGTGAGCGCCTCCCCTTGCCAACTGCAGTCCTGGATACATAGAAAATGGACTCACAGACAGTGGACCCTGCCTCCCAGGTTATAGTCTTCTGTGTCCTTCCTGTCTCCTCTAGACGTGGGCTATTCGTGCAGCCTCACCAAACGAGCGACCGCCCTATGCTCTCAAGTTAGTTCAGTGCTGAGCCATGGGGGAGAAAGAAGATAACAAAAGTCTTGCAGAAGAGCTACCAGAGGAGGCTGTTGTGTGTCTTTCTCTTTCTTAAAGGGCATTTTTTACACCATCAGTTGACTAATGTGCCACAAGGGAAATTCCTATCTTTGACACCCTCAAATCAGTGTTGACATACAATTTTAATTATTGAATTCCTATCACAGTTTCTCCAACGCAGTGGCTCTCAACCTTTAAAAAAACAAATCCCTAAGCCTGGGCTGCTCCCCAGATCCAGGAAATCAGTATATCCAGGGCCGTGAGCCTGGAGTCCGTAATCTTTCAAGCTTCCCAGATGATTCTGATGCGTGGGCAAGGCTGAGAGTGATAGCTTCAGAGAAAGGATAACTTTCTAAATTCCTCACTCCTTTCTAATTTTCCACTGTGGGCCTTTCCGGAGGCCAGTAACAGTCAGGCTCCAGGGTCAGAGGGAGCGGGATTCCATTCCTGGCTCTCCCACTTACTAGCTTTGTCACCTTGGATAGGATAGGTGATTTCTGTTTTCTCAGTTGTGCTATGGAGACAATTGAGAATTGTTTGAAGGCTCAAGCTAAGGCATCTAAAACGCGGAGCAGTGTCTGGTATGCTTGTGCCTGCATGTCTTCATGCACCCACACACCCAATATGAGGTACTAGAATGATCAGTTAGAAGTCCATTCATCTAACCAAATGATGGGAAACCCAATGAATAAATAGATGAAGGCAGGGGTACTTTTGGAAACCGGGAGTTAGGAGAGATTCAGATCCCACTCTCCTCTTCCTGGGGTCTTGCAAACCCTTCGGGATTCTGGGAGATAATTGGAAAACCACTTGTAGGGACTGAATGACATTCCAGACTCAATTTACCCTGTTTGGGGAGGCTTTTCTGGGTCTTGGGACTTCTGGGGTCCATTTCCAGTCTCTTCTTGTGGCAGGATCCGGCTGGCTGGCTTCAGGGATCACTCTGTGTCTGCAGGAGTCAGCAGAGTAGGACTGCTTGGCCCGAGTGGCCTCTGTAGCCTCAAGCTCATTAGGGGAATAAGCAGTCACTAAATTGGACCCAAAAGACACTGCTCTAACTGCCCCCGTCCCGCCCCACCGGTCCCCTGGTTGGCTGGATGTCTCTGGCTTTTAGGTGTGTGGTGGAGGCTAGGAGACTTGAACTATTTCCTGTTCAAGAGCAGAAGAGTATTCAACCGCCCTGCGCAGGAAGACCCTGAGGGCATCCTGGCTTGGCAAGGATGCTCCCTTTAAGAAAGCGGCTTGCCTGTTTTCCCATCTGAGAACAGCTGTGCTCTATTTGTTTCTTGGACGGTGCTGATTGTTTTCAACCCACTGGGGCAAACATATTGGCCAGGTTCAGAGACCTCTGCCAGCCTCAGGCTGACTCAGAGAGGGCGAGGCTGCTGGAACAGATTGGGATCAGTATAACGGAGGTTGGCTCAGCCTCAGAAATCGTCCGAGCCACAGAACTAGCTGTGGCCCCTTTTCCCTTCTGGAGGCCCCTCTGGGCCCTGCTGGTTCCTGTGTGGCTTCCTGTCATCTTTCCTATCAATATAGCGTCTTTTTCTTTCTTTCTTTTTCTTCATAAAGGAGTACTATAAAAATGACACAACAGTTAGAGTGGTTTGGTGTTTTCCTCCCCTGAGCCCACTTTCAGACTTGTTTGAAAAGTTGGTATTTTGTACCAGAGCATGTTTATAGTGCATGCCTGGGGGAGGGATAAAGTAGGAATTTGGGATTAACAGATATTCACTATTATACACAAAAACAGATGAACAACAAGGACCTACTGTAGAGCACAGGGAACTATAGTCAGCACCTTATAATAATCTGTAATGGAAAAGACTCTAAAAAAGAATATATATATATAACTGAATATATATATATATATACACACACACACATCAGAATCCTTCTGCTATATATACCTGAAACTAATGTAATATTGCAAATCCACTGTACTCCAATGAAAAGAAAATATATCCTTCAATTGTTCTTTAGAGGAACTATTTTAGTTAGCCTCCTAGTTATTGGACTCTTTTAACTGCAAGTAACGAAAACAACTTACATGGGCTTTTGCCACAGAAGAGAATTTATTCTGAGGGTAAAGGAACATCTCTGGGAAGACCAGAAAGGAGGAAAGGAGTGCGGCCAGGCTTCAGGAGAGGACGGAGTGCTGGAAGGCTGCCAGGACACGCCTGCCGGGTCTCGTCGGAAGAGCTTTGCCTGTGAGCTGCTTTTGTGTCTCTGCTCACGGACTTGTCTCGCCTCCGCCCACGGGGAGAGACTCTGCTCCCATTCAGAGGGACGCGCCCCCACTTCCACCCCAGACAGCATGACTAGTGTCTTTCGGTATCTCCTCTCAGGAAGAGGAACCTGACCGGGGAGATTCCATTAGCCCTGGTCCGTGGAGAGCGTGCCCAGCGACCATCTTCTCGATGGAGGCTCCCAGATCTGGCTGATGATCTGAGTCACTTGTGTGAGACCTTTTTTTATTTTTTTTAAAATACAGACCCAGGCTCTATCCTAGAATCTCTGAGTAGGAGCTGGGGCTGTGCATTAAAAATTCCTCAAGCAATTCTGATGATAAATGAGATTTGAGAGCCACTGAAACGCAAGGCCTGGGTATCCATTAATCTTTCCACTGAGGCCTAACGAGAGACTGCCTTTTAAGCTGTCTACTGTTTGTGGAGGTTATTACTGTAGGGCTTGAGTGAGCAATTCATTTCAGTGCAAATATACGGGAGAGGGCTGGGGAGCTCCCTGAGCCACTGATCGCTGCTGTAGAACCAGTCCAGTGGAAATCTGAGACGCTGGCTCAGGGCTAGATCTAACGTCACTATTCTGAACAAGTTCATGCTCAGGGCTTTCAGACGAGATGTCGAGAACACGTCTTCCCAGGTGAAATCTGCCTTAATGTAAGCCAAGCAGAGGGTCCAGATAGTGTGGGTCAGGGTGTTAAGAGTCCAGAACAGGTTGAGAATCTAGGTCTTTGTGCTAAAGAAAAACGGAACTCCCCTGGGAAAATACCATCGGAAAGCATCCAGTTGTGTTTTCTGTTCCCACACTTTTCTTTCTTACATATGCCATTTCTGCTGCGTGGGGATATTGCCTCTTCTAATGCCTAATGGTTTGTTTTGTAAGACTTCGCTGGTGTTTCCACTTAGGGAATAAGCGTGCTCTGAGTCCCTTATCTGATTCATCTCTGCTTCTGCTCTTACACAATCCTCTCTGCGTCTCGACCACGTGGACTGTAATCACTTTTCGTCTCCACCACCTCCACTCGATGATGGGTAGCTGGCACTTGAATCAATAAATCCACTTAGATAGGGGCTGCTGTGAACTGTCCTTCCACCGAATTGATGGATGATCTGTCTGCTCATCTGGCCCCTGGCCCCCCTTTTGTCTTCACATCCCCCCTATTCCCACAGTCAGAGCTATTTTGCTTTTGCCAACATTTTTTGCCAGATATTTTTTTCTCCAGCCTCTGGGATCACTCATCCTTGAATCATGAAAAATAAGATGACCGGTAGCCCTGAGCCCATTATGCCAGGCCAATTAGAACCCCCTTTAACACTATGAGGAGTTCTGCAGATGTTTTATTTGTGTTTTACTGTACAATATTCTAGCTACATCGGCCATCATTCACTCATGACTCAGACAGTACCTCATTGGACACCTACAACAGGCCTACAAAGAAAGCTTTATAGGGAAAACTGGGAGTCACCGGAAAGCCTCGGCTATCTGCCTCAGTCATACGACCAGCAAGTGTCAGGACGAAGATCAAAACCCAGATCTGACTCCAGTTCCTTATGTTCTCAAACACCAGCTGCACTCAAGGCCCCTTCAGAAACCTGCTTTACAGCCAGTTATCTTCCCCCGGGTATGCCTTATTTGTGGATGAATATAAGCAGTTATGATGGGATGTCACTGATCTGAACAACAACAACAAGTGTCTCAACTCTTATCAGGTACCAAGCACAGAATGACTTTCTAGGAAAAGTCTTAAGTCTCTAGCAGAATGGGAGCCTAGGCCTGCCTGCATCCCAACTACTTAACCATGGCTGAGGAGGGTTTCTCCACGGTTGTCTTCATTTTTCATAAGACATCCCTGAACTCCAAGGAAGCCCTCCTCCCACGGTGCTGTGTCAGGTGGGGCCCCACACAGTAGGGTCTGAAAATGCGCACGGACTATATTCAGACAGGGTGATGGGGCCAGTGATTAGTCCTGACATTCCTCACGGAGTCATGAAAGAGTCACACCTTCCAGGTCTGGAACGGGGTATTATGGGCACTGCATTCACAGGTTTCCCAAATATACCATCTAATATCTAACAGCCCCCCTGAGAAAGCACCGACCACTTGTCTGAAAGGACGGATTTTTAAGAAGTTCTAGTGGATATCAGAAATGACTGTCATCAATTATAAATGAGGTACAAAGACAGTTTGAAAAACGAACTGGAATTAGGCACCCTCTTCACACCCAAGCATGGCTTAAGGGCTAGAAAGCTAAAGAGATGCACTTGCTTGTAAAAACAAAGCCAAATCTCCCTTATTCCAACAGAGGAGATGAAAGGTAGCCTGAGAGGGGGCCAGAGTCAAACCATGTCTGTCCAGGGGCTGAAGACTGACAGAGCCTTTCAGGGAAAACAGAGGCACCGGACAGATCCACGGCCCCACACCTGGGAGCAATGGAGGGAAGGCTGATTGGAGCAGGCTCAGGCATCGCCTCCTGAAAGCTCAGCACCAAAGCCTCTACCCACACCAACAAACTTTTCATTCTAGAAGCAAAGGGCGATCACATCCAGGCTATCTCCAAGAGCAGACAGCCACAGCGTGTCGGCACTGTGAATGAAGCACCCCCAAAGAACAGGAAACTGGCAGTTTTGTCACAGATTCTGAGAGAGTGATGAGCAGGTGGCAGAAGGACAGGTGGGGGTGGGGGCGGGGTGAGGAATAACCCTGTGTGTGTTTGTTAATGCATTACATTTAAGGCGCTGGTTATGCTCATGAAATCTCCACTAAGCTGGCAGAGAACTTCTGGAATTCAAGAGAGGTCAGGGCACTAGATTTTCAGGCACCTTTTTACAAGAAGGTGATAAAGTCTTGTGCACCCTAGGCAGAAAATAAAGCAAAGCAAGGACCAAGCATGCAAGTTGAGGGAGACATACCCTGGGTGAGGCAGTCTGGTGACCCGGTCCCCAAGTCCTTTCTCCTCTTGGTGCAAAGATTCCACTTAGCCTCAATAAATTCCTAACGCTTATCTTATCCTGCTCCCTTCTACCCTGGACAGAAGCAGTAAATTTTCATCCCAAACTTGACAGTCAATTAGAGCCTTGGAATAAATGACTTTATGTGGTAAGCCCATAAAAGATCTGGTAGTAAGAGTGCAGTCTTTGAAGGGGTTAATAACCTTCCTCATATAAAGAGCTGTAGTATCTAAAACAGCATATTGCACACCATTATATTCATCTGTTTGTGCCCCGAATTCCTTGTAAGAATGTTTGAAGTGGTAAGTCAGGCCTTTACTAGATCTATTTTGTAAGAGCTCCCCCTCTTTCTCTCCTCCCCCAACACCACTGGGAGAACACAAGGAAGCTGACTGTATGAAGAATGCAGGATTTAATGCAAGTTTTATGACTTAAGGTTTATTTATTTTACCAGTCTGTCCTGAATTTCTTGAATCATCATTAATTTACTATTTGCAGTTCCCACATTTTTCTCACTATACACCCAAATGAACAAAAGTCAGCCTCATTGTTCCTGGTGGTGCTCTCGACAGATTTTGAGCAAGCAGGCAGAAGTGCAGTGTAATCACCACACCACTCGGCAGGGTGAGTGATTGGGTTTCAGCTGTCTGCACTGCAAACTGTTTCTTAACATTATACCTGGTATGTACGCAGTTTCAACACGGCTCAGGGCTGAATAAGCACTAGACGGAGGCGGAAAGAATGCTATAACCCAGGTGTTTCTGACATTATCTGATAAAGGGAACTCAAAGGCCTGGTGTTGGTTGATGGATAAGCTTTATGACATTAACAAGGCAGGGGCAGGTTAGTTTGTTTTGACACTCCCCTGCAAAAGACTAACCCAGTTTTCTCTGTGTTCACTAAGGAAGTCTTAAATAAGGACTTTTATCAAGTGGGAACTCAAAGAAAATATATATAGAAGTATAATGTCATTAAAGAAAACATTTTACAAACATATGAAAATAAGGACAGAAATCTCAACTCTCTGGATCAGAGTGTTTGGATGGGGTTCTAGCCTCCTAGGGGAACCTCAAAGTCTTTCAGAGGCTCCTTGAGCAAGGGCTATTTTATTTTTTTAATATTTATTTGGCTGCACTGGGTCTTAGTTATGGCATGTTGTATCTAGTTCCTTCACCAGGGATCAAACCCGGACTCCCTGCACTGGGAATGTGGAGTCTTAGCCACTAGACCACCAGGTAAGTCTCTGAAGGGTGATTTTAAAGCACATTTCCTTCACATCCTCACTTTTCATATATTAATATAACCTTCCCCCAAACTGAGCAATCTGAAAAACAACATTATTCCGTCTAGGCACTGTTCCTTCCATCCAATAAACTGACGGCACCCTTCTCCCCTTCAGCTCATGCTAGGCTGAACTTCCCTGAAGCTTTCAAGTCTCCAGGGTCCTTAGAGCTGCCTGGCACTCCCTGTTCTCTATTTCTGTTAAGGGAGATTTTAGAGGCAAGGTATCTGGGGAATGGTTAAGATATTCAAAATCTGAACATGTGGGAAAGTGGGATACAGTGGAAGTAATGCTAACTTAAGAAACGGACTACTTTCATCTCCAGGTTCATGACACCCAATGAACAAAAGTCAGCCTCATTGTTCCTGGTGGTGCTCTCGACAGATTTTGAGCAAGCAGGCAGAAGTGCAGTGTAATCACCACACCACTCGGCAGGGTGAGTGATTGGGTTTCAGCTGTCTGCACTGCAAACTGTTTCTTAACATTATACCTGGTATGTACGCAGTTTCAACACGGCTCAGGGCTGAATAAGCACTAGACGGAGGCGGAAAGAATGCTATAACCCAGGTGTTTCTGACATTATCTGATAAAGGGAACTCAAAGGCCTGGTGTTGGTTGATGGATAAGCTTTATGACATTAACAAGGCAGGGGCAGGTTAGTTTGTTTTGACACTCCCCTGCAAAAGACTAACCCAGTTTTCTCTGTGTTCACTAAGGAAGTCTTAAATAAGGACTTTTATCAAGTGGGAACTCAAAGAAAATATATATAGAAGTATAATGTCATTAAAGAAAACATTTTACAAACATATGAAAATAAGGACAGAAATCTCAACTCTCTGGATCAGAGTGTTTGGATGGGGTACGTCTAGCCTCCTAGGGGGAACCTCAAAGTCTTTCAGAGGCTCCTTGAGCAAGGGCTATTTTATTTTTTTAATATTTATTTGGCTGCACTGGGTCTTAGTTATGGCATGTTGTATCTAGTTCCTTCACCAGGGATCAAACCCGGACTCCCTGCATTGGGAATGTGGAGTCTTAGCCACTAGACCACCAGGTAAGTCTCTGAAGGGTGATTTTAAAGCACATTTCCTTCACATCCTCACTTTTCATATATTAATATAACCTTCCCCCAAACTGAGCAATCTGAAAAACAACATTATTCCGTCTAGGCACTGTTCCTTCCATCCAATAAACTGACGGCACCCTTCTCCCCTTCAGCTCATGCTAGGCTGAACTTCCCTGAAGCTTTCAAGTCTCCAGGGTCCTTAGAGCTGCCTGGCACTCCCTGTTCTCTATTTCTGTTAAGGGAGATTTTAGAGGCAAGGTATCTGGGGAATGGTTAAGATATTCAAAATCTGAACATGTGGGAAAGTGGGATACAGTGGAAGTAATGCTAATTTTTACTTAAGAAACGGACTACTTTCATCTCCAGGTTCATGACTAGCAAAAAGTACATCACTCTTGATGGACACCACAATTTGAATACTACAAACAGCTCTTCTCATGAGTATTTTTTCCACTATTTAAAATATTCACCCTTAGAACAATCACTGACCACCCCCATAAAAGTACCTTTGAACAGTTACACAAGTATAGTTTAGTAATGCTGATTATTTTAATGATAACTTGGGATATTTTTCAGGATCACCAGAATTTTCACAATGGGTTGAATAAAACCTACAGACAAAATTTTCACGATCATATCATGAAATCTTTATTTCAAATACAGTCAAGTCTCAAATTTAATTTTATGAAATATTTCCCATCACCTAGTAACAGAAAATAAATCAGATTTTAGTTGCCATACCAGTTAGTTTTTAGCACTGTACAGAACATAGAAAAATCTGATCCTATTTAATATTATTGGTTCCTAATTCTACTAAAAAAGCCAAACACTGATTCAATAGATGCACACGCTGAGTGAAAGATTACCTTGTTTTTATCAACCTACCTGCTTCCTAATAACATTTTAGCTTATAGAAGGCTGATTGTTGAAAGTTAAATATTGAGAAATTGCATATTGACATATTGTTTTTAAAAAATATACATTAAGTCTATGAATTTTACACTTTGAGTGCTTTTAGAAATCTGTTACAAAAGGTGTTTTTTTAAATAAATTTTTTTCTTCAAAATTCATTAACACAGTATCTGAATTGTCAGGTCAGACTTTTTCTGACAGAAAGTAAATATGAATCTGGTTATCTGATTTTAAAAAAAAGGAGATGGGAGATTTTTTACTTCATTTCATTATATGGTTGATATTTTTCATAAATTGAATGACTTCACCTGCAGCTCAAAGGTTTTGAATGAACTATATATTTAATGAAATATATATTATGATAAAAATATATTTAAAGCACTAATTGTATCAAAATATATCTGAAACAAATGATTTTAAGACTATTTCTGAAGGGATTTTAGAGGCAAGGTATCTAAGAATATTCAAAATCTGAACATGTGGGAAAGTGGGATACAGTGGAAGTAATGCTAATTTTTACTTAAGAAACGGACTACTTTCATCTCCAGGTTCATGACTAGCAAAAAGTACATCACTCTTGATGGACACCACAATTTGAATACTACAAACAGCTCTTCTCATGAGTATTTTTTCCACTATTTAAAATATTCACCCTTAGAACAATCACTGACCACCCCCATAAAAGTACCTTTGAACAGTTACACAAGTATAGTTTAGTAATGCTGATTATTTTAATGATAACTTGGGATATTTTTCAGGATCACCAGAATTTTCACAATGGGTTGAATAAAACCTACAGACAAAATTTTCACGATCATATCATGAAATCTTTATTTCAAATACAGTCAAGTCTCAAATTTAATTTTATGAAATATTTCCCATCACCTAGTAACAGAAAATAAATCAGATTTTAGTTGCCATACCAGTTAGTTTTTAGCACTGTACAGAACATAGAAAAATCTGATCCTATTTAATATTATTGGTTCCTAATTCTACTAAAAACCAAACACTGATTCAATAGATGCACACGCTGAGTGAAAGATTACCTTGTTTTTATCAACCTACCTGCTTCCTAATAACATTTTAGCTTATAGAAGGCTGATTGTTGAAAGTTAAATATTGAGAAATTGCATATTGACATATTGTTTTTAAAAATATACATTAAGTCTATGAATTTTACACTTTGAGTGCTTTTAGAAATCTGTTACAAAAGGTGTTTTTTTAAATAAATTTTTTTCTTCAAAATTCATTAACACAGTATCTGAATTGTCAGGTCAGACTTTTTCTGACAGAAAGTAAATATGAATCTGGTTATCTGATTTTAAAAAAAAGGAGATGGGAGATTTTTTACTTCATTTCATTATATGGTTGATATTTTTCATAAATTGAATGACTTCACCTGCAGCTCAAAGGTTTTGAATGAACTATATATTTAATGAAATATATATTATGATAAAAATATATTTAAAGCACTAATTGTATCAAAAATATATCTGAAACAAATGATTTTAAGCAATAGGTTGGATTTTCCAGCTGGATTAAATGAAGCTTTGCTGAGTGAAAGAGTAACAGGTATGGCTAATAACCATTTGAAAGTCTTGGTAAAGCCATCTGGGTTTATATCCCTTAATTTGAGAATGAATCACTAAGTAACAAATGCTTCTAAAAGTAAGAACTACCAATTGCTTTCAACCAAAAAAAAGAATAGACTAATCATACAGTTATTGAAGGACGGCAGATGATCTTTGGCATGGGATGTAATAAACTGAGTAAAGTTATTTTAATAAAATTACTTCCATATCCATCTCTTTATTTAGGAGCTGTTTTTCAGCATTTACATAAACAGAAATGAAGACCGACACAGAACTGACATCGAGGCCTCTTTCACTGTAGTGATGCCACGTTTATCCAGGGGAAAACTAGTCAGAAAATTACTCTCCTTAAAAGAGAACTTTTAATAATTTCACATTTTATTTAATAAGTGTCCACATCTTAAATATATTTTGATTATGTAAAATAACTTTAGCAACTCAATATATCAAAAATTTAGTACAATACATTTTTAAATGTTAATTCATATATATATATTTGGCAAAGATGTGTGATAGTGTGATCAATATTACTTTGGGGCCTAAGAACACCTAGCAAACACCTGACAACAAACTCCAAGAATACAAGAATCCAATCTAATGGAATCAGCTTCACCCTCCAGTCCAGCCCCCTATTCCCAAACGTTCCAGTTTTTCTCAGGAAGCCATGTGGGGACTTTCTGAGTTCAGTTTGTACAATAAATGTCACTACCTCTACTTTAACCCTTTGTGTGATAGTAAGTCTAAATTATCTTTTTTCTTTCATTATAATGGCAATAACATGATCCTGCATTTTCACAATTTGATTTTTTAGACCCCCATCTAGGTGTTATATAGTATCCTATAGGATAAAATCTTGTAGGGGAAATGGCAATGAAATACAAGTTCAAGGAGAAAAAGCAAAGACGTAAAACTTTCAGTATCTTTATTTTTTATAAGGCTGATGGAATTAAACTTCTAAGTCAGTTTTCCTCCATTGCATATATTTGAGAGCAATGTTTTGTTTTAAAATGTCAACATTTACACTATGCTTTGCCAATATTTATACTTAGGAACAGTTTTAAATGTACAAAAGAATGGTTTCTTTTTATGATGATCTCTAAAACACTACTAGGGAGTACTTGTGCAAAGAAGTTTGTGAATCACTGTTCTCACAGAAGGCAAGTTCCCAATGACCTTTCAAGGCCAAGGGTAGCTGAACAGTGGTTTTATCAGCAGTGCACAGACCGAACAACTTAGCATTTGTTTGCTTTTCCTGGCACCCAGAGGGAAAGTCGTGCATCTACAGGGATTAAACATTCCTGGTCTAAAAACTGATGTAAGGCTGTACAAGGAACTCTGTAACTCTGCCCATGCAACAACTCCTTGACCAGAGACCAGGTGAGACTTAAGCTCTCTCCTCTTTGCAGTTTCAGGAAAAGGTACTCCTTCCATGGACTATGTTTTACCACCGTGAATTATTTTGGCTGAGCATCCCTTATGAAACAGAAAAAAGAGAGACAAATATGAATCCATGCAGCACAAACTAAGGGTCCAGTGACATTATTGCAGTGACAATACATTTTTAAATGTTAATTCATATATATATATTTGGCAAAGATGTGTGATAGTGTGATCAATATTACTTTGGGGCCTAAGAACACCTAGCAAACACCTGACAACAAACTCCAAGAATACAAGAATCCAATCTAATGGAATCAGCTTCACCCTCCAGTCCAGCCCCCTATTCCCAAACGTTCCAGTTTTTCTCAGGAAGCCATGTGGGGACTTTCTGAGTTCAGTTTGTACAATAAATGTCACTACCTCTACTTTAACCCTTTGTGTGATAGTAAGTCTAAATTATCCTTTTTTTCTTTCATTATAATGGCAATAACATGATCCTGCATTTTCACAATTTGATTTTTTAGACCCCCATCTAGGTGTTATATAGTATCCTATAGGATAAAATCTTGTGGGGGAAATGGCAATGAAATACAAGTTCAAGGAGAAAAAGCAAAGACGTAAAACTTTCAGTATCTTTATTTTTTATAAGGCTGATGGAATTAAACTTCTAAGTCAGTTTTCCTCCATTGCATATATTTGAGAGCAATGTTTTGTTTTAAAATGTCAACATTTACACTATGCTTTGCCAATATTTATACTTAGGAACAGTTTTAAATGTACAAAAGAATGGTTTCTTTTTATGATGATCTCTAAAACACTACTAGGGAGTACTTGTGCAAAGAAGTTTGTGAATCACTGTTCTCACAGAAGGCAAGTTCCCAATGACCTTTCAAGGCCAAGGGTAGCTGAACAGTGGTTTTATCAGCAGTGCACAGACCGAACAACTTAGCATTTGTTTGCTTTTCCTGGCACCCAGAGGGAAAGTCGTGCATCTACAGGGATTAAACATTCCTGGTCTAAAAACTGATGTAAGGCTGTACAAGGAACTCTGTAACTCTGCCCATGCAACAACTCCTTGACCAGAGACCAGGTGAGACTTAAGCTCTCTCCTCTTTGCAGTTTCAGGAAAAGGTACTCCTTCCATGGACTATGTTTTACCACCGTGAATTATTTTGGCTGAGCATCCCTTATGAAACAGAAAAAAGAGAGACAAATATGAATCCATGCAGCACAAACTAAGGGTCCAGTGACTATGACAAAATGAAGGGGACAAAGAGAGGGAGTTATTGCCAAAGGTCAGGGGGGTCTGGGAAGGAGAGGGCTGAAATCAAATTGGGTCTTTAAAGAAAAAAGCAAAAGAAAAACAGAATCAAGGGACGCTCACTTGCTGGGGACAGAAATAGGACCCTGTAGGTGTGACACAGGTATGATGGTGAGTGGAACAGTGACAAGCAAGAGCAGATGGCTGCTATAAAGTCGGAAGGTACCTAGAAACCAGACCGCACTGTCTTATAGGCCAACCGAAAGCTGACTCTTACCCCATGAGAAATGTGAAGGTTTCTGAGATCAGTGTGCGATAGTTTATGGAGGTTTTTTTGTTTTTGTTTTTATGACAGTAGAATGTAGGAAGAGAGAAAGGCCAAATAAATTTTAGCAGAAGTCTGAGGAGCTAGGATGGAGGCAAAGACTTGGGTAAGGATATTGTGACTGGAAAATAATCAAAGGACAACTTGCGGGGGAAACAAAAGGGAACAACAAAAGGGGCAGGTGAATCACAGGTAATTCGAAAGCTTCAAGCCTACGTGACTATAATAATGGTGACCCCAGTGACAAAAACAAATCCAAAGGGAAAGCAGGCTGATGCTGGAAGGAACAGGGTCAGCAAGAATGCACACAGGAAAGGAACAGTCCAACCTCCAATTTATCTACCATCACCACCAGGATAGAAAATCATATGCTTTCGCCTGCATCGGCTTGTTCCACAGGGGGATAAAGGGTTAGTAATACACTTCTTATTGATCATACTGCATGACTTACTGGTATTCACCCTAAAACATCATACTGCATGACTTAGTGACCCAAAAGAATCATACAATATAACGTAAGAACTTACTAGTATTCACTTACAGGAAATCTAAGGAAATTTTCCTTGAGAATACTCAAGGAACACTTCTAGTCCAAAAGCAGATCTAGCTTAAAGCCTCAGAATCATAGGTCTCTTACACAAGTCTTGATACAGAATCCATAAAACCACCGCCTCCACCTTCAGCTGCCTCATCAGCCACGCTTTAACAACTATGTCTCACTACAGACTCAGTCTTAATACATCAGTCTTAGCCTTGAGAACAATGGGGGAATTGCTACACATGAATCTTTTCCCTTCCTCACTGACCCCGTCCCTAACAAACGCTGCAACCTTGTCATCTGTGAAATTAACAGTATTTTGTTCCATCCAAAGAGCAAACAGCAAATACTTTCCTGATATTTAATATTTAGTACAGTCAGATACTGGAGATGTCTAACTTAAAGTAACTGCAGCAGGGACTTCCCTAGAGGTCCAGTGGTTAGGACACTGCACTTCCACTACAGGGCACACGGGTTCCATCGCTGGTTGGGGCACTAAGATTCCACATGCCACATAGCACGGCCAAAAAGAAAAAGAAAAAACAAACAGGAAGATGTTCGCATAATGTAGGACAACCTAGCTGTTCTCAAAGGAGCTGAAAGCTAAAAGGGAAGGCAGCATAGAAAAGGGATACAGGGCAAAGGCTCAAAGACTCCCCAGGTCCACAACTCCCACTACTTAAACGCAGGCAGGTCCAAGGATATTGTGACTGGAAAATAATCAAAGGACAACTTGGGAAACAAAGGGAACAACAAAGGGGCAGGTGAATCACAGGTAATTCGAAAGCTTCAAGCCTACGTGACTATAATAATGGTGACCCCAGTGACAAAAACAAATCCAAAGGGAAAGCAGGCTGATGCTGGAAGGAACAGGGTCAGCAAGAATGCACACAGGAAAGGAACAGTCCAACCTCCAATTTATCTACCATCACCACCAGGATAGAAAATCATATGCTTTCGCCTGCATCGGCTTGTTCCACAGGGGGATAAAGGGTTAGTAATACACTTCTTATTGATCATACTGCATGACTTACTGGTATTCACCCTAAAACATCATACTGCATGACTTAGTGACCCAAAAGAATCATACAATATAACGTAAGAACTTACTAGTATTCACTTACAGGAAATCTAAGGAAATTTTCCTTGAGAATACTCAAGGAACACTTCTAGTCCAAAAGCAGATCTAGCTTAAAGCCTCAGAATCATAGGTCTCTTACACAAGTCTTGATACAGAATCCATAAAACCACCGCCTCCACCTTCAGCTGCCTCATCAGCCACGCTTTAACAACTATGTCTCACTACAGACTCAGTCTTAATACATCAGTCTTAGCCTTGAGAACAATGGGGGAATTGCTACACATGAATCTTTTCCCTTCCTCACTGACCCCGTCCCTAACAAACGCTGCAACCTTGTCATCTGTGAAATTAACAGTATTTTGTTCCATCCAAAGAGCAAACAGCAAATACTTTCCTGATATTTAATATTTAGTACAGTCAGATACTGGAGATGTCTAACTTAAAGTAACTGCAGCAGGGACTTCCCTAGAGGTCCAGTGGTTAGGACACTGCACTTCCACTACAGGGCACACGGGTTCCATCGCTGGTTGGGGCACTAAGATTCCACATGCCACATAGCACGGCCAAAAAGAAAAAGAAAAAAAACAAACAGGAAGATGTTCGCATAATGTAGGACAACCTAGCTGTTCTCAAAGGAGCTGAAAGCTAAAAGGGAAGGCAGCATAGAAAAGGGATACAGGGCAAAGGCTCAAGGCAGACTCCCCAGGTCCACAACTCCCACTACTTAAACGCAGGCAGGTCCACCTCTCTGTACTTCAATTTTTCCACTTGTAAAAATGGAGGTGAGAGTGTGCAGCCTACAGGCTTCATGCTGAACAATGGATTAAAGTCCTTTCACAATGTTCCAAGTCAGGGTTCTTACTGTATCTGGACATCCAGGTCTAGGCTATCACTGATCACAGCTGACTTCTCACTTATCGATGGAGCTTATATACGGCTCTAGACAAAGGGGTAGGAGTAAGTAAACTCATCCTGCAGTCTCATCCCAGCTCACCAGGTGGTCGCTGTTGTAACTACTCAGCCCCGCTATTATAGTCCAATAGCAGTCACAGGTAGTACGCACCAAATGAGCATGCCAGCTGTGTTCCAGTAAGCCTTTATTTAGAGAAACTGAATTCCATGTAATTTGGAGCTACCAAACACTTATCCTTCTGACTCTTAAACCATTTAAAAATGTAAAAAGTCCATGGAGTTCAAAGGCCATACAAAAACAGGGGCTACATTTGGCCCAGGGGTTGGCCACTTGTTGACACACGCTCCATAATAAACTCAGTACATTTATGGACTCTGGAAGTTTGTAGGAGCCGGGAGATGTGAAATACAGACTGGGTTTGTGGCACAGAATAGAGGTAACTTCTAGCGTAATAGACAAAAAGTTATTTAATGCTATCATTCACTTACTAACACATCAGACTGAGCTGTATGTGGAATATTTTTTTGTTTTTAATTTTGGTCTCTTTTATTGGTCCTTTATTTATTTATTTTCATCCATCTTAATTCCTTGGCCTGTGTGAGCCTCCCATAGCAGTGGCCTCTCTCGTTGCCAAGCACTGGCTCTGGGCGCATGTGCTCCAGAGCGCTGGCTCTAATCCCACTCCGTGGCACATGGGATCTTCCTGTGTCAGGGATCGAACCGGTGCCCCCTGCACTGCAAAGTGGACTCCTTACCCACTGGACCATCAGGGAAGCCCCATGTGGAACATTTTTGAACTCACACACTGTGCAGATGACACTGTGCAATCAAAGATGCCGAAGCCCCAGTCCCTGCTCTCTAGGAGTCTATGCTCCTCCACTGGAACTTAGAAACAGAAAGGCTTCCTTCAGAATGCAGTATATCCCATCAGCCTTTCCTGGCACAGAGGCACGCTCACAAGGCTGGGAGCGTCTCTGGGGACTCCACCCGCAGCCCACAGCAAACGGGCATTTCATCATGAGCACCCCGCTTCTTCTTCTCTTCAGTAATTTCATGACCAGTTCTCTCTCGCCTTCAAAATGACTGTCTTTCAGGATCATTTTGGAGGTAATATTTATGATGACGTACTAAAGACAGGTCAACTGGTCCTATCTTTAAAAAAATGACCTTTTAATCTAGTCTTCAAAGTTACTGTCTCCCTTCTAGTAAGTACCATGTCAGTGATACCCATTGTTTTCCACTTCAATTCAGGTAGAAACTTGCCCCTGGGAGGCAGATTAAATAGGTCTATCTTTAGGCGAAAAAGATTTCAGAAAAAGATTTTTATTTTTCACAGCAACTGTTTTGAAGTATTTTATCTAAAACAACACAAAACACAGACAAAATACAGTGCTCCCATATTTATCTCAGTTGGTTCCAAAGATTGTGGGTGTGAAGTAATACAGCAGAAATCCAGTATATCAATAAGTGACAATAAGTGAGGAATAGAGGGCAAGGAAATCCACATAGCTAATGATTAGGGAAAAAACAAATAGTTGTTTGTAAATAATAAGTAATTATGAATAGAGTACAGTAATATCAACAGAAAACAAAACCTGACAACAATAAAATATTACTAACATTACTGATTTTCTGGAATAATAAACAGCACAATGGCTTAAGAGTAAGCATTTTCCTCGCAAGAATTAGCAGTACTGAATATTTTAAAAATGAGAGACCACAACAAAAATTCAGAAGCTGTACTACTGATGTTTAAGATCATCTCATTAGAACAAGGAAAATACCCTCCGAAAGTCTCTCTGATACAAAGAACATCCACACAGGAGGGAAGGGTGGGGTCTCAACAGAGCAATTAAAAATGAGTGAGGAGGGGCACCAGCAAGACGGAGGGCTAGGAGGTGTTAACACTCACCTCCCCACAAAAATAACAAATCAAGAAAAACAGGGAAAGCCGTTTCCTTAAAACACAGAAAGTTCTGGACTACAACAAAGCAAGAGCCAAAACCCCTGTGAAGTTCAAACACCAAGAACAGCCGCACAGAAAAGTGAAGGCATTTTAGCTGTGCCCTCTCATCTCCCCGCTCTGAGCAGCCTGGCTCCAGGAAGGATGCCTCAGAGGAATTCACTCCTCAAAAGAGAGCAAGAGAGCCCCAGTGGGCCTCCCTGCTGTGGCCGTCTGCAGCCGTGCCATGGAGGACTGCGAGTCTTCACCAGGGCTGTCTAGAGCGCCCACCACTGCATCCGCTCCTGGGGCCGCCCCGTGGGAAGGCCGGCCCCCACCGGAGCCCCAGATGCTGCTGTGGCCCACTCTCGAAGGTCAGATGCCACGAAATCTTGTCACATACAGCATCAGGGCTGCTACTGCTCTGTGCCCAACTCTCAGACCTCGGCCACAATTCTGTCCCACCATTTCCAGGACATCTGTTGTTGATAAAGAGAAAAGGACCAAAGCATAGCACTACAAAAAGTCATCAACTCACAAGGACAAACATAAAGAGGAGCAAAGGGACCACAAAACAATCAGAAAGAAATTAACAAAATAGAGATAAATCTTCCCTATCAATAATTACTCTAAATGTAAATTATTTTTTACAATGAAAAGACTAGCTAAGTAGATATAAAAACAATACCTAACTATATGCTCACTACAAGAGACTCACTTAAGCTATAAGGGTACTCATAGGCTGATAGTAAAAGGATGAAAAAACTATTAAAAGACAGCCGGACTAGCTATGATTATATCAAACAAAATAGACTAACTCAAAAGCTGTAACAAAAGACAAAGACGGTCACCATACAATGATAAACAGGTCTGAGTTAATTACAACAGGATGTAACAAGTGTAAATATGTACATACCCAATACTCAAGTATCTAAATATATTAAACAAGGGGCAAAAATACACAGCAATGTAATCATAGTAGAGGACTTCAATATCCCACATTCAACAAAGGATAGATCATTCAGACGGACAGATCATTCAGACAGAAAATCAGTAAAAACCCAATGGGCCTGAATGACACTTTAAACTGAACAGAGTCAGTGTACAAATATAGAACATTCCACACAACGGAATACAGGCATACCTCATTTTTGCATTTTGCTTTATTGTGCTTCACAGATACTAGTTTTACAAACTGAAGGTTTGTAGCAACACTGTGTTAAGCGGATCTACTGACGCTATCTTGTCAACAGCATTTGCTCATTTTGTTTGCGGCATAGTTTGGTAATTCTTGCAATACTCCAAACTGCTCCTTTTTTTATTATATTTGTCATGGTGGTCTGTGATCAGTGACACCTAATGTTACTATATTAACTGTTTGGGGCCCACCAATCTGGCCAATTAATAACCCATTACTGGTTTCTAAGTGTTTCTAACCCAAGTGAAAGGAAGAGAGTCCTACCTCTCTCACTTTAAATCAAAAGTTAGAAATGATTAAGCCTGGTGAGAAAGGCAGTTAGGCCTAAAGCTGGGCCTCTTGCACCGAAAGGCCAAGGTGTGAATGCAAAGAAAAAGTTCTTGAAGGAAATTAAAAGTGCTACTCCAGTGAATATCTGAATTTTAAGAATGTTAAAGTTTTACTACTGATACAGGTTTTAGTGTCATGGGCAAACCGAACTAGCCACAATATCCTCTTAAGCCACAGCATAATCCAAAGTAAGGCCCTTGCCTCTCTTCATCCCTCTATGAAGGCTAAGTAGATATAAAAACAATACCTAACTATATGCTCACTACAAGAGACTCACTTAAGCTATAAGGGTACTCATAGGCTGATAGTAAAAGGATGAAAAACTATTAAAAGACAGCCGGACTAGCTATGATTATATCAAACAAAATAGACTAACTCAAAAGCTGTAACAAAAGACAAAGACGGTCACCATACAATGATAAACAGGTCTGAGTTAATTACAACAGGATGTAACAAGTGTAAATATGTACATACCCAATACTCAAGTATCTAAATATATTAAACAAGGGGCAAAAATACACAGCAATGTAATCATAGTAGAGGACTTCAATATCCCACATTCAACAAAGGATAGATCATTCAGACGGACAGATCATTCAGACAGAAAATCAGTAAAAACCCAATGGGCCTGAATGACACTTTAAACTGAACAGAGTCAGTGTACAAATATAGAACATTCCACACAACGGAATACAGGCATACCTCATTTTTGCATTTTGCTTTATTGTGCTTCACAGATACTAGTTTTTACAAACTGAAGGTTTGTAGCAACACTGTGTTAAGCGGATCTACTGACGCTATCTTGTCAACAGCATTTGCTCATTTTGTTTGCGGCATAGTTTGGTAATTCTTGCAATACTCCAAACTGCTCCTTTTTTTATTATATTTGTCATGGTGGTCTGTGATCAGTGACACCTAATGTTACTATATTAACTGTTTGGGGCCCACCAATCTGGCCAATTAATAACCCATTACTGGTTTCTAAGTGTTTCTAACCCAAGTGAAAGGAAGAGAGTCCTACCTCTCTCACTTTAAATCAAAAGTTAGAAATGATTAAGCCTGGTGAGAAAGGCAGTTAGGCCTAAAGCTGGGCCTCTTGCACCGAAAGGCCAAGGTGTGAATGCAAAGAAAAAGTTCTTGAAGGAAATTAAAAGTGCTACTCCAGTGAATATCTGAATTTTAAGAATGTTAAAGTTTTACTACTGATACAGGTTTTAGTGTCATGGGCAAACCGAACTAGCCACAATATCCTCTTAAGCCACAGCATAATCCAAAGTAAGGCCCTTGCTCTCTTCATCTCTATGAAGGCTGAGAGAGATAAGAAGTGTGAGGCCAGCACAGCTTGGGTCATGAGGTTTAAGGACAGAATCTGTCCTCATAATGCAGAAGTATAAGGCAAAGCAACAAGTGCTGATATAGAAGCTGCAGCATCATCCAGAGGACCTAGCTAAGGTCATTAATGAAGGTGTTTACACTGAACAGATTTTCAGTGTACAAAATGCCTTCTGTTAAAAGCAGATGCTGTCTAGGACTCTGATAGCTAGAGAGGAGAACTCAATGTCTGGCTTCAAAGGGCAGGCTGACTTTTTTGTTAGGGGCTAATGCAGCTGGTGATTCACTTTAATGTGATAATCACTTTATTGTAGTGGTCTGGAACCAAACCCACACTATCTCTGAGGTATCCCTGTACATATTCTTCTCAAGCACACAAGGTACATTCTTAGGACAGATCATATGTTAGGTCACTAAACAAGTCCCAACAAATTTAAGATGACTAAAATCATAGCAAGTATCTTTTCTGATCACAACAGTGTAAAACTAGAAATCAGTAACAGGAGGAAAGCTGGAAAGTTCACATAAATGAACTCATCTATAAGTGAAAATTGCATAACATACTCCTGAGTAACTAATGGCTCAAATAAGAAGTCAAAAGGGAACTCAAAAAATACCTTGAAAAAATGCAAAAATGGTGCACACACACATACACAGAGAGAGGACAGAGAGACAGACAGAGAGAGAAATATTACTCAGCCATAAAAGGGAAGGAAATCCTACCATTTGTGACAATGTGGATGAACCTGGAAATTTAAGTGAAATAAACCAGGGAAAAAGGCCAATTTCACAGAAACAGACAACAGAATGGTGGTTGCCAAGGACTGGGTGTGGGCGTGGGGTTGGCAGAAATTAGGCCAAGACTACCTCTCACTTTAAATCAAAAAAACGGGAAATTACAAGGTTTTAAGGTTCTTGAAGGAAATTAAAAGTGCTACTCCAGTGAATATCTGAATTTTAAGAATGTTAAAGTTTTACTACTGATACAGGTTTTAGTGTCATGGGCAAACCGAACTAGCCACAATATCCTCTTAAGCCACAGCATAATCCAAAGTAAGGCCCTTGCTCTCTTCATCTCTATGAAGGCTGAGAGAGATAAGAAGTGTGAGGCCAGCACAGCTTGGGTCATGAGGTTTAAGGACAGAATCTGTCCTCATAATGCAGAAGTATAAGGCAAAGCAACAAGTGCTGATATAGAAGCTGCAGCATCATCCAGAGGACCTAGCTAAGGTCATTAATGAAGGTGTTTACACTGAACAGATTTTCAGTGTACAAAATGCCTTCTGTTAAAAGCAGATGCTGTCTAGGACTCTGATAGCTAGAGAGGAGAACTCAATGTCTGGCTTCAAAGGGCAGGCTGACTTTTTTGTTAGGGGCTAATGCAGCTGGTGATTCACTTTAATGTGATAATCACTTTATTGTAGTGGTCTGGAACCAAACCCACACTATCTCTGAGGTATCCCTGTACATATTCTTCTCAAGCACACAAGGTACATTCTTAGGACAGATCATATGTTAGGTCACTAAACAAGTCCCAACAAATTTAAGATGACTAAAATCATAGCAAGTATCTTTTCTGATCACAACAGTGTAAAACTAGAAATCAGTAACAGGAGGAAAGCTGGAAAGTTCACATAAATGAACTCATCTATAAGTGAAAATTGCATAACATACTCCTGAGTAACTAATGGCTCAAATAAGAAGTCAAAAGGGAACTCAAAAAATACCTTGAAAAAATGCAAAAATGGTGCACACACACATACACAGAGAGAGGACAGAGAGACAGACAGAGAGAGAAATATTACTCAGCCATAAAAGGGAAGGAAATCCTACCATTTGTGACAATGTGGATGAACCTGGAAATTTAAGTGAAATAAACCAGGGAAAAAGGCCAATTTCACAGAAACAGACAACAGAATGGTGGTTGCCAAGGACTGGGTGTGGGGGCGTGGGGGTTGGCAGAAATAGGGCAACATAGGCCAAAAGATATACCTTTTCAGTTACACAAAGAATAATTTCTAAGAGGCAACATACAGCATTGTGGTCACGGTTAATAATATCGTAATGTATACTTGAAAGTTGCCAAGAGAAGACCTCGAGCATTCTCACCATCAACGAAAGAAAAAAACAGCTAACTATATGAGGTGATGTGTCAATTATTTTGATCTTGGTACCATTCCACAATGTGTATTATATCACAATATTTAAACTTAAATATATATATATATATTTGTTTATTCCTCAGTAAAAGTGTTTTTTCTAAAGAGTTTGGACAGTAAAGCATCATCAGACAAACTATTTGGTTGAGCCAAAAGGATACTGAGGGCTTAAAATAAATGCTGAAAGTCTTAAAAAAAGGAAATAATAATTATCTATATCTATAAAATGAGCTTATGATGTTAGTACTTGGCAAAAAGAAAAAAACCAAAGAGATTAGCAGCTTGGCCTGAAAACAAAAGAGGAAAGCAATGTAGCTATTTCTTTGCCATTCTCAGATTTCTTTCTTGTAATTTTTAGCTCTCGTGAGCAACTCTGGAAGCTGCTGAGAAAGGACTCCACCTTTGCTGTGGCATGAATTTGAATTCTACAGTGAACTGAATTCTACAGTGAGGTGGCTCTGTGGAAAAGCTGCCTCGGGAGTGTAACTGGACATCCCAGCATCCACACCTTGCTGGTGACTTGCTATTCCCCAGCACATACCTCTGTAAGGATTTGAAGGAAATGTTTGAAAATGTCCAATAGTACTTTATGGTATATTGTATGGTGCTATTTGGGATTCACAAAAATCTTAGCATATATCCCTTTCATCCCAAGAATTTACTGTTTAAACCTGAAATACCTAGATGTCTTTGTTTTGCTATAATCCGTAACAGTCTGTCTAAGGGTATCACATACACTGTGCCTTCTGTTAATCCTCTAATTATTCTTTCTTATGCAGATTCTATAACTACTGCTTAAAGGCTGGAATTCATTCGTTTAAGTTAAAACCTACTAAAAGTGAAAAAAAGGGCCAATTAGGCCAGAATTTAGGACTGGGTGTGGCGTGGGGTTGGCAGAAATAGGGCAACATAGGCCAAAAGATATACCTTTTCAGTTACACAAAGAATAATTTCTAAGAGGCAACATACAGCATTGTGGTCACGGTTAATAATATCGTAATGTATACTTGAAAGTTGCCAAGAGAAGACCTCGAGCATTCTCACCATCAACGAAAGAAAAAAACAGCTAACTATATGAGGTGATGTGTCAATTATTTTGATCTTGGTACCATTCCACAATGTGTATTATATCACAATATTTAAACTTAAATATATATATATATATTTGTTTATTCCTCAGTAAAAGTGTTTTTTCTAAAGAGTTTGGACAGTAAAGCATCATCAGACAAACTATTTGGTTGAGCCAAAAGGATACTGAGGGCTTAAAATAAATGCTGAAAGTCTTAAAAAAAGGAAATAATAATTATCTATATCTATAAAATGAGCTTATGATGTTAGTACTTGGCAAAAAAGAAAAAAAAACCAAAGAGATTAGCAGCTTGGCCTGAAAACAAAAGAGGAAAGCAATGTAGCTATTTCTTTGCCATTCTCAGATTTCTTTCTTGTAATTTTTAGCTCTCGTGAGCAACTCTGGAAGCTGCTGAGAAAGGACTCCACCTTTGCTGTGGCATGAATTTGAATTCTACAGTGAACTGAATTCTACAGTGAGGTGGCTCTGTGGAAAAGCTGCCTCGGGAGTGTAACTGGACATCCCAGCATCCACACCTTGCTGGTGACTTGCTATTCCCCAGCACATACCTCTGTAAGGATTTGAAGGAAATGTTTGAAAATGTCCAATAGTACTTTATGGTATATTGTATGGTGCTATTTGGGATTCACAAAAATCTTAGCATATATCCCTTTCATCCCAAGAATTTACTGTTTAAACCTGAAATACCTAGATGTCTTTGTTTTGCTATAATCCGTAACAGTCTGTCTAAGGGTATCACATACACTGTGCCTTCTGTTAATCCTCTAATTATTCTTTCTTATGCAGATTCTATAACTACTGCTTAAAGGCTGGAATTCATTCGTTTAAGTTAAAAACCTATAGCTCTCTGTGGAGAATTGTCATATCAAGAAAAATGCCTACGTTTCTCCTTTTTATCAGTGTTTCAAGACCTCTACAAAATTCATTTGATTATAAGGTGTAAAACATCAAAATAGGGGCTTCCCTGGTGGTCCAGTGGGTAAGGACACTGCCTTGCAGTGCAAGGGGTGCCGGTTCCATCCCTGGCCCGGGAGGATCCCACGTGCTGCAGAGCAGCTGGAGCAATGTGTCCAACTACCGAGCTGGAGCTCTGGAGTGCATGCGCCCAGAGCCAGTGCTTTGCGATGAGCGAGGCCACTGCAACGGGAGGCCCACACAGGCCAAAGAACAAAGATGAATGAAAATAAATGAAAGACCAATACAAGGGCCCAGAAAAAAAAGTTTAACAACAACAAAAAAACATAAAAATAAAGTAGCATCATAATTACTACTGGGACGTGAGTGAAAAGAAGCAATGCTAATGAAATTGTTCTAGGAAAGCTACAGTACGAAATCCATTCTGAAAATATGTATTTTTCACTTCTGGATAAGGAGAGTTTTACTTTCTCATCTCCATAAATGTATTTTTGTTTTTAGAATTACTTAAGAATTAACTATTCAACATTTGGTGGTTACTCACTACGTAAAAACAGTTTTTAATAATAAAAACATAAGACATGGTAGAAAGCATTATTCAACTAAAATTTATTAACCTCACTCATAATGTTGAATACAAATGCAAAATTAAGTGGTGACCTTTAAACTCTAATTCAAAGGATACATCCCAGCATCCACACCTTGCTGGTGACTTGCTATTCCCAGCACATACCTCTGTAAGGATTTGAAGGAAATGTTTGAAAATGTCCAATAGTACTTTATGGTATATTGTATGGTGCTATTTGGGATTCACAAAAATCTTAGCATATATCCCTTTCATCCCAAGAATTTACTGTTTAAACCTGAAATACCTAGATGTCTTTGTTTTGCTATAATCCGTAACAGTCTGTCTAAGGGTATCACATACACTGTGCCTTCTGTTAATCCTCTAATTATTCTTTCTTATGCATATTCTATAACTACTGCTTAAAGGATGTAATTCATTCGTTTAAGTTAAAACCTATAGCTCTCTGTGGAGAATTGTCATATCAAGAAAAATGCCTACGTTTCTCCTTTTTATCAGTGTTTCAAGACCTCTACAAAATTCATTTGATTATAAGGTGTAAAACATCAAAATAGGGGCTTCCCTGGTGGTCCAGTGGGTAAGGACACTGCCTTGCAGTGCAAGGGGTGCCGGTTCCATCCCTGGCCCGGGAGGATCCCACGTGCTGCAGAGCAGCTGGAGCAATGTGTCCAACTACCGAGCTGGAGCTCTGGAGTGCATGCGCCCAGAGCCAGTGCTTTGCGATGAGCGAGGCCACTGCAACGGGAGGCCCACACAGGCCAAAGAACAAAGATGAATGAAAATAAATGAAAGACCAATACAAGGGCCCAGAAAAAAAAGTTTAACAACAACAAAAAAACATAAAAATAAAGTAGCATCATAATTACTACTGGGACGTGAGTGAAAAGAAGCAATGCTAATGAAATTGTTCTAGGAAAGCTACAGTACGAAATCCATTCTGAAAATATGTATTTTTCACTTCTGGATAAGGAGAGTTTTACTTTCTCATCTCCATAAATGTATTTTTGTTTTAGAATTACTTAAGAATTAACTATTCAACATTTGGTGGTTACTCACTACGTAAAAACAGTTTTTAATAATAAAAACATAAGACATGGTAGAAAGCATTATTCAACTAAAATTTATTAACCTCACTCATAATGTTGAATACAAATGCAAAATTAAGTGGTGACCTTTAAACTCTAATTCAAAGGATAGGCTCTTAGATGTAAGAAATAGGGCAGATAAATGTCACAAGAAGGGGAATAATAAAAAAAACAAATCCAAAAAATCTCAATGATTTATCTATATAAAGTTCAAGCTGTAGTCTTTATATTCCTTTAAATGGTATTTTCTTTTGACTTTCCATTAACCTCATCAGTTATTGAATTTTTAACCAGATCTTATAATCTATCATGAATCTTCCAATTATAAGCTACAAGAAAAAAAAATAGGCAGATATGTGTAAGTATTTTACGAAATTCACCACTCACAGCTCATGTTCACAAATAAGATTCGAAAATCAAAAGGACTCTGATATTCTTAAAACCCAAGGCGAGTAGATAAAGGCCCACCTTTCCAATCATTTCTACATAATGAAGATCTGATGATGTTAATGTAGAAATACATCATATATTTTAACATCAGTTAGATATGACATTCAAGGGGAGAGCCAATAAACCTTCGCATTTTAAAACCAAAAGGAACACATCTTGGCCACTTAAATTATAAAGTTCAGTTCTCAGCAGGAACTGTTACTGCATAACAAGTACTGCTCATATCAAAAGTGCTGGTGACAAAGGATTCAATATGCCCTCCTACAGGATCTGTCCACGTATATATGAATGCATCTGTTATTGTAATAGGATTTTAGATGTTTAAGGTGCTTAAGTTTTGCACTGCAGGGCTCATTCGTTTGCAGTGGCTCCGTTAGAGTGAATGATCCAGGGCCAAAAACAAAAAAACATAAAAATAAAGTAGCATCATAATTACTACTGGGACGTGAGTGAAAAGAAGCAATGCTAATGAAATTGTTCTAGGAAAGCTACAGTACGAAATCCATTCTGAAAATATGTATTTTTCACTTCTGGATAAGGAGAGTTTTACTTTCTCATCTCCATAAATGTATTTTTGTTTTTAGAATTACTTAAGAATTAACTATTCAACATTTGGTGGTTACTCACTACGTAAAAACAGTTTTTAATAATAAAAACATAAGACATGGTAGAAAGCATTATTCAACTAAAATTTATTAACCTCACTCATAATGTTGAATACAAATGCAAAATTAAGTGGTGACCTTTAAACTCTAATTCAAAGGATAGGCTCTTAGATGTAAGAAATAGGGCAGATAAATGTCACAAGAAGGGGAATAATAAAAAAAACAAATCCAAAAAATCTCAATGATTTATCTATATAAAGTTCAAGCTGTAGTCTTTATATTCCTTTAAATGGTATTTTCTTTTGACTTTCCATTAACCTCATCAGTTATTGAATTTTTAACCAGATCTTATAATCTATCATGAATCTTCCAATTATAAGCTACAAGAAAAAAAAATAGGCAGATATGTGTAAGTATTTTACGAAATTCACCACTCACAGCTCATGTTCACAAATAAGATTCGAAAATCAAAAGGACTCTGATATTCTTAAAACCCAAGGCGAGTAGATAAAGGCCCACCTTTCCAATCATTTCTACATAATGAAGATCTGATGATGTTAATGTAGAAATACATCATATATTTTAACATCAGTTAGATATGACATTCAAGGGGAGAGCCAATAAACCTTCGCATTTTAAAACCAAAAGGAACACATCTTGGCCACTTAAATTATAAAGTTCAGTTCTCAGCAGGAACTGTTACTGCATAACAAGTACTGCTCATATCAAAAGTGCTGGTGACAAAGGATTCAATATGCCCTCCTACAGGATCTGTCCACGTATATATGAATGCATCTGTTATTGTAATAGGATTTTAGATGTTTAAGGTGCTTAAGTTTTGCACTGCAGGGCTCATTCGTTTGCTACCTCCTTGTAGCAGCTCCAGTTAGAGTGAATGATCCAGGGGCACAAGGGCAACAACCCTGTTACTTTCTGGAATGAGGCATTTGTGGCGCTGGGGCGCCCTCTATTGGCAGCGAAGAGGACACACTCACTAGCTGCCCGGCATGAATCTTCTCGTTCACCCGGAGTTCACACCCATCCTGCAGCATGCGCGCTGCGATTCGGCCAATGTTCTTAGAGTCATCAAGACCACTGTGAGGCCGCCCATCGTAATCCATTCCCAGTTTTTCAAGCATTATTGTCAGCTTAGTTTGGCTTCTAGGAACCTGAAACATGAATAGCTCAGTAAGTAATTCTTTAGCTGTTAAGTCTCAGTGAAGTGGAAAAATCAAAAGCTGAAAATGAACAATAGTAGTTAGTAAAAGTTAGGCAAAAGGCAAATACTCCTAGATCAAATGAAGCAAATAAATAACAAACTCTGAGCTTTAAAAAGAAAAAAGAGAGAGATGTTAAAGAGCTTTAGATAAAAATACATAAACAGATGGAATCTGTAACACATCAAAGAACAAATCATTTACAAAAGAAATTACATGGTTCTGAACATCTAAGTTGAAGCCCTCCTGTTTTAACTCAAACTAACTGTTTTGCAGAGTATTTTTCTGTGATGTATTATTTTACTTTGACAAAATCTGTAATTGTTACCTATCAAATGACACTATCACCAGAGTGAAAAGGCAGCCCACAAAATAGAAGAAAATATGGGCAAATCACATATATGAAAATGTATTAATATCTAGAATATATAAAGAATTCTTAAAACTCAACAACAAAAAAAGCAAATGACCTGATTGAAAGCTGTAAACACACTCCAAAGTTATTAGAAATGTAAAGACCAAATAACGATTATAAAACTAATATGACGAAGTTAGAAAGATGTGGGAAGGGGAAGGACAAGCACGAATGGTGGTTGTTCAATGGAGCTAAATCTCCCCTTTCCACTACAGGAACTCAACGGATCCCTCAGACTGAAAATTCAATAAATGGCATAAATATGTAATTTAGAAACAGAAAGGTTAATATGAGAATCACTTAAAAAACTGAAAGTGTTTGTGAGTATTGGTAAGGTACGAGTAAGGACCATGGCGGAAGACTGCCATTTTTATAAGATTGCAACATTATTTAATATCTTAAAAAATTTACAGTACGCCACACATGATAAAGTTAAAATTAAAGATCCGTGGGGATTATTTGTTCCAGAAACAATTCATATATTTCAATTTCAAATTTCTGTTACTGAAGATCATCAAAGAACATGAGCTTGAGCAAACTTCGGGAGACAGTGAAGGACAGGGAAGCCTGGCGTGCTGCAGTCCGTGGGGGTCACAAAGAGTCAGACACAACCTAGTGACTGAACAACAACAATACATGTATACAGCTACCCTATTTAAGTAACAGGTTGAGTGAAGAATAAAGCAGATTTTTCTAAACTGACATGAACGTAACTATTTATAATCTAAAGAATAACTAATTATATGTTTTTTTTCTGTGAAAAGCCCCTAGTAAATCACAACTTTATGTACATGCAAAATATAATAACTTACCATCAACAGCAGTATATAATCAATATAGGAATCTTACCTTGTAAAAGTTTCCATATGACTTTCGAATATTGATCCACTTTTTAGCAAAAGATGGATATTTGAGCCTGCTTAGTTGGCACTGAATGTTCAAGAACTTACTCATATCCCATGAACTTAAATCAAAAGAGGGGAAAAAAAAAACTAAATTAACTAAATGCTATGCCATTCTTTAAGAGGATTTTTAGTCATTCTATTTGTTATTTATACATCACCCTTCTTATATTCACATATAACATCAAGCTTAGAAAACCTTTCTTCCTCTAAAATAATAACTCAAAAATAAACTTTAGCTCTATCTAGTTTAGTATTTTTTCATAATTCTAAAATAACTACTCAGCTTACTTTCAATGCCAGATTTATTACATCAGAAAGTTCTTTGAGGGCATGCTTTGATATAAAAAAAAATCACAAGCACATGAACAAAGTGCTGGAGAGAAACAAACACAGTGGACACGAAGTGTGAGAACACACGTTGTCCTGTCACAGCACACGTTTCCACCCCACAAATCAAGAGCCCCGGCCGCAGCGTGGGGTCCTGTGCTGCTCACGGATAGGTTTTCCTCAGCCAAGAAGTCAGGACTGAAGCAGCAGAAATTAAACCCTTCGGCAGGAGAGGAAAAAGAAAAGGCTCTCAGCTCTGCTGCTGTCCTGGCAACTGGAGAACATTTACAAAAATTAAAAACAAGGACCTGCTCCCATGATCCTGTGACTTTAACAGACTCCAGGGGCTGCTGGCCTGGGCTGCCCAAATTGTGCCTAGAGGTATCAATTACTGTGTTTGTTAGTCCCCAGGTGATACAACTGCACAGATTTTGAACGATCTGTCCCAGAATGTGAGGTTGTTACAGAACTGCACACACCGTAATATGACAGAGACACCTGTGTACTTCAGCAGGCACACCGCTCTTGCATCCTGAAAGTCAGTAACAGCTTTCTAAAGAGGCCCGTCAACATTTCCCACATTTCCACGTTTAAGCACAATTATGATGTACCTAAATTCAATACTTTTCTCCTGCTGAGAGTCTGTAAACCCTTCACGTAGATGACACCTCAGCTTTACTGTTCAACTGTCCACATAGGAAACAGAAGTTGGTTAGGACTTTCTTCTTCAACTTCAAAGGCATAAAATACAGGAGTGGCCTCAGCACACTGCCTGTAATATCCCTGTTCTAATTGCTCTCATCTCCACACCTGACCTTTAACTAACACTTATGAAGCATAGGTTTGAGCTCAGCACAACAGTAAGAAATACGGAAGACTGAACGGACTGTTAATTTCCTTCCAAGGGTAAATCTTACACTCAAAGCTGAGATATCAGAGTATTCAGTCAGACGCCAACATGAACAGGACCTATGGCAAAGGCTGTAAGACTTCAAGAAGATCAACATGAGTTATAAGGTCTGGAGGAAAACACAAGGTAGGCTTTCAGTAGTAACAGAAAAGTAGTCAAGGAAGGGAGCCTTCCAGAGAGGAAAGCTGCATGCGCACATAGAGGAAGAATAAACCACGTGACTTGTGGGCCAGCCTGACCAGTGTCAAAAGCAGAAATGGCGGATTAGGCTACACAGACAGGGTGGGATTACTTGAGCCCTGAACGCTAGACCGAGGAGTTTGGACGAGTGTCTTGAGCAACGAGCCCCCCCGGCCGCCAGCGTGGGGTCCTGTGCTGCTCACGGATAGGTTTTCCTCAGCCAAGAAGTCAGGACTGAAGCAGCAGAAATTAAACCCTTCGGCAGGAGAGGAAAAAGAAAAGGCTCTCAGCTCTGCTGCTGTCCTGGCAACTGGAGAACATTTACAAAAATTAAAAACAAGGACCTGCTCCCATGATCCTGTGACTTTAACAGACTCCAGGGGCTGCTGGCCTGGGCTGCCCAAATTGTGCCTAGAGGTATCAATTACTGTGTTTGTTAGTCCCCAGGTGATACAACTGCACAGATTTTGAACGATCTGTCCCAGAATGTGAGGTTGTTACAGAACTGCACACACCGTAATATGACAGAGACACCTGTGTACTTCAGCAGGCACACCGCTCTTGCATCCTGAAAGTCAGTAACAGCTTTCTAAAGAGGCCCGTCAACATTTCCCACATTTCCACGTTTAAGCACAATTATGATGTACCTAAATTCAATACTTTTCTCCTGCTGAGAGTCTGTAAACCCTTCACGTAGATGACACCTCAGCTTTACTGTTCAACTGTCCACATAGGAAACAGAAGTTGGTTAGGACTTTCTTCTTCAACTTCAAAGGCATAAAATACAGGAGTGGCCTCAGCACACTGCCTGTAATATCCCTGTTCTAATTGCTCTCATCTCCACACCTGACCTTTAACTAACACTTATGAAGCATAGGTTTGAGCTCAGCACAACAGTAAGAAATACGGAAGACTGAACGGACTGTTAATTTCCTTCCAAGGGTAAATCTTACACTCAAAGCTGAGATATCAGAGTATTCAGTCAGACGCCAACATGAACAGGACCTATGGCAAAGGCTGTAAGACTTCAAGAAGATCAACATGAGTTATAAGGTCTGGAGGAAAACACAAGGTAGGCTTTCAGTAGTAACAGAAAAGTAGTCAAGGAAGGGAGCCTTCCAGAGAGGAAAGCTGCATGCGCACATAGAGGAAGAATAAACCACGTGACTTGTGGGCCAGCCTGACCAGTGTCAAAAGCAGAAATGGCCGGATTAGGCTACACAGACAGGGTGGGATTACTTGAGCCCTGAACGCTAGACCGAGGAGTTTGGACGAGTGTCTTGAGCAACGAGTATCTTGATAAAAACAGGCAAATCATTTAGGTTTTACACATTTATATTTAATCTTACTCTAGTCCTGGATCAGACTGTTATTTCTGCTTTCCCTCTGCTCTTGGAGCCCTAGGACTTAAAATCTGATCCAGGGTAAGAACGTGAAAGGAAAACTACTGTCCTCTGTGAGGGACTCCATAAATACTATTTTTGGTGGCTATTCTTAAAGTTACAGGAATACGGACATCCTCAATCTTAAATTAAGTAGATCAAAAAAGATGAAGTTCCTAAATACTTACCCATCTGTTAATATGGAATATTTATACTTTGTCCCTAATTCCTTCAATTTCATCCAGTCAATGACTTTTTTCAGTACCTGAGGGAAGGTATCAGCTTTGTCTACCTGATCCTGAGGATATGAAAGTAAAACACATAAAAATCAGGGCAGATACATACAGTCCTACAAATACTCAGACACAAAAACTGGACGGAAATGAACCTGAGGAAAAAGCCTTATCTATGATGTTTTGAACTCTTCATGGTTTCTTAGCCTAAGATTCCCCTAAAATTCCATTTTTAAGACAATTAAAAATTGTTCCTAGCTGAGTATTAGGGACTGCTTTCAGCTGAAGTTCACAATCCTTCCCAAATGAAGATTTAAGATCATCCCTGGGCATTCTCTTTCTTTAGGCCTCAACTTAGTGGGTTCCTGGTTCTCCAGAGGGGAGAAAAGGCCATCTCTTCTCGGCTGAAAGCCACGGCCCTCTATAGCACTCTGCATCTCAAAGTTCACATCTTTCCAAAACACACTACACATCTTCCTACAATGCAAATAATCCATCACTTCACTTTCATACTTAAAACCTTCCACACTCCCCAGGGCTTTCCAGACAAAAAGACACATATGACCCTTCATGTCCTAGCTCATCTCCATCTACCACTTCAGCTTCATTTGTAACCATTTTATCACCAACCCATAATACATCTGAACCATCCCAAACTACCGGAAGTTCTGTTCATTCTTTTACACCTATTTAGCTATTGTGACTCAGTCCAAGTTCACCAGGAAAGCTCTCCATTCCCTGTCAGAGAGAAGTCTTTCTATAAATGTCCATGACACCCCCTGCCTGTCAGCCTTCCACTGTTTTTCTGTCAGTCCCCCAACCTACAGACTGCTAAGTGAGCTAGGGAGAGAGACTGCCTTATCTTTGTATTTTTTGTGGCCAATATTACAGCAGGCCCTCAAGTATTTGTTGAATGAATAAAGAAAGGAACTAAATAAGTGGACAGAGGGCCTGCCACATTAGAATACAAACAAAAGTCAGAGACCTAAAAAAAATTAAGCTATATATAAAATCAGGTTGTAAACAGATACATTTTAAAACTTCATCCCCAAGCACAGCATGGTAACTAATGTTTCCTTCACTAATGCTCCAAAGAAATGTAATGTTTAGATTCATCATTAAAACCCCTTAAAAGGAAAGGTTGAAAAATATCTTACCAGGCGTAAAATGTACTTGCCTGTTTTTTAAATATTACAACTACCAAGCAAGGAAAGTGTCACATTTAATTGTTTATAACAATTACTTCTTGTAAACTAGAAATAAATCGGGCTTCCCTGGTGATCCAGTGGTTAAGGACACCGCCTGCAGTGCAAGGGGCGCCGGTTCGATCCATGGCCTGGGAAGATCCCACATGCCGCGGAGCGGCTGGACTGATGTGTCCAACTACCGAGCCGGAGTTCTGGAGCGCGTGCACCCAGAGCCGTGCTCTGCGACAACAGAGGCCACCATGATGGGAGGCCCACATGGGCAGAAGAACAATGATGGATGAAAACAGATAATTGAAAGACTAATAGAAGTGGCCCGCCTGCCCCCCCCCCCCCCCCCCCCCCCCCCCGGCAAAAAAAAAAAAAAAAAAAAAAAACCTAGAAATAAATCCCTAATTTCAAAACTTCCTTCAAACTCTAGAAAAAGGAACACAGAACAGTAACCTGAGTAATTCCAGTTAGACTGATGCAGAAGTCAGAAAGCTGGGTGTTAATCTCTGGTCTCACATATTGCTGAAACGTATCTTCCTACAAGGGAAAAACAGCAAATTACAATATTTCTACAACTTAAGATCCATGAAATAGGGCTTCCCTTGTGGCTCAGTGGATAAGAACCCGTCTGCCAATGCAGGAGACACAGGTTCGATCCCTGATCCGGGAAGATCCCACATACCGCAGAGCAGCTAAACCCACACATCAACAAAGACCCAGCACAGCCAAAAATAAATAAATAAAAGTTTTTTTTTTTAAAAAAAAGATCCATGAAATAATACATGACGTCAGCCACACAAGGCTGTAATCTTATAGGCGGCTAAAGACACGGACTAGAGTTTTAACAAGTTAAGGAGAATGCCCTATTCCAAAAGGATTCTAATCTTTAATTAAAAAGTCATGTTTCCCCTTAAAAATGTTTTAAGATGTAACAAGCATCTGAAAGTAGGTCTTCAAATCAAAGTCTGACCAGAGGAGAAAAATGCTGATGATTCTGCTTATAATAGTTAGGGAATGTAAAGACTATTGATGCAACCTCCAGTTCAAGATATTAAGAGCTTTTAAAATAACAGAAGTATGTTGGGGCTTCCCCTGGTGGTCCAGTGGGTAAGGACACCGCCTTGCAGTGCAAGGGGCGCCGGTTCGATCCCTGGCCTGGGAAGATCCCACGTGCCACGGAGCGGCTGGACCGATGTGTCCAATTACCGAGCCGGAGCTCTGGGGTGCATGCACCCAGAGCCAGCGCTCTGCAACGACAGATGCCACCGCAATGGGAGGCCCACACGAGCCAAAGAACAAAGACGGATGAAAATACAGAAATGAAAGACCAATAGAAGTGGCCCACCCCCAACCCGACCCCCGCCCAAAATAAATAAATAAACACATCTTTAAAAAAAAACCAGAAGTATGTTGAAGAAATGCCAGTCTTCAGTTACAACAAATTAGTTCACATTCCTGCTCTCTCATTGACTCCTGATTTGATCTTATTTTTATACTGAGATACCATTAAACTGAATTCTGAGTAATCAAAATTTAACTCTGATTTGCAGCAGCTTAAAGGGCAGTAATAGTATAATTATTTAGCAATGTTTAACCTCCTGAAGAAGCTTTCATGTTTGATTTCTTATTTTATGCTCACGACTGTGTGAGCTCAGTAAGAACAGAACTGTTATCATCAGGCTCAGGTCTGCACATGCTTTTCCCTTTAGCCCAATACTGCTTCCCTACACGTGATCGCAGTAAGTCACTTGTTCAAAATTAAGGACAATTTCAAAGCCTTTTAAAGATTTATCAGCAGCAATTATTAATACTAGGTAGCCATGAAGAAAAAAAAAAAAACATTTCTTATAATAGAAGATTAAAAACTTAAAAAAAAAGTGTTTATAAAATTCTTTGTACACACTAGTGTATGAGGCAGATGAATTATCAATAGCTAATAACAGTAAAAGAGTAAAAGAACAGAAAAGAACATCTGAACTTCAAAAGTGAGAGATGTTCTTGACTTGTCAGACATATTTCAAAAGGAAAAATTCTACTTATGTGAATTTCTTAGATTAATACTTGTAACAGAATGATGCCAGAGAACTTACAATGCATTCACTGACCAAATGTCAAATAACCAGTTACATAAATTACATAGCAAGCTAAAAGATGATGAGGATTTTAAAAAAACTGAGCAGATAAGAAGGATCAGAAACACTGGTGTGTGTGGGTGTCCAGACTGAATAGAGAACCAGTTAGACTTTATTTAGAAGGCAAGAGTTAAGGAAGGCCTGGAAGGAAGGGAGGGAGGGAGGAAGGATGGGCGGGAGGAAGCAGCAAGGTCTCTGGAGGAAAGGAATTTGAGCTAAAGCTCTGGGAAGGGAGGGGGCGGAGCACGCCTGGCATTTCTGAGAAAGAGCAAGCAGGTCAACATGCTGCAATCAGAGGTAACTAGAGGCCAGATCGTATAAGGAATAGAACTTTTATTCTGAGTTAAACAGAGAGCCATAAAAGATTCGTGAGCAGAGAGAAGGATGTTTAAGAATGCCTGCAACAAATTAGTTCACATTCCTGCTCTCTCATTGACTCCTGATTTGATCTTATTTTTATACTGAGATACCATTAAACTGAATTCTGAGTAATCAAAATTTAACTCTGATTTGCAGCAGCTTAAAGGGCAGTAATAGTATAATTATTTAGCAATGTTTAACCTCCTGAAGAAGCTTTCATGTTTGATTTCTTATTTTATGCTCACGACTGTGTGAGCTCAGTAAGAACAGAACTGTTATCATCAGGCTCAGGTCTGCACATGTTTTTCCCCTTTAGCCCAATACTGCTTCCCTACACGTGATCGCAGTAAGTCACTTGTTCAAAATTAAGGACAATTTCAAAGCCTTTTAAAGATTTATCAGCAGCAATTATTAATACTAGGTAGCCATGAAGAAAAAAAAAAAAACATTTCTTATAATAGAAGATTAAAAACTTAAAAAAAAAGTGTTTATAAAATTCTTTGTACACACTAGTGTATGAGGCAGATGAATTATCAATAGCTAATAACAGTAAAAGAGTAAAAGAACAGAAAAGAACATCTGAACTTCAAAAGTGAGAGATGTTCTTGACTTGTCAGACATATTTCAAAAGGAAAAATTCTACTTATGTGAATTTCTTAGATTAATACTTGTAACAGAATGATGCCAGAGAACTTACAATGCATTCACTGACCAAATGTCAAATAACCAGTTACATAAATTACATAGCAAGCTAAAAGATGATGAGGATTTTAAAAAAACTGAGCAGATAAGAAGGATCAGAAACACTGGTGTGTGTGGGTGTCCAGACTGAATAGAGAACCAGTTAGACTTTATTTAGAAGGCAAGAGTTAAGGAAGGCCTGGAAGGAAGGGAGGGAGGGAGGAAGGATGGGCGGGAGGAAGCAGCAAGGTCTCTGGAGGAAAGGAATTTGAGCTAAAGCTCTGGGAAGGGAGGGGGCGGAGCACGCCTGGCATTTCTGAGAAAGAGCAAGCAGGTCAACATGCTGCAATCAGAGGTAACTAGAGGCCAGATCGTATAAGGAATAGAACTTTTATTCTGAGTTAAACAGAGAGCCATAAAAGATTCGTGAGCAGAGGAATGAAATGCTCCGACTTGTATTTTATAAGGAGTACTCTGGCCACTAAATTGAGAACTGGCTGTGGGAAACAAGGATAGAACCAGAGACTGGTTAAAGGATGAACTAATACAGCAAATCCAGACAAGAAATCGATGGGGCTCTGACTACAGTCACAGCAGTGAGGTTAACAGTTAGTTTTGGATGTATTTTGAAGGCAGAACAAACAAGAGCTGCTGATGGCCTAGATGTGTGATGTGAGAGAACACGAATCAAGGAGGACTCCAAGCTTACAGGACTGAGCAATCACAAAGACAGAGGTGCAAGCCTTCAAGTTAGGGAAGGTGGAAGACAGAACAGGTTGAAAGTAAATTCAGTCCGGGACACGTTAAGATGTCTGTTTAGGTGTCCAAGTTGACACATTAGGTAGTAAGTAGTCTGGATCTGGACGGAGGACGAGTATCTACAGCATGTATGTTATATGGCTTAGCAACCAAGGTTACAAGAGTCGTTTCTCCCATAAACTTTTCACCAGAAAGCAAATGAAAGGTAATTTTTGTACCTTAGCATTTGTATAGATCAGAGTCTATGTTAGTCTCCTGCAGTAGTTTTCAACCTTGACTACATACCAACTGAGAAGCTTTTACAAAAAAAAAAAGAGGCTGATGCCAAGGACCCCACCACAGAACAACCAAATCAGAATCTCGGAGGCAAAGGCCAGGTTCAGGGTTTGGGTGGGGTTTTTTTTAAGCTACTGGAAAAGGAAAGCTGTAAAACTCTGTTTTAGTGTAGCCCATTTACTAAGAAGGCAGCAAGAGCAAATACGCCCTCTTCAGCATTCTAATTCTAGCTGAAACAGCAAACAAACCCTCCACCTTACTAGCCAACCCCAGAACAGCTGCTGTTAAAGTAAAAATATAACAATTCACTTACTATTTCTAAGGTGTGAGTGTTCAATAAAACAACAGGGAATTCAATGATTTCATGTATGAACTCTGGTGGGTTACCCTCTTCACAAGTGGCTTCGAAGTCAATAATACAAATGTAGTCGTAGTAACTATCCGCACAACCGCCCTCCTTCAGCATCAGCTTCTGCTTCTTATAATAGTTTTTCAGTCTCTTCTTGAGTACGTCCTTTACACCTCTAATAAAATAAGAATCAAATGAACTCTTGGGTAAATCGTACAGACGAGAATCTGAACTCCTACCAGCTGGCCTTAGGTTGAACACTGACAATCATAGCCTAGTTTAGCAAATGTTCGCCAAAATGAAGGTGAAGAAAGTAAGACTCAGAGCTAAGCCAGCAGCCAATGAATCAAAACAGAACATCTAACACGGCATCAATATGTTCCTTCACATGTCACTTTTCATTTTTGTTATATAGTGTATAAAATATATATTGGTCTTTCAAACTATGAACTTTGTTGGCCTACTGCACCCACCTAGCTCTGCTGCCGTTTATAATGAGATGACATACAAGATACAAAAACTGAAATGAATACTGAATTATTCTACTGACCAAACACAAATTTCAGAGAATAAAAATGCAGGTAAATTAAATACATTATGCTCACTCTTTACTGTCTTTCTTAAAAAAAAAAAAAAAAAAAAAAAAACCATGTGAATTTAAAAGTATTATGAGCTTAGTATATATAAAGTCTGAATGTCCCTTGGCTATTTAACTAGGAAAACTAATTTAGGAAACATCCTAAAATAAACCATGTCCAAAAGAACACTATCATAGTCAACAGATTCTTAATTGGAATTAGATTTCTAATTTACCATGGGTAGAATAGGATTTAGGAGAGTTCAGTTTTACAGGTTTTCTTTCTTTTCTGGCATGCATACTGCATAGCATGCAGGATCTTAGTTCCCCAACCAGGAATTGAACCTGCATTGGAAGCTTGGAGTCTTAACCACTGGACTGCTAGGAAAGTCCCGAAAGATATTTTTAAAACACACATTCCACAAACAGGTGGTGAGACAAGGTTGTTCTAAACAGGTAACTATGGTGGGTAAAGGTGGTCACATTGGTTCATCAAATAGTACATGTTTCTTCAAAAAAACCTTCACATTTATTTGGCTGAGTCCTACAGGGGCTTGCAAATACAATATGGTAGATAAAAAAAGAGGATTTAGGGCTTCCCCTGGTGGTCAATGCAAGGGGCGCTGGTGCGATCCCTGACCTGGGAAGACCCCACGTGCCGCGGAGCGGCTAGACCAATGTGTCCAATTGCCAAGCCAGAGCTCTGCAGCACATGTGCCCAGAGCCGGCGCTCTGCCACTGCGATGGGAGGCCCACAGGAGCCAAAGAACAAAGACAGATGAAAATAGAGAAATGAAAGACCAATAGAAGTGGCCCGCCTGCTGCTCCCCTCCCTCCCTAACCCGACCCCCGCCCAAAAATAAATAAATAAATGAATCTTAAAAAAAAAAAAAAAGAGGATCTAAAAACTGTAACTAACAAAGTGACAAAGAAGGCATTTTGGTCACTTCACCAATTAGTGACTGTTGGTCACGTTTCTCATCTTTTGTTTTTCTTTCAAAACTACCACTGAAAAGGAAGCTCATCCATGAAAAATCCTTATGGCACATCAGCTGATAATTAAGCATTACAGATGATGTTTAAGTTGTCAGTGTTTTCAAGCTTTCCTAGGTTTAACATGTACTACTTTTACAATTTTAAAGTTATTTTTAGTTACCTGGTTTCAAGTTTGAATTCTGAAAGTTTGGCTCTGAGCTCTTCCTTACTCATTCTGTTAATGTAACCATTCGTAATAGCAATCTCTTTGTAAACTGGGTCACTGAAATCATTTGCTCTGGAAATCTATTTTCCCCAAAACACAAAGTCAACAGATTCTTAATTGGAATTAGATTTCTAATTTACCATGGGTAGAATAGGATTTAGGAGAGTTCAGTTTTACAGGTTTTCTTTCTTTTCTGGCATGCATACTGCATAGCATGCAGGATCTTAGTTCCCCAACCAGGAATTGAACCTGCATTGGAAGCTTGGAGTCTTAACCACTGGACTGCTAGGAAAGTCCCGAAAGATATTTTTAAAACACACATTCCACAAACAGGTGGTGAGACAAGGTTGTTCTAAACAGGTAACTATGGTGGGTAAAGGTGGTCACATTGGTTCATCAAATAGTACATGTTTCTTCAAAAAAACCTTCACATTTATTTGGCTGAGTCCTACAGGGGCTTGCAAATACAATATGGTAGATAAAAAAAGAGGATTTAGGGCTTCCCCTGGTGGTCAATGCAAGGGGCGCTGGTGCGATCCCTGACCTGGGAAGACCCCACGTGCCGCGGAGCGGCTAGACCAATGTGTCCAATTGCCAAGCCAGAGCTCTGCAGCACATGTGCCCAGAGCCGGCGCTCTGCCACTGCGATGGGAGGCCCACAGGAGCCAAAGAACAAAGACAGATGAAAATAGAGAAATGAAAGACCAATAGAAGTGGCCCGCCTGCTGCTCCCCTCCCTCCCTAACCCGACCCCCGCCCAAAAATAAATAAATAAATGAATCTTAAAAAAAAAAAAAAAGAGGATCTAAAAACTGTAACTAACAAAGTGACAAAGAAGGCATTTTGGTCACTTCACCAATTAGTGACTGTTGGTCACGTTTCTCATCTTTTGTTTTTCTTTCAAAACTACCACTGAAAAGGAAGCTCATCCATGAAAAATCCTTATGGCACATCAGCTGATAATTAAGCATTACAGATGATGTTTAAGTTGTCAGTGTTTTCAAGCTTTCCTAGGTTTAACATGTACTACTTTTACAATTTTAAAGTTATTTTTAGTTACCTGGTTTCAAGTTTGAATTCTGAAAGTTTGGCTCTGAGCTCTTCCTTACTCATTCTGTTAATGTAACCATTCGTAATAGCAATCTCTTTGTAAACTGGGTCACTGAAATCATTTGCTCTGGAGGTAATGAACTTAGATTCTTTTGTTTCTTGGCCATCAAGTCTACACCGTTGCTTTTTCTACAAAAAAAATAAAAATACCAAGTGTGTGTATATAGAGAGCTTATAATTAGTACAAGCAGCATAAAGATTTAAACTTCTAAGGCCTTTTTATGGTATATGTTCAATAAAAGTGCATAGGAAGAAGAAAGATGTGTTTCCATGTAATTTACGCCCCTCTCTTCTGAGTCATGCGGTTCCTTACAGGAAATGAAGCTAAATAAAAAGAGCACTGGTGCTGAGAGTCAGAACAGCCTCAGAAGAGAGCCCCAGCTGAGCGTTTACCAGCCGCATGACCTTGGATAATTACTTTTTGGCCTCTGATCTTTAGTTTCCTTATCTATAAAAGAAGATATAATAACTGTCTCAAATAGTATTTGGTACTGGTAATGATAAATAGTATGTGGGAGAGATTATTATAAGGATTAAATGAGATCAAGTGTATCAGGTTCCCGATGTCACATCCACCACATACATGCTTAGCTGCTCAGTCATGTCTGATTCTTTGGGACCCCATGGACTGCAGCCCGCTAGGCTCCTCTCCATGGAATTATCCAGGCAAGAATACTAAAGTGGGTTGTCATTCCCTTCTCCAGAGGATCTTCTCGACCCAGGATCAAACCCACGTCTTTTGCATTGGCAGGGAGATTCTTTACCACTGGCACCACCATAACGTAAAAACCTGCACCCACCATGGCTATTAATACATATTACCATCACAGACTGTGGGTCAGACCTTTTCACAAACAATATTTTAAAATTTACAGGGCTTCCTCTGGTGGTCCAGTGGATAAGGACACCACCTTGCAGTGCAAGGGGCGCCGGTTCGATCCCTGGCCTGGGAAGATCCCACGTGCCGCGGAGCGGCTGGACTGATGTGTCCAACTACCGAGCCGGAGCTCTGGAGCGCATGCGCCCAGAGCCAGTGCTCTGCGACAACAGAGGCCACTGCGATGGGAGGCCCACAGAAGCCAAAGAACAAAGACGGATGAAAATGGAGAAGTGAAAGACCAATGGAAGTGGCCCGCCCGATCCCCTCCCTCCCCAACCCGACCCCCGCCCAAAATAAATAAATAAATAAATCTTTAAAAAAAAAATGTACAAATGAAATCAATTTTAAGTAAATTTTTACATTCTACATGCATACATGAGTGCCTTCCAGAGAACTTTTAGCCTGACTTCGTCTCACAAAGGTAATAGAAATCAGCCAATATTGAAAAAAAAAGGCCAGAAATCTAATTCAAAACTTGTTACTACCCAAGGCAAACATGAAAATACATTCAGTTTCAAAACACACGATTTCCAAAAGTTAAATATATATTGGTTATTCAGGGAACTCTAGTTTCTATGTTATAAACTTTTCTTCTTAAATTAAAATTCATGTTGAGAAAGACATAATTCAGCTCTAATATGCCATAGGCAGCCTCAAATTACTAATATGTTAAGTTCCATAAATTCACTTTCAAATTATTTTCCACATGCACAGTCAAAAATATTATGTTCCACAATTTTCAAAAATGCTTTGGAATTTACTAGCAATCTACACAAAACTTGTTAGTTATAATTCACCATACTGTCTCCATGTGAAGTTTAATTACACATTAAAGAAGGATAACCACGCACTGGCCACAGTCCTTGAGTCAGAACCCACCCTGATGACTCGGGGACTATTTCCCACTCTTAGCTCTCCATTTAACACAACACACGTTTAGCAGGACACTGTTCTAGAATACTCATTCCTATCTCCTCTGAGGTAGAGGTCAGGAATTCCAATTATGAACTGTTCATTAAATGAAGAATAATTATACTGAAGTACCTTGTTGACAAATGTTTAAAAAATCTTAGCTCACAGAGCTTTGACTACAGGTAAGGAAAATAATTCACTTTCAATAATAAATTTACAATGCTTGGCTACTTTATCATTCGAGTATAATCAGGATTTCTGATTCATTCTTTGTCTTTGTACTTACAGTGAATTTTAAACTTCATCTTTAATTAGGTTAAAATTTAGGTCCTCACTGAGCAATAGTTTGCCTACCAAAAGAGTCAATTTACGCAAATTTTCTCTTTGGCTAAGTCCTCTCTCCTACTCACTTGCTAATTCTTGCCTAGAACTGTAGCTAAAAAAATTACCCACAAGTAACAGGCCTCCTCCAAATATGTTATAAATTATGATTTCAATGAAGAAAGTTCTGCCTCCTCCCCTGGGTTCAACTCTGGCCCTCCTCCTCCTCCAGCGAAGATGGTTGGGACACAGTCAAGGTCCATTTCTCACACATTTCAGTCTACATGAATTTCCAAAGAAAGCTGCTCAAGACAATCCACTAAGAAGCAGGAAAAAAAAAAAAAAATTAAACCCTGTATGTATTTTAATCTACAAAGACACAAAGTTAGCCTACTAATTAATACATGGATTGACGATGGCACCCTTCCCAATGTCTGAATCCATCTGTCACACGGCATAAAGTATTGGGCATATCATGAGGAAAGTAAGGACAGACTCCACAGTACTGGAAGGAATATTCATCTTCATGATACTGTAAAATTTTACAATTTTCACATGTCCCAGTAAATGGTTATATAGTTTATACGATCGCAAACGAGAATCTTTACAATATGGAAGTGACCATGAACAGAAGAAACTTTTTCTGTGGCAAGAACATTTAGTAAATAGCTGTTTTGAAAACATTTCCATCATTTTATTGCCAAATCCCGCCCCACTCCCACAGTACCTGTTAAAGAAAAAAGCTTTTGCATCTTCACATTAAAAAGATTAGAAGCAAAAAAAAAAAAAAAAAAAACACTTGATTAAAATCCTCCCCAAAGAAGAGCTGTGATGAAATTTGAATCTACTTGGTTAAAAAATATAAAAATGTGTATCTATTCATTTATGTCAACAATTTTGTTGATATTAGCAATAATGAAAATTTACTTAGCTGAAACCCAAACTTGCTTACTTAAGCCTGAAAAAATCTAGGACTGTATCATTTATTAAAAGCATCCAACAACAGGTTTTTAACAAATATGACAGTTTAGAAACACAAACTCAGGTCTTGAGCAACTATAACTCAAAGCTTTATTTTATTTTATTTATTTCTGGCTATTCTGGGTCTTCACTGCTGCCACAGGCTCTTCTCTAGTTGCAGGGAGTGGGGGCTACTCTCTAGTTGAGGCGAGCAGGTTTCTTGTTGAGGTGACTTCTCTTGTCGTGGAACTTAGGCTCCAGGGCACACAGGCTTCATAGTTGCGGCACATGGGTTCCACAGTTGGCTCCGAGGTCCCAGAGCACAGGCTCAACAAGTAACAGGCCTCCTCCAAATATGTTATAAATTATGATTTCAATGAAGAAAGTTCTGCCTCCTCCCCTGGGTTCAACTCTGGCCCTCCTCCTCCTCCAGCGAAGATGGTTGGGACACAGTCAAGGTCCATTTCTCACACATTTCAGTCTACATGAATTTCCAAAGAAAGCTGCTCAAGACAATCCACTAAGAAGCAGGAAAAAAAAAAAAAAAATTAAACCCTGTATGTATTTTAATCTACAAAGACACAAAGTTAGCCTACTAATTAATACATGGATTGACGATGGCACCCTTCCCAATGTCTGAATCCATCTGTCACACGGCATAAAGTATTGGGCATATCATGAGGAAAGTAAGGACAGACTCCACAGTACTGGAAGGAATATTCATCTTCATGATACTGTAAAATTTTACAATTTTCACATGTCCCAGTAAATGGTTATATAGTTTATACGATCTCAAACGAGAGAATCTTTACAATATGGAAGTGACCATGAACAGAAGAAACTTTTTCTGTGGCAAGAACATTTAGTAAATAGCTGTTTTGAAAACATTTCCATCATTTTATTGCCAAATCCCGCCCCACTCCCACAGTACCTGTTAAAGAAAAAAGCTTTTGCATCTTCACATTAAAAAGATTAGAAGCAAAAAAAAAAAAAAAAAAACACTTGATTAAAATCCTCCCCAAAGAAGAGCTGTGATGAAATTTGAATCTACTTGGTTAAAAAATATAAAAATGTGTATCTATTCATTTATGTCAACAATTTTGTTGATATTAGCAATAATGAAAATTTACTTAGCTGAAACCCAAACTTGCTTACTTAAGCCTGAAAAAATCTAGGACTGTATCATTTATTAAAAGCATCCAACAACAGGTTTTTAACAAATATGACAGTTTAGAAACACAAACTCAGGTCTTGAGCAACTATAACTCAAAGCTTTATTTTATTTTATTTATTTCTGGCTATTCTGGGTCTTCACTGCTGCCACAGGCTCTTCTCTAGTTGCAGGGAGTGGGGGCTACTCTCTAGTTGAGGCGAGCAGGTTTCTTGTTGAGGTGACTTCTCTTGTCGTGGAACTTAGGCTCCAGGGCACACAGGCTTCATAGTTGCGGCACATGGGTTCCACAGTTGCGGCTCCGAGGTCCCAGAGCACAGGCTCAACAATTGTGGCTCACGGGCTTAGCTGCTCCACAGCATGTGGGCTCTTCCCGGATCAGAGATGGAACCCGTGTCTCCGTAACTGGCAGGTGAACTCTTTCACCACTGAGCTACCAGGGAAGTCCTAGCTCAAAACACTTTTTTTTTTTTTTTAAGCTAAAAGTTTTATTAAATAAAGTGTATTCAATCACACTGCTCTCATGAAACATAAAGTTTAAAAAATTCTTTTTATACGCACTCACATGACGATGTTACTGCCATATCTCAAACTGAAGAGCGGTGGCAGGGTAGAAGAGTAGTTCTTTAAAGAGCTATGGAGACCTCTTTGAAAGTAGCATCAGAAAGGGAACCAGACAACTATCCCAAAACTCAGGGCAAAGGAAGCACACAAAAGACCTTTCACAAGAAAAACCCCCGACCCTAACACCAAGGATGCTGGGCTCCAAGAGCCACAGGCAAGAGACACAAATAACAATGGAGGGAGAAGCCAGATCCTGGGGACAGCAAATTCAAGATTCAGGAAGGGTGAAACACTGTCGGATTCCAGATACTACAAGGTCATTCCAGCTGCTATGTGGAGAATTGGCTGTAGGTGGAAACAGCAAAAGCTAGAACGCCTCCTCCAAGAACCCTCGCTACGAAGCACTCAGTATCTACGTGTTATTAATAGAAAAATGACCAGTTTGGGTATTATTTACAGTCTGCAGCTAGTCAACAATAATTTTTAGGGTATAATTGAGGATTTTACAGCGGGGGGTAAAAAAATAAAAATAAAAATAAAACACGATAATTTTACCTGTCAAAGAAGATAAGCAAAGACGTCCTAAGATCGTCTTTACAACACTGCCACTGTTAAGTTCTACCCGTGAGCTGTCAAAACTATTAACAGTATCACTCATTCGGTTTACAGGAAGATGGAGTAGAGGGGCACCAATCAGAGACGAAGTTCCAGCCAAGAGGCACAGCCACCTTCCGCCAAGGCTCAGGTCTTAGGAAGCAACGAAGCTAGGGCCGGGGTGAGACTTCTAAAAACATAAAACTACCAACTACAGACGAGGGCTACCCGGAATGCCGATAGTAACCGTGGGCCCAGAATGTTCTGAGCCGAATTCCCAATCAGAAATTCTAAAACCGCAGCTCGGACATTCCTCGTCTGGACTGTCGACTCACTTTCAAGACAGTCCCTGGGACCAGAATGGGCTCCATAACCACCACCTCAGAGAAAAAGCTCCCAGAATCGAGCCCAAGGAGAGGCGCCCGCGGCTAGGTTCCTGCGGGAAACCCTGGAACACAGGAGCGCGCGGGAGGACCCTCACCTCTGGATTCGGATGCTCTTCCTCCCCGCACTCCGACCCCGGCGTCTCGCGCTGCGCGGGAGCCACGGCCTCGCCGCCGGGTTGGTGGGTCTGCTCATCCTCCATGTCGCGCGTCACGTAAAAGGAGAGCTGCTGGAGCCCGCCACTCGCTCACTCTCACTCTGCCAAGCCCGAAAGTCCAGCCTTTCTCTGTTGAAAAATTACCGGGCTCGCGTTCCCGCGGCGGCGCCCACACAAACTCGAGCTGACACCTCCCACTTCCGGGAGCGTGAGGCGTCCAGACGCCGCGCAGGCGCAGTGAGCCGGCGCGCTGACCGCGAGGGCTTCCGTCGACTGGGGAGAGAGGAGGGAGGGGCATGGGGAAGGTGGGCAGGGCGAGGGTGAGATGGGCGGGGCGAGGGGAAGGTGGGAGGAGCGAAGCGGAGGGGAGACGCGTACGCTGGGCACGCAACGCTGCCTACGCCGAGTGGAAGCGACGCCAGCGTCCAGACTCCGGTCCCTGGAGGAGGTGACCGAGGGAAGTGATCCATCACCATCTCCTGAGAAGTAAACGGGGAGTACCCTAGAGAGAGGTGAATTTTAACCAAATGAAAGAAACATTTACAAAACAATCTATATTTTCCTAAGATCGTCTTTACAACACTGCCACTGTTAAGTTCTACCCGTGAGCTGTCAAAACTATTAACAGCATCACTCATTCGGTTTACAGGAAGATGGAGTAGAGGGGCACCAATCAGAGACGAAGTTCCAGCCAAGAGGCACAGCCACCTTCCGCCAAGGCTCAGGTCTTAAGAAGCAACGAAGCTAGGGCCGGGGTGAGACTTCTAAAAACATAAAACTACCAACTACAGACGAGGGCTACCCGGAATGCCGATAGTAACCGTGGGCCCAGAATGTTCTGAGCCGAATTCCCAATCAGAAATTCTAAAACCGCAGCTCGGACATTCCTCGTCTGGACTGTCGACTCACTTTCAAGACAGTCCCTGGGACCAGAATGGGCTCCATAACCACCACCTCAGAGAAAAAGCTCCCAGATTCGAGCCCAAGGAGAGGCGCCCGCGGCTAGGTTCCTGCGGGAAACCCTGGAACACAGGGGCGCGCGGGAGGACCCTCACCTCTGGATTCGGATGCTCTTCCTCCCCGCACTCCGACCCCGGCGTCTCGCGCTGCGCGGGAGCCACGGCCTCGCCGCCGGGTTGGTGGGTCTGCTCATCCTCCATGTCGCGCGTCACGTAAAAGGAGAGCTGCTGGAGCCCGCCACTCGCTCACTCTCACTCTGCCAAGCCCGAAAGTCCAGCCTTTCTCTGTTGAAAAATTACCGGGCTCGCGTTCCAGCGGCGGCGCCCACACAAACTCGAGCTGACACCGCCCACTTCCGGGAGCGTAAGGCGTCCAGACGCCGCGCAGGCGCAGTGAGCCGGCGCGCTGACCGCGAGGGCTTCCGTCGACTGGGGAGAGAGGAGGGAGGGGCATGGGGAAGGTGGGCAGGGCGAGGGTGAGATGGGCGGGGCGAGGGGAAGGTGGGAGGAGCGAAGCGGAGGGGAGACGCGTACGCTGGGCACGCAACGCTGCCTACGCCGAGTGGAAGCGACGCCAGCGTCCAGACTCCGGTCCCTGGAGGAGGTGACCGAGGGAAGTGATCCATCACCATCTCCTGAGAAGTAAACGGGGAGTACCCTAGAGAGAGGTGAATTTTAACCAAATGAAAGAAACATTTACAAAACAATCTATATTTTCCATAAGGCATTTAAGATGCTCACTACTAGACAAGAAGAAATGGGTCCGGACTTATTAAAAAACTGAACAAAATATGTGAAATAACTGCGGTGGCTTGTTGTTCTTCATTGTTATAAAAATATTAATGAATATAGGATCTCTTCAAGACACATGGCAGTGGGTGAGGACATATAATTCCCAGCAGTTAAAAGGGACAGCTAAATTGGAAAGCAACCGTAGATGTTTTACTTCTGAAGTCACCGGCTGCTTTCTAAGTGGACTGTATTTTTTTCTCTCATAACTACACTTACCTTTGTGTATATAAATGAAGGTTTATAGGCTTAGAAATCACAAAGATTTCCAAGTCACAACTCTGGTCATCTCTTTTTGCCAGGGTACATTCGTTTTCTCTTCAGATAATGATTTTGAGTGCTGACATACAACTATAGAGAATTAACAAGAATTGCGAATTGCATTTCTCTCAAAGAAGGAAAATAAATGACCCAATAAACACTATCACAATTCACAGTATATGAACATTAGTAAGTGCTAACTACAAATTTTCTACTGAGTGACTAACACTTTAACTTCACCTGCCAGGAATGAACACTGAACAAAAGGATAGAAACTCTCTGCTTGAGTTTATGTTCAAGAAGTGGAATAAAGACAGATAGAAGAAATAAGGAAAATATTTACAGTATGGAGGAAAACTAGGCAGGTAAGAAGAATGTGGGGATGGGGGTTGCAGATGCAAATAGAGTGGTTAGGCAAGGTCTCTCTTGATGGTGGGCTGTTTGAACAAAGAGCTGGAGGGAAAGAGCCCACGGTGAGGCTGTCTGAGGGAAGAGAATTTCAGGCAGTGCAAAGAGCAAGTGAAAAGGCCCTGAGCTGAGAACGTGCCTATGTTCAAGAAATACCACCATGTCTCATACTTTCCTTTGATTACATGAGGGTCACCATGAGGAGACCCACAGTTTATACATGGGAACTTTGCTGTTGCTCTCCCGGTACACTTGAAGAGAAATCTCCACGGTGCCAGTGCCTCTGCCTAAGGTTCCCCCATTGGACAGCTCAAGGGGAGAGCCTCCCTCAGTGTCTCAGGTATGGCCCAAGCCTAAAAAAGAGGTTTTAGAATTGGTTGTTCTCTTACTAACTCCAGTGAAAAACGTACCTGCCTTTCATTTAGCATTAATGTCCCTGGAGGAATCCACTGTCCATGATAGATCTGTGTATTGAATACCAGGTTTTGTAAATTGTTCTAGGCTGAACTAAATATGTGATTTTTGCAGAGTAGAATGCCGTTTGTTTCTGAGTGCTTTGCCCATGGCTATATGTTTGGGTTTGCACCTGGGCTCTGTCCTGTTGGTCCGAGGTGTCTGTTCTTAATACCTTTCTCATGCTGTTTTTATTGCTTGACTCTGCAGTATGTCTTAATACCTGAAAACAAGATTCCCCTCTTGACTGTTCTTTTTCAAGACTGGCTTAGCTCTTTATGTACTTTTGGTCTTTTATATACATTTGAGAACATATGTATTCGTCCTTGAAAATCCAACAAAACTTCTCAGTAAAATTGATTTGCTAGATTAATTTGAGTAAGTCTTCCTGTTGAAAAATATAAATATTTATTCAGACCATGTTGTATGTTTTAAAGTTTTTATAGTTTTCTCCATAGAGATCTTGTCCATACTTGGTTAATTTCCTAGGTATGTTATGGTTTTTGTTACTGTTATGAATGGTATAGTATTTTATACTTAAAATTTAGGTTAGTTATTTGTGGTGAGAAAACAATTCCGTTGATTTTTATAATGCCTACACTCCCTTATGAATTTTAACATTTTTATTCTGTTGGTTTTTTCCTAAAATGATGATCACATTTCTGTAGATGTTTTAGCTTTATTTTTCCCACGTTCATACACCCTTGTCTTTTTCTTTTCTTACTGCATTTGCCAGGAGTCTTGTTAATTTGTTAATAGCTGATACCCCCACAGAGCTCATGGGAGTTGCATATAAAACTTATCTGTTATGTGATGATTTCTGCAGGTTCCAAGGTCTTTTCCTTTAGTACTATAAAATATTTTCTTCTTGAATCTACTGTTGCTTTGAAAGTCCAATACCATTGTGATTCCTTGTGTTCCCTTTCTCTGAGAACTCTGCATATTTTGTTTTTGTCATTGATGTTTTTAAATTTCTAAAGGGGTTATGTTTGTTTTTCCCAAGCCTAAAAAGAGGTTTTAGAATTTGGTTGTTCTCTTACTAACTCCAGTGAAAAACGTACCTGCCTTTCATTTAGCATTAATGTCCCTGGAGGAATCCACTGTCCATGATAGATCTGTGTATTGAATACCAGGTTTTGTAAATTGTTCTAGGCTGAACTAAATATGTGATTTTTGCAGAGTAGAATGCCGTTTGTTTCTGAGTGCTTTGCCCATGGCTATATGTTTGGGTTTGCACCTGGGCTCTGTCCTGTTGGTCCGAGGTGTCTGTTCTTAATACCTTTCTCATGCTGTTTTTATTGCTTGACTCTGCAGTATGTCTTAATACCTGAAAACAAGATTCCCCTCTTGACTGTTCTTTTTCAAGACTGGCTTAGCTCTTTATGTACTTTTGGTCTTTTATATACATTTGAGAACATATGTATTCGTCCTTGAAAATCCAACAAAACTTCTCAGTAAAATTGATTTGCTAGATTAATTTGAGTAAGTCTTCCTGTTGAAAAATATAAATATTTATTCAGACCATGTTGTATGTTTTAAAGTTTTTATAGTTTTCTCCATAGAGATCTTGTCCATACTTGGTTAATTTCCTAGGTATGTTATGGTTTTTGTTACTGTTATGAATGGTATAGTATTTTATACTTAAAATTTAGGTTAGTTATTTGTGGTGAGAAAACAATTCCGTTGATTTTTATAATGCCTACACTCCCTTATGAATTTTAACATTTTTATTCTGTTGGTTTTTTCCTAAAATGATGATCACATTTCTGTAGATGTTTTAGCTTTATTTTTCCCACGTTCATACACCCTTGTCTTTTTCTTTTCTTACTGCATTTGCCAGGAGTCTTGTTAATTTGTTAATAGCTGATACCCCCACAGAGCTCATGGGAGTTGCATATAAAACTTATCTGTTATGTGATGATTTCTGCAGGTTCCAAGGTCTTTTCCTTTAGTACTATAAAATATTTTCTTCTTGAATCTACTGTTGCTTTGAAAGTCCAATACCATTGTGATTCCTTGTGTTCCCTTTCTCTGAGAACTCTGCATATTTTGTTTTTGTCATTGATGTTTTTAAATTTCTCTAGAGTAGATTTAGGTAGGGATCTTCTTTTTTTATCTGTTTGATTTTTTTATATTTCTTTCAATCTGAGATCCTTCATTTTTCTTTAATTTGGGAAGATTTACCTTCGTTATCTCTTTAGGTGTATCTTCTCCAATTTTTTCCCTTCTCTAACTTGAAGCCATAAAAATCTAGATAGTGGCATTATGCTTCTACCTTCAATACCTTCCATATCATTTATCTTTCCTTTTGTTTTCCATATTTTTATTTTCTCTTGCAACTGCCTGGGAACGTTCCTCAATCTGATTTTACAGTCTCTAACGTGCTCTTTAGCTGTGTCCTCAGTGTTCTTTTACCTATTCGTTGCATTTTTCCTCTAATTATTTTATTTTAAACTGTAAGGTACCTTCTTTTTATTACTTTTTAAATTTTGTTTATTCTGGGTTTTCACTGCTGCCACAGGCTCTTCTCTAGTTGCAGGGGCGGCAGGCTTCTTGTTGCAGTTTTTCTGTTGTTGTGGAACTCAGCCTCTAGGGCTCATGGGCTTCAGTAGTTGCAGCGCATGGGCTAAACAGTTGTGGTGCCGAGGTCCTAGAGCACAGGCACAATACTTGTGGCTCACGGGCTTAGCTGCTCTGGGGCATGTGGGATATTCCTGGATCAGGAATTGAACCCGTGTCTCCTGCATTCGCAGGCGAACTCTTTCACCACTGAGCTACCAGGGAAGCCCTAATTATTTTATTTATTCAAAGAAAAACCCAGGGACCTTTAGTTAATTTGCTTCGGCCATTTAGTCACATGAGGAAGGCAGTCATTACACTATTGTTAAGAAACAAAGGCAAAAACAGGATTTAAAAACACAAAAGAGAGGGAAAAAAGGCTACAATCTGGAAATAGTGTTTGGTGTACGCATATTTGGGTTAGAGTGGTTAGCAAGCAACCAAATAAGCCAATAGAGGTATCAAAGAAAATAATTTCAGTGGTTTGTGGATTTTTGGAGAACCGTGAGTGTTTAACAAGGGAGCCTCATATTTCTACTTTTTAATGCTTTCTTAGGCCAGATTGGTAATATCTTCCTTTATCTACTCAAGTATATTCATCATGCATTTTTGACATTCTTGGCTCATCTGTTCTAATGACTCTGATTCAGCTGGTATGTATGATTCAGTTTTTTGTCCGCGTTTCGTGGTCTCTTTGCCCCTCCACAGGGGCCAGGCTGTTTTTGACCTGTGAACCCACGTGCCCGTGGGAGAGTCTGGTAACGTGAAGTGGGGAAAGGAGGCATGTTTGACCCTCCAGGCAAATTTTAGAAGGAAGCTAGTGAGCCCCTGTCAGCACAGAATTCGTTTTAATTGCTCTCATTGGTTGTCACTCCATTCGGCAAAGACAACTGCATTCAGAGTTACACTGTTGATCTCTGAGGCACGAGTAGCTTTGAGAGACCCACTCCCTAGTTCACAGTCCATCAACCCTGGGATGTGGAGAGGGAGAGGAAAAGAAGCCAGTGCCAGGGGGTTTGGTCAGCCCCTTGTTTGCATCAACCTGTCTCCTCAGCCAAGTGCCTGGTGCTTCTGTTCTCATACGTCCTGGGCAAGCTTGCGATGTTGCTGCTGCGTTCTGCTTTCCAGCAGGCCTTCTCATGGGTTTCCCTCACCCTGGGCAGAGCCTTGTCCCCCACACGTGGACACATCTCTCTCCTACACCATCTCAAAACTGCCTTCAGGCTCCAAAGAGTTTCTTCTTCTGTTGTTGTTTTTAATATTCATTTCTCGACTCCATGCTTTCTCTTAATTCTAGAATTTTCCCGAAGTTTCTGGGAGATTCAGTTATGAAGCGACATTATTCTTTCTGTAATATTAAGATATGCGGCATATTAGTTTACTAGAGCTCTCATAACAAATTACCCACAAACTGGATGGCTGAAACAACAAATTTATTTTCTCCCAATCCTGAAGGCTGGAAGACCAAGGTCAAGGTGTCTGCAGGCTGGTTTCTTTAGAGGCCTTTCTCCCTGGCTTGCACGTGGCCTCCTCCCTATTGTCGCATTTTCTTCCTTCTGTAACTATCAATATACAAGTTTCCTGTTGAGGAATGTTACCCCAATGATCTCGTTTAACTTAATTACCTCTTTAGAGACTGTCTGCCTACAATCACATGTCAAAGTACTGAGGTTTAGGACCTCAGCATATGGGTCTGGGGAGTATACAGCTCAGCCCTTCGTGTATGTTATTTACATTCTCTTATGAGGGTCTCCCAGGTGGTGCAGTGGTAAAGAATCTGCCTGCCAATGCAAGAAATGTGGACTGGTTCCCAGGGTCATGGAGACCCTGTGGAGTAGGAAATGGCAACCCACACCGTATTCTTGCCTAGGAAATCCCATGAGCATCTCCTGTCCTAGGCATGCAGGCTTCAGTAGTTGTGGCACGTGGGGTCAGTAGTTGCAGCTCCTGGGCTCTAGAGCACAGGCTCTATAGTTGTGATGCATGAGCTTTGTTGCCCCATGGCACGTTGGATCTTCTCGGATCTGGGACCAAACCTGTGTCTCCTGTATTGGCAGGCAGATTCATTGCCACAGAGCCACTAGGGAAGCCCCCCATTTTCTTTATTCATTCATCTATTGATGGATACTTAGGTTGCTTCCATATCTTAGCAATTATAAATAATGCTGCTATGAACATTGGAGTGCATTGTATCTTTTGGAATTAGTGTTTTTGTTTCTTTGACATATGCCTAGAAGTGGAATTTGCTGGCTTAGTTTTTTTTTTTCAAATTTGGCCTCTTTTATTGTTTTATTTATTTATTTATTTTCATTCATCTTTATTCTTTGGCCTGTGTGGCCCTCCCATTGCAGGGGCCTCTCTCATTGCAGAGTACTTGCTATGGGTGCACGTGCTCCAGAGCCCTGGCTCATAATTGGACACACCGGCCCAGCCACTCCACGTCACATGGGATCTTCCCAGGCCAGGGATGGAACCGGTGCCCCTTGCACTGCAAGGCGGACTCTCTACCCACTGGACCACCAGGGAAGCCTGCTGGCTTATTCTTTTAAGTAACCTCCATACTGATTTCCACAGTGGCTGCACCAATTTACATTGTCACCAGTAGTGTACCAGGTTCCCTTTTCTCCACATCCTTGCCAACACATGTTACTTGTGTTCCTTTTGATGATAATCATTCTGACAGGTGTGAAGTGATATCTCATTGGGGTTTTGATTTGCATTTCCCTGATCATTAGTGATGTTGAGCATCTTTCATGTGCTTATTAGCTATTTGCATGTCCTCTTTAGAGAAGTATCTATTTAAGTTTTCTGCCCATTTTATCATCAGATTGTTTTTTTGATGTTGAGTTACATGAACTGTTTATGTATGTTGGATCTTAAACCCTTATCAATCATATCATTTGCAGCTATTGTCTCCAATTCAGTAGGTTTTTTTAGGCCACTTCTATTGGTCTTTCATTTGTTTCCATCTTTGTTCTTTGGCCTGTGTGGGTCTCCCATCGCAATGGCCTCTCTCGCTGCAGAGCACCGGCTCCGGGCTCATGTGCTCCAGAGCTCCAGCTCGGTAGTTGGACACATTGGTCCAACCGCTCCACGGCACATGGGATCTTCCCAGGCCAGGGAACGAACCAGCGCCCCTTGCATTGCAAGGTGGTGTCCTTACCCACTGGACTACCAGGAAAGCCCCTCAGTAGGTTTTTAAAAGCTTTTGTACAGAAGGATGGTGTGCATGCTCAGTCAGTCTGTAAGTTGTGTCCAACATTTTGCAGCCCCGTGGACTGTAAGCCCACCAGGCTCTTCTGTCCATGGAATTTTCCAGGCAATAAAACTGGAGTGGGTTGCCATTTCCTACTCCGGGGATCTTCCCAACCCAATAATCAGACCCAAGTCTCCTTCATCTCCTGCATTGGTAGGCAGATTCTTTACCACTGAACCACCTGGGAAGCCAAGCATAGCAAAGGAACCCATATCTTATTTCTCATATTTTGACTTCCTTACTTACCAGCCAAGGTCCTACTCTATTATCATCATTAACTCTGTTGCTGATATCCTAAATTTCCTTACTTGACTAAACCCCCATGATGATAAGCCTGCTTGGCTTCCCAATGCTTGCCCTGAGTTCTGAGACATGCTTTGGAGACCATAGTACAGGAAAATCAATGTCTTAAGAAATGAATAGTCACCAGCTTTCCTGGCAGCCCTATTATGCTTCTTTCCCCACCTGTCTTCCCTCTCTATGACTTATGCAAACCTCTGCTCTCACCTGGTAAAGAATCCACCTGCACTGCAGGAGATCCCAGTTTGATTCCTGGACCGGGAAGTTCCCCTGGAGAAAGGATAGGCTACCCACTCCAGTGTTCTTGTCTGGATAATTCCATGGCATGTCCGTTGGTCACAAAGAGTCAGACATGACTGAGCGACTTTCACTTTCGGTGGCTCTCATCTCCATACTCCCATCCACATCCCCATTTACTTCCACCAGACAACTGACCTCACTTCCTGCTTCATAAAGAAAATAAAAACTTCCTGAAGAAAACTGGTTTAACTTTTTCACCACCAAATCTTTACACACACATATCTGATCTTGTCCTTGTTTAAGATTTTAATATTTTATTCATCATACATTCTTTGCATTAATTTTGATCTGCACACTAAAATAGTGTTGATCTTAATTACCGAGGGTTTCTTTTTGGCTCCTCCCTAAGTTTTGTGCCTGAGTTGAGTGCCTTATTGCTTTGCTCTAGTCCCAGGCACATGGGATCTTCCCAGCCAGGACGACCTTGCATTGCAAGGTGGTGTCCACCCACTGGACTACCAGGAAAGCCCCTCAGTAGGTTTAAAAGCTTTTGTACAGAAGGATGGTGTGCATGCTCAGTCAGTCTGTAAGTTGTGTCCAACATTTTGCAGCCCCGTGGACTGTAAGCCCACCAGGCTCTTCTGTCCATGGAATTTTCCAGGCAATAAAACTGGAGTGGGTTGCCATTTCCTACTCCGGGGATCTTCCCAACCCAATAATCAGACCCAAGTCTCCTTCATCTCCTGCATTGGTAGGCAGATTCTTTACCACTGAACCACCTGGGAAGCCAAGCATAGCAAAGGAACCCATATCTTATTTCTCATATTTTGACTTCCTTACTTACCAGCCAAGGTCCTACTCTATTATCATCATTAACTCTGTTGCTGATATCCTAAATTTCCTTACTTGACTAAACCCCCATGATGATAAGCCTGCTTGGCTTCCCAATGCTTGCCCTGAGTTCTGAGACATGCTTTGGAGACCATAGTACAGGAAAATCAATGTCTTAAGAAATGAATAGTCACCAGCTTTCCTGGCAGCCCTATTATGCTTCTTTCCCCACCTGTCTTCCCTCTCTATGACTTATGCAAACCTCTGCTCTCACCTGGTAAAGAATCCACCTGCACTGCAGGAGATCCCAGTTTGATTCCTGGACCGGGAAGTTCCCCTGGAGAAAGGATAGGCTACCCACTCCAGTGTTCTTGTCTGGATAATTCCATGGCATGTCCGTTGGTCACAAAGAGTCAGACATGACTGAGCGACTTTCACTTTCGGTGGCTCTCATCTCCATACTCCCATCCACATCCCCATTTACTTCCACCAGACAACTGACCTCACTTCCTGCTTCATAAAGAAAATAAAAACTTCCTGAAGAAAACTGGTTTAACTTTTTCACCACCAAATCTTTACACACACATATCTGATCTTGTCCTTGTTTAAGATTTTAATATTTTATTCATCATACATTCTTTGCATTAATTTTGATCTGCACACTAAAATAGTGTTGATCTTAATTACCGAGGGTTTCTTTTTGGCTCCTCCCTAAGTTTTGTGCCTGAGTTGAGTGCCTTATTGCTTTGCTCTAGTCCCAGCCCTGCTGCATCCCACCATCCTTCCTTTCCTTGTTCATTTTCTGTTGACTGTCACCATATGCTCTGAATTCTGCAACCCGTGCCTTCTCAAGTACCTTGAATTTTATCCTCTCCACTCTGTCTTCTGTTCTTTCAACCTTTTCCTTCCACATGGGCCTTTCCCTTCTTTATTTAAATAAGCTCAACTCAAAATATTCCAAGTTAAAAAGCCAAGCCAGGCCAAACATCTCCTTCAACCTCAGAACCCTTGCAGCTGCTGCTTGCTCTCTCTGCCCTTTGGAGCTAAACTTCTAGAAAGTACTGTCTCTTTTCCCATGCCATCTGCTCCCAGTGCAGCCTAATCTAGGTTCCACCTGCACTGTCCAAGGCCTTTCCTTCTCCCTTGAGGTCATCAACTCTCTCCAAAGCCCTGTAGGCTCTTACCAGACCTCATCCTTCACGACCCTGCAGCCGTATCCAACATTGTTGGTCATAATTTATTCACTGAAACACTTCCTACTTTGGTATCCATGACAATAAATTTGCCTGGCTTCCTTCCCATGTCTTTGACCATTCCTTCTCAGTCTTCCTGGTCAGTCCCTCTCTCAGTCAGTTGTTGAATGTGGGAAATCTTTCAGGGATGGACTTTAGACCATCTGCTCTTCTCATGTTCGCCCCTTCCAATTTAGATCTTAGAAAGGATAGGCTACCCACTCCAGTGTTCTTGTCTGGATAATTCCATGGCATGTCCGTTGGTCACAAAGAGTCAGACATGACTGAGCGACTTTCACTTTCGGTGGCTCTCATCTCCATACTCCCATCCACATCCCCATTTACTTCCACCAGACAACTGACCTCACTTCCTGCTTCATAAAGAAAATAAAAACTTCCTGAAGAAAACTGGTTTAACTTTTTCACCACCAAATCTTTACACACACATATCTGATCTTGTCCTTGTTTAAGATTTTAATATTTTATTCATCATACATTCTTTGCATTAATTTTGATCTGCACACTAAAATAGTGTTGATCTTAATTACCGAGGGTTTCTTTTTGGCTCCTCCCTAAGTTTTGTGCCTGAGTTGAGTGCCTTATTGCTTTGCTCTAGTCCCAGCCCTGCTGCATCCCACCATCCTTCCTTTCCTTGTTCATTTTCTGTTGACTGTCACCATATGCTCTGAATTCTGCAACCCGTGCCTTCTCAAGTACCTTGAATTTTATCCTCTCCACTCTGTCTTCTGTTCTTTCAACCTTTTCCTTCCACATGGGCCTTTCCCTTCTTTATTTAAATAAGCTCAACTCAAAATATTCCAAGTTAAAAAGCCAAGCCAGGCCAAACATCTCCTTCAACCTCAGAACCCTTGCAGCTGCTGCTTGCTCTCTCTGCCCTTTGGAGCTAAACTTCTAGAAAGTACTGTCTCTTTTCCCATGCCATCTGCTCCCAGTGCAGCCTAATCTAGGTTCCACCTGCACTGTCCAAGGCCTTTCCTTCTCCCTTGAGGTCATCAACTCTCTCCAAAGCCCTGTAGGCTCTTACCAGACCTCATCCTTCACGACCCTGCAGCCGTATCCAACATTGTTGGTCATAATTTATTCACTGAAACACTTCCTACTTTGGTATCCATGACAATAAATTTGCCTGGCTTCCTTCCCATGTCTTTGACCATTCCTTCTCAGTCTTCCTGGTCAGTCCCCTCTCTCGCAGTCAGTTGTTGAATGTGGGAAATCTTTCAGGGATGGACTTTAGACCATCTGCTCTTCTCTTACGTTCTTTTCTCAATTTAGACTTTCTCAGGTGTTCCTGTCCATTCCTCGGTGTTGCCGATTTCTCTAGCTTTGTTTAGCATTCCCTTTCCAATGACTGCCGCATGTATATTTCCACCTAAGATCTTAATTCAACACAAGTCCACATGACCAGTTGCCTACTCATGAACACCTCCAAATGCACTCATCCCAAAGTGACCCCATCATGCTGCTGCTGCTGTTCAGTCACTAAGTTGTGTCCCCTTCTTTGTAGCCCCTTTGAGCACACAAGGCTTCTTGTCCTCCACTCTCTCCTGCACGTTGCTCAGATTCATGTCCATTGATTCAGTGATGTATCTAACTATCTCATCCTCTGCTGCCCTTTTCTCCTTTTGCCTTTCATATTTCCCAACATCAGGGTCTTTTCCAGTAAGTCAGCTCTTCATGTTAACTGGCCAAAGTATTACAGTTTCAGCTTCACCACCAGTTCTTCCAATGAATATTCAGGGTTGCTTTCCTTTAGGATTGACTGGTATGATCTCCTTGCAGTCTCAAGGATCTTCTCCATTACCACAGTTTGAAAGCATCAGTTCTTCAGTGCACAGCCTTCTTACAATCCAACTCTCACATCCATACATGACTACTGGGAAAGCCATAGCTTTGAGTATATGGGACATCAACATCCCCCTAAAACCTACTGTTATTTATTTTCTCAGTAAATGGTTCTAAAAACCACGCAGTTGGATTCACTTTGGAGATTCACTTCACCTTCCTTAATCAAGAGACTACGAAGCTTAGAATGATAAGGGTCGTGCTGGCCTCTGCAGGTCTAGCAGAAAATACCTTCTGCCCAGGTCATCAACTCTCTCCAAAGCCCTGTAGGCTCTTACCAGACCTCATCCTTCACGACCCTGCAGCCGTATCCAACATTGTTGGTCATAATTTATTCACTGAAACACTTCCTACTTTGGTATCCATGACAATAAATTTGCCTGGCTTCCTTCCCATGTCTTTGACCATTCCTTCTCAGTCTTCCTGGTCAGTCCCCTCTCTCGCAGTCAGTTGTTGAATGTGGGAAATCTTTCAGGGATGGACTTTAGACCATCTGCTCTTCTCTTACGTTCTTTTCTCAATTTAGACTTTCTCAGGTGTTCCTGTCCATTCCTCGGTGTTGCCGATTTCTCTAGCTTTGTTTAGCATTCCCTTTCCAATGACTGCCGCATGTATATTTCCACCTAAGATCTTAATTCAACACAAGTCCACATGACCAGTTGCCTACTCATGAACACCTCCAAATGCACTCATCCCAAAGTGACCCCATCATGCTGCTGCTGCTGTTCAGTCACTAAGTTGTGTCCCCTTCTTTGTAGCCCCTTTGAGCACACAAGGCTTCTTGTCCTCCACTCTCTCCTGCACGTTGCTCAGATTCATGTCCATTGATTCAGTGATGTATCTAACTATCTCATCCTCTGCTGCCCTTTTCTCCTTTTGCCTTTCATATTTCCCAACATCAGGGTCTTTTCCAGTAAGTCAGCTCTTCATGTTAACTGGCCAAAGTATTACAGTTTCAGCTTCACCACCAGTTCTTCCAATGAATATTCAGGGTTGCTTTCCTTTAGGATTGACTGGTATGATCTCCTTGCAGTCTCAAGGATCTTCTCCATTACCACAGTTTGAAAGCATCAGTTCTTCAGTGCACAGCCTTCTTACAATCCAACTCTCACATCCATACATGACTACTGGGAAAGCCATAGCTTTGAGTATATGGGACATCAACATCCCCCTAAAACCTACTGTTATTTATTTTCTCAGTAAATGGTTCTAAAAACCACGCAGTTGGATTCACTTTGGAGATTCACTTCACCTTCCTTAATCAAGAGACTACGAAGCTTAGAATGATAAGGGTCGTGCTGGCCTCTGCAGGTCTAGCAGAAAATACCTTCTGTCTCTTTCCAGGCTGCTGGTGCCTCTACACCCCATGCTTATTTTTTTATTATTATTCTTTATTTTAAAGATTTTTACAGAGTTTTGTTCACCAACATGTATGTTCCCAGATCATTCATATGCATATCCCTGGACCCTCCCCCAACCCAGTTCCCCACCTTCCAGCCCTCCAGACCATCGCCTCAAGTGATTGTGAGCACTCCTATTCCCTTAGCACAATGACAATAGCTATCTTTTCCACACATGACAGTATAGGTTTCCATGTCACTGTCTCCATGCCTCCCCCTCCCTATTTCTTCCCCACAATGTCCCTATGTCTATGCTCTGTTTTTCCATGAGTTCACTGCATGTGTTATCAAGACCGTCCTACTAGATTCCATATATGTGTGTTAATATGCTGTATTTGTCTTTCTCTTTTTGACTTACTTCACTTTTTATAATAGGTTCTAGAGCCAGCCACCTCATTAGGACTGAGTCTTCTGCATTTCTTTTAACAGCTGAGTAGTATTCCATTGTATATATGTACCAGGGCTTCTGTATCCACTCATTTGTCGATGGACATCTAGGTTGCTTCCATGTTCTGGCTATTGTATAGAGAGCTGCAATGAACATTGGGGTACAGGTGCCTCTTTCATTTTTGATTTCATCAGGATATAGGCCTAATAGTGGAATTGCTGAGTCATAGGGTGCCTCTATTTTTAGTTTTTTAAGGAATCTCCATATTGTCTTCCATAGAGGTTGTATCAGTTTACATTCCCACCAGCAATGCAAGAGGGTTCCCTTTTCTCCACACCCTCTCCAGCATTTATTGTCTGTCGATTTGTTGATGATGGCCATTCTGACGGGTGTGAGGTGGTATCTCATTGTGGTTTTAATTTGCATTTCTCTAATGATAAGCGAGGTAGAGCATCGCTTCATGTGCTTTTGGGCCATCTGTATGTCCTCTTTGGAGAGGCATCTCTTTAGATCTTTTTCCCATTTTTTGATTGGGTTGTTCGTTTTTCCGGTGCTGAGTTGTCTGAGTTGCTTGTAGATTTTGGAGATGAATTCTTTGTCTGTTGTTTCATTTGCTATGATTTTCTCCCACTCTGTGGGCTGTCTGTTCAGCTTTTTGGTAATTTCTTTTGCTGTACAAAAGCTTTTAAGTTTCATGAGGTCCCACGTGTTCACTTTTCTTTTCAGTTCCACTATTCTAGTAAGTGGGTCAGAGAAGATCTTGCTTTGATTGATGTTCTTGAGGGTTTTGCTTATATTCTCCTCTAAGAGTTTGATGGTTTCTGGTCTTACATTTAGGTCTTTAATCCATTTTGAGTTGATCTTTGTGTATGGTGTCAGGGAATGTTCCAACTTCATTTTTTTGCATGTAGCTGTCCAATTTTCCCAGCACCATTTGTTGAAGAGGCTGTCTTTGTCCCATTTTATAGTTTCTCCTCCTTTGTCAAAAATAAGGTACCCATAGGTGCTTGGGTTTATCTCTGGGTTCTCGATCTTATTCCACTGGTCTATAGTTCTGTTTTTGTGCCAGTACCATACTGTCTTGATGACTGTTGCTTTGTAGTAGAGTCTGAAGTTAGGGAGGCTGATTCCTCCAGCTCCGTTTTTCTTTCTCAGGATTGCTTTGGCTATTCGAGGTCTTTTGTGTTTCCATATGAACTGTGTTATTCTTTGGTCTAGTTCTGTGAAAAATGTCAATGGTAGTTGGATAGGTATTGCATTGAATCTGTAGATGACATTTGGTAGTATGGTCATTTTCACAATATTGATTCTTCCGATCCAGGAACATGAAATATCTCTCCATCTGTTTAAGTCTTCTTTAATGTCTCTCATGAGTGTCTTGTAATTTTCTGTGTACAATTCTTTTGTTTCTTTGGGTAGGTTTATTCCTAGATATTTGATTGTTTTGGTTGCGATGGTGAAGGGGATTGCCTCTTTGATTTTGTTTTCTGATTTTTCATTGTTTGTGTATAGGAATGCCAGTGATTTCTGTGTGTTGACTTTGTATCCTGAGACTTTGCTGAATTCATTGGTTAGCTCTAGTAGCTTTGTAACCGTGTCTTTGGGACTTTCTATGCATGATATCATGTCGTCTGCAAAAAGAGAGAGCTTGACTTCTTCCTTTCCAATCTGGATTCCTTTGATTTCTTTCTCTTCTCTTATTGCTGTTGCTAGGACTTCCAGGATTATCTTGAATAGTAGTGGTGAAAGTGGGCACCCCTGTCTTGTTCCTGATCTTAGAGGGAATGCTTTCAGTTTTTCACCATTAAGGATAATGTTCGCTGTAGGCTTCTCATAGATGGCTTTTATTATGTTGAGATAGGTTCCTTCTATGCCCATTTTCTGAAGAGTTTTGATCATAAATGGATGTTGTACTTTGTCGAAGGCTTTTTCTGCATCTATTGAGATGATCATGTGGTTTTTGTCTTTCAATTTGTTGATATGGTGTATCGCATTGATTGATTTGTGGATGTTGAAGAATCCTTGCATGCCTGGGATGAACCCGACTTGATCGTGATGTATGAGTTTTTTGATGTGTCGTTGAATTCCCCATGCTTATTCTTATCTGAAAGTTTTTCAGGCTAGTTCCTCTCTTTCTCTAGGTTAGAGATTAAACTTCTTCAGAAGTCCAGATTTCATTAGATTCTACTCTGTATGAAATTTGCTTCCTTCTTTGTCATTTTTCTTTTTTTTTTTTTTTGGAATAAAGATTTGAGTGTGTAAGAAAAAGACCTTAAATAGCAGTGATATTAAATGATATAGAAGTTTATCTGGGAGGTTAAAGCTTGGCCTTGTAACACAAAGATATTCAGGGCCCAGGGTCCATTCGTCTTCTCCTCCGCAGTCCTAGTATGCCGTCCTTAGCTCCATGTTCCAAACAGCTCAGCACTCTGTGTGCCTTCCAGCCAGCGCAAAGAGGGCACAATTGGAAGGGGGAATGAGCCTTCCTTTTAAGGTCACACCCAGAAGCCATGCGCATTATTCATGCTTATGTCCTGTCTGTTGGAACTTAACTTGCAGAAAAGACTGAGGAGAAAGTTATTTTGGTTCTGTGAACAGTTACCTATGAACTGTTGAAAGTCTTCTATTGTTGAGAAAAGGGAGATGAACTAGCCAGTCAACAAACAGTTTCTGTCTCAATCATGATAAAACATACATGTCCATGCACACCCTCTTCCTGCATAGAAAGCACACCCATCCCTTCCCAAGGGGAGACCACCCCCATCCTATTCAGCTAGTGCGTCCAGCCTCCGTATCCAGGCTCTCTAAAGGATGCAGTGTCCTCTTCAAGCACGTTTAGATGGGGCTCCTCTTGGTCCAGCCACTGATAAACCAAGTGACAAGTTATCTGCTCTGACCGTACCCAGTTTCAAGTTGTAATAGCAGGATAACTGGAATAAGAATGCTTATTTAGGGCTTCTCTGGTGGTCCAGTGGGTGAGGACACCGCCTTGCAGTGAAAGAGGCGCCGGTTTGATCCCTGGCCTGGGAAGATCCCACCTGCCACAGAGCAACTGGACCGATGTGTCCAATTACCGAGCCGGAGCTCTGGAGCGCATGCGCCCAGAGCCAGTGCTCTGCGACAACAGAGACCACTGCGAAGGGAGGCCCGCAAGGGTCAAAGAACAAAGATGGATGAAAATAGATAAATGAAAGACCAATAGAAGTTACCCGCCCTCCCCGCTCCCTCCCCAACCCTCCCCCCACTCCAAAAAAAAAAAAAAGAAAGCTTATTTAGGGGGGAAAAAAGAAGGAAGAGGAGAAGAAAGAGAAGGAGGAGGAAGGAAGGGAAACACCTAGGCTGTCACTGGTTTGCAGAAGTGACCACTTGTTTTGAAAAGGAACTGGACACACTCTGAACTCCTATGGCCAGCAAGGGAGAACAGAGGAGTGTCTCTCCCATCTTTATCTTCTGTGGTTCTCCTCTGATGATATTCATTTCTCTTATATTTGCTTAGCATGAAGTTCGTTGCTATGTAAGACATTTAAACGTTTAAATGATTTTTTTCGGTTTAGATAGAAATGTTTCTATGCCATATATAAATGCCTATCTGTGGATGTATACATATGGATGAGTTGTGAGTTCAATAATGCCTTTTTCTAGTAGTTTCTCTTCTTATGTGGTGTTACGTAGTTGCTCAAAACATGTGTGAGAACTGTACAGATCAGGTCCTATCTCATCTGGACACAAACAGGCTCCTCCGCTCTGCTCCCAGCATCCCCAGGCAAAGTCAGCCCAGCACCACAACCCAGTGATGGGGAAGATATGTACAGATTTGGATCCTCTCAAATATATCATCCAAGAAAATTTATCTTGCACATTTTTATGTCTTTGTTTAAGTAGACATGATTAAATCTACATATTAAAGATTTCAGATTTAATTTGAATTTGAGCAGAAGACACTTCAGGTTTGGGGTATGTAAAATAAAGTGGATTTTCTGTTGTAAAGAACTAGAGATATTTATTTACCATTTGAATTATAAATAATTAATTTGAAGATTATTTCCATTCAAATGAATCAAACTGAGAAATAAGAAAAAAAGTAAACATTACAAATAGGTTGTATTTTAAAAAACACATATGATGTATATTAACTTTTGTTCAGCTTCATAATGTCCTTATATCAGAAATGCATTGAATGATTTTGAAGATTATATCTTTTTGATTATGGAAGTCATGAACATTCAACTGGGAAAATTTTTTTAAAATAAATGCATTCCGTTAAGAATTTAATAGCAATCATATCAGATATTTTCTCTTTAAAGATCACCCATAGCCTGTACAAGAAGTTAGTTTCTTGAACTGCCACTAGAGGGTGATCAATTCAAAAATTGCTCTGTGATATATAAACAGGCTTCTATGCTGCAGAAGTGCTGGTTTTCAGTTTTAATTAGGGAAGACAGAAAAAAAAAAAAAAAAGAAGAATTAAAAACTTGTGGTTGGTAAAAAACATATCCAAATAATTCCGGTGCCGGGGAAGACTCTTGAGAGCCCCTTGGACTGCAAGGAGATCAAACCAGTCGATCCTAAAGGAAATCAACCCTGAATATTCATTGGAAGGACGGAGGCTGAAGCTGAAGCTCCAATACTTTGGCCACCTGATGGGAAGAGCCCTCATTGGAAAAGACCCTGATGCTGGGAAAGATTGAGGGCAGGAGGAGAAGAGGGTGGCAGAGGATGAGATGGTTGGATAGCATCACTGACTCAATAGACAGGAATCTGAATAAACTCTGGGAGGTATTGAAGGACAGGGAAGCCTGGCGTGCTGCAGTCCAAGAGATCGCAGTAGAGTCAGACACGACTGAGTGACTGAACAATGGCAGCAACATATCCAAATACATGTTCAAGTTTTTAAAAGTTCAGGGCTACTCTTTTGGGGGTCTCTTTATTATAAATTTCTGAATATAGCAAACATTTTTGGTGTGCTTACTTACTGTTATTCATAGTAGTTGTTGCTGATAAAACCTGATACTGACGTTTTAGGGTTAATATTTTCTCTGGGTTTAAAAAAAAGGTATGCATAAACAAGTATATTACAATCCAGTTATTGAACGCTGTGAAGGATAGAATTAATCCCACCAAAGGCAAATATGTCAGAAGAATGCCTCATGAGAGAATTGACCCTTGGCAGAATGAGTAGACTCTTTTGACTTGCAAATTAAAGGAGTGAATTGAACATATGTATTTAATTTTCCTCCCTTTTGAACAAACAAAAATAAGAAGTGTTTTAGGACCTAAACTCACACAGATTGGGAAAATAGGAGAGGAGACAATAGCAACAACATTCTGGAAGCTGAAAAACTTATGGATCAGTGGTAAGTGATTTAACAGACCTGAAAAAATAAGACTTCAAGCTGTCAGTGGGTAATCTGAGAAACCAACAATAATCAAACAGCAAAATCATCAAAAGGCATGCTTTGTAGGCTCTTTAAGTAAGGACTACAATTCTAGGACTGAAAGTAAAAGGAAGAAAAAAAGCTAATGTGAGGAGGACTGGGGTGAAAACTGTTTCAGAAAAAATTAGAGCCGTAGACTCTCCCTCAGCCTACTAGAAATCTGGGTATTTTTTCTCATTGAGGGGGATTGAGAGATCACCTCCCTTCGTGGTCCCCAGCAGGCAGCCTCTAGATCTTTACTCTTTCTAGCTAGGAGATCGGAAGACTTTCCCCAGGAGGAATCAGGACAACCAGAAAGAAAACACTTAAAGATCCTGATGTCAAGGTTTTGCCAACAGCTTTTCTACTGACATAGCCCTATAGTGAAAGTCACAGAGTCAGAGTTTTTCATTGGTTTGTAAATTCCCCACTCTTAACTTTTGATCAGACCTCCCAGGATTACCTGATGAACACCTGTTACATACAAGATAGAGACCAAAACAAACAAGCACCAACAGAAGAAACATTTGGGAGGAAATAAATTAATCGACTTAAAATATAGTGCCCTTTTGGATCAGGCTCTAACAGGGAGGGTCACACCCATGGAAGAAAGTGCCTGGCTTTCTTCCGTCTTCCCGTCCCCACCCAGAGTGGGGGTGGGGTGGGGGAGCCACGTCTTGTTTGGGGGCAGTTGCCATAGGAGCAGCCTGTGTTCCAAGGGTGACTCCATCACTGAAACAAATACCAGCAAAGAGCTGAGAAGCAGATTCCAGCTCTCAGTGCTTCAATCCCTGAGGAATGAAAACAATCTGTGCAATTTAAATAGCATAAGTCTCAGTACCGACAAGGGAAGTAGGGGTTTATTTTTAGGCTGCAAGCACTGCCTCCCAGACTCTAGGGATGACAGACTAAAAGTCCAGATCAGGGTGGAAATGTGTTTATGGCCTTGTGGGGTTGGGGTCCCCAAGCTGGGTGGGGAGTCAGGGAAACAAACAAGTGCAGGGCTTCCTGCCAAGTCATAGCCTGCTCCTGCACCCTGTTTGTTAGCCAAGACCGCCGTTCACAGAGGAGGACTCTGTGACTTGTTTGCATTTTTGTCTTCCCTGGCAGCCGGGTCGCAGCGAGGGGCTGGGCTGACTGGTGGAGCCAGAGCTGTGGGATGTGCAGGCCCAGCAGCAGCATGGCCATGGCTTGGCCACAGAGATCACCATTGTCCTAAAAAATCCCCTGTGCTCAATTGTTCACCCCTCCTCTCTCACCCCTCTCAGCCGAGGGCAACTGCTGATCTTTCATGTCACCATAGTCTGGCCTTTCCCAGAATGTCACATAGTTGGAATTAAAAAGTATGCAGCCTTTTCAGATTGGCTTCTTTCAAGCAATATGCGTCTTTCTTAGCAATATGCATTTAAGGTTCCTCCATGCCTTCCATGGCTTAATAGTTGTTTCTTTTTAAATCACTGAATAATATTCCATTGTTTTGATACTCTATTGTTTTGCTAATCTGTTCATCTATTGAGGGTCATCTTGGTTGCTTCCGATTTGGGGGAATTCATTATTGACTCTTTTTTAGTATCTGTAATTAAGAGATTATAAATCAGAATTAATCTAAATACCAGTAATTATGAGCCAAGTGTGATTAGCAATGACACTGTGCATTCAAACACGTTTGGGCACTGTGATGTTCCTCTTACATTGGTCTGACACCTCTTCTGCATTCTCTCCTTGCACAGATAAGGTACACAAATAAATTTTTAAAATGTTTGTTTATTTCCTTGGCGGTGTGGGGTCTTAGTTGCTGCCCGCAGGATCTTCCATCTTCAGTCTTCATTGTAGCATGTGGGATCTTTAGCTGCAGCATGCAAACACTTAGGTGCTGCATGTGGGAACTAGTTCCCTGACCAGGGATCAAACTGAGGACCTCTGTACTGGGAGCACAGAATCTCAGCCACAGGGCCACCAGGGAAGTCCCCACAAAGAAGTATTTTTAGAAGTTTAATTCTTATAAAAATGATACCTTTGGTATATATATTATACTTCAATTTTTAAAAGTTTCAAGCACAAGAAAAAAAGCAAAAAGAAAAAGACATTTAAAAGGATGATACTGGGGCTTCCCTGGTGGTCCAGTGGGTAAGGACACCGCCTTGCAGTGCAAGGGGCGCTGGTTCGATCCCTGACCTGGGAAGATCCCACGTGCTGTGGAGCAGATGGACCGATGTGTCCAATTACCGAGCCGGAGCTCTGGAGCGCATGCGCCCAGAGCCGGTGCTCTGCAGCGAGAGAGGCCACTGCGATGGGAGGCCCACACGGGCCAAAGAACAAAACTAGATGAAAATAGATACATGAAAGACCAATAGAAGTGGCCCGCCCGCCCCCTTCCCCCCCCAAAAAAAACCAAAATGATGATACCCACTCAGGTGCACGTTTTTTTTCAAACACGGTGTATCAGTTCAATTCAGTTCAGTTGCTCAGTCATGTCTGACTCTCTGTGACCCCATGAACTGCAGCACGCCAGGTTTCCTTGTCCTTCACCATCTCCCAGAGCTTGCTCAAACTCATGTCCATTGACTCAGTGATGCCATCCAACCATCTCATCCTCTGTCATCCCCTTCTCCTTCTACCTTCTATTTCTCCCACCATCAGGGTCTTTTCTAATGAGTCATCTCTTTGCATCTGGTGGCCTAAAAATTGGAGCTTCAGCTTCAGCATCCATCCTTCCAATGAATATTCAGGGTTAATTTCCTTTAAGATTGACTGGTTTGATCTCCTTGCAGTCCAAGGGACTCTCAAGAGTCTTCTCCAGCACCACAGTCTGAAAGCATCGATTCTTCGGTGCTCAGCCTTCTTTATGGTCCAGCTCTCACATCCATACATGACTACTGGCAAAACCATAGCTGGTGTATCAAGTGGAAAGCAGGAAATCACTCCCACACTTGTCTCCAGCCCCATCTCCACTCCTCAGAGGTAATCACTCTTCACGTTTTTATACATATCTGTCGAACTACTATTTCTTCGTACACAAGCATTCGTGTATATCATCTTTTCTGGTAACAGATTATATATTCTTTTTGAAATATATGTGTGTAAGTGATTTCTAAAGGGGGTGTCTTGCTTTTGTCTTTAAGAAAGTATATTTGAAAATACAGTCAAATGGAACAGTTATTTTATTTTTTTCAATATTTCTGTAGTTATTTATGGCAGCTCTGGGTCTTTTTTGCTGTTCAGGGCTTTCTGTGGTTGCAACCAAGTACTCTTGTTGCAATGTGCAGGCTTCTCACTGTGGAGCCTTCTCTTGTTGTGGGCTCTAGGCACGCATCTTTGGCACGCAAGCTTAGTTGCCCCTTGGCATGTGCAGTCTTCCTAGACTGTGGATTGAACCTGTGTCCCCTGCATTGGCAGGTGGATTCTTAACCACTGGACCACCAGGGAAGTCCTGGAATACTTACTCTAAGTCCTCCTTTTGCCATCTTCAGTGGGAAAGGCTTTTGATTCCTTATCTCCAAAATGCTGCCTTGGTCCCTGGTCCTCGAGCTACACTCAATGAGAAGACACTGACGTCACTCTCGAGCAGGAGAGAGTTTGGAAGTTGGCTTATCCATCTCCCTCCCACGGCAGATTTTTCTATCAACTGTAATTTGTCTTCTATTTGCACTACATTCTGGACGATATCACCCCTTCTCCAGGTGTCCCTTCCCTGATGACCAAAGTTCCCCTCAGAGTTTCTCATACAGTTTTAGTACAGTAAACTCTTATTTGGGGGGTGGGCGGGGTACCCTTCTGTTTTCCCATGTAATAATTAGCATAAAAGCTGTCTTTGTTGTTTTTTAAGTCTAGGCACGTCCCTCGGGTATCTGTCCTTCCAAATGCGTCTGCAACTCATTGTAAAATGAAAATAGAAAATAATACAAGTTCCTAAACTCCAATGGGGGAAAATAACCATAACAGGGACTCAAAAGATAACCAAATATTCATCATTTCCATGGGCTTCCCTGGTGGCTCAGGGGTAAAGAATCCGCCTGCAATGACCGAGACGCGAGTTCAATCCCTGGGTTGGGAAGATCCCATGGAGAAGGGTCTGGCCACAGCCTCCAGTATTCTTGCCTGGGAAGTCCCAAGGACAGAGGAGCCTGGCAGGCCACAGTCCATGGGGTCGCAAAAGAGCCGGACATGACTTGGCAACTCAACGACAGCCATATCATTTCCATATAGAAGGCCCAGGTACAAAAGCCACTTTTGCAAACTGTTGCTTTTGCAGTGATCATTTACAATGGAAACATCTTTTGACAGAATAAAATATGAGTGTTTTTACCCTGAATCTTTGGACCCCTCAGATGATGTCTTATTCTTTCAAAAGCTGTCTTGAATACTCAGCTTTGAATGTCACTGCATTAACTGCGTTGGGAAGAGAATCTCTCAGCACATGAATGAGCTCCCACCCCTGCCATCCCCACACTGGCACTTGGGTTGTTCCACCGACAGAGCCTGTCCACAGTGTCAGCTGCACTCTCTAAATCTGGTGTGTGAGCAAAACCATAGTTCAGTGAGAGACTGATTTACAGAAGAAAATCCTGCCTGAGAGAGTTTGTGTAGTTCCTGTGCATCTATTTCAGTAGGCTCTGGAGCATCAGCCAAATAAAAAAGTAGAAAACAAAGCGAAAAGAAGCCAGACAGTGGGTATCAGGAAATCTAAACCATCTAAGGAGTTGACAATAAGGGAAGGATGATGGGTTTCATCTGATGCATATGAAATATTAGTATTTCGTTTACCTGGATTATGTAGGTAAGGGTGTATAGTTAGGAGAGATTAAGGATCATCTTATCTAAGTCATCTAGCACTATCACCAGCAAATGATCACATTTGTTCTAAACACTACATGTGTAATATAAGAAGGTGTGTATGTGTGCACACTCAAGTCGTGTCTCACTCTTTGCGACTCCGTGGACTGTAGCCCATGGGATTTTCCAAGCAAAAATACCAGAGTGGTGGCTCCAGGGTAAATGAATACCGGGCCATAACAGGGACTCAAAAGATAACCAAATATTCATCATTTCCATGGGCTTCCCTGGTGGCTCAGGGGTAAAGAATCCGCCTGCAATGACCGAGACGCGAGTTCAATCCCTGGGTTGGGAAGATCCCATGGAGAAGGGTCTGGCCACAGCCTCCAGTATTCTTGCCTGGGAAGTCCCAAGGACAGAGGAGCCTGGCAGGCCACAGTCCATGGGGTCGCAAAAGAGCCGGACATGACTTGGCAACTCAACGACAGCCATATCATTTCCATATAGAAGGCCCAGGTACAAAAGCCACTTTTGCAAACTGTTGCTTTTGCAGTGATCATTTACAATGGAAACATCTTTTGACAGAATAAAATATGAGTGTTTTTACCCTGAATCTTTGGACCCCTCAGATGATGTCTTATTCTTTCAAAAGCTGTCTTGAATACTCAGCTTTGAATGTCACTGCATTAACTGCGTTGGGAAGAGAATCTCTCAGCACATGAATGAGCTCCCACCCCTGCCATCCCCACACTGGCACTTGGGTTGTTCCACCGACAGAGCCTGTCCACAGTGTCAGCTGCACTCTCTAAATCTGGTGTGTGAGCAAAACCATAGTTCAGTGAGAGACTGATTTACAGAAGAAAATCCTGCCTGAGAGAGTTTGTGTAGTTCCTGTGCATCTATTTCAGTAGGCTCTGGAGCATCAGCCAAATAAAAAAGTAGAAAACAAAGCGAAAAGAAGCCAGACAGTGGGTATCAGGAAATCTAAACCATCTAAGGAGTTGACAATAAGGGAAGGATGATGGGTTTCATCTGATGCATATGAAATATTAGTATTTCGTTTACCTGGATTATGTAGGTAAGGGTGTATAGTTAGGAGAGATTAAGGATCATCTTATCTAAGTCATCTAGCACTATCACCAGCAAATGATCACATTTGTTCTAAACACTACATGTGTAATATAAGAAGGTGTGTATGTGTGCACACTCAAGTCGTGTCTCACTCTTTGCGACTCCGTGGACTGTAGCCCATGGGATTTTCCAAGCAAAAATACCAGAGTGGGTTGCCATTTCTGCCTCCACTAAGGACCTGAGGTAGAAGAAAATACCACGATGACTCTTCTATTTGTAAAATCCTTAAGCCCACGTGTGCAACACAAGTTAGGGCATATGGAAGTGGTGGGGTGCCAGAACAGTAAAGCTCCTCAAATGGTCTTGTTATATTCCTCAATTCCTAAAACCAGGTAGCTTAGAGGGAGCTATTTCCCAGAGCTAAGGATCACATGGATAAATTACTACACACTATGAATTACTTGGCCAAAACTGTTTAGAGTATGCTTTGCTACAATAATTAAACAATTTGATCACTGAATAGGTCATTTATAAGTATATGCAGGCTACTTACTGGTATAGAAGGTACTCTGTGACCCTGAGATTCTAGAATAATTTTGAATTTTTCCAGCATGTCTGCTCACTTGGTGCAGGCTGTCCAAAGGCGACAACTAGCAAACTACTCTGCCAGTGCGCTCCGAGGGCCACAGCAACTCAATCTAACAAGCATGAATAACCCGAAGATTTGTTGCTCTTTCTTATTTTTGAAATATCTTCAGGTTCAAGAACTCTAGCTTCTGCGTTCACATCACATCATACAAAACAAAATCAAATACCTCCCCTGAGTTTAACAGGTCTACAGCCTGCTCCGACCAAATGCAGGCTAATTTTTTTGTGTCCATCGGAAAGACAGACTCATAGGTAGAGAAAATTCCTAATTTTATTTTATTATGTTTCTTAGGCCTTTTTTTTAAGTCTGTAGGAAAAATTGATTTAAAAAAGTTTTGCTTTGGAGTTTTTTCTTTTGTTATTTATATTTTATGAAGTTAACTTTATTTGCTTATTGCAATAAGCTGTTATTCATAAAAGGTATTTTCTATGTGATGTAAGCTGTTATTCATAAAAGGTATTTTCTATGTGAAATATTTATGTGATTTGTCTGTTTATCATTCCACTGATCATCAGATGTGGCGCATATTATCCTAATGATACGAATTCTGGTCTTATCTCTGATTATTTCTGATGGTCATATTTTAACCACTTAATTATTTATTAGAGAATTTTAAGGCACATTTGTTCGCTCTAAAATTCCATACAATCATCTGAAGACCAATTTGTGATTCTGACCGTACCTTGCCTTGAGAGAATGTAGCTGTCTAGTTTATCTACTGTTGCAGAAATAAACAGACGCAATGTACAGTATCGACCTCGAGCACTCTATATACCTCGAGCACTCATCTGTCTGAAAAATGAAAGTGTTAGTCCTTCAATCCTGTCGACTCTTTGCAACCCCATGGACTGTAGCCTGCCAGGCTCCTCTGTCCATGGAATTCTCCAGGCAAAGAATTTGACCTTTAATATGTTTGGAACAGAAAAGTCGTGGTTTCTTTCTAAGTTGCTTCCTAACATGGGGTAGTTGGTTACCCCTTACATAACTTAACGTGTTTATATCTGTTTAATATAATGCTTGGTGCTCCCTAAGCATTCTATCTTAGACGTTTTGTGAAGTGGATGTACTCAGGAAGACATAGAATGAAAACAAAACAAATAAACAAACAACAACAAAAAAAGCATCGTTCATTCATTTATCCGTGCATTTATTTAATAATAAATAATTACTAGGCTCCTACCATATGCCAGGCGCTCTAATAAACACCGAGGTTGCAGAGGGGAGCGATATTGTTGCCAGTTGAGCATCCGTACGAGAAGTTTCCTTCCAGATCTACCCGGAAGTGGAGAGGAGGTCGCCAGGGTGACCTGAACCTACAAGCCCAGGATGAGCGGCGGGGCTAGGTGTGGAGCGGGGGCTGTGACCGCCCAAGCCCGGACCCCCTCGTCCTGGACCACCCGCTCAGGGCCCCTCTCTGGATGGGGAGGTGGGGCGCAGTCGGCTCCCGGCTGCGCCCTCCGCCAGGGCCTCCAGGGGGCGCTCGCACCCAGGCCTCGAAGCCTGCCTCGCGCCAGGTGAGGGGTGGCGCGCGGAGCTGGGGGAGCCGCGCGAGCGCGCGCTTTGCTGGGTCGGCGAAGGTGGTCAATTGAACCGCCGTCCCCCGCCGCCTGCAGGCGCCCTGCCCCTCCCTGCGGCTCCCGCATCTCTCCGGAGTCAAGTGGAGGGCGGTGCGATTCCCCCCAAGGCCGCCCCGCCATCCTCCAGACAGACCCCGCCGGCTGAAGCCCCGTCAGCCCTGGGGGCCGCGCGCCTGGTAAGTGCACCTGTCCTGGGCTAAGGCGCCGGACCGACTTTTGAGGGGTTCGCTCCGAGCCGCCGCCGCTATTCGGGAAGGGAAGAGCAGCGCGCAGCGTCTTAGTCCTGGGAACTTTAGGACTTAAGTCCCTCGACTAGGTTGCCATCCTCCCGGCTCCCTGAGCTTGGCGTGGGTGGAGAACGGATGGACCTGCGGGTCCAGAGGGGAATCGGGTCTCAGCACCCATCGTCCCGACTGCGGGGAAGTGGGAAGGGGGCTGTGTGGGGCCTTGGGGGGGACTCAGGCTCTCAGCCTCCTAACTTCACCTCCCCCTAACCCCTTCCAATAGGCTCCTGTAATAAAATGTAAGTGCCTCTCGGGGAGACTCGATCCCTGGGTCAGGAAGGTCCCTTATTGAAGGAAATGGCAATACTCCAGTATTCTTGCTGGAGAATCCCATGAACAGAGAAGTCTGGTGGGCTACAGTCCATGGGGTCGCAAAGAGTCAACGACTAACACCGTTTACTTAACTTTCAGGCTTAAAACTTGTCCACAGCCTCACAGGTCCCTTTACTCGGTCACGGTCCTCTGCTGCTGCTTCCTCTGCTGGTTGTGCTGTGTTGGTTTCTGCCGTGTATCAACGTGAATCAGCCATAGGTACACATATGGCCCCTCCTTCTGGACAGACAGGAGTTTTAAAGAACTGCTCGGGTTGTTTTGTTTTGTTTTGTTTTTTGTTTGTTTTTATTATTTCTGATTTTTGACCACTTTTATTAGTCTTTCATTTATTTATTTTCATCTATCTTTGTTCTTTGGCCTGTGCGGGCCTCCCATTGCAGGGGCCTCTCCTGTAGCTGGGCACCGGCTCTGGGCTCATGAGCTCCCGAGCTCTGGCTCGGTAGTTGGACACACGGGTCCAGCCACTTAGGGGCATGTGGGATCTTCCCGTGCCGGGGATGGAACCGGCGCCTCCCTTGCACTGCAAGGCAGACTCTTTACCCACTGGACCACCAGGGAAGCCCTGCTCAGGTTGTTCTTGACTCACTTGGTTTTTCGGTTCCCTGAACAGCAGTTTTGAGCTGTCCAAGGTGTTTAAACTGAGATGAAACCCTTCTCTTGGAAAAACTACCCTAACATCAGAGGAGATACTCTTTCATTTTTCTACTGCCTCTTAGCAGTCTCTGGTCTAAGTCCTTTGTGTTGTGTGTATGTGTGTGTGTTTTGCTTTGTGTCAAAAAAATCTACCCTGCATATCCCCTAAAACTTCCCTACACATAGATGTTTCCAACCCATGGCACTGTTCTGTAGTTAGTATACACTGGTTATGTTGGTAGCAATCTCCCACCACGAGCCAGAGGCAAGCAATGACCTTATATATTTGATTTGATGCACTTCAAGCTAAGGAAGGTCCTATGTTTATTACCCAGCTAATAAGACAGAGCTCTGGATGGCTGTGGCTGTGATTAGATAACTTCTGATGTTTACATTTCCCTTTAATGACCTGCTGCTTTGAGGTTAAATTCATTTATTGCCAGTACATTTATAAGGAAAGACTGACAGAATCAATCTCATAGATCAGGGCTCTGAGCTCAGAGTAGGTCAAAGGTTCTTATGTGTAGAGAGGTGGATAGAAATAGCAGGACAGCTGGGACACCTGTGTTCTTCGCACACACTAAATAAAGGCCTGAATCTCACTTGTCTCTGATGGGGAGTTCTGACAGTTTCCCAGGACCGGTTCAAGCCACATTAAAACTAGGTGCAAGTGTCTGCCTATAGGTAGAAGAGGCTGCTGCATGCTGGTCAGTTTCTAATGGTCGGCTGAGAACCTCTTGCCTACAGTGGAAGCAGAGGTCTGCTTATGTGTTACCCAGTGAAAATGTGTGTGGACATCAAGCCTATGCTCTTCCTCTGAGTGCTCAGTACCAAGTTTATTCTTCTAGACAGACTCTGGCATGGGGCCTCCCTGACTGGGCAGGCTCTTATACCCGAGCTCTGGCTCGTAGTTGGACACACGGGTCCAGCCACTTAGGGGCATGTGGGATCTTCCGTGCCGGGATGGAACCGCGCCTCCTTGCACTGCAAGGCAGACTCTTACCCACTGGACCACCAGGGAAGCCCTGCTCAGGTTGTTCTTGACTCACTTGGTTTTTCGGTTCCCTGAACAGCAGTTTTGAGCTGTCCAAGGTGTTTAAACTGAGATGAAACCCTTCTCTTGGAAAAACTACCCTAACATCAGAGGAGATACTCTTTCATTTTTCTACTGCCTCTTAGCAGTCTCTGGTCTAAGTCCTTTGTGTTGTGTGTATGTGTGTGTGTTTTGCTTTGTGTCAAAAAAATCTACCCTGCATATCCCCTAAAACTTCCCTACACATAGATGTTTCCAACCCATGGCACTGTTCTGTAGTTAGTATACACTGGTTATGTTGGTAGCAATCTCCCACCACGAGCCAGAGGCAAGCAATGACCTTATATATTTGATTTGATGCACTTCAAGCTAAGGAAGGTCCTATGTTTATTACCCAGCTAATAAGACAGAGCTCTGGATGGCTGTGGCTGTGATTAGATAACTTCTGATGTTTACATTTCCCTTTAATGACCTGCTGCTTTGAGGTTAAATTCATTTATTGCCAGTACATTTATAAGGAAAGACTGACAGAATCAATCTCATAGATCAGGGCTCTGAGCTCAGAGTAGGTCAAAGGTTCTTATGTGTAGAGAGGTGGATAGAAATAGCAGGACAGCTGGGACACCTGTGTTCTTCGCACACACTAAATAAAGGCCTGAATCTCACTTGTCTCTGATGGGGAGTTCTGACAGTTTCCCAGGACCGGTTCAAGCCACATTAAAACTAGGTGCAAGTGTCTGCCTATAGGTAGAAGAGGCTGCTGCATGCTGGTCAGTTTCTAATGGTCGGCTGAGAACCTCTTGCCTACAGTGGAAGCAGAGGTCTGCTTATGTGTTACCCAGTGAAAATGTGTGTGGACATCAAGCCTATGCTCTTCCTCTGAGTGCTCAGTACCAAGTTTATTCTTCTAGACAGACTCTTAGCATAATTTATTGAAAGCAGGAGCCGATGGTGTCCAGTGAGCGTCCCAGCATAAGCCAAGCACTTTCCCAGAGCTTCTAAATACTTCTTTAAAAATAGTCGTTCCAGGGCTTCCCTGCTGGTCCAATGGGTAGAGAGTCCACCTTGCAGTGCAAGGGGCACCGGTTCAATCCCTGGCCCGGGAGGATCTTGCGTGCTGCAGAGCGATTGGGCTGATGTGTCCAATTACAAGCCAGCGTTCTAGAGTGCATGTGCCCAGAGCCGGTGCTCTTCGACGAGATAGGCCACTGCAATGGGAGGCCCACACAGGCCAAGGAATAAAATGGATGAAAATAAATAAATGGAAGACCAATAAAAGAGGCCAAAATTTAAAAAAAAAGAAAGAAAGAAAGAAAGAAAGTCGTTCCAGGGTTTGTCAGTTGATGTTTAATTGTGCTTAAAAGGCTTCTTGTTGTTGGGCTTCCCTGGTGGTCCAGTGGGTAAGGACACCGCCTTGCAGGGCAAGGGGCACCGGTTCAGTCCCTGACCTGGGAAGATCCTGCATGCCACGGAGTGGCTGGACTGATGTATCCAACTCCCGAGCCAGATCTCTGGAGCGACAGAGGCCACTGCGATGGGAGGCCCACACAGGCCAAAGAACAAAGATAAATAAATGAAAGATCAATAGAAGTGGCCAAAAAAAAGGAGGGGCGGTGCTTCTTGTTTATCCCCAGGTCTCTGGTAGCTTCATGACATTTTGCTTTATTGGTTTGTCTTAAGGAGATCCTGCTTTGGGAGGTTTTGATTTTAAAAAGTGCCTTATACTATAGGGGTTTTTGATTTGCTTATAGACTTCTGATTTTTAAAATACTGCACTTCAGTTAATAGCAAGCAAAGATGTTATCTGTTTCTTAGGAAGTTTTATGTAGTATTGCAGAAAGCAGAGGCGTTGATTCTTCCTGTCAGCAGGTGATTGGAGTCCATCATCATGTCTGAACACTTTGACTATATTGACTATAAGGAATAATCACAGAGGTTTTTTTTTAGGTAAGAAATGGATTTATTCAGACTCAGAGAAAGCACACTCTGTAGACAGAGTGTGGGCCATGGCAGAGCAAATCCAGTGGCCCTGAAAACGTGGCATGCTTAGCTTTTATAGGCTGGGTAATTCCATATGTTAATGAGTGGGAGGATTATTCCAGTTCTTTTAGGGAAGGGGTGGAACTGTCATGGCGCCTCTGGGTGTGTCATTTAGCTTGCTGACTGAGGATCAAGGTCTGGTCTGCCATCTTGGACCCATTTGATTCTAATGGGTTTATACTGTGTCCTTGAGCTGTCATTTTTTTCAGAAATTGTGCCCTGCCTCTTTCCCTCCTAACCCTTACATTCCCTCCTCTAGAGATTTTACTCCCATATTCTTATGGGAGGCAGAAGGTGAAGGTCCGTCTTCTGTAATTGCTTCAAGGTTGAGCATGGGCATTGATCCTGCCTATCAGCGAGTAAAAATTTTCTTCCCCAGGTTGAGCATGGGCATTGATTGTGCTTAAAAGGCTTCTTGTTGTTGGGCTTCCCTGGTGGTCCAGTGGGTAAGGACACCGCCTTGCAGGGCAAGGGGCACCGGTTCAGTCCCTGACCTGGGAAGATCCTGCATGCCACGGAGTGGCTGGACTGATGTATCCAACTCCCGAGCCAGATCTCTGGAGCGACAGAGGCCACTGCGATGGGAGGCCCACACAGGCCAAAGAACAAAGATAAATAAATGAAAGATCAATAGAAGTGGCCAAAAAAAAGGAGGGGCGGTGCTTCTTGTTTATCCCCAGGTCTCTGGTAGCTTCATGACATTTTGCTTTATTGGTTTGTCTTAAGGAGATCCTGCTTTGGGAGGTTTTGATTTTAAAAAGTGCCTTATTCTATAGGGTTTTTGATTTGCTTATAGACTTCTGATTTTTAAAATACTGCACTTCAGTTAATAGCAAGCAAAGATGTTATCTGTTTCTTAGGAAGTTTTATGTAGTATTGCAGAAAGCAGAGGCGTTGATTCTTCCTGTCAGCAGGTGATTGGAGTCCATCATCATGTCTGAACACTTTGACTATATTGACTATAAGGAATAATCACAGAGGTTTTTAGGTAAGAAATGGATTTATTCAGACTCAGAGAAAGCACACTCTGTAGACAGAGTGTGGGCCATGGCAGAGCAAATCCAGTGGCCCTGAAAACGTGGCATGCTTAGCTTTTATAGGCTGGGTAATTCCATATGTTAATGAGTGGGAGGATTATTCCAGTTCTTTTAGGGAAGGGGTGGAACTGTCATGGCGCCTCTGGGTGTGTCATTTAGCTTGCTGACTGAGGATCAAGGTCTGGTCTGCCATCTTGGACCCATTTGATTCTAATGGGTTTATACTGTGTCCTTGAGCTGTCATTTTTTTCAGAAATTGTGCCCTGCCTCTTTCCCTCCTAACCCTTACATTCCCTCCTCTAGAGATTTTACTCCCATATTCTTATGGGAGGCAGAAGGTGAAGGTCCGTCTTCTGTAATTGCTTCAAGGTTGAGCATGGGCATTGATCCTGCCTATCAGCGAGTAAAAATCTCTTGAATACCTGATCTAGGGGCCCCAGGGGCAAGGCAACTCCTAGTTTTAGTCCATATGGGCTAAAATTCTTAGATAGCATCATCTTGATGTAGACGGTTGTTTGTAATTGGTTCCTTAGCCTTTTTATGGATCTTCTTGATGATTAGGCATGTTTTGTACCAGCACCAGGTCATAAATATATCTATAAATGACAAAAGACTTAAAAGGCATGGTCAAACATCTGATTACAGTGTACAGTAAAGGTGGATTACAATAACCAGAATTATAAACAATTACATGTAACTTAATATATTAAATAACCTTAGTTAACTATTTTTCTTTGCCATATCACAGAGATCCTGTAAAACATCCCAAAGTTACTTTTTAGTCAGATAAGATCATAAATCACTGTGAGACAATATTTTCTTTTTAATTGAAACTATATGAAGATATCTAAAGTAAGTACAAATCACTTAAAGGCAAAGAAATTCACCACAATTTGTCAACCTATAACCTGTTTGTCAGAAGCAGCAGTTTTTTTTTTTTAAAGATTTATTTATTTATTTATTTTGGGCGGGGGTCGGGTTGGGGAGGGAGGGGAGCGGGCGGGCCACTTCTATTGGTCTTTCATGTATCTATTTTCATCTGTCTTTGTTCTTTGGCCCATGTGGGCCTCCCATTGCAGTGGCATCTGTTGTCACAGAGCACCGGCTCTGGGCGCATGCGCTCCAGAGCTCCGGCTCGGTGATTGGACACATCGGTCCAGCCACCCCGCGGCACGTGGGACCCCCATCCGGTCCAGGGTTCACTGGACCACCAGGAACTGTCATGGCGCCTCTGGGTGTGTCATTTAGCTTGCTGACTGAGGATCAAGGTCTGGTCTGCCATCTTGGACCCATTTGATTCTAATGGGTTTATACTGTGTCCTTGAGCTGTCATTTTTTTCAGAAATTGTGCCCTGCCTCTTTCCCTCCTAACCCTTACATTCCCTCCTCTAGAGATTTTACTCCCATATTCTTATGGGAGGCAGAAGGTGAAGGTCCGTCTTCTGTAATTGCTTCAAGGTTGAGCATGGGCATTGATCCTGCCTATCAGCGAGTAAAAATCTCTTGAATACCTGATCTAGGGGCCCCAGGGGCAAGGCAACTCCTAGTTTTAGTCCATATGGGCTAAAATTCTTAGATAGCATCATCTTGATGTAGACGGTTGTTTGTAATTGGTTCCTTAGCCTTTTTATGGATCTTCTTGATGATTAGGCATGTTTTGTACCAGCACCAGGTCATAAATATATCTATAAATGACAAAAGACTTAAAAGGCATGGTCAAACATCTGATTACAGTGTACAGTAAAGGTGGATTACAATAACCAGAATTATAAACAATTACATGTAACTTAATATATTAAATAACCTTAGTTAACTATTTTCTTTGCCATATCACAGAGATCCTGTAAAACATCCCAAAGTTACTTTTTAGTCAGATAAGATCATAAATCACTGTGAGACAATATTTTCTTTTTAATTGAAACTATATGAAGATATCTAAAGTAAGTACAAATCACTTAAAGGCAAAGAAATTCACCACAATTTGTCAACCTATAACCTGTTTGTCAGAAGCAGCAGTTTTTTTTTTTTAAAGATTTATTTATTTATTTATTTTGGGCGGGGGTCGGGTTGGGGAGGGAGGGGAGCGGGCGGGCCACTTCTATTGGTCTTTCATGTATCTATTTTCATCTGTCTTTGTTCTTTGGCCCATGTGGGCCTCCCATCGCAGTGGCATCTGTTGTCACAGAGCACCGGCTCTGGGCGCATGCGCTCCAGAGCTCCGGCTCGGTGATTGGACACATCGGTCCAGCCACCCCGCGGCACGTGGGATCTTCCCAGGCCGGGGATCGAACCGGCGCCCCTTGCACTGCAAGGCTGTGTCCTTATCCACTGGACCACCAGGGAAAGCCCCAGAAGCAGCAGTTTAAGAATACTTTGGAGGAAGAGACCAAATCTAGTCTGGTCTTAACCCATCTCTATTAAAATCCATTACTCAACCCAACTAAATTATGATCATGAATAACTCTTTTGTTTATATTAATCACACAGTGAGGGTGGTTCCCTTTCTCCTCCAGAGACAGAGCGGCCCCTAACTTAGTTAATAAAGCTCTCCCCATTAAAGGGAAAGGACAATCAGGCACAAACAGAAACGAATGCAAAAACAATTTTCCATTAGCATTGCACAAAACAGGCTCCAGGAAAGTATAATGGTGGAATCTTTATACTCGTTTGCACGCGAGTCTTTTGCAAACCTAACTGAATGTATTCATATGGTTTGCACCATACATTTCTGTCTTCTCTTTACAAGTTTTCTGAAATTAACACTCTGGACCTTTCTGGCCACCTTTATTTACTTAAAGAAGGAATTTGTCCATTTGGAGGTGTCACGGGCACCATGCTGAGCTTACTGTGATTCCTATTCTTATTAGTTCTCACTAAGAGGCACTATCTTAAATAGATCAGAGACCTTTTACAGTCACAGTGTAATCCCCTCAGAGTCATGAGTCTCGGACTTGGACAATAAAGTGTCATGGCCTCGAGTACTGTCAAGCCAAGAGTAGCTTTATTAATTGTAGAACATATAATAATCAGAATCAAGGTTCCATTAATCAGAATTCAAATAAAGGCAAGCACAAATAATCAGAACTTCTTAAGTAAAATCAGAATTCAATTAAATAAAATCAGAACTCAATCAAATGCAAGCAGAAGTTCTTACCCCAGAGCTGGAGAGTCTCGATCTCACGTCAGGCACAGCCGATCTCTGTGAGCGAGCCTCCCACACAATCTTATCTTACTCTTTTATATTTTCTCAACTAGAAATCCCAAGTTAACTAGTAATCACAAAAGTGGTTATTACAAGAGCTTTTTGCTCCTCTAGAGACGCAAAAGTGGTTACTACTGGAGCTTTTTGCTCCTCTTCTAGTGCCTAGGTAAACACCTTTGTCCTCAGTAGGAACTGTGTTTTTACAGAAAACATTTTTACAATTCTTAATTTACAAAGGGAACTACGAGTTGCAGAAAGCATGTTACACTATAACTAAAAAGCACAAGTGGAAGAGCTTTTGTGCTCTGTACTAGCGCCTAGGTAAACATCTCTATCAATGTTTGTCAAAGGTGATAGTCTAAGCCTATAGACTGCTAATTTTATGATGGGCTATTTCAGGCACAGGCTTTTATCAGTAACTAGCTACTTAGTCATCCTCAGAGGAGGTCTCAGAGAGGCAGGGCTGCAGGCAGTGCTTATTGCTAGTGTGAAAAGATATTTGTCTGCTCGGCCCGGGTATCTTTTCTTGATCTCTCCTTTAAGAAGTGAACATGGAAAACCACAATGAGATACCACCTCACACCCGTCAGAATGGCCATCATCAACAAATTGACAGACAATAAATGCTGAAGAGGGTGTGGAGAAAAGGGAACCCTCTTGCATTGCTGGTGGGAATGTAAACTGATACAACCTCTATGGAAGAAGGAATTTGTCCATTTGGAGGTGTCACGGGCACCATGCTGGGGGAAAACTTTTTGATCAGAGACCTTTTACAGTCACAGTGTAATCCCCTCAGAGTCATGAGTCTCGGACTTGGACAATAAAGTGTCATGGCCTCGAGTACTGTCAAGCCAAGAGTAGCTTTATTAATTGTAGAACATATAATAATCAGAATCAAGGTTCCATTAATCAGAATTCAAATAAAGGCAAGCACAAATAATCAGAACTTCTTAAGTAAAATCAGAATTCAATTAAATAAAATCAGAACTCAATCAAATGCAAGCAGAAGTTCTTACCCCAGAGCTGGAGAGTCTCGATCTCACGTCAGGCACAGCCGATCTCTGTGAGCGAGCCTCCCACACAATCTTATCTTACTCTTTTATATTTTCTCAACTAGAAATCCCAAGTTAACTAGTAATCACAAAAGTGGTTATTACAAGAGCTTTTTGCTCCTCTAGAGACGCAAAAGTGGTTACTACTGGAGCTTTTTGCTCCTCTTCTAGTGCCTAGGTAAACACCTTTGTCCTCAGTAGGAACTGTGTTTTTACAGAAAACATTTTTACAATTCTTAATTTACAAAGGGAACTACGAGTTGCAGAAAGCATGTTACACTATAACTAAAAAGCACAAGTGGAAGAGCTTTTGTGCTCTGTACTAGCGCCTAGGTAAACATCTCTATCAATGTTTGTCAAAGGTGATAGTCTAAGCCTATAGACTGCTAATTTTATGATGGGCTATTTCAGGCACAGGCTTTTATCAGTAACTAGCTACTTAGTCATCCTCAGAGGAGGTCTCAGAGAGGCAGGGCTGCAGGCAGTGCTTATTGCTAGTGTGAAAAGATATTTGTCTGCTCGGCCCGGGTATCTTTTCTTGATCTCTCCTTTAAGAAGTGAACATGGAAAACCACAATGAGATACCACCTCACACCCGTCAGAATGGCCATCATCAACAAATTGACAGACAATAAATGCTGAAGAGGGTGTGGAGAAAAGGGAACCCTCTTGCATTGCTGGTGGGAATGTAAACTGATACAACCTCTATGGAAGACAATATGGAGATTCCTTAAAAAACTAAAAATAGAAGCACCTATGACCCAGCAATCCCACTATTAGGCCTATATCCTGATGAAATCAAAAATGAAAGAGGCACCTGTACCCCAATGTTCATTGCAGCTCTCTATACAATAGCCAGAACATGGAAGCAACCTAGATGTCCATCGACAAATGAGTGGATACAGAAGCCCTGGTACATATATACAATGGAATACTACTCAGCTGTTAAAAGAAATGCAGAAGACTCAGTCCTAATGAGGTGGCTGGCTCTAGAACCTATCATAAAAAGTGAAGTAAGTCAAAAAGAGAAAGACAAGTACAGTATACTCAGTCATATATATGGGATCTAGTAAGATGGTCATGATAACACACTCAGTGAACTCATGGAAAAACAGAGAATAGACATAAGGACATTGTGGAGACCGAACAGTGAGAGAGAGGCATAGAGGAAGTAACATCGAAACCTATACTGGCACGTGTGGAAAAGATAGCTATGGTCATTGTGCTAAGGGAATAGGAGTACCTACAATCACTTGGGGCAATGGTCTGGAGGGGTAGGTGGGGGGGAACTGGGTTGGGGGAGGGTCCAGGGATATGCGTATGAATGATCTGGGAACATACATGTTGGTGAACAACAAAACTCTGTAAAATCTTTAAAATAAAGAATAATTTAAAAAAAAAAAAAAAGAAGTGAACATGGAACTATCCCCTCATACTAATAACCACCCTCGTGGGAGCATTTAACATACCCACCAAGTTAGAGTAGAGGGGTCTTCTTCCCCGCATAGTGGCATTCCCTGCAAATAACCTAACTTCTCTTCCTCATCACTTTCCACATCAGAACTGTTCTCCTCATAATTAGGGTCCCAATATCTGTCAGTGAAGATGCCTTTGCTTGCGCATGACAGAGGTACTAGATTTTGTGGATTTTGAAGAGAAAAGGGGAGGAATTTGCTCTCTATATTTACTTTTCCAATTTTTGTCATGTTAATATTTTAAAACAAACACCCCTTTGGATCCCTCAGTAACCCATATCGCCTTGGCTACAGTAGCTAATCCCTGGAGTCACAAAATATCAAAACAGAAAAATTAAAATGTGCTTAAAGGAACACAATTCAAATGGATACAACCTCTAGGAAAATTGGAGATTCCTTAAAAAACTAAAAATAGAAGCACCTATGACCCAGCAATCCCACTATTAGGCCTATATCCTGATGAAATCAAAAATGAAAGAGGCACCTGTACCCCAATGTTCATTGCAGCTCTCTATACAATAGCCAGAACATGGAAGCAACCTAGATGTCCATCGACAAATGAGTGGATACAGAAGCCCTGGTACATATATACAATGGAATACTACTCAGCTGTTAAAAGAAATGCAGAAGACTCAGTCCTAATGAGGTGGCTGGCTCTAGAACCTATCATAAAAAGTGAAGTAAGTCAAAAAGAGAAAGACAAGTACAGTATACTCAGTCATATATATGGGATCTAGTAAGATGGTCATGATAACACACTCAGTGAACTCATGGAAAAACAGAGAATAGACATAAGGACATTGTGGAGACCGAACAGTGAGAGAGAGGCATAGAGGAAGTAACATCGAAACCTATACTGGCACGTGTGGAAAAGATAGCTATGGTCATTGTGCTAAGGGAATAGGAGTACCTACAATCACTTGGGGCAATGGTCTGGAGGGGTAGGTGGGGGGGAACTGGGTTGGGGGAGGGTCCAGGGATATGCGTATGAATGATCTGGGAACATACATGTTGGTGAACAACAAAACTCTGTAAAATCTTTAAAATAAAGAATAATTTAAAAAAAAAAAAAAAGAAGTGAACATGGAACTATCCCCTCATACTAATAACCACCCTCGTGGGAGCATTTAACATACCCACCAAGTTAGAGTAGAGGGGTCTTCTTCCCCGCATAGTGGCATTCCCTGCAAATAACCTAACTTCTCTTCCTCATCACTTTCCACATCAGAACTGTTCTCCTCATAATTAGGGTCCCAATATCTGTCAGTGAAGATGCCTTTGCTTGCGCATGACAGAGGTACTAGATTTTGTGGATTTTGAAGAGAAAAGGGGAGGAATTTGCTCTCTATATTTACTTTTCCAATTTTTGTCATGTTAATATTTTAAAACAAACACCCCTTTGGATCCCTCAGTAACCCATATCGCCTTGGCTACAGTAGCTAATCCCTGGAGTCACAAAATATCAAAACAGAAAAATTAAAATGTGCTTAAAGGACTTCTCTGGCGGTCCACTGGTTACAACTTCACCGTCCAATGCAGGGAGTGTGGGTTCAGTCCCTGGTCGGGGAGCTCAGGTGCCACATGCCTTGTAGTCAAAACACTGAGACATAACACAGAAGCAATATTGTAACAAATTCAATAAAGACTTTAAAAATGGTCCACATCAAAAAAATCTGTTAAAATAAAATGCACTTTATGGGGCTTCCCTGGTGGTCCAGTGGGTAAACAGTCCGCCTTGAAGTGCAAGGGGCACTGGTTCAATCCCCGACCTGGGAAGATACCACATGCCGTGGAGCAGCTGGACCCGTGTGTCCAATTACAAGCCAACGCTCTGGAGCGCATGCGCCCAGAGCCAGTGCTCTGCAATGAGAGAGGCCACTGTGATGGGAGGCCCACAGAGACCAAAGAATAAAGATGGATGAAAATAAACCAAAAATAAATAAATAAATAAATAAAAGAGGCCAAAATTAAAAAAAAAAAAAAAGCACTTTATGTCAGTGGCTCAGTGCATTAGAACAACCTTCTAGCACATGTTAATGGAGTTGCCATTTTTAAAAAATTTTTGGCCTCTTTTTTTTGTTTTATTTATTTATTTTCATCCATCTTTATTCTTTGGCTCCTGTGGGCCTTTCATGACAGTGACTTCTCTCTTTGCAGAGCACTGGCTCTGGTACATGCGCCAGGCGTTATCATGTGGACACACCGGTCCACTGCATTCCCCAACCCTGGCAGGATCAAACCGGTGTCCCTTGCATTAGCAAAGCGAACTCTTTACCCAGGCCCAACCTTTTTTGGCCCCTGGTACATGCCAGTTCCTGCAAATAACCTAACTTCTCTTCCTCATCACTTTCCACATCAGAACTGTTCTCCTCATAATTAGGGTCCCAATATCTGTCAGTGAAGATGCCTTTGCTTGCGCATGACAGAGGTACTAGATTTTGTGGATTTTGAAGAGAAAAGGGGAGGAATTTGCTCTCTATATTTACTTTTCCAATTTTTGTCATGTTAATATTTTAAAACAAACACCCCTTTGGATCCCTCAGTAACCCATATCGCCTTGGCTACAGTAGCTAATCCCTGGAGTCACAAAATATCAAAACAGAAAAATTAAAATGTGCTTAAAGGACTTCTCTGGCGGTCCACTGGTTACAACTTCACCGTCCAATGCAGGGAGTGTGGGTTCAGTCCCTGGTCGGGGAGCTCAGGTGCCACATGCCTTGTAGTCAAAACACTGAGACATAACACAGAAGCAATATTGTAACAAATTCAATAAAGACTTTAAAAATGGTCCACATCAAAAAAATCTGTTAAAATAAAATGCACTTTATGGGGCTTCCCTGGTGGTCCAGTGGGTAAACAGTCCGCCTTGAAGTGCAAGGGGCACTGGTTCAATCCCCGACCTGGGAAGATACCACATGCCGTGGAGCAGCTGGACCCGTGTGTCCAATTACAAGCCAACGCTCTGGAGCGCATGCGCCCAGAGCCAGTGCTCTGCAATGAGAGAGGCCACTGTGATGGGAGGCCCACAGAGACCAAAGAATAAAGATGGATGAAAATAAACCAAAAATAAATAAATAAATAAATAAAAGAGGCCAAAATTAAAAAAAAAAAAAAAGCACTTTATGTCAGTGGCTCAGTGCATTAGAACAACCTTCTAGCACATGTTAATGGAGTTGCCATTTTTAAAAAATTTTTGGCCTCTTTTTATTGTTTTTTTATTTATTTATTTTCATCCATCTTTATTCTTTGGCCTGTGTGGGCCTTTCATGACAGTGACTTCTCTCTTTGCAGAGCACTGGCTCTGGGTACATGCGCTCCAGAGCGTTGGCTCGTCATTGGACACACCGGTCCAGCTGCATTCCCCCAACCCCTGGCAGGGATCAAACCGGTGTCCCTTGCATTAGCAAAGCGAACTCTTTACCCAGTGGACCACCAGGGAAGCCCTGGAGTTGCCTTTAACTCTCTGCCTTTCTCCTGATTGAATGTAGATGGGAAAGACAGATTATAGAACTTTAATTCTTTTTAGGATGTTCTAAAATTCTCTAATGATTTTTCTTTTGAGGGAAGTATGTTATCAAAAATAAGAAGGTTGAAGTGATATAGCCTTTCTTTGAGTGAGGTTTTCTTATGGAGGCTTGTGATAAGTCCAAAATCAAACTCAGTCAGTCAGACAAGATGTGCTGTCTTTTCTGTGCAGTTTGAAAGAGTATATAGTAGAACCTCAGTTAGTATTAAACTCAACCATTGGGTATTGGCCAAAACTGTGACAGCAGAATAAAAACATAATAATGCCTATATATATATATATATATACAACCCTGGTGGCTCAGATGGTAAAGAGTCTGCCTGCAGTGCAGGAGACCTTGGTTCGATCCCTGAGTCAGGAATATTCCTGGAGAAGGAAAGGGAAACCCACTCCAATATTCTTGCCTTGAAAATCCTATGGATGGTGGAGCCTGGTGGGCCATTGTCCATGGGGTCGCAAAGACTTGGACACAACTGAGCAACTGACACTTTCTTTTTAAATGCCTATATGTCCCTTCAGTCGTTTCTATACCAGAAATCTCATTTATGTGGGAGCTTTCTGTTTAGTCTGTGAACTACTAAATATATATACACATCAGTATGAAATATAGTATATGTTTTCCATAAGTTAACAAGTGCTGGGCTTCCTCTGGTGGTCCAGTGGGTAAGGACACCGCCTTGCAGTGCAAGGGGCGCCAGTTCGATCCCTGGCCTGGGAAGATCCCATGTGACGCGGAGTGGCTGGACTGATGTGTCCAATTACTGAGCCGGAGCTCTGGAGCGCATGCGCCCAGAGCCGGTGCTCTGAAACGACAGAGGCCACCGCGATGGGAGGCCCACAGGAGCCAAAGAACAAAGATGGATGAAAATAGATACATGAAAGACCAATAGAAGTGGCTTGCCCGGTCCCCTCCCTCCCCAACCCGACCCCCGCCCAAAATAAATAAATAAATAAATCTTTAAAAAAAAAAAAAAAAAAAAAACAAGTGCTAGAATGTCCTGCACAGACTTTGTGACCCATCTATAGGACATTGTGGAATAAACTTGTGTGCTTTCATCTCTTTTTTCCTTCATTTTAAAATCTCAATACATTTTTCTGTATTGGTATATTGATATATTTTTGTTTGCTGCTACAAGCTCTTTTTCTCTGGATGAAGGAGGGGAAATAATAGTAGCTGGATGAACCTGTCTTTCTCTTCCTTCCCCAGAGACAAGAGCTGAAATATGGTTAGCTCAGATTATTAGCTCTGAAAGAGCCAGATTACTCTTTGAACTGAGGTGACTTTCTCATTTCAGAGGTCAGAATTCAACCTTCTCATTTCAGACCTGAGAAAACAGAAGCTGAGGGTTATGTGATTAGATACTAGTTAATGACAGCATCTCTGTTCTTGATTATTCAAAACACTTTTGCCAGTTGGGTTTCAGGTGTCTAGAAAGGGAAGCAGCTGTAGGTGGAATTTCATACAGGGTTACAGACTAACGATGCCAATTGAAATTATTTTGTGTTGTTAATAGACATCACATCATAGCAGAAACATTTTTACCATTTAGTAAAATCAAGCTGCCACTGATCTACATTTTTATTGTCAGGTTCCCACAGCAAAAAACTCTGAGTTACTCTACTTTTTGTTAATTCCATAGTTAAAATTTTTTAACAGAAAACTTTTTCCCTTCAGAATGGAGGGTTAGGATATTTGGATTACAGTGAGACTCTCTGGATTGTTTTTTTGGATAAAAGACTGTTTTCAGAATAATATTTGGAAGGGGTGGTGGTAGGCATGGGGAATCAAAACTGCAGATGCTCCAATGGAATTCAAGACAACACCCTGCTGACCAAGGTTGTTAGCCCTGTGGGGCAGGAAGGATAGAGGTCAAGTGCATCAGAAAAGTTGGTTCTGGAAAACCGTCCTGATAGCCTTTAATCCCCAGGGGCAGCACCATCAGTTAGAGTTAAGCAGAACTAAACATGCTCTTCTATGTCACAGCCACAAGAGGCTAGAAGGTGCTACTTGGAACTGACCAGACCAGGAGGAAGAAGGAAAAGGAAAAAAATAATCCCACAGAAAATTGACCACAGGCTGGCCCTCACATGCATTTGGGGTGCATACAATCTGAGAGAGCCAGAGGAGGTCACCTTAAGTTTGGTTTGACCTGGTTCCCAAGTAGTGGGCATTTCTGAGACTCTGACAGCAAATGCAAAAACCAGAGGAGGAAGCATGTTCATTTCAGGCTTAGGAAAACCCCATAGGCAGTTTTCAAGGTCATGAAGGAGGAAATAATAGTAGCTGGATGAACCTGTCTTTCTCTTCCTTCCCCAGAGACAAGAGCTGAAATATGGTTAGCTCAGATTATTAGCTCTGAAAGAGCCAGATTACTCTTTGAACTGAGGTGACTTTCTCATTTCAGAGGTCAGAATTCAACCTTCTCATTTCAGACCTGAGAAAACAGAAGCTGAGGGTTATGTGATTAGATACTAGTTAATGACAGCATCTCTGTTCTTGATTATTCAAAACACTTTTGCCAGTTGGGTTTCAGGTGTCTAGAAAGGGAAGCAGCTGTAGGTGGAATTTCATACAGGGTTACAGACTAACGATGCCAATTGAAATTATTTTGTGTTGTTAATAGACATCACATCATAGCAGAAACATTTTTACCATTTAGTAAAATCAAGCTGCCACTGATCTACATTTTTATTGTCAGGTTCCCACAGCAAAAAACTCTGAGTTACTCTACTTTTTGTTAATTCCATAGTTAAAATTTTTTAACAGAAAACTTTTTTTTCCCTTCAGAATGGAGGGTTAGGATATTTGGATTACAGTGAGACTCTCTGGATTGTTTTTTTGGATAAAAGACTGTTTTCAGAATAATATTTGGAAGGGGTGGTGGTAGGCATGGGGAATCAAAACTGCAGATGCTCCAATGGAATTCAAGACAACACCCTGCTGACCAAGGTTGTTAGCCCTGTGGGGCAGGAAGGATAGAGGTCAAGTGCATCAGAAAAGTTGGTTCTGGAAAACCGTCCTGATAGCCTTTAATCCCCAGGGGCAGCACCATCAGTTAGAGTTAAGCAGAACTAAACATGCTCTTCTATGTCACAGCCACAAGAGGCTAGAAGGTGCTACTTGGAACTGACCAGACCAGGAGGAAGAAGGAAAAGGAAAAAAATAATCCCACAGAAAATTGACCACAGGCTGGCCCTCACATGCATTTGGGGTGCATACAATCTGAGAGAGCCAGAGGAGGTCACCTTAAGTTTGGTTTGACCTGGTTCCCAAGTAGTGGGCATTTCTGAGACTCTGACAGCAGCAAATGCAAAAACCAGAGGAGGAAGCATGTTCATTTCAGGCTTAGGAAAACCCCATAGGCAGTTTTCAAGGTCAATGGAAGATGCAGTGTTCCAGGTAACCAAGCTCTCAAGAAGGCAGGACAACAGGAGGGTGAATCAGCCTTAACAGGACAGCAGGAAAAGGCTGTGTAGACTTCTACTATCAGATGATAAGCCACTTTGCTTTCTGGATTTAAAAAAAAATAATAACGATGTTGAAAATATTTGCAGGAAACAGAAAACTATAAAAATAGCATAGCTTGATTAAGGAACTAAACCAAATTTATGTATATATTTATTATAAACTCTATGTATTTGGTATAAATTATATACATATGTATGTATACACACACAGACATATATGGACATCTTTGTCAGCAGATTGGATATTAGAATATAGCAGAAGAAGCTTAGTGGGCTTCCCTGGTAGTCCAGTGGGTAAAGAGTGCAAGGGGCGCTGGTTCAATCCCTGGCTTGGGAAGATCCCACATGCCTCAGAGCAGCTGGACCAGTGTGTCCAATTGCAAGGCAGCGCTCTGGAGCACATGTGCCCAGAGCCAGTGCTCCGCAGTGAAAGAGGCCACTGCAATGGAAGGCCCATACAGGCCAAAGAATAAAGATGGATGAAAAAAAAAAAAAAAAAACAGTAAAATTTTAAAAAAAAGCAGCTTAGTGAACTAAAAATAGCTCATAATACATTTTCAAGAATTTAGAACAGAGTCAAAATCATGAACAGAAGAAAGCAACCTGTCTTCCTCCATCCTGCCTGGAGAAGCCCCTCCACCCATCAATGCTGGTATCTCTGCCTCGTGACTTATGTTCAGATAGTATTCAGCTTTTCATGGTTCATCTTAGGCATCTTTCCCCCCTGAAAACCTTCATGAGCTTCATACTGGGCCAGGCAGTCCTCTTCTGTGCCTCATATATTTTACTAAGTTTAAACATATGTTTTGTCTCTTTCATGAGGTAGTAAGTGCTTTAAGGAAGGAACTTTTGACTTAATCATTTTTGTAATTCCACTGGTCCATGTAAATGAAGGTAGAAAAGATGGGAAGCAAGATTACAAGGTTAAAGATGGTGTGATACTTAATGTGTCTAATGTGCTGTAGGGAGTGGCACGGGAAGGCTTCCTTGGGTGAGACAGAAAAATGTTGTGAGAAAGAAAGGTTGGGGCAGAACGGAATGATCTTGCCTGTGGTCTCCTCTTTGGCCCTTCTTCAGCACTGGTTTGTTTATAAATGTGAGTACGATGAGGGTGGGTGGCCTTTGCTGTTAACCACAGCAGGCTGCTTGTTTTAAATAGACAGTTCTCTCCAAAGGACTCAATCAAGATGCCACCCTTGTCATTTGCCCCGACCCTCGAAAGCATAGCTTGATTAAGTAACTAAACCAAATTCATGTATATATTTATTATAAACTCTATGTATTTGGTATAAATTATATACATATGTATGTATACACACACAGACATATATGGACATCTTTGTCAGCAGATTGGATATTAGAATATAGCAGAAGAAGCTTAGTGGGCTTCCCTGGTAGTCCAGTGGGTAAAGAGTGCAAGGGGCGCTGGTTCAATCCCTGGCTTGGGAAGATCCCACATGCCTCAGAGCAGCTGGACCAGTGTGTCCAATTGCAAGGCAGCGCTCTGGAGCACATGTGCCCAGAGCCAGTGCTCCGCAGTGAAAGAGGCCACTGCAATGGAAGGCCCATACAGGCCAAAGAATAAAGATGGATGAAAAAAAAAAAAAAAAAACAGTAAAATTTTAAAAAAAAGCAGCTTAGTGAACTAAAAATAGCTCATAATACATTTTCAAGAATTTAGAACAGAGTCAAAATCATGAACAGAAGAAAGCAACCTGTCTTCCTCCATCCTGCCTGGAGAAGCCCCTCCACCCATCAATGCTGGTATCTCTGCCTCGTGACTTATGTTCAGATAGTATTCAGCTTTTCATGGTTCATCTTAGGCATCTTTCCCCCCTGAAAACCTTCATGAGCTTCATACTGGGCCAGGCAGTCCTCTTCTGTGCCTCATATATTTTACTAAGTTTAAACATATGTTTTGTCTCTTTCATGAGGTAGTAAGTGCTTTAAGGAAGGAACTTTTGACTTAATCATTTTTGTAATTCCACTGGTCCATGTAAATGAAGGTAGAAAAGATGGGAAGCAAGATTACAAGGTTAAAGATGGTGTGATACTTAATGTGTCTAATGTGCTGTAGGGAGTGGCACGGGAAGGCTTCCTTGGGTGAGACAGAAAAATGTTGTGAGAAAGAAAGGTTGGGGCAGAACGGAATGATCTTGCCTGTGGTCTCCTCTTTGGCCCTTCTTCAGCACTGGTTTGTTTATAAATGTGAGTACGATGAGGGTGGGTGGCCTTTGCTGTTAACCACAGCAGGCTGCTTGTTTTAAATAGACAGTTCTCTCCAAAGGACTCAATCAAACCACGTTATTGTTCCTTTAACCCTTGTCATTTGCCTCCTGGGTCTTCAGGACCCTGCGAAAGTCATGGGAACAAGGAATGTGGATACTTTGATCTGATCATAGACAAATATCACCTCCACGGAACTAAGGATGAGGCGCTCCCGTCCAGGTTTGTATCTGTTCTTACCTCGTGGCATTATAGTGGCACTATCTGGCCACTGGGTTCCTCAGTAAGTAATTAGGAAGCATTAAGTAATTAACCAGGAGCAGCGCAGCGCCACCAGTCATTATCCTCAATCCCTAAGTGGAGAGCAAATTGTAGTGGGGAAAAAAAAGTGATTTTAGTGAGTGGAGAAAATATCCAGAGCATCTAACCACAATCACTAATTAAGCCATTAACCAACCAAGATCACTCTCCCTAGGCAGGGCGACACTGGATGCCAGAAATGAACTGAGTCTTAGAAATATCAAGAGCACAACCAAAACCCTGCTCTGCGATCCTAAGGTGGGGTGCAAGGCAGGGTCCATATTGGTTATCCTGTTCTAAGTAGTAACAGGAAGAATCCAGTGCAAACATGTTTAATCAATAAAAAGGATTTAGGGGATCAGGAAAAGGAAGATTCCACAGTAAAGAAGGGAACTAACTAATCAGGAGAGGTTAACACTGTAACCGATAACCTCAAAATTCTCATGATTTCACACAATATAAAAGTGTGTTTCCATACAGTTCAGTCCAGTTTTCCTGCTCAAGCAACAGTCTGGGGATGCTGTCCTCTGAGTGGTTACCCAGACTCTCTCCACTGTGGTTCTCCACTCAGTCAGCAGATGGAGAAGGAAGAGGGCAGATCACTCGAGAAGGCCAGGCTTGAAAGGGGAGACAGGGATTTGACCCACATTTCATTGGCCAGAACTCAGCCTGGGAAATACAGTGAGCTGTGAGCCCAGGAACAAAGGAAACACTGGTAAATGTTTAATTGGCTTTCACCAGCTGCAGTGGGAGCCAAATGTCTTCTGGCTTATTCCCACTGAGAATAGGGTGCCTCGGTCCCTGTATTCTAAGAAAGACATGGAGATTCACCTTGAGTCTGGGGCACATCCCTGAGAAGATGAACTGACCTGGGAACTGTAATGGGCTTGTGACTCCAGGCCCACTGGAGCCCACCTCTTGAGCTGGAGGTGGGGTCGGCTTTTCCTGAAATGTCCGGGCTACATGGGAAAGTGGGAAATATCAGAAAGATAACACCGGGACAGATGGTAGTTAGTGAACTAGCAATATTCATCTAAGGTCCTCGTCCTAGAAAAATGGAATATCAAAAAGAGATGCCAAGGGCTTCCCTGGTGGTCCAGTGGGTAAGGACACTGCCCTGCAGTGCAAGGGAAGCCGGGTCGATCCCTGGCCTGGGAAGATCCCACGTGACGCAGAGTGGCTGGACCGGTGTGTCCAATTACCGAGCTGGAGCTCTGGAGCACGTGCGCCCAGAGCCGGTGCTCTGCGACAACAGAGGCCACCGCGATGGGAGGCCCACACGGGCCAGAGAACAAAGATGGATGAAAATGGACAAATGAAAGAGCAATAGAAGTGGCCTGCCTGCTCCCCTCCCTCCCCATCCCACCCCCACCAAAAATAAATAAATAAATAAAATCTTTAAAAAAAAGAGAGAGAGAGATGCCAAGCTAGTTCAAGGATCTGGGGAAAACTCTGGGAGAGACACGTGACATGGTTATTTACTGAAACCTGTGCCTTCCAGACACTTGGGCACTGGGGATGAACTATAACAAAATAAAGGGCACTGTATTTCCTAGAGTCCCACACTCCTTGATCTTGTGAAATTTTATTCATTTTTAATATTCTTTGCTTTTCAGATTCAAAGCGGCTGAATATACTCAGGATTCCCCGAGTGCCACCGTCTCTCCAGTTGTGTGTTTGGGACTTTGCCATCATCAACCCAGGGAAAGATGTTCAGGAAACTTTCCCTTAAAGGTTAGAGGTGCTTTGAAATCTCCAGCATAGTCCTGAAATACCATCTTGTTTCCTGACCAAACGAGATCTCCCACCATTTAGAAGAGCCCTGAGCGTTGACCGCCCAGGAGAAGGGGTGAGGTTGGAAGGGAGAGAGAGAAAGACATGGAGGGCTGGAAGGCTGGAGGGAGGGAGAGCAGAGGAGAGAGAGAGAGAAAGGAGGGATGTAGGGGATGTGACAGGCATTTAGAGACAGAATACCGGTGCTTGGGTCTCCGACTCACCACTCCAGCCAGGGGGCGCTCCAGAGTAGACATCACCATCTTTTAACCCTGGTAAACCTGGGAACTACACAGCTCAAAAGTACCAGTTCAACAAACATTTTTTATTTTTTTAAGTTTTTGGCCACTTCTATTGGTCTTTCATTTATTTATTTTCATCCATCCTTGTTCTTTGGCCTGTGTGAGCCTCGCATCGCAGTGACCTCTCTCGTTGCAGAGCACTGGCTCTGGGCGCATGCGCTCCAGAGCTCCGGCTTGGTAGTTGGACACATAGTCCGCGGCACGTGGGATCTTTCCAGGCCCAGGGATGAACCAGCGCCCCTTGCACTGCAAGGCGGTGTCCTTACCCACTGGACCACCAGGGAAGCCCCCTCAAAAAACATTTTATTTAAACGTTTTATTTAAAGGATTCCCCAGTGAGAGGATCTACAGGTGGGAAAAATTTATGTATCTCTCTCTCTCTCTCTCTCTCTCTCACACACACACACACATATATGTGTATATATATATATATATATATATACACATACATAATGAATATTGGAAAAACCACAGAATTATTTTAAAATGATGAGCTACAATCACATGTACTGGCAGGGAAGGATACTCGAGACATAAGGTTGAGGAAAGTTTACTAACAGTCTCTATGGTGTGGGTGCTTGTTTTGATTGTTTTTAAAGTAGAGATAAATGATCAGGTTTGGGTTTACAGCCAGGCTAGCGCTCACAAGCTCTCACTTGTTTGTTCAGAGTTTTGTTCAAGACTCTGAACTTAATTTTGTATTTCTCATAAAAAGTGTCTCTAAAAAACATAATTGTAGGATCAAAATCTGAATCATTCCGATATTTGACTTTGGTAACTCAGACAGTCAGAGTTCAGAGCCGTTATCTTTTCTATCATCCCCAAAAAATGCCTCCTGCAATTCCTTTTGAGCTATTCCGTCTCTTACTTGTAACCCCTGGCAACCCTCCATCTGTTTCCACACCTGTCTCTAAGTGAGATAATTCATGGGCTTTGTAATAAGAAATGCATCATTCAGCTGGCAGGCATTGTCTCTACACTATGTTTCTCATCATCTTCCTCCAAGTTGTGCTTTTCCCTGTTTCCCAGGGACCTGTTTCATGACCTCCCATTTCATTTCCTTTAACCTATAATCCTTTAGATCCACTCTCTCATCATCTGAAACCTGGAACTACACAGCTCAAAAGTACCAGTTCAACAAACATTTTTTATTTTTTTAAGTTTTTGGCCACTTCTATTGGTCTTTCATTTATTTATTTTCATCCATCCTTGTTCTTTGGCCTGTGTGAGCCTCGCATCGCAGTGACCTCTCTCGTTGCAGAGCACTGGCTCTGGGCGCATGCGCTCCAGAGCTCCGGCTTGGTAGTTGGACACATAGTCCGCGGCACGTGGGATCTTTCCAGGCCCAGGGATGAACCAGCGCCCCTTGCACTGCAAGGCGGTGTCCTTACCCACTGGACCACCAGGGAAGCCCCCTCAAAAAACATTTTATTTAAACGTTTTATTTAAAGGATTCCCCAGTGAGAGGATCTACAGGTGGGAAAAATTTATGTATCTCTCTCTCTCTCTCTCTCTCTCTCACACACACACACACATATATGTGTATATATATATATATATATATATACACATACATAATGAATATTGGAAAAACCACAGAATTATTTTAAAATGATGAGCTACAATCACATGTACTGGCAGGGAAGGATACTCGAGACATAAGGTTGAGGAAAGTTTACTAACAGTCTCTATGGTGTGGGTGCTTGTTTTGATTGTTTTTAAAGTAGAGATAAATGATCAGGTTTGGGTTTACAGCCAGGCTAGCGCTCACAAGCTCTCACTTGTTTGTTCAGAGTTTTGTTCAAGACTCTGAACTTAATTTTGTATTTCTCATAAAAAGTGTCTCTAAAAAACATAATTGTAGGATCAAAATCTGAATCATTCCGATATTTGACTTTGGTAACTCAGACAGTCAGAGTTCAGAGCCGTTATCTTTTCTATCATCCCCAAAAAATGCCTCCTGCAATTCCTTTTGAGCTATTCCGTCTCTTACTTGTAACCCCTGGCAACCCTCCATCTGTTTCCACACCTGTCTCTAAGTGAGATAATTCATGGGCTTTGTAATAAGAAATGCATCATTCAGCTGGCAGGCATTGTCTCTACACTATGTCCCGCCAGCCTGGAGACACCCTCTCTCATCATCTTCCTCCAAGTTGTGCTTTTCCCTGTTTCCCAGGGACCTGTTTCATGACCTCCCATTTCATTTCCTTTAACCTATAATCCTTTAATTGCGTATTGTCTTTGTTTCTCTCCCACTCTGCTCATTTTCTGACAAAAAAGCAAAGAACAAAAATTACATACGTGTGTTTCTAGGCCAGACACTTTATTTTTCACTAGAGATGAGAATTTTCAAGCAAAATGAACATGCCTAAAATCTATTTAAAACTTCAGATAGGGGCTTCCCTGGTGGTCCAGTGGGCAAAGACACCGCCTTGCAGTGCAAGGGGTGCCAGTTCGATCCCTGGCCTGGGAAGATCCCACATGCCGCAGAGCAGCTGGACTGATGTGTCCAACTACCAAGCCGGTGCTCTGCAGGGACAGAGGCCACTGCGATGGGAGGCCCACACAGGCCAAAGAACAAAGATGGATGAAAGTAGATAAATGAAAGACCAATAGAAGTGACCAAAAAAAAAAAAACAAACCTTCAGATAAATAAAAATAGCTAGTAAAGTTCATAAAATCAACAGCAGTGCTTTTACTTTAACTAGATTATGGTGCCTGTTTGCATATGTTTTCTTGAAGAGGTAATATACGGTGCACAGAGAGGCTCAGGGCTATTTATTGCTGCTTAAAATTGGCTTTTTGGATCAGCTACACTTCCTTAAGCATCTTAACGTTTTAAATTGTGCATTACAAGTCAAAATGCTACATTCAGGCAGCAGTTCAATGCAGTAGACTGTCCAGTACAATAGACCATAAACTATTTGATCACTGTGGTATCAGTGCAGTAATTATCTGTGATTAAATTTCTTTTATGTGAATTGAATGAATAAGAAGCTTAGTTTAACTGTACCTGTATTAGTTCCAATTAAGTTCATCTGTATGTAATAGTCAGCCATTTTGTCTTGCAGAGGGATTTTACAGGTACTAGGCAGTTTGGGATGCACATGGCCACGTGTCCCAAATTCTGTAAGAAGTCAGTCTCCTGGGTGTCAGCTCTGTAATATCTGGAAGTGTGGGCCTGGAATTCACGGTCTCGGGAGGTAACTGGTGCTGCAGCCTTCTCATCTGTGTTCCAGGCTGGCAACAGACGAGGAAGAATAAACACTTAATAAGGAGGCTTCACCTAGAAGCTCTACACAAATTTCTCACATCTCTATGGCAGATACACCAACATCTGACTCAGTCAACTGTTCATGAGAATCGGAAATGTCATCTTTTAACAGGATTGCAGTATAGCAACCCCAAACTGGCAACCTGTTACAAAAGGAAAAGGGGAGATTAGATGGGGTGAAGAAATTTGCATTCCTGGCCTCTGTCTTAAATGATACCGTGATTTAAAGATGTTATATCTCTTCATACTACTTTGAATTCTGTTAAAAGATAAAGTGCATAAAAACCTTAACTAAAAAAAAGGAGTAGGGCTTCCCTGATTGTCCAGTGGGTAAATAGTTCGCCTTTTAGTGAAGGGGACACCAGTTTGATCCCTGGCCCAAGAGAATACCACATGCCTTGGAGCAGCTGTGCCGGTGAGTCCAGTTATGAGCCAGCGCTCTGGAGCGCATGCACCTGGAGCCGGTGCTCTGCAACGAGAGAGGCCACTGAGATGGCAGGCCCACACATGCCAAAGAATAAAGATGGATGAAAAATAAACAATGACTTAGAGTCAAAAAAAAAATAAGTAAATTTGAAAAGAGTAAAACCTAGTTCAATCAGAACAGTATATCATCAGAATTGAGATAGAGTCATAGTATCTTAGGGCACAGATGGACTGCATTTGATCAGATTTCCCAAAGTCAATAGACAAATAAACTATTTTTGATCACTGTGGTATCAGTGCAGTAATTATCTGTGATTAAATTTCTTTTATGTGAATTGAATGAATAAGAAGCTTAGTTTAACTGTACCTGTATTAGTTCCAATTAAGTTCATCTGTATGTAATAGTCAGCCATTTTGTCTTGCAGAGGGATTTTACAGGTACTAGGCAGTTTGGGATGCACATGGCCACGTGTCCCAAATTCTGTAAGAAGTCAGTCTCCTGGGTGTCAGCTCTGTAATATCTGGAAGTGTGGGCCTGGAATTCACGGTCTCGGGAGGTAACTGGTGCTGCAGCCTTCTCATCTGTGTTCCAGGCTGGCAACAGGCGAGGAAGAATAAACACTTAATAAGGAGGCTTCACCTAGAAGCTCTACACAAATTTCTCACATCTCTATGGCAGATACACCAACATCTGACTCAGTCAACTGTTCATGAGAATCGGAAATGTCATCTTTTAACAGGATTGCAGTATAGCAACCCCAAACTGGCAACCTGTTACAAAAGGAAAAGGGGAGATTAGATGGGGTGAAGAAATTTGCATTCCTGGCCTCTGTCTTAAATGATACCGTGATTTAAAGATGTTATATCTCTTCATACTACTTTGAATTCTGTTAAAAGATAAAGTGCATAAAAACCTTAACTAAAAAAAAGGAGTAGGGCTTCCCTGATTGTCCAGTGGGTAAATAGTTCGCCTTTTAGTGAAGGGGACACCAGTTTGATCCCTGGCCCAAGAGAATACCACATGCCTTGGAGCAGCTGTGCCGGTGAGTCCAGTTATGAGCCAGCGCTCTGGAGCGCATGCACCTGGAGCCGGTGCTCTGCAACGAGAGAGGCCACTGAGATGGCAGGCCCACACATGCCAAAGAATAAAGATGGATGAAAAATAAACAATGACTTAGAGTCAAAAAAAAAATAAGTAAATTTGAAAAGAGTAAAACCTAGTTCAATCAGAACAGTATATCATCAGAATTGAGATAGAGTCATAGTATCTTAGGGCACAGATGGACTGCATTTGATCAGAGGTTGCTCCCCAGGATGAACAATGTTCCAGGAGCAACCACAGCTTCCCATCCGAACAGTAGCTCATGGAGGTCTGGAAGGTGTATATCGGATCTGTGTGTCTGACTGAAGAATTCACTTCAGAGGACAGAAAGAAGCAGAAGGTAAGGTTCCTTCCTACCACAGAAGGCATCTTTGTTTAGTCTGGGAAACAAGTTGAATAAAGCCTTCAACTTTTCATGTATTCAATATACAAGAGCTCTTAATACAGTGATAGAAGACAATCCGCAAGTCAGTGTGGGACTTTTTTTTTTTTTTTCCAAATGTGTAGAGGATCAGTGCTGTAAGTGACTGCGTGTGGTCCGCTGACGAGGCAGTAAAGCACAATGATGTCCTGGGTGGGAGAGAAATCCAAAAGGGACGGGATATATGTGTGTGTATGCTCACTCATTCTGCTGCGCAGTAGAAGCTACCATAACGTTATAAAGCAACTATATGCCAATAACAGTTAATTTTTAAAAAGTAAAGGAAGCCAAGGTTTGAAAAAGAGTAGGGAAGGAAATCCAGATTGCAGATTCGGGAGTTGGCATTCACGGAGCTTTGCTCTGAGTCAGGCGCTTTACCAGGTGCTTTATGTGATCTGTGGGGTGATCATTGTTATTCCTTTTTTAAAAATTTTTTTATTTTACTTTTAACTTTTACAGAGTTTTGTTGTTTACAGATACGTATGTTCCCAGATTAATCATATGTATATCCCCCCCATTCCACACCTCCAGACTGTCGCACAGCAGCCCTGCACGATCTGCTTTTCTCACAGCACAATGACAATAGCTATTTTCTCCACATATGATAGTACAGGTTTTCACTTATGTTGGTCTTTCATTTATCTATTTTCATCCATCTTTGTTCTTTGGCCCGTGTGGGCCTCCCATCGCAGTGGCCTCTCTTGCTGCAGAGCACCGGCTCTGGGTGCTGCACTCCAGAGCTCCGGCTCGGTAATTGGACACATCGGTCCAGCCACTCCGCGGCACGTGGGATCTTCCCAGGCCAGGGATCAAACCGGCGCCCCTTGCACTGCAAGGCAGTGTCCTTACCCTCTGGACCACCAGGGAAGCCCTATTCCATTTTTTAGATGAGGAATCGGAAGCTCACACAAGTAACTTCTTGCTGTTGAACAGCCAGACATGAGAGGGAGCAGAACTGGAATGCAGGTCTGTTCCAGAATCTATGCTCTTCCCATTACAGAATCCCACCCAGGATGGGAGTCGGGTGGGAGAGTGTTGTAAAACGTGTTGTGGTCCAAGCATCACAAGCTCGGAGGTTCTGGTTGAGGGCACGTTTTATACTCAGATTTCACTAGCTCGCAGTTCCCACTACTCACTGAAGAATTCTAATTTTTACCTAGTGAATCCATCTACGCTGCTACCTGCTCCAGCCTCTCCCCCCTGGGAAAACTAGCCCTTGCTGACCTTGACTGCTCCATGCAGACCCCCAATTCCTTCCCTACCCAGCCATAATTCTCTCAGTCTTGACAGTTCGGCAGTCGCTTTCGCTGTCAGAAGCCACCAGGCAGGGGAAATCGGTGACATCGCAGGATGGATGAACTCACTGAAACATTTATCAGGGTCTCTGTGAGAGGGGAGGTAAGCCAGAGCTCTGAACCTGGCTATTACCCAGAGGCAGGTGTTGGCTTAGGGAGAGGAGGCAGACAAGATGCATGATAATTGCCAATTGTGGAAAACGCTAAGAAGAAAATAAACAGAGCCCTGTGATAGGAAGTAATGAGAGGCAATGGGAAGGTGGGAGGACTTCTAAGAAGAAGCCCTTTCTTTTCACAAGGATAGCTTTTTTTTATTTTATTAATTACTTTATTTATTTATTTGGCTGCCTTGGCCCTTAGTTGTGGCACGCAGGATCTTTCCTTGGGGGAGGGCACGGATTCTATTGCACATGGGCTCCAGAGCCCACAGGCTTCTGTCGTTGTGGCATGCAGGTTTAGTAGCTCCACGGTGTGGGGGATCTTAGTTCCCAGACCAGGGATCAAACCTGAGTCCTCTGCACTGCAAGGTGTATTCTTTACCACTAGGCCACCAGGGAACCTCTAAATCCCACACAGAGCAGAGAATTCCACCAACCTCTTTCATCTCTCCAAATCAGTGGTTCTGGAACTTGGCTGTCATCAGAATTGCTGAGAGGACTTTCAAAATTACAAATACCTGGGCTCTGCCTTTAGCCACAAGAGTGAGTTAGTTTGGGATGGGTCGGGCATGAATTTTGAAGTTCCCAGGTAATTCCAGTGTGTAGGCAGGCATGCAAATCACTGGTCTAAAGCAGTGATTCTCAAACCACTTGAGCACGCACCAGAATTGTCTGCAGGGACTAGTTACCACCCGGCTGGCTGGTTTCCATTGCCTGACTCAAGGTCATGGCCTGGTTGCCTCAAGAAAGTCACCGTGGCTCCTGATTTTATGATCTGTGGTTCTCATACTTAGGGCAGTGGCTCTCAGCCTTTAATGGGCATATGAATCAGCTGGGAAGCTTGTTAAAATGCAGTTCTGAGTGGTTGCCAGTGGCTGGCGTGGTGGGCAGGGAGGAAATGGAGAGTTGTTTTCATGGTACAGAGTTTCAGTTTTGTGAGGTAGAAAGGCTTCTGGAGATTGGTCACACAGCAATGTGGATATACTTAGCACTCCTGAACTGTACCCTTAAAGACAGTTAAGATGGCAAATTCTGTGTTATGCCTATTTTAGCACAGTTACTTAAAAGTGCAGATTCAGTAGGTCTGGGGCAAGGCCTGAGTGTCCACATTTCTTATAAGCTCCCGAGTGATGCAGATGGGAGTGCATGCAGAAGCGCGGGTTCAGGGGCGCCAAGATTACCAGGAGTATTTGAGAAATAATCTTCCATGGGCTTCACCTCCAAAGGTAAGATAGATTGTTTGCAGATGCAAAGTGGATTCTGGCATTTTATTTTATGTCCAAAGTAAAAGTGTCTAAGTATTTCACAGCTCTCTAAAGTGCAGTGATTTCCCTAGTTCATCAGGCTAGGGATGGAAAAGATCTTCAGCTGCAAGACCCTCCAGAATCTAGGTCATGGGCAGGCTGTGGGTTAATGATTTTCCTGAAGCTCCTGGAAAGTCTGTCACCTGCTAGCTGATCAAACCTTAGGCCCCACAGTGTGACATGCCTGACGGGTGTCCACGTGGCCTTCTGTCTTATCACCAAACCACCCCAACCCATCTCCAGCCCAGAGCAAGACCAACCAAACCCACTGCTGGCACGTCTGGGCAAACCTAGGGTCATACAGAGCTCTAACGTTTCCTATGTATGTATACTTGCTCTATAGTGGAACCTTGGCCCATCGTCTCATTTAATGCTGCCAACAACCTGTGCGGTATCTATTGTTAGTATCCCCATTTTATCGGTGAGAAAATTGAGACTCTCTTTGAGAAACACATAGAGCCAGTATGTGACAGAGCCAGGATGTGAAATGAACTTCCTCTGGCATGGATGCCCAGGCTGTTTACACCGTGGAGATGGCTTTCCACTGGCCAGAAACTGGGGCCAAGAGTGGAATCTGTGGCTCAGGAGCACTGATTAACATTAGCGCCATAACCAGTGTGCCTAGAAAGAGTCCTCCATTCAAAGTACACTTCTCCATGTGGTGATCATTTTGTATTGTACAAAAATATCAAGTCATTCTGTTGCACACCTGAAACTCATATTATATTGTAAGTCTTTTATACTTAAATAAGCAAAAGACAAAGTGAAGCTAATGTTGCAGTGTAAATCAATTATACTTCAATAAACAAACAAAAACCAAAGCATTCTCAGGGTCCCGAACACATGGCTTTCCACAGCTACATAATAGCTTATTATACAGAGCTGTAACCTGTATAATAGGTTATTATACAGAGTTTTTATATAATAACCTGCGCTAAAGGGTAAATAAGGCTTAGCTTTCCCAGCAAGTAAATGAAGTTTTGAAAAAAGTAATTTGTTAACCTAAATGGGTCCTTGGTTGATAGAAAGTGTAATAGAGGACTTCTTTGGTGGTACAGTGGATAGGAATCTGCCTTCCACTGTGAGAGACATGAGTTCAATCCCCAATCTGGGAAGATCCCACATACCTCAGAGCAGCTAAGCCTGAGCACCACAACCATTGAACCTCTGCTCTATGTCCCGGAAACCACAGCCACTGAAGCCCACACGCCTAGAGCCCACACTCCCAAACAAGAGAAAAGGTGGCAATGAGAAGTCCTTGCACTGCAACGAACAGTATCTCTCACTTGCTGCAAGTAGAGGAAGCTTCTTGTGTGAAATCCAGCACAACTCCCGCCCCAAAAGAAGAAATTGTAAGCAGGAATTCATGGGGGAGTGAGCTGAGGATTGAGTCGGAGGGACTTTTTTACCTAGACATGATCTTTGAAACTAAAAGAGACCCTGCATCATCAGGTCCCGTTTTTCTTTGTTTAAAGATGTTTCCATAAAGCCAAGTGAAGTTTGAACCTGGTTTCCTGTAAATTCTCCCAGATCAGTTTACATAACTTTTTTTCACCTAAGCTCCTCCCCTCCCCATGTTCTAAATAGGAATTACAGATGAGATGATTAGAATGCATGTCTAAGTATGGACTGAGCATTTATTGAGCACCTATTTGCCAGATTCTGTGCTGGAAATACAAAAATCAAAATGCGTGGTTCCAGGAAATGCACACTATCCTGTGTAGAGGCATTGTCTTGGGTGCTAAGGCAACCCCAAAGAGGAAGTGACGCAACACCTGGAAGAAACTCTCTAGCTGGGTGTTGAATGGTGACAGGCTTACAACTTTACCAGGCCAGAAAGCAGGGGCAAGAACCTTCCAGACAGAGAACTAGAGAAGGCTACTTGAAAGCCCACAGCAGACGGTTCCACCTGGAGCTGAGGGATATGTGAAGAACGGCAGGGTGTGGTATTCAACCAGGTGGCAGGGCCAGAGAAGTTTTAGGGAGAAATGAAGGTGTGACTGTGAGAGGCATCCACAGAGGTGTGTGCAGCCTGAGTGAGCTGGAGGCCACTGGGATGATCACACAGCTCCAGGGCCCTAGAGGAAGGGAAGGCAGACTCCGGGTACCAGGACTCTCTTTCTCTGAGCTCTCATAACAGTGCTTTACAGGACCTGACCCTCAATCTGAGATCTTAATTTCAATAGCAATGGCAGAGAAATACCAAAAAGGTACAAATAGCTGCGAAAATTTGTCGGAAAGAGAACATGAGTTCAATCCCCAATCTGGGAAGATCCCACATACCTCAGAGCAGCTAAGCCTGAGCACCACAACCATTGAACCTCTGCTCTATGTCCCGGAAACCACAGCCACTGAAGCCCACACGCCTAGAGCCCACACTCCCAAACAAGAGAAAAGGTGGCAATGAGAAGTCCTTGCACTGCAACGAACAGTATCTCTCACTTGCTGCAAGTAGAGGAAGCTTCTTGTGTGAAATCCAGCACAACTCCCGCCCCAAAAGAAGAAATTGTAAGCAGGAATTCATGGGGGAGTGAGCTCAGGATTGAGACGGAGGGACTGTTTTACCTAGGCATGATCTTTGAAACTAAAAGAGACCCTGCATCATCAGGTCCCGTTTTTCTTTGTTTAAAGATGTTTCCATAAAGCCAAGTGAAGTTTGAACCTGGTTTCCTGTAAATTCTCCCAGATCAGTTTACATAACTTTTTTTCACCTAAGCTCCTCCCCTCCCCATGTTCTAAATAGGAATTACAGATGAGATGATTAGAATGCATGTCTAAGTATGGACTGAGCATTTATTGAGCACCTATTTGCCAGATTCTGTGCTGGAAATACAAAAATCAAAATGCGTGGTTCCAGGAAATGCACACTATCCTGTGTAGAGGCATTGTCTTGGGTGCTAAGGCAACCCCAAAGAGGAAGTGACGCAACACCTGGAAGAAACTCTCTAGCTGGGTGTTGAATGGTGACAGGCTTACAACTTTACCAGGCCAGAAAGCAGGGGCAAGAACCTTCCAGACAGAGAACTAGAGAAGGCTACTTGAAAGCCCACAGCAGACGGTTCCACCTGGAGCTGAGGGATATGTGAAGAACGGCAGGGTGTGGTATTCAACCAGGTGGCAGGGCCAGAGAAGTTTTAGGGAGAAATGAAGGTGTGACTGTGAGAGGCATCCACAGAGGTGTGTGCAGCCTGAGTGAGCTGGAGGCCACTGGGATGATCACACAGCTCCAGGGCCCTAGAGGAAGGGAAGGCAGACTCCGGGGTACCAGGACTCTCTTTCTCTGAGCTCTCATAACAGTGCTTTTACAGGACCTGACCCTCAATCTGAGATCTTAATTTCAATAGCAATGGCAGAGAAATACCAAAAAAGGTACAAATACATAGCTGCGAAAATTTGGATCTGGAGCTTATCTGGTGGCTTAGTGGGGAAGAGTCTGCCTGCTAACGCAGGACATATGCGTTTGATCCCTGATCCAGGAGGATCCCGTGTGCTGAGGAGCAACTAAGCCCATGTGTCATCACACCACAACTAGAGAGTGACCCCTGCTCACCGCAAGAAGGGAGAAGCCCAAGCAGCAGAGAAGACCCAGGGTGGCCAAAAATAAAATAAATAATTTGGTTTAAAAAAAAATTTGGATCTGAAAGGAATAACAGTCTTAACAAGAAGTAGTAGGAATATTAAGGTATTAATGTTTCTGAAGTGAGGTTGGAGTAAGTTAAAGGTTTCCACATGCCCTTGTGTAACCAAAACCATGCCAAGGAGAAAGAAATGCAAAAAGGCAAAGTGGTTGTCTGAGGAGGCTCTACAAATAGCTGAGGAAAGAAGAGAAGTGAATGGCAAAGGAGAGAGGGAAATATATACCCAGATGAATGCAGAGTTTCGGAGAATAGCAAGGAGAGATAAGAAGGCCTTCTTCAATGAACAATGCCAAAAAATAAAGGAAAACAAAGAGTGGGAAAGTCTAGAGATCCCTTTAAGAAATTAGGGATATCAAGGGAACATTTCTTGCAAGGATGGGCCTGATAAAGGACAGAAATGGTAAGGGCCTAACAGAAGCAGAAGATATTAAGAAGAAGTAGCGAGAACACATAGAAGCACTAGCCAAGAAAGGTCTTAATGACCCTGATAACTACCATGGGGAGATGCCTCACTTAGAGCCAGACATCCTGGAGAGGGAAGTCAAGTGAACCTTAGGAAGCATTACTAAGAACAAAGCTATGGGCTTCCCCTGGTGGTCCAGTGGGTAAGGACACCGCCTTGCAGTGCAAGGGGCGCCAGTTTGATCCTTGGCCTGGGAAGATCCCACGTGCCGCAGAGCGGCTGAACCGATGTGTCCAATTACTGAGCCGTAGCTCTGGAGTGCATGCACCCAGAGCTGGCGCTCTGCAACAACAGAGGCCACCGCAATGGGAGGCCCACAGGAGCCAAAGAACAAAGACGGATGAAAACAGAGAAGTGAAAGACCAATAGAAGTGGCCCGCCCAGTCCCCTCCCTCCCCAACCCGACCCCCGCCCAAAATAAATAAATAAATAAATCTTTAAAAAAAAAAAAAAGAACAAAGCTAGTGGAGGTGATGGAATTCCAGCTGCACTATTTAAAATCCTAAAAGATGATGTTAAAATGCTACACTCACCATGCCAGCAAATTTGGAAAACTTAGCAGTGGCCACAGGACTGGAAAAGGTCAGTTCTCATTCCATTCCCAAAGAAGGGCAATGCCAAAGAATGTTCAAACTACCATAAAATTGCAGTCATTTCACATGCTAGCAAAGTTATGCTCAGAATCATTCAAGCTAGGCTTCAGCAGTACATAAATCGAGAATTTCCAGATGTATAAGCTGGGTTTAGAAAAGGCAGAGGAACCAGAGACTAAGTTGCCAACATTTTTTGGATCATGAGACAGCAAAGGAATTCCAGAAAAACACGTTCTTCTGCTTCATTGATTATGCTAAAGCCTTTGTCTGTGTGGATCACAACAAACTTTGGAAAATTCTTTAACAGATGGAAGTATCAGACCACTTTACCTGTCTCTTGAGAAACCTGTGAGTTAAGAAGCAACAGTTAGAAGCAGACATGGAACAGATGACTAGTTCAAAATTGGGAAAGGGGTATCACAAGACTGTGTGTTGTCACCTTATTTATTTAACTTATATGCAGAATACATCATTTGAAATGCCGACTGAATGTCTCACAAGCTGGAATCAAAATTGCAAGGAGAAATATCAACAACCTCAGACATGCAGATTGCACCACTCTAATGGCAGAAAGCGAAGAGGAAATACAGACCCTCTTGGTGAGGGTGAAAGAGGAGAGTGAAAAAACTGGCCTATGACTAGTCTGGGAACATACATATCTGTAAACAACAAAACTCTGTAAAAGTTAAAAGTAAAATAAAAGGGGCTTCCCTGGTGATCCAGTGGGTAAGGACACCACCTCGCAGTGCAAAGGGCGCCGGTTCGAGCCCTGGCCTGGGAAGATCGCACGTGCTGCGGAGCGGCTGGACTGATGTGTCCAATTATTGAGCCGGAGCTCTGGAGCGCATGCACCCAGAGCCGGTGCTCTACAATGACAGACGCCACCGTGATGGGAGGCCCACAGGAGCCAAAGAACAAAGACGGATGAACATAGAGAAATGAAAGACCAATAGAAGTGGCCCACCTGCTCCCCTCCCTCCCCAACCCAACCCTCGCCCAAAATAAATAAATAAATAAATCTTAAAAAAAAAAAAAAGAATATTTTCTTTTTTTTTAAAAAAAAAGTAAAATAAAAGTTAAAAAAAAAAAAAACTGGCCTAAAACTCGATATTCAAAAAACTAAGATTATGGAATCTGGTCCCATCATTTCATGGCAAATAGAAGGGGAAACAATGGAAACAGTGACGGGTTTTATTGTCTTAGCCTCCAAAATCACTGCAGATGGTGACTACAGCCATGAAATTAATAGACACTTGCTCCGTGGAAGAAAATCTATGACAAACCCAGACAGTGTATTAAAAAGCAGAGACATCACTTGCCAACAAAGGTCCATATAGTCAAAGCTGTAGGTTTTCCAGTAGCCACGTAAAAATGTGAGAGTTGAACCATAAAGAAGGCTCGGGTGAGAAGAATTGACGTTTTCAAATTGTGGTGTTGGAGAAGACTCAGGAGAGTCTCTTGGATTGCAAGATTAAACCCATCAATCCTAAAGGAAATCAGTCCTGAATATGCATTGGAAGAACTGTTGCTGAAGCTGAAGCTCCAATACTTTGGCCACCTGGTATGAAGAGACAACTCCTTGGAAAAGAGCCTGATGCTGTGAAAGACTGAAGGCAGGAGGAAAGACTGAAGCATGTCTCACAAGCTGGAATCAAAATTGCAAGGAGAAATATCAACAACCTCAGACATGCAGATTGCACCACTCTAATGGCAGAAAGCGAAGAGGAAATACAGACCCTCTTGGTGAGGGTGAAAGAGGAGAGTGAAAAAACTGGCCTATGACTAGTCTGGGAACATACATATCTGTAAACAACAAAACTCTGTAAAAGTTAAAAGTAAAATAAAAGGGGCTTCCCTGGTGATCCAGTGGGTAAGGACACCACCTCGCAGTGCAAAGGGCGCCGGTTCGAGCCCTGGCCTGGGAAGATCGCACGTGCTGCGGAGCGGCTGGACTGATGTGTCCAATTATTGAGCCGGAGCTCTGGAGCGCATGCACCCAGAGCCGGTGCTCTACAATGACAGACGCCACCGTGATGGGAGGCCCACAGGAGCCAAAGAACAAAGACGGATGAACATAGAGAAATGAAAGACCAATAGAAGTGGCCCACCTGCTCCCCTCCCTCCCCAACCCAACCCTCGCCCAAAATAAATAAATAAATAAATCTTAAAAAAAAAAAAAAAAAAATTTTCTTTTTTTTTAAAAAAAAAAAAAAAAAAAAATTAAAAAAAAAAAAAACTGGCCTAAAACTCGATATTCAAAAAACTAAGATTATGGAATCTGGTCCCATCATTTCATGGCAAATAGAAGGGGAAACAATGGAAACAGTGACGGGTTTTATTGTCTTAGCCTCCAAAATCACTGCAGATGGTGACTACAGCCATGAAATTAATAGACACTTGCTCCGTGGAAGAAAATCTATGACAAACCCAGACAGTGTATTAAAAAGCAGAGACATCACTTGCCAACAAAGGTCCATATAGTCAAAGCTGTAGGTTTTCCAGTAGCCACGTAAAAATGTGAGAGTTGAACCATAAAGAAGGCTCGGGTGAGAAGAATTGACGTTTTCAAATTGTGGTGTTGGAGAAGACTCAGGAGAGTCTCTTGGATTGCAAGATTAAACCCATCAATCCTAAAGGAAATCAGTCCTGAATATGCATTGGAAGAACTGTTGCTGAAGCTGAAGCTCCAATACTTTGGCCACCTGGTATGAAGAGACAACTCCTTGGAAAAGAGCCTGATGCTGTGAAAGACTGAAGGCAGGAGGAACAGGGAAGCCTGGCGTGCTGCATTCCATAGGGTAGCAAAGAGTGGGACATGACTCAGCGACTGAACAACAACAGCAGCCTCCCTGGATAACTACTGGCTGCTTCTGTGGGAGCTCATAGTGACTGTCAGGCAGGTGTTACTGTAGCACTTATTATGGGCAGCACCTTGGCAGTACCTGCTCATCTGTTTGCATTAACTTTCTCTACCACTGCTTCCATCTTCCTCTCAGCCACACTTGCTATCTGGGAGGTGTTGGACGAGCTTTGCAGGCTTCCTGGCTAATCTCCCCGTGACTGTTGGGTCAGGGTGACCTGATTCCTATTTGCCCAAGCATAGGAAAAACACAGTTTCTTTCCAACCTGTTTTTCAACCGCGGATATGTAGAGAAGTAGGGAGTTCTTTTCCCACTCAGTGCTCTACCAACACACACACACATACAATGAACAGCAATAGCACAACATTTAGAAAAAGACTTCCTGTGTTATGTGGCTCTTTAAACAACCTTTGCTGCATATAGACTGATTGACTCTTGGTTAGACTCAACTTTATAGTTGAAGAAACTGAAACTCAAATTGCACTTAGATCTAGCCATACAGCTAATTCGTGGCAAAGTTGAAACCAGAGGCATTTAACACTTAGCCAGCACTTTTTCATTACACCTTCTCCTAATTTCCTCTCAAGCCATTTATAAAAGAAACATCTGGGGACTTCCCTAGCAGTCCGGGGGTTAATACTCAGAGCTTCTATTGCAGGGGATCCATCCTTGGTTAAGGAACTAAGATCCTGCATGCCACATGGCGAGGTGCAAAAAAAATTTTTTTAATAAAATGAAAAAGATCTGGAGAAGCAAAATGATCCATGTAGAACTCATCATTCAATAATCATCCACCCTAGTCCCGAATTAAGGATATAGATAAAATTCCCCTGAAACATCCTATAGGGAAAGTTTCTACTGAACCATACTTGTTTGATTAGATATTACTTCTTTGATTCCTGAAGTCATCCCTAAAGAAATGGCCTGGAGGAAAGCAAAATTCAATGAAAAAAAGGAATCTTTTAGGCAGAGAGAACTCCTGTTGTTCTGAGCATTTAAACCTCCAAAGATAGTATCATGATTGATGTTATGAGCATGTACAGCTAGGAACCTTAGAATCTGCATATACTTTATAAATATTAAGATAATACTTCTAGAAAGTTACAACCAGATCATGAAGAATATATTGTCATATATGCTTCATGCATATTTCATATGCATAAAGCATGAAATTAATGTCCCTGACTTTAACCTAAAAATCTGTGCAGCAGACCATCCTTTTACCAAAATTACTTTGCTCTTAATCTAATCCAACTGAGAAGAAGATGCCTGAAGCCTCACATGGGAAGACATTTATCCTCTGAAAACCAGGTCTCATGTAAATAGAGGATGCTAAAACTAGAAAAGAAGGTTACCAGGTCAGGGTCTTTGCATTTTTAAAAGAGGATTTTTAGCCACTGAGAGATGTTCCAGGATCAGAGAAGATTTAGCTATTTGCCTTTTGAAAATTATGATGATACAGTTTTTGTATATCCGGATTTTCTGCCATCACTAGGATTAGATTTAGTTTTTAATTTATCTGAATTGTGGTGCATCATAGTTACCTAAGTTTTGGGAGGAGTTTGGGGCATTGTATTAAGAAGATGTCCACCATCTCAAGAATACCCCATCTACTATTTGGACTTCAGCCATTCTACTTCCAGGAATTCATTCTAAGGAAATATTTCAGAAGGGAAAAATGCTAATCATGCAGAGATGTTTATAATCAGCTTTATTTATGATAGCAAAAAGCAGAACAAGCAACAATTTGACAGTGTTTGAATAAACAACGATAGCAATTCAATTTGAATATTTTGTAACCATTGAAAATGGTACATAGAAAAGCCTATAAGGAACAATCACATGTGAGTATCCTAGCTCATCATTTTACACTTTAGTGGTTTACAGATTGTGTTTATGTTATATATCATCTCATTTCTGCTTCATAATAACCTTGTGAAATTGAAGCAGCTCTCTCCATGTGCTGAAAACAAAACCAAACTACTGGAGCTGACATGGTTTGTCTGGGATCCCTTGTGAAATATTCAGCACATTGACTGCAGGATTTGAAAGTCATAGGCTTACTGACCAAGAATGCAAGGACCAGATAACAAGTTGCAGATAGTTGTGCTATTAAAACAAAGTGTTTTTCTTCTAAGGGTATATGTGTGTGTTGGGCGAGGGGTGTGTTTTTTTGTGTTTTGTTTTGTCTTTTGGTAAAATTCCTTCAAACACTCAGATTATTCTCAGATTATTTATCCTAATCATTGATGTGAAGTTCTTCAGCTTCCTTATTAGACATCAGAATCTTGAGATTACCTAGGACAGGTTCTCTTTGCTTCTTACAGATACATACTAAATCATAGTCATGGCCTGCATTCTCATACAGACAAGAAGATGCTCTGGGATGGCCAGATATGTGGCTTTTACACCCCACTCACCTATTATGTCCCCAACTCCAATGTTGCACGGCCACAGGGGAGCCTAATCCCACTGGATCTTGCTTGAGACATTCACTTGTATACCGCTAAAGTAGATCCTCTCTGAAAATCAAGTCCTTGAGTCCTTTGGGGTGGAAGTTTCCAGAGCTGCCTTCTGGAAAGGTGTCCTGTAATAGCCAGAGTGATTGGGTGGATACATCATCTCCCAAGTAAAGTGATCAGGCGTTGAGCTTGTGTTCCTGTTTTGATATGACAAATCTCTCCCTCTGTTTCTCTTTGTTTGCTCTAAGTCTCAGTGTCTTTTCTAAGACCTCAGCATTGTCCACAGGGAATGTTCTTTCTGATTCAAGCATCTCCAGACCTGGAACAGGTAGCACATCCGACAGACTCAATATTCTCCTTCTCAGCGCAGAAACGGACATTTGCGCCCGTAGAGATCAGCCTTCTTCTGGTGTAGCAGGAACAATTTCAGTGGAAAAGTCGTCTTTAAAGGGTCACTGCCTAGCAGCGACTTGATTGTAAACACAGATATGATCTGAGAAACTGAAGTCCCCAAGTAGTTATCAGTGGGCATTCAGGCCATGATTTGTAATGTGTGTGTGTGTGTGTGTGTGTGTGTGTGTGTTTAAATTCTCAGGTATGATGGACTTTCAAAGATCCCAGTTTGAAAAACACTGCTCTAAACCCATGGCCACAGCCCCCATCTCTCCTGCCTTGCAGAATCAAGCTTTCTGGGGGAGCTTCCCCCCCACACCATCTCCACTTCCTTCTCTGAAGCATTCTGGGACCAAGCCCTGCCACTCCACTGACTCTGTCCTTCTAGCAGCTCCTTCAGAGAAATCGACAGGCATAGCCCTTCAGTTGACATGTGCACTGTCCCGGGGCCATTTAGCCATAACGACCAATGGAAACTGATAATAAATAACCCACCCTTCACATGGCTTTCTACTGAGAGATTAAACTGCAGGTGCCCATAGAATGACTTGCTTGACAATAAACGCCTCGTTTGTTCTCTCCTTTTCCTCATTTCCACCACTGTTTCTTGGGATCATCTCCCAAGTAAATAGCTTGCCTTCAAGGCCTTATTTCAGGATTTGCTTTTGGACAAGCCTCAAATAAGACTCCATAGTTCTTCTGGGAAGTAGTTACTTCTTTCTGATGCAGAAACATGGGGCTACTTGTCTTCCCATTGGCTGAACCCAAGAAGAAGGCAGGAGACCTGGCTGTGTATAGGCATGGCCTGTAGGAGAATGAAGCAGCCCAGAAGAGGCTGAGGGAATGCTTCTGGAGGAAATGGGGTACAGCAATGTGTTCCTGTTTTGATATGACAAATCTCTCCCTCTGTTTCTCTTTGTTTGCTCTAAGTCTCAGTGTCTTTTCTAAGACCTCAGCATTGTCCACAGGGAATGTTCTTTCTGATTCAAGCATCTCCAGACCTGGAACAGGTAGCACATCCGACAGACTCAATATTCTCCTTCTCAGCGCAGAAACGGACATTTGCGCCCGTAGAGATCAGCCTTCTTCTGGTGTAGCAGGAACAATTTCAGTGGAAAAGTCGTCTTTAAAGGGTCACTGCCTAGCAGCGACTTGATTGTAAACACAGATATGATCTGAGAAACTGAAGTCCCCAAGTAGTTATCAGTGGGCATTCAGGCCATGATTTGTAATGTGTGTGTGTGTGTGTGTGTGTGTGTGTGTGTGTTTAAATTCTCAGGTATGATGGACTTTCAAAGATCCCAGTTTGAAAAACACTGCTCTAAACCCATGGCCACAGCCCCCATCTCTCCTGCCTTGCAGAATCAAGCTTTCTGGGGGAGCTTCCCCCCCACACCATCTCCACTTCCTTCTCTGAAGCATTCTGGGACCAAGCCCTGCCACTCCACTGACTCTGTCCTTCTAGCAGCTCCTTCAGAGAAATCGACAGGCATAGCCCTTCAGTTGACATGTGCACTGTCCCGGGGCCATTTAGCCATAACGACCAATGGAAACTGATAATAAATAACCCACCCTTCACATGGCTTTCTACTGAGAGATTAAACTGCAGGTGCCCATAGAATGACTTGCTTGACAATAAACGCTCTCGTTTGTTCTCTCCTTTTCCTCATTTCCACCACTGTTTCTTGGGATCATCTCCCAAGTAAATAGCTTGCCTTCAAGGCCTTATTTCAGGATTTGCTTTTGGACAAGCCTCAAATAAGACTCCATAGTTCTTCTGGGAAGTAGTTACTTCTTTCTGATGCAGAAACATGGGGCTACTTGTCTTCCCATTGGCTGAACCCAAGAAGAAGGCAGGAGACCTGGCTGTGTATAGGCATGGCCTGTAGGAGAATGAAGCAGCCCAGAAGAGGCTGAGGGAATGCTTCTGGAGGAAATGGGGTACAGCAAATAGACCATAATCAGCACAGTACCTTTAGAGGCAGACAGGCTAGCCTACTGTGCTTATTCAGTGGAACTCTGTGTGGCCATTGGATTGTGTGGGGCCCTAGGACTTATTAGGCCTACATGTATTTCCTGATTTTCCTATAATATTGAATAGATACACTTTACTTTTGCAAAGGGATAAAAATTAAAGATAGTCTATATCAAAAGATAAAAATCATGCTTCTAAATAAAATGAATCCTCTTTGTAAAATGTATACATTATAGGGGTCTTCCTTGGTGGTCCAGTGGGTGAAGAGTCCACCTTGCAGTGCAAGGGGCGCCAGTTCGATCCCTGACCTGGGAAGATCCCACATGCCTCAGAGCTGTTGGATCGGTGTGTCCAATTACAAACCCGTGCTCTGGAGCACATGCGCCCAGAGCCGGTGCTCTTCAACAAGAGAGGCCGCTGCAATGGGAGGCCCACACAGGCCAAAGAACAAAGATCGATGAAAATAAATGAATGAAAGATCAATAAAAGAGGCCAAAAATTAAAAAAAAAAAAAAAGTATACATTATAAACATGTGACTCAACACAGCCTAAAAGTCTAATCTGGTTTTCATTTGGGGCCCATTGTGATGAACCCAGGGCACTCTAATTAGGATGTCAGTACCTCTTTGTAATAGTATCTCAGTGTTTCTGCTTAGGGCCCAGATGAGAAAACAAGCAAACCTAGTAATATTGTCATTACATTGAGGAACAGGTACAATTACAAAAGCCTCGTAGAATTTACAAAAGTTCTGCTTAGATGAAGCGATAGCAAAATGCAATTTCAAGTCAAGTTTCACTTTTAAATATGTTTTATTTAACTCTTCACGATAGACACATTTAAACGTCTTGGTATTGAAGGAAAAAGTCCAAGGAGGAAAACAGCACAAAGCATATTTGATAGAATACATATTGTCAGCCCCTTCTCTCCTCAAAGGATCCCCTGGTGGCTCAGATGGTCAAGAATCTGCCCTGCAGTGCAGGAGACCCAGCTTTGATCCCTAGGTTAGAATAGCCACCCACGCCAGTATTCTTGCCCGGAGGATTCCATGGACAGAGGATCCTGGCAGGCTACAGTCTGTGGGACTGCAAATAGTCAGACACAAATGAGCAACTAACATTTTCCTTGTTCCCTCCTCAAAAGAGTCATCCTTTCACTGTTTTTAAAAAATATATTGTTGGGCCTCCCCTGGTGGTCCAGCAGGTAAGGACACCACCTTGCAGTGCAAGGGGCGCGGGTTCGATCCCTGGCCTGGGAAGATCCCACGTGCCGCGGAGCGGCTGGACTGATGTGTCCAATCACCGAGCCGGAGCCCTGGAGTGCATGCGCCCAGAGCCGGCGCTCTGCGACAACAGAGGCCACCGCGATGGGAGGCCCAGAGGAGCCGAAGAACAAAGACGGATGAAAATAGAGAAATGAAAGACCAATAGAAGTGGCCCGCCCATCCCCCTCCCTCCCCACCCCACCCCCCAAAAAAGCTAAATAAATAAAATAAATGTTTTTAAAAAATATATATTGTTCAACTGATGCCAGAATTCCTAGCAAGAATCAGGCAAGATCTTGTTCTTTCAATAGCATGGTTTGTCCCTCTGTTCATCGCACAGTTCCCCACAGTTAGACTTTTCTCCCCCTGCAGATATCTCCCATCAGGACACCAGCTCACAAGGGAAAATCAGAGTATGGTTAACCATTTGGTCTGGACTAAATAAATGCTTTGGGATTTTTAAACATTAGGTAAAATAAAGTTAAGTTTACCTTTTTAAATTTAGCTGTGCAGCTGATTAGCATCAACTACATACACAAGACCACGGTCACCACAGGCCATCCCCAAACCTTTCCCATCTTCTCCAGCTGAAACCGAATCCGTCAAACAATGACCACACAGTCCGTGCCCCAGCCCCTGGAAAGCACCATTCTATTTTCTGTCTCTAGAATTTGACGATTCTGCATACCTCATACAGGATAAATCATACAGTATGTATTCTTTTGTGTCCAGGTTATTTCACTTAGCATCATGTCTTCAAGGTCCATGACATTGGAGATTGGGTCAGAATTTCCTTCCTTTTTAGGGCTGAGTACTATTCTGTTTTTTAGAACGTTTTTTCAATGGACATGAGTTTGAGCATGCTCTGGGAGATGGTGAAAGACAGGGAACTGGTGAGCTAAAGTCCATGGGGTTGCAGAATGTCAGACACAACTGAGCGACTGAACTGAACTGACATTTTGTCTGTCCATTCATCTCTTGATAGACACAGGTTTTCCACCTTTCAATTATTTTGAATCATGCTGCTACAGTCTTTATCATGTATAGATATCTATTGTATACACACATATCCAAGTCCCTTAAAATTTGATTTTTTAAAAGATTCCTAGCCCATACAGCATGTGATATGTGTTCAAACTATGATGAGAGGCTCTTCTTTCAAGAGATTAAACAGTTCCAAAGACTTTACCCAGAAGTCATACATTTGAAATATTTTCCTAATTTTGAAATGTAGATAGAAAATAAGTGTAAACCAGGAGAGAATCTTAAACCAAATGTTATAAAAGTGCAGCTTAATGACTAGTGTAAATATCAAATACCACGACCACTGTAATACACCCTGCATTTATACTTCTCATTTCATAGGTATTTGTCTTCGTTTCCTGGAACTGAACATGAACCCATGAAAACGTAGGGGCTGAGTTGGAGTGCTCTTGTGGGTGTGCTTAGTCGCATCCAACTCTTTGTGACCTGTGGACTGTAGCTGCCAGGCTCCTCTGTCCATGGGACTCCAGCTCACAAGGGAAAATCAGAGTATGGTTAACCATTTGGTCTGGACTAAATAAATGCTTTGGGATTTTTAAACATTAGGTAAAATAAAGTTAAGTTTACCTTTTTAAATTTAGCTGTGCAGCTGATTAGCATCAACTACATACACAAGACCACGGTCACCACAGGCCATCCCCAAACCTTTCCCATCTTCTCCAGCTGAAACCGAATCCGTCAAACAATGACCACACAGTCCGTGCCCCAGCCCCTGGAAAGCACCATTCTATTTTCTGTCTCTAGAATTTGACGATTCTGCATACCTCATACAGGATAAATCATACAGTATGTATTCTTTTGTGTCCAGGTTATTTCACTTAGCATCATGTCTTCAAGGTCCATGACATTGGAGATTGGGTCAGAATTTCCTTCCTTTTTAGGGCTGAGTACTATTCTGTTTTTTAGAACGTTTTTTCAATGGACATGAGTTTGAGCATGCTCTGGGAGATGGTGAAAGACAGGGAACTGGTGAGCTAAAGTCCATGGGGTTGCAGAATGTCAGACACAACTGAGCGACTGAACTGAACTGACATTTTGTCTGTCCATTCATCTCTTGATAGACACAGGTTTTCCACCTTTCAATTATTTTGAATCATGCTGCTACAGTCTTTATCATGTATAGATATCTATTGTATACACACATATCCAAGTCCCTTAAAATTTGATTTTTAATAGATTCCTAGCCCATACAGCATGTGATATGTGTTCAAACTATGATGAGAGGCTCTTCTTTCAAGAGATTAAACAGTTCCAAAGACTTTACCCAGAAGTCATACATTTGAAATATTTTCCTAATTTTGAAATGTAGATAGAAAATAAGTGTAAACCAGGAGAGAATCTTAAACCAAATGTTATAAAAGTGCAGCTTAATGACTAGTGTAAATATCAAATACCACGACCACTGTAATACACCCTGCATTTATACTTCTCATTTCATAGGTATTTGTCTTCGTTTCCTGGAACTGAACATGAACCCATGAAAACGTAGGGGCTGAGTTGGAGTGCTCTTGTGGGTGTGTGCTTAGTCGCATCCAACTCTTTGTGACCTGTGGACTGTAGCTGCCAGGCTCCTCTGTCCATGGGACTCTTCAGGCAAGAATACTGGAGAGGGATGCCATCTCCTCCCTTGGGGGATCTTCCTGACTCAGGGATCAAACCTGCATCTCCTGCATTGGGAGGTGGATTCTTTACTCTGTGCCACCTGGGAAATTCCTAGAATGATACTTAACTCTAGTGAAAATTACTCAACACTCTGATTTAAATTCTTGAAACTTACTTTTGTGGGTTTCAGTAAACTTAATTTTCTTACCTGAAAGTGGGATTTTTTTTTTTTTTTTTTTTGGTTAATTGTTTACAAACTCACATAGCTGCTATCCCTTGCATCTAGGAACTTTGAGAGAAATTTTGCTTGACTTCAAATACCATCAAAACTTTTCCCCGCAACCTGAGTGGTTCGCTTTAAACACAGCAAGTACATTCCCCTGCCAGAGGAGAGAGATAAGACATATAGAACAGATGGTCCATTGCACATCAGCCCACATGACCACAAAAGGTGATTCTTATTGTGAAAGAATATATTGTGATAGAAGTATTATCCATGCAGAATGGATATTTAGTGGAGCAGGTATGTAGCTCAAGCAAACTTTCTAACTGGGAGCCTCTGGCACTAGTCCTTGCAACTACAAGCTCTGACTGTTGCTAGGTAACCATTTTGAAATGGACACCTAGCGACTATTAACTGCTATCCTCCCTTTCTCCTCCATTATTCTATAAACAGACTTGTAATTGCTAAATCCAGTGTAACAGCAAAAGTCCAGGGCAGGGACTTAGGGAAGAGAGAGAAATTTTAGATTATAAATGCCTATTTATGGAAATACTTAACAGAAAAACACAGACCAGTCATGAATAACAATTTTCCTAATATTTCTGTTATTTTAGAAAACCCCCAATGTGTAATACCAGGAGAGAATCTTAAACCAAATGTTATAAAAGTGCAGCTTAACGACTAGTGTAAATATCAAATACCACGACCACTGTAATACACCCTGCATTTATACTTCTCATTTCATAGGTATTTGTCTTCGTTTCCTGGAACTGAACATGAACCCATGAAAACGTAGGGGCTGAGTTGGAGTGCTCTTGTGGGTGTGTGCTTAGTCGCATCCAACTCTTTGTGACCTGTGGACTGTAGCTGCCAGGCTCCTCTGTCCATGGGACTCTTCAGGCAAGAATACTGGAGAGGGATGCCATCTCCTCCCTTGGGGGATCTTCCTGACTCAGGGATCAAACCTGCATCTCCTGCATTGGGAGGTGGATTCTTTACTCTGTGCCACCTGGGAAATTCCTAGAATGATACTTAACTCTAGTGAAAATTACTCAACACTCTGATTTAAATTCTTGAAACTTACTTTTGTGGGTTTCAGTAAACTTAATTTTCTTACCTGAAAGTGGGATTTTTTTTTTTTTTTTTTTTTGGTTAATTGTTTACAAACTCACATAGCTGCTATCCCTTGCATCTAGGAACTTTGAGAGAAATTTTGCTTGACTTCAAATACCATCAAAACTTTTCCCCGCAACCTGAGTGGTTCGCTTTAAACACAGCAAGTACATTCCCCCTGCCAGAGGGAGAGAGATAAGACATATAGAACAGATGGTCCATTGCACATCAGCCCACATGACCACAAAAGGTGATTCTTATTGTGAAAGAATATATTGTGATAGAAGTATTATCCATGCAGAATGGATATTTAGTGGAGCAGGTATGTAGCTCAAGCAAACTTTCTAACTGGGAGCCTCTGGCACTAGTCCTTGCAACTACAAGCTCTGACTGTTGCTAGGTAACCATTTTGAAATGGACACCTAGCGACTATTAACTGCTATCCTCCCTTTCTCCTCCATTATTCTATAAACAGACTTGTAATTGCTAAATCCAGTGTAACAGCAAAAGTCCAGGGCAGGGACTTAGGGAAGAGAGAGAAATTTTAGATTATAAATGCCTATTTATGGAAATACTTAACAGAAAAACACAGACCAGTCATGAATAATCATTTTCCTAATATTTCTGTTATTTTAGACCACAAACTTAACACTTTTCAAACCAACATGTTAGTGTTTTTATTTTGTGTTGCTTTGCATTTTAGTTTATTATTTATTGATTTATTATTCCTTTTATTTTAGTAAAAATCCTTTTTTCAGTTTTATTGAGGTATAATAAAAATTTCACAGTTAAGATGTACAATATGATGATTTCATTTAAATGTACCTTGAGAAATGATCCCCACAGTCAAGTTGATTAGCATTCATTACCTCACATAATTATTTTCTTTTTTCCATTTCTTCCCACCTCCACATGTTTGTTCTCTCTGAGTCTGTTTCTGTTTAGTTATGTTTGTTCATTTGTTTTGTTCTTTTAGATTATACTTCCAAATGGTATTTGTCTTTCTCCATCTGACTTATTTTACTCAGTTTAACATGCTCTCTACATGGCAAGATTCATTCTTTTTTGTGACTGAGTAATGTTCCATTGTGTATATACACCACATCTTTATCCATTTATTTACTTACAGGCATTTAGGTTGCTTCCATGTCTTGGCTATTGTAAATAATGCTGCAATGAATATAGATATGCATATGTCTTTTCAAATCACTCTTTCTATTTCCCTTGAAAAATAAAACATATTAAATAGTATAATATGATATATTAAATAAATTAAATATATTCATATAATGGTTCTGTTTTTAGTTTTTTGAGGAACCTTCATACCATTTTCCATCGTATCTTCACCAAATTTACATTTCCACCATGTTACTTTTCTTTTTTCAAAAAATTTTGTCATCTGTTTTACTTTTTTTATTTTTCAAATTTTCTAACTGGGAGCCTCTGGCACTAGTCCTTGCAACTACAAGCTCTGACTGTTGCTAGGTAACCATTTTGAAATGGACACCTAGCGACTATTAACTGCTATCCTCCCTTTCTCCTCCATTATTCTATAAACAGACTTGTAATTGCTAAATCCAGTGTAACAGCAAAAGTCCAGGGCAGGGACTTAGGGAAGAGAGAGAAATTTTAGATTATAAATGCCTATTTATGGAAATACTTAACAGAAAAACACAGACCAGTCATGAATAATCATTTTCCTAATATTTCTGTTATTTTAGACCACAAACTTAACACTTTTCAAACCAACATGTTAGTGTTTTTATTTTGTGTTGCTTTGCATTTTAGTTTATTATTTATTGATTTATTATTCCTTTTATTTTAGTAAAAATCCTTTTTTCAGTTTTATTGAGGTATAATAAAAATTTCACAGTTAAGATGTACAATATGATGATTTCATTTAAATGTACCTTGAGAAATGATCCCCACAGTCAAGTTGATTAGCATTCATTACCTCACATAATTATTTTCTTTTTTCCATTTCTTCCCACCTCCACATGTTTGTTCTCTCTGAGTCTGTTTCTGTTTAGTTATGTTTGTTCATTTGTTTTGTTCTTTTAGATTATACTTCCAAATGGTATTTGTCTTTCTCCATCTGACTTATTTTACTCAGTTTAACATGCTCTCTACATGGCAAGATTCATTCTTTTTTGTGACTGAGTAATGTTCCATTGTGTATATACACCACATCTTTATCCATTTATTTACTTACAGGCATTTAGGTTGCTTCCATGTCTTGGCTATTGTAAATAATGCTGCAATGAATATAGATATGCATATGTCTTTTCAAATCACTCTTTCTATTTCCCTTGAAAAATAAAACATATTAAATAGTATAATATGATATATTAAATAAATTAAATATATTCATATAATGGTTCTGTTTTTAGTTTTTTGAGGAACCTTCATACCATTTTCCATCGTATCTTCACCAAATTTACATTTCCACCATGTTACTTTTCTTTTTTCAAAAAATTTTGTCATCTGTTTTACTGATTTTTTGTTTATTTATTTTTCATCCATCTTTATTCTTTGGCCTATGTGGGCCTTCCATTGCAGTGGCTTCTTTTGTTGCACACCACCAGCTCTGGGCGCATGTGCTGCAGAACGCCGGCTCATAATTGGATAAGCCGGTCCAGCCGCTACATGGCATGTGGGATCTTCCTGGGCCAGGAATCGAACCAGCACCCCATGCACTGCAAGGTGGACTCTTTACCCACTGGACCACCAGGGAAGCCTCCCACCATGTTGCTTTAATTTTTAAAGTTTATATTTCTTAACATTTCTTCCCAAATCCAGAAAATCTATACTTTTGATATCATCGGTGTCAACAGTTACTTGGTCGTGTCTGACTCTTTGGTGACCCCATGGATTGTAGCCCACCAGGCTCCTCTGTCCATGGAGTTCTCCAGGCAAGAATTCTGGAGTGGGCTGCCATTTCCTTCTCCAGGGGGTCTTCTCTATCCAGGGGTTGAGCCTGGACCTCCTGCATTGCAGGCAGATTGTTTACCATTTGAGCCACGAGAAATAAAAACTCAATTTATATTGTCCTTAAAGTCATTTTAGAAACTTTTGTGAACATGATGAGTTTATGTTTCTAATTATTAGGAGTTATGCTCCTAATTATTACTCCATTTAATGGCATTGTCTTTTTTGTGAGCAAGAGTCCACTTGATTCCACCCCCCACCACCTTTTGTTGGCCAGAATTAGGTACATAAGATGACACCAGAGTGTCTTAGAAGGAAAGATAGATAGTAAACTGATAGAGATGGTAAGCTCTGTATTAGTTGGGATTAGATTCCTTTGTGACAGGAAATTCAGAACAAGAATGAGTCAAGCAAGCCAGGAAAGTCTTTTTCTTTCCACGTCTGTTCAGCTGGAACATAGCTCCACAGTTGTGAGAAGATGGGTTTGCTCTTTTTGTTCCCACTGTCCTCAACTCTGTCCTCCACCTTGTGGTCCCAGATGTGTGTTCCTCCTGGACACTGTGCCCTCTTGTGCCCAAGAGGAAAGAAGACCAGTGAGAAGGGCATCCCCGCCCCATCAGGACATGCCTGAAAGTTTCACATCCCACTTCCAACTAGACCACAGTGTTCATGGACGGTTCCTTTCGCCTGTAGTCTGACAGATTCCACTCATTTCCAAAGTGACTCAGATCAGTACTTGATACCTCCTACACCGCAGTGAGGTTGCTTTATACATTTATGATACAGATAAGTTGTATTGTCACATTTTGCATTCCATCTCTGGATCCCTTGCTTTCCTAAAAGATGTATAAATTTACATATACTAAGATTCACTTTTTGTTCCAAAAAATTTCTACAGGCTTTGTTACATATAATGTAAAATGTTAATAAATATAATTTTGATATGTCTAATAAGTTAGTATTTTAATATCATTTAAATATAAACAACAGCAAATAGTTTGCCAGGGATTCCATAGCTGTTAAGTGGCAGAGCTAGAATTCAAGACCAGATGAGTGAATCTCCAAAGCCTCCATTGCTTCTCCTGTGCCATTCATTCTTTCTCTCCAAGAATCTCAACTCTGGATCTTCTCGTGTGATAGGGAAAACTTTTGATATCCTTATGTAGAGTTTCTCGTTCTTTCCCACATTTTTGGATAACTCTAGGTACCAGGTCAGGTCTGGAGAATGGCTGTGGGAGGGCTTTTTTCTTTCTTTTTTTTTTTTAAGAATTGCTAAGTGCCATTGGATGAAAACAGCACATTGGCAACTGAATTGGTAATTATCAATGAAAGGGCACAGACGAGTCAGAGTTACAGATAGGGCCTCATTAACGGTCAACTGTAAAATCCCATTCCATCACACATATTTCCCATTTGTTGTATGAATATTCTGGGCCCGTCTGTACTTGTTTGCCATCTCTGCTACCTCCAGCTGCCCGGCAACCAGCTCATACTTCCAGTTATCCCCCCCTCGCCTCCTCCTTCCCCAGCTGTGCCCTCTCACCTCGCATTCTGTAATGAACCCAGCAAAGCTGCTTCCCTTCTGTTCGTCCTGGTTGTGTGTGGCTGTGGAGACTGCAAGAAGGTGGAACTGGCTCAGTGGCTAGGGAGATCATGGGTGTTGTGTCAAATTTGCATTCCAAGGAAGAGAACAACTGCCTTTTTCATAGAAACTCAGCGAAAATTCAAAAGGAACCCCACCCTGCTCTTCTCTACCCGGACCTGCCACTCCAGTGCTGTCTTTGGTGGAAACCACTCAGTGCCTTCCTTTCCATTCCCTCTTCTTCCTTGGTAGAGAATTATTCAATGACAGCAGGCTCATGGCTGTCAGAAGAATGTTCACTAGGCTTTCTGGGAAACCACTCTAGTTGATGAAGTTGCCTCCCACAGGAGTGCAGGGTAACAACAATTCTGAAACTCCTGTATGTGTGCAGTGGAGTTGAACAATTAAATAAGTTGGTGTGGGTGGTGAGAACTAGTTTGTCACTATCGAAGCAAAGGAAGTCAGCTATAATGATCGATGTGGTACTGGATTTGAGTTGAAGGTATCTGTATGAATTCATGTTTAGATTAATATTGATGACAATTGTTATGGTATGGAAATATTTATGGATATGTGTGAATATGGGTTAGTATACATATATATAGTTCCTCTTTCAGCTGAGAAGCAAAAACATCCCATTAACAATGTACACATTTATCACTCAGGTCTTGACTTCTAATCCCATCCTCCAATAAAAGGAACTGGGGCTTCTCAAGAAATGGCTAGTCCTAGGGCTGTGGCGGAAAATATGCAAGATGAGCCTGGAGCATCTTAGAGAGCCAGAAAGTAAAGAAGTATTTTTAAAAAACAATAAAACCCACAATGAAGGACTACGTCAAAAAAACATGGAGCCAACTGAAGGGGCTCCCAAGTGGTCAAAGCTAGAAAAACTTGAGCAAGAAGTTTAAAAATGTTGACCTCAACAAAAGAATGGATAAAGATGTGGCACAAACATACAGTAGAATATTACTCAACCACAAAAGGGAATGAAGTTCTGTTGTTTGTAGAGAATCTGTTGCAGACACCAAAGATAAGATGACTAAATGGAATGTATCCAGGATGAGGTTTTAAAACAGAAAAAAGACATTAGGTATAAACTAAGGAAATATGAAAATATAGGGATTTTAGTTAATAACATATATCAGTATTGCCATGATAGTATATCATAACATTAATTATAACAATTATATCATACTAATGTAAGATAATAATGGGAAAGACTGGGTGGAAACTCTCTGTACCCTTTGTAATTTCTCTGTAAATATAAAACTGCTCCTGGTCTTCCCTGGTGGATCAATGGTAAAAAAAAAAAAAAAAAAAAATCTGCCTGCCAACGCAGGAGACACAGTTTCCATCCCTGACCTGAGAAGATCCCTCATGCCACAGAGCAGCTAAACCTGTGTGTCACAACCATGGAGCCTATGCTCTGGAGCCCAGGAGCTGCAACTGCTAAAGCCCAAGTGCCCTAGAGCCTGGGCTGCACAACAAGAGAAGCCATCACAGTGAGAAGCCCACGCACCACAACCAAGAGCAGCCCTCATTCTCTGCAGCTAGAGAAAAGCCTGCACACAGCAATGCAGACTCAGCACAGCCAAAAAATAAAAAATAAAAATTTTAAAACGGCTCTAAAATAAATGGTTTATTTATAAGATAATGATATATGAAAAGTAACTGGTGTATTGTAAACATTCAATATGTGTGTGTTGACCTGTTGTTGTTGTTCAGTCGCTCAGTGATGTCCTACTCTGCGACCCCATGGACTGCAGCACCCCAGGCTTCCCTGTCCTTCACCATCTCCCGGAGTTTGCTCAAACTCAGGTCCTTTGAGTCACTGATGGCATCCAAACATCTCATCCTCTGTTGCCCACTTCTCCTTCTGCCCTCAGGCTTTTCCAGTGAGTTGACTCTTCTCATCAGGTTGCCAAAGTATTGGAGTTTCAGTTTTAGCATCAGTCCTTTCAATGAATATTTAATTTCCTTTAGGACTGGCTAGTTTCATCTTCTTGCTGTCCAAAGGACTCTTGAAAGTCTTCTCCAAAACTACCATTTGAAAGCATCAGTTCTTTATCACTCAGCCTTCTTTATGGTCCAACTCTCGCATCTATACATGACTACTGGAAAAACCATAGCTTTGACTATACAGACCTTTGTTGGCAAAGTGATGTCTCTGCTTTTTGATATGCTCTCTAGGTTTGTCATAGCTTTTCTTCCAAGAAACAAGTACCGTTTAATTTCACAGCTTCAGTCACTGTCCACAGTGATTTTGGACCCCAAGAATACATAGTCTGTCACTATTTTCATTTTTTCCCATCTACTTGCCATGAAGTGATGGAACCAGATGCCATGATCTTTTGTTTTTGAATATTCAGTTTTAAGCCAGCTTTTTCACTCTCCTCTTTTACCTTCATCAAGAGGCTCTTCTAGATCCTCTTCGCTTTCTGCCATTAGGGTGGTGTCATTGGCATATCTGAGGTTATTGTTAGTGTTGACCTGAGCTTGTTGTATTATTGGTACAGTTCCCCAATCTGCAGGTCCAAATGTCTTCCCTGCCTTGGGAACCCTGTAGAGTGAGACAGCATTTTGGGAATTTCTCCAAATTCTTGCAGAGTTAGTTCTTCTCCTGAGAGGGCGTATAGAACATGTTATCATAAAGAAAACAAACAGCCTTTTTTTTTAAGCATCTAGAGTCTGGAACAAATATGGACTTGAACATCACAGAATAGGGAGTGACATGTGAGCACAGAGCTTATGTTGAAACTGACTCACTTCGCAGAAGATAACAGAGTTGCAGTGAACTGATTAGTCACACCCCCTGCTCTAATGGTGATTACAGAAGCTATACTGTTTTCATGGGCGGCACCCAACGAGCCAGACTAAATGGGAGGAATTAAGGGAGTGTTTAAATAGGAGTGCTGAATGATGACACCAGCCTTGTTGCTTCAGAGAACTTACACCACACACAAGCCCAGCAGCCTAGAGCAAAGCAGGGGAAACAACTCTTTGAAAGAGCTTAAGTAATCAAGTAACATGAAGCTGAAGAGGTAGAGGGACTCCAGAGGGACTCCAGATCCAGAGGGTTCTGGAAGCACCCATGAAGATGAGCCACTGATAGAGACAGGATTTCTCATCCTAGCTCTCAGAGAGCTAAGGTCATGGACTGAAAGCATCAGTTCTTTATCACTCAGCCTTCTTTATGGTCCAACTCTCGCATCTATACATGACTACTGGAAAAACCATAGCTTTGACTATACAGACCTTTGTTGGCAAAGTGATGTCTCTGCTTTTTGATATGCTCTCTAGGTTTGTCATAGCTTTTCTTCCAAGAAACAAGTACCGTTTAATTTCACAGCTTCAGTCACTGTCCACAGTGATTTTGGACCCCAAGAATACATAGTCTGTCACTATTTTCATTTTTTCCCATCTACTTGCCATGAAGTGGTGGGACCAGATGCCATGATCTTTTGTTTTTGAATGTTCAGTTTTAAGCCAGCTTTTTCACTCTCCTCTTTTACCTTCATCAAGAGGCTCTTCTAGATCCTCTTCGCTTTCTGCCATTAGGGTGGTGTCATTGGCATATCTGAGGTTATTGTTAGTGTTGACCTGAGCTTGTTGTATTATTGGTACAGTTCCCCAATCTGCAGGTCCAAATGTCTTCCCTGCCTTGGGAACCCTGTAGAGTGAGACAGCATTTTGGGAATTTCTCCAAATTCTTGCAGAGTTAGTTCTTCTCCTGAGAGGGCGTATAGAACATGTTATCATAAAGAAAACAAACAGCCTTTTTTTTTAAGCATCTAGAGTCTGGAACAAATATGGACTTGAACATCACAGAATAGGGAGTGACATGTGAGCACAGAGCTTATGTTGAAACTGACTCACTTCGCAGAAGATAACAGAGTTGCAGTGAACTGATTAGTCACACCCCCTGCTCTAATGGTGATTACAGAAGCTATACTGTTTTCATGGGCGGCACCCAACGAGCCAGACTAAATGGGAGGAATTAAGGGAGTGTTTAAATAGGAGTGCTGAATGATGACACCAGCCTTGTTGCTTCAGAGAACTTACACCACACACAAGCCCAGCAGCCTAGAGCAAAGCAGGGGAAACAACTCTTTGAAAGAGCTTAAGTAATCAAGTAACATGAAGCTGAAGAGGTAGAGGGACTCCAGAGGGACTCCAGATCCAGAGGGTTCTGGAAGCACCCATGAAGATGAGCCACTGATAGAGACAGGATTTCTCATCCTAGCTCTCAGAGAGCTAAGGTCATGGACTTTTCCTTGCTGATTTTTTTTCTTTTTAACAAAGCATTTCTTTTCTAATAATCCTTTCCTCATTTGTATCTATTTCTCTCTGTTGTCTTTGTTGCCCTTCATGATCGAGACCACCAAATAAATACCAAGTGTGAGAAGTGGATAGAAAACAAATAAAAGCCACCTATGTTTTTGTGATGGAGGGATCGGTATTGCTAAATGTATTGAGTGTGTTGCACCAGGGTTCTGTTTTCCTTGAAGCTTAGGCATGAGAATGGGTAGAACGTTCAGACATGGAAACAAAGCTCATCTTTCTGCCAGTGACTGTGATTGATGGTGAAGGCACAAGTGTGCAGCATAAAAGTAAACACATTTGGAGTGAATTTTTTTTTAACTAAGAATGATTTTGGAAACAGTCTATGTCATATAAATGCCACTTTGGTCCTATGTGGCTCATGTGGCATGTCAGAATTTTGATGACTATTAAATGTATCTCACATTTCCGAAGCTTATTACAGTTTTCCAGACACTTCATCCCAGTTGGTGTCCCCTTGACATCTTAGCTCAAGGTAACTTACATCTTAGATACGTAAAATTAGATCCTTCTAAGAAAATAACCCCAGGATGAAGACTGTAATACAGAAACCTGGAAACCATTACATCACTGTCCTCTGGCTTGGTCTCCTTCCTGGAGTCCATTCCTAGGTCTTGTCAGAAGATCATGAACTGTGAAGCTCTTATACAAAAGCCTCCATCTTGGCTGCACTTCAGAAGTTTCTCAAGAAATCACAGAGCCACACCTCAGATGAAATAAATCAGTATCATTGAGAGTAGGATCCAGATTTCAGTGTTTGTAAAGTTTCCAGGTTATTCTAAAATGCAGCCAGATTTGAGAACCACTGTTCCTATACAAAAAGGAGCTTTCTGATGGAAAACGAGGTCATCTGATCATTCTGGCATATGGAATCTTGAGGTTCCATCATTTCTAATAATGTTTAAAGAATCAAAAGCAAAATTAGACTTTGAGAAAATCTTTTACAGACACTGCATAAAAAGTTTTCTCCAAAAAAAAAAAAAAAAGTTTTCTCCATGTTTGCAATAGATTTGGGGTGGGGGAAGCATTTTAAAATTAAATGAGGGATGGGCATAATTGGTAATTACTTATAGACCACATGTTTCTGCTAGGGCAGCAACTTGCTTTGTTGGAATTACTGGCTACAGATTAAGGAACAAGATCTTGAAAGAGCATTTACAATAACTGAGTCACCTACTGCCACAACAAACTGATTTCTTACCTGAGAGGCTTTCAAATTCAAGAATAGTAAATGCTTTTAAATGAGTTGTAACAAGCACAAGATGTAGATAAATGACTTTGGGGAGTCAGTTGCTCAAGACTGAATATCCACAATTCTTCTCTAAATCTAGCTTTGATATCAACTCACTCATTGATCGTTTGAGATTTAGTTTTTTGTGCCTTCATTTTCCCACCTATAAAATAAGAGTATTAGCATCTGTTTCATGGAGTTATTAAAAGAATTATTTATAGTGCCCTTTGAAAATGAAAAACACTTGTAATTAGATTCCATGAGCGTTCACATGGAGGTTGCTGAAGTCAGGCTGATGCTCACTGTTCAAGCTGGAAGTTAGACTCTCTTAAATGTGTCCCTTTTCAACTCTTTGTCCCTTCCTGATTCAACAGTTACTCAGTTGTGGCCAACCATGTGCCAAGGCTTAGCTTACTCAGTGTTAAACAATAACCCCAGGATGAAGACTGTAATACAGAAACCTGGAAACCATTACATCACTGTCCTCTGGCTTGGTCTCCTTCCTGGAGTCCATTCCTAGGTCTTGTCAGAAGATCATGAACTGTGAAGCTCTTATACAAAAGCCTCCATCTTGGCTGCACTTCAGAAGTTTCTCAAGAAATCACAGAGCCACACCTCAGATGAAATAAATCAGTATCATTGAGAGTAGGATCCAGATTTCAGTGTTTGTAAAGTTTCCAGGTTATTCTAAAATGCAGCCAGATTTGAGAACCACTGTTCCTATACAAAAAGGAGCTTTCTGATGGAAAACGAGGTCATCTGATCATTCTGGCATATGGAATCTTGAGGTTCCATCATTTCTAATAATGTTTAAAGAATCAAAAGCAAAATTAGACTTTGAGAAAATCTTTTACAGACACTGCATAAAAAGTTTTCTCCAAAAAAAAAAAAAGTTTTCTCCATGTTTGCAATAGATTTGGGGTGGGGGAAGCATTTTAAAATTAAATGAGGGATGGGCATAATTGGTAATTACTTATAGACCACATGTTTCTGCTAGGGCAGCAACTTGCTTTGTTGGAATTACTGGCTACAGATTAAGGAACAAGATCTTGAAAGAGCATTTACAATAACTGAGTCACCTACTGCCACAACAAACTGATTTCTTACCTGAGAGGCTTTCAAATTCAAGAATAGTAAATGCTTTTAAATGAGTTGTAACAAGCACAAGATGTAGATAAATGACTTTGGGGAGTCAGTTGCTCAAGACTGAATATCCACAATTCTTCTCTAAATCTAGCTTTGATATCAACTCACTCATTGATCGTTTGAGATTTAGTTTTTTGTGCCTTCATTTTCCCACCTATAAAATAAGAGTATTAGCATCTGTTTCATGGAGTTATTAAAAGAATTATTTATAGTGCCCTTTGAAAATGAAAAACACTTGTAATTAGATTCCATGAGCGTTCACATGGAGGTTGCTGAAGTCAGGCTGATGCTCACTGTTCAAGCTGGAAGTTAGACTCTCTTAAATGTGTCCCTTTTCAACTCTTTGTCCCTTCCCTGATTCAACAGTTACTCAGTTGTGGCCAACCATGTGCCAAGGCTTAGCTTACTCAGTGATTAAAAACAAACAAACAAAAAAATCCCTGTCCTCATGAGGAAGAGTCTTGTGTGGGGAAACAGAAAACAACCAAGCATAGCCAGGTAATGATAGGTGCTTGAGGCGGGGGTAGAGGCAGATGGGCAAAGAGTTACATAGGGTAGGGGTGTGGATCCCATTTGGTTGGGGTGGTGAGAGAAGGTCTTTAGAGAAGGTAACGAGAAAAAATCGTGAGAGGGAATTTCACTCAAACATCTTTGGAGAGAGATTTCCAAAGAGAGGGATTCATAAGTGGACAATGTTCAGACCTTCAAAACTAATCAAAGCCCATCATAACTGGGATGAAGTGAGTGGGGTGATTTATTTTAGTGTCAGTCCATGCATCATCAGAGTCAATGCTGTACTTTTTTTTCCCAAGTATATAATGGTGGTTTACACATTAGCATAGGAACTCCAAAATCATAGTCCTAAACATGGTTTTCTCTCCTCTCCTTCTTTTATTCTTTCCTACCTCCCTCTCTCTTTTTTTCTTCTTCCAGTTTTATTAACATCTTAATATGATCGACATACAATACTGTACTCCTGTAAGATGATGAACCTAATAAATGTGAATGTTCTTACTGCTCCAGCAACCAGGCCAGAACTTTTTCACTTTCCCAAACTGAAATTACAAACTCATTCAGCAATAACCCCAATTCCTCCTTGCTGCCTCCCCCTTACCAAGAATGCCTGACCATTCTTTTTGTCTCTGTAAGTCTGACTCTCCTAGGTACCTCATGGAATTGGAATCATAGTATTTGCCCTTTTGTGACCGGTTTATTTCACTGAGCATAATATCCTCAAGGTTCAACCATGATGTAGCATGTGTTAGAATTTGTTTTTAAGACTGAATAGTATTACATTGTGTATATTTTGTCTATCTGATTGTCTCACAATTCTTTTTGAACTGTTTTATTTCCACCTTTATTTACAAATTCACTGAATTCTTTAGGGGCCAAAGGGCACATAGATATGTGGTAGTGATATTTTTCAATACCCAAGGAGAGGAGGAATCTAAGAATCAAGTGACAGAATTAAAAGGCTTTGTAAGACCTTTTTAGGAGCTCTAACAGTCCAAAGTCAACCATGTCAAAACTCAAAACAAACTGTCAGGGAGTTCCCTGGTGGTCCAGTGGTTAGGACTCAGCACTTTCAGTGCCATGGGCCTGGAGTTCAGTCCCTGATTGGGGAACTAAGATCCCACATGCTATGTGCTGTGGCCCAAACAAAACCCAAACATAAACACACTGCTTTCCACAGGGCCAGTTTGGGGAAAATGGTATGTGCCCCACAGTCCAGTGTCACTGCTGAGAGCTCTGAGCCATGAGCCTGGCTTTGTGTGCCCAGCTTGGCTGGTTGGGAGCGAGGACCATGCTCTGGCATGTTGATTCAGTGTCCTAGGCAGAAGCTCTACCAAAGCCCATCATAACTGGGATGAAGTGAGTGGGGTGATTTATTTTAGTGTCAGTCCATGCATCATCAGAGTCAATGCTGTACTTTTTTTTCCCAAGTATATAATGGTGGTTTACACATTAGCATAGGAACTCCAAAATCATAGTCCTAAACATGGTTTTCTCTCCTCTCCTTCTTTTATTCTTTCCTACCTCCCTCTCTCTTTTTTTCTTCTTCCAGTTTTATTAACATCTTAATATGATCGACATACAATACTGTACTCCTGTAAGATGATGAACCTAATAAATGTGAATGTTCTTACTGCTCCAGCAACCAGGCCAGAACTTTTTCACTTTCCCAAACTGAAATTACAAACTCATTCAGCAATAACCCCAATTCCTCCTTGCTGCCTCCCCCTTACCAAGAATGCCTGACCATTCTTTTTGTCTCTGTAAGTCTGACTCTCCTAGGTACCTCATGGAATTGGAATCATAGTATTTGCCCTTTTTGTGACCGGTTTATTTCACTGAGCATAATATCCTCAAGGTTCAACCATGATGTAGCATGTGTTAGAATTTGTTTTTAAGACTGAATAGTATTACATTGTGTATATTTTGTCTATCTGATTGTCTCACAATTCTTTTTGAACTGTTTTATTTCCACCTTTATTTACAAATTCACTGAATTCTTTAGGGGCCAAAGGGCACATAGATATGTGGTAGTGATATTTTTCAATACCCAAGGAGAGGAGGAATCTAAGAATCAAGTGACAGAATTAAAAGGCTTTGTAAGACCTTTTTAGGAGCTCTAACAGTCCAAAGTCAACCATGTCAAAACTCAAAACAAACTGTCAGGGAGTTCCCTGGTGGTCCAGTGGTTAGGACTCAGCACTTTCAGTGCCATGGGCCTGGAGTTCAGTCCCTGATTGGGGAACTAAGATCCCACATGCTATGTGCTGTGGCCCAAACAAAACCCAAACATAAACACACTGCTTTCCACAGGGCCAGTTTGGGGAAAATGGTATGTGCCCCACAGTCCAGTGTCACTGCTGAGAGCTCTGAGCCATGAGCCTGGCTTTGTGTGCCCAGCTTGGCTGGTTGGGAGCGAGGACCATGCTCTGGCATGTTGATTCAGTGTCCTAGGCAGAAGCTCTACCAATGTTTGCTCCCAAAGAAGATTTTCCGGGACATTAGCAGTCAGCTTGTAGAGCAACGGGGTGCTGTGAGCTGCGTAGTCAGTAAGCCATGTCTAATGCAGCCTCTGGAAAGACTATAAATGTCAGAGAGTTGAATGGGAATAGATATTTTACATTATTGATGCCAAGCAGGTAATGAAAATCGGAAGATTCTGAACTCGTTGTAGTTAATTGTATATTGCAGGTGTTGGAATCTTGGAATTAAAGTTCTAGGATTTCCCAACTTACCCTTTAAAAATATTATACCATGGTCAACACCAGTATCATATACAGATAATGCTGTGTAAGATTCTTCTTAACATGTTATGAAGTTTAAAATATTTTTTCCTTTTTTGCGGGGGAGGGCTATGCCACACAGCATGTGGGAACTTAGTTCCCAGACCAGGGGTAAAACCTGTATTGAAAACACAGTCAACGCCTGGACCACCAGGGAAGTCTCTAAAATATTAATTACAGCAACCAAACCAACAACTTGTGTAACTGCAGAACTTCCCACCATTGACGTGAAATATGTTGTCGTTCAGTTGCTCAGTTGTGTGCGACTCTTGGTGACCCCTTGGACCACAGCACACCAGCCTCCTCTGTCCTCCTCTTATCTCCCAGAGTTTGCTCAAACTCACGTCCGTTGAGCCAGTGATGTTGTTTCACCATCTCATCCTCTGTCACTCCCTTCCCCTTTCACCTTCCATATTTGCCAGCATCAGAGTCTTTTCCAGTGAGTCGGCTCTTCCCATCAGGCATCCAAAGTATTGGAGCTTCAGCATCAATTGTTTCCATGAATATTCAGGATTGATTTCCTTTAGGATTGATTGGTTTGATTCCCTCCCCCAAACACATACTTACATACATATAGGCACTGTAGTGGCACTGAGCCCTGGGCCTGCCTGCCACCCACCCCTGGGTGCCTTTTTTCCTCCCAGACCTTCCCAAGGTTTTAAAAAACCAGCTCTGAGCCAGGAGCCTGGCTTTGTGTGCCCAGCTTGGCTGGTTGGGAGCGAGGACCATGCTCTGGCATGTTGATTCAGTGTCCTAGGCAGAAGCTCTACCAATGTTTGCTCCCAAAGAAGATTTTCCGGGACATTAGCAGTCAGCTTGTAGAGCAACGGGGTGCTGTGAGCTGCGTAGTCAGTAAGCCATGTCTAATGCAGCCTCTGGAAAGACTATAAATGTCAGAGAGTTGAATGGGAATAGATATTTTACATTATTGATGCCAAGCAGGTAATGAAAATCGGAAGATTCTGAACTCGTTGTAGTTAATTGTATATTGCAGGTGTTGGAATCTTGGAATTAAAGTTCTAGGATTTCCCAACTTACCCTTTAAAAATATTATACCATGGTCAACACCAGTATCATATACAGATAATGCTGTGTAAGATTCTTCTTAACATGTTATGAAGTTTAAAATATTTTTTCCTTTTTTGCGGGGGAGGGCTATGCCACACAGCATGTGGGAACTTAGTTCCCAGACCAGGGGTAAAACCTGTATTGAAAACACAGTCAACGCCTGGACCACCAGGGAAGTCTCTAAAATATTAATTACAGCAACCAAACCAACAACTTGTGTAACTGCAGAACTTCCCACCATTGACGTGAAATATGTTGTCGTTCAGTTGCTCAGTTGTGTGCGACTCTTGGTGACCCCTTGGACCACAGCACACCAGCCTCCTCTGTCCTCCTCTTATCTCCCAGAGTTTGCTCAAACTCACGTCCGTTGAGCCAGTGATGTTGTTTCACCATCTCATCCTCTGTCACTCCCTTCCCCTTTCACCTTCCATATTTGCCAGCATCAGAGTCTTTTCCAGTGAGTCGGCTCTTCCCATCAGGCATCCAAAGTATTGGAGCTTCAGCATCAATTGTTTCCATGAATATTCAGGATTGATTTCCTTTAGGATTGATTGGTTTGATTCCCTCCCCCAAACACATACTTACATACATATAGGCACTGTAGTGGCACTGAGCCCTGGGGGGCCTGCCTGCCACCCACCCCTGTCCTCCAACCCTGTCCTCTGCTTGCCTCATGTTTGTAGAAAAATTTTAGCCTCCCAGACCTTCCCAAGGTTCAAAGAATAGATTTAATCACAAAAGTGAGAAAATGAAGAAAGAAAGGAAAACAGTCAAGCAACAGAAAATAATGATAGTTTAGGTCCATTAAACAATGTCAAGGACCATTAGCTCCTCCTCAAGGACTATAGATAATATTCTGAGACAAGTCCTTTGAGCTGTTTTACAGATGCTGAAACCTCACCAGGTGGAAGAAATTCACTGCTTATTGACTATAATCACGTGGATCCCAGACCAGGTGAAGCCAGCAAATTGATAATGTTGACTCCAGTTACCTACCAGCTTATCAGAAGAATTTCCCCGGCCTGATCAAGTACCCCACAGTGCTCTCCCTCACCCTGTCTTTAAGAAACCTTTCCCTGAAACCCATCAGCAAGCTCAGGCTGGTAAGCACTAGCTTCCTGGACTGCTTGCTTGGTGCCCCACAGTAAATTCTGTACTTTCTTCCACCACAACCCAGTGTTGGTAGATTGTCTTTATTTGAGACCAACCTTTAATTCGGTATGGTAATAGGATGAGTGTATGTATTGGGTTGGGGCTTCCCTGGTGGCTCAGCGGTAAAGAATCTGCCTGCCAATGCAGGAGACACTGGTTCTATTCCTGGGTCAGGAAGATCCCCTGGAGGAGGGCATGGAAACCCACTCTAGTCATCTCGCCTGGAGAAGCCTAAATGCCACCTGTGCTCCCAGACTGATTTGAGCAGAACTGCTTTACTGTGGGGACAGGCCTCGTCACATTTATCTGTTGAGGTGAACGGTGAGGGGCACACAGAGAATTGGAGGCTTTAGAGCTGGAGTCTGGGGGTTGAAGTCCTTAGCACTTCTGGCTCTTCCAGATATCCCCACTCTAGTTGCCGAGTGTCGTGCTTCTCATATTGTGTAGGGAACCCAGGGCAGACAGGGCTTGATGGGAAAAGCTGGAAGAAGCCTCGAGGAGACCTAGCAACTGCAGACATGTTTATTCCTCTGGACCAGGCCACCCCACACTTGCAGCAGCCCCACACAGCAGCCATCACAGGCACTGTAGTGGCACTGAGCCCTGGGGGGCCTGCCTGCCACCCACCCCTGTCCTCCAACCCTGTCCTCTGCTTGCCTCATGTTTGTAGAAAAATTTTAGCCTCCCAGACCTTCCCAAGGTTCAAAGAATAGATTTAATCACAAAAGTGAGAAAATGAAGAAAGAAAGGAAAACAGTCAAGCAACAGAAAATAATGATAGTTTAGGTCCATTAAACAATGTCAAGGACCATTAGCTCCTCCTCAAGGACTATAGATAATATTCTGAGACAAGTCCTTTGAGCTGTTTTACAGATGCTGAAACCTCACCAGGTGGAAGAAATTCACTGCTTATTGACTATAATCACGTGGATCCCAGACCAGGTGAAGCCAGCAAATTGATAATGTTGACTCCAGTTACCTACCAGCTTATCAGAAGAATTTCCCCGGCCTGATCAAGTACCCCACAGTGCTCTCCCTCACCCTGTCTTTAAGAAACCTTTCCCTGAAACCCATCAGCAAGCTCAGGCTGGTAAGCACTAGCTTCCTGGACTGCTTGCTTGGTGCCCCACAGTAAATTCTGTACTTTCTTCCACCACAACCCAGTGTTGGTAGATTGTCTTTATTTGAGACCAACCTTTAATTCGGTATGGTAATAGGATGAGTGTATGTATTGGGTTGGGGCTTCCCTGGTGGCTCAGCGGTAAAGAATCTGCCTGCCAATGCAGGAGACACTGGTTCTATTCCTGGGTCAGGAAGATCCCCTGGAGGAGGGCATGGAAACCCACTCTAGTCATCTCGCCTGGAGAAGCCTAAATGCCACCTGTGCTCCCAGACTGATTTGAGCAGAACTGCTTTACTGTGGGGACAGGCCTCGTCACATTTATCTGTTGAGGTGAACGGTGAGGGGCACACAGAGAATTGGAGGCTTTAGAGCTGGAGTCTGGGGGTTGAAGTCCTTAGCACTTCTGGCTCTTCCAGATATCCCCACTCTAGTTGCCGAGTGTCGTGCTTCTCATATTGTGTAGGGAACCCAGGGCAGACAGGGCTTGATGGGAAAAGCTGGAAGAAGCCTCGAGGAGACCTAGCAACTGCAGACATGTTTATTCCCTCTGGACCAGGCCACCCCACACTTGCAGCAGCCCCCACACAGCAGCCATCACACTTGTGGCCTCTCATTAGCCTCTCCCCAGGGGTCTTTGGGGAGAATTTATACATGGTTACAGAACAAAGGTGGCCTAAGGCCAGTAGGTACAACACAACGCACATGCGTTAGTACAGAACCTTACATAACCAAGGTTAGCAATACACTGTTTACAGATCGTAGCAGAGGAGGGTCATGAGAAAGCAGGCAGGAGAGCCTTCCTGGCGTGAGAGCAAGGGATGGGAGAGCCTGACTGATGCCATGTTCTCAGGTGCTTTCCCTATACTGAGGCTATCCATTTTCTCAACAAACACCCAATTTTAGTTTTGAAAATGGTCACAAAACAGAATCTCGTGTTGATCTGTGTCTTTTTTCGATGCTTTTGAAACTGAGCAGTTTAGATGGCTGGCTGCAGTCAGAAGGGATCCCGGTGCCCACTTGAATTCTGACTGCTGTTCCAAAGTCTGCTTTTGGCCAGGCAGCCTTGGCCCAAGCCTCTCCTCACTCTCATTGTACTTCCTTGAAAGGCTGAAAGAACGGAACACACTTTATCATCCTCTCTTGTTTCCAGGACTACCCACTTCTTACCCCATCTGCTTTGACAACCGTTTTCTTAGATGGTCTGTAACTTGCAAACTCACTTCCAGAAAACAATTTCCATGCTGTGAGTGTTTCAAGGAAGAGAATCCAATTTAAGGGTGCTGTAGCAAAAGCTAAGACTCAAGAATACCAGGCAAGAAACCAGAATGCTGAAAAACCAAGAAGTATGTTCTTCCACTGACGTCTGTGGTCATTTCACATCTGCCTTTGTCTTTCTTGGTGAATCAGATTTCCTCTGCTCCCAAGTCCCTCTGATAGTCTAAGATAACAGCTCAGGGTTTCCTGTTTAACACCTGGATACACAGAAAGACTGTCTTACTTTCGGTCCTGAATGATAGCAGACCGTATCATCCTAGAACATGCCACTTTGGCATAATCATTATTTTGAGCTGAAGGCAGTTGAAAAGAAGCAGATACAAGAAAAGCTCCATCTTCCCCCATCTTCCAACATCCAGCAGAGGTTTTTTTTTTTTTGTCCATTTCTATTGATCATTCATTTATTTATCTTTGTTCTTTGGCCTGTGTGAGCCTCCCATTGCAGTGGCCTCCCTCGTCGCAGAGCACCGGCTCTGGGCACATGCGGTCCAGAGCTCCGGCTCAGTAATTGGACACATGGGTCCTGCCGCTCCGCAGCACGTGGGATCTTCCCAGGCTAGGGATCAAACCGGCGCCCTTTGCACTGCCAGGCAGTGTCCTTACCCACTGGATCACCAGGGAAACCCCAGCAGAGTTTTAAAAGAAAAGTCTTTTCTCTGTTTCTTCTGTATTTAATATTTTTTGAACATGACCAAAATGACTGTTGCTAATTCATCAAAAACGTTGACAATACTAAGGAAAAAGAGGACACATACTCATAGAAGTGTCCCTCTCTCCTCTCCCTACCAGGAAAGACCGAAGTTAATCCCTGTAGACAACCTTAAGGAAACATGAGGCAACTCTCCAGGACTGATGTGCCCACTTGAATTCTGACTGCTGTTCCAAAGTCTGCTTTTGGCCAGGCAGCCTTGGCCCAAGCCTCTCCTCACTCTCATTGTACTTCCTTGAAAGGCTGAAAGAACGGAACACACTTTATCATCCTCTCTTGTTTCCAGGACTACCCACTTCTTACCCCATCTGCTTTGACAACCGTTTTCTTAGATGGTCTGTAACTTGCAAACTCACTTCCAGAAAACAATTTCCATGCTGTGAGTGTTTCAAGGAAGAGAATCCAATTTAAGGGTGCTGTAGCAAAAGCTAAGACTCAAGAATACCAGGCAAGAAACCAGAATGCTAAAAAACCAAGAAGTATGTTCTTCCACTGACGTCTGTGGTCATTTCACATCTGCCTTTGTCTTTCTTGGTGAATCAGATTTCCTCTGCTCCCAAGTCCCTCTGATAGTCTAAGATAACAGCTCAGGGTTTCCTGTTTAACACCTGGATACACAGAAAGACTGTCTTACTTTCGGTCCTGAATGATAGCAGACCGTATCATCCTAGAACATGCCACTTTGGCATAATCATTATTTTGAGCTGAAGGCAGTTGAAAAGAAGCAGATACAAGAAAAGCTCCATCTTCCCCCATCTTCCAACATCCAGCAGAGGTTTTTTTTTTTTTGTCCATTTCTATTGATCATTCATTTATTTATCTTTGTTCTTTGGCCTGTGTGAGCCTCCCATTGCAGTGGCCTCCCTCGTCGCAGAGCACCGGCTCTGGGCACATGCGGTCCAGAGCTCCGGCTCAGTAATTGGACACATGGGTCCTGCCGCTCCGCAGCACGTGGGATCTTCCCAGGCTAGGGATCAAACCGGCGCCCTTTGCACTGCCAGGCAGTGTCCTTACCCACTGGATCACCAGGGAAACCCCAGCAGAGTTTTAAAAGAAAAGTCTTTTCTCTGTTTCTTCTGTATTTAATATTTTTTGAACATGACCAAAATGACTGTTGCTAATTCATCAAAAACGTTGACAATACTAAGGAAAAAGAGGACACATACTCATAGAAGTGTCCCTCCTCTCTCCTCTCCCTACCAGGAAAGACCGAAGTTAATCCCTGTAGACAACCTTAGACCCTTCTCAGTGGAGAAGACAGTGATTTAGGTGCTCATAACTCACCCTCCTATCACCTCCAGGACTGATGTGCCCCATACAGTTCTCTCTCTCTTTTTTAACATTTTTCTTCTTTATTCCCCATCACAGCTCTTTTTTATTTAATATATTTATTTTTCTTAAACTCTTTTTTTTCTCTTTGCCCCTTTAAGTCATTGCTAATTTCTCATCCATCTTTATTATTCTTTGGCCTGTGTGAGCCTCTCATCACAGTGGCCTCTCGTTGCAGAGCACTTGCTCTGGGTGCATGCACTCCAGAGCACTGGCTTACAATTGGACACACCGGCCCAGCCGTTCCTAGGCATGTGGGATCTTCCAAGGCCAGGGATGGAACCGGTGCCCCTTGCACTGCAGGGCAGACTCTGTAACCACTGGACCACCAGGGAAGCCCCTCCACACATTTCTTTTTTTTTTTTTTTAACATTTATTTTATTTATTTATCTTTTAGGGGGTGGGATGGGGAGGGAGGGGGACGGGCAGGCCACTTCTATTGGTCTTTCATTTCTCTATTTTAATCTGGCTTTGTTCTTTGGCTCCTGTGGGCCTCCCATCACGAGCTGGTACAGAGCACCGGCTCTGGACGCATGCGCTCCAGAGCTCTGGCTCGGTAATTGGACACACCAGTCCAGCCGCTCTGCGGCACGTGGGATCTTCCCAGGCCAGGGATTGAACAGGCGCCCCTTGCACTGCAAGGCGGTGTCCTTACCCACTGGACCACCAGGGAAGCCCCTGCACACTTTTCTTAAGTCTTCAGCTGGAGATCCTGTATAAGCCTTGGTTCTATGCCACCATTGTGAATGAGTCATCTTGCCTTGGGTTTCTCCCATGTGTACATGAGGTATATGTGTTAATGAAGCTTCTATTTGCTTTTCTTATATCAATCTGTCTTTTGTTACTGGGCTTCAGCTAAGAACTCCGAGGTAGAGGGGAAATTATTTTTCCTCCCCTAAAATCTCAACTGCTAGGATAAAGCCCCAGGAATCTTTTCGATTTACTTCAGGGCACATTGTCATTTAATTGGTACACCATGTTGAACTTGTTTAAACAAGAGCTTATTTTAAAGAAGCCAAAGTAAGAAAGAAAAGAACAATAAATACTCTGTGCTAGAACATTACCCATACTCCTAATATATAAACTGAATAGTCTTCATTTTGAAAAGGTAGTAAATTAAATGTTTATATAACTGTATTCAAGAATCACAAGACCATGAAACAGTATCACCTTGCAGAGGAAGGGAAAGGCTCTCTTAAACTCTTCAGCCTCTGAAGAGCCATTGTGGTGCAGGAACAAAACTGAGGCGTCTGCTGGACTTCCACCAAATCTGCTCTGAGAATTTTAAAATGGACAATATTTTTTTAACTGATGAGAGGTCCTTGGCTATTGAAGCTGTCTTCATCAGCCGTAGACAATGCTTTATTTTTATATCTTGACAAAGGTAACAGAGACAGAAGCCTCCTCAAATTATCTGCACAGTCTTACATAAATATGTATTGAATTAATAAGGAAGGTATGACGAACCATGATACACTTGTGTTATGGCACACCATCATCCCTTGTATTTGCACTATTATTCCAAGACAGCCCCTTCTATTGGTCTTTCTTTCTATTTTAATCTGGCTTTGTTCTTTGGCTCCTGTGGGCCTCCCATCACGAGCTGGTACAGAGCACCGGCTCTGGACGCATGCGCTCCAGAGCTCTGGCTCGGTAATTGGACACACCAGTCCAGCCGCTCTGCGGCACGTGGGATCTTCCCAGGCCAGGGATTGAACAGGCGCCCCTTGCACTGCAAGGCGGTGTCCTTACCCACTGGACCACCAGGGAAGCCCCTGCACACTTTTCTTAAGTCTTCAGCTGGAGATCCTGTATAAGCCTTGGTTCTATGCCACCATTGTGAATGAGTCATCTTGCCTTGGGTTTCTCCCATGTGTACATGAGGTATATGTGTTAATGAAGCTTCTATTTGCTTTTCTTATATCAATCTGTCTTTTGTTACTGGGCTTCAGCTAAGAACTCCGAGGTAGAGGGGAAATTATTTTTCCTCCCCTAAAATCTCAACTGCTAGGATAAAGCCCCAGGAATCTTTTCGATTTACTTCAGGGCACATTGTCATTTAATTGGTACACCATGTTGAACTTGTTTAAACAAGAGCTTATTTTAAAGAAGCCAAAGTAAGAAAAAAAAAAGAACAATAAATACTCTGTGCTAGAACATTACCCATACTCCTAATATATAAACTGAATAGTCTTCATTTTGAAAAGGTAGTAAATTAAATGTTTATATAACTGTATTCAAGAATCACAAGACCATGAAACAGTATCACCTTGCAGAGGAAGGGAAAGGCTCTCTTAAACTCTTCAGCCTCTGAAGAGCCATTGTGGTGCAGGAACAAAACTGAGGCGTCTGCTGGACTTCCACCAAATCTGCTCTGAGAATTTTAAAATGGACAATATTTTTTTAACTGATGAGAGGTCCTTGGCTATTGAAGCTGTCTTCATCAGCCGTAGACAATGCTTTATTTTTATATCTTGACAAAGGTAACAGAGACAGAAGCCTCCTCAAATTATCTGCACAGTCTTACATAAATATGTATTGAATTAATAAGGAAGGTATGACGAACCATGATACACTTGTGTTATGGCACACCATCATCCCTTGTATTTGCGCACTATTATTCCAAGACAGCTCACCATTTCATGGGATGAAGTGGAACAGGTAGGGAGTCAGGTTTTATTGTTCTGTTCTACATAAGAGTAAACAGAAACTCTTTTTGTAAAATACGAGAGTCACAAAGTATCAGGAAGAACATAAATGGTAACTTTGACTTCCTTGTCTTTTAATGAATATGTGACTTTATTATAATAATCATCAAGCTTACAGTTCTTTGGCAGGACTTCACATTTGCGATGCCATGCTGGGTTTTATGTGTTATGGTAGACTCTGTTTCTATTTTAGAAATACAGTGTTTCTCAAAGCAGAGGCAACATTCCAGGTTTCATTTATTTAAAAGCTAGCTGTTAACTAAATTTGTTTTTTTCAAATGGGAACTAATGCGCAGAACTGAGCAGCGAGAAGCAAGATCTGAAGCTTTTTGTCTCACTTTCACCGAATTTCGTGACCAAACATTTCAGACTAAAGACTAAGACTGCTCTGCCAGGGCTACACAGCACGCACACGCCAGCCTTGGAGGCAGGGACCAGAAGGTGAAACCACCTGATTCTCCCGGGCCCGCTGGGGTGATGCCTTGGTCTGTATTTCGTAAAGGCACACATAGCTACCTGTCACAAAGATGCACCATCTGGCGGCTCCCGGTCCATGGCTTACCAGGCACAAAAGTGGGAGCCACAGCCTCTCTGCTTCCCATGCTCAAAGCACCAAGAGAGCTAGAGTTAGCTTCGTTGGTCGTAAATACTTCACAGATGTTTTTCATTTATCCCTCACTGGAATGATTTTCCGCCATTTTCTCCTAAAGAGGATGTTCACACCAGGATGGAGGGTGGTGTGAGGGTCTCGGGGAGTATGCTGTTCACAGACCCTCAGGGCCAGCTCTGGAATTCTAGATGCCAGTGCTGTGAATCCGCTGGCTTTCAGTAAAACTGCCTAGACCCTGCAGACTGTCTTCAGCTGAAAGGACTTCCAACGGAAGCTAAAAATACATGGCAGTTTATTTTCCTCAGTGGGGAGCATATGTGTTCCCACTTGACCTCGAAACATAAAGCATCCAAGTAAAGTGTTATGGCACACCATCATCCCTTGTATTTGCACTATTATTCCAAGACAGCTCACCATTTCATGGGATGAAGTGGAACAGGTAGGAGTCAGGTTTTATTGTTCTGTTCTACATAAGAGTAAACAGAAACTCTTTTTGTAAAATACGAGAGTCACAAAGTATCAGGAAGAACATAAATGGTAACTTTGACTTCCTTGTCTTTTAATGAATATGTGACTTTATTATAATAATCATCAAGCTTACAGTTCTTTGGCAGGACTTCACATTTGCGATGCCATGCTGGGTTTTATGTGTTATGGTAGACTCTGTTTCTATTTTAGAAATACAGTGTTTCTCAAAGCAGAGGCAACATTCCAGGTTTCATTTATTTAAAAGCTAGCTGTTAACTAAATTTGTTTTTTTCAAATGGGAACTAATGCGCAGAACTGAGCAGCGAGAAGCAAGATCTGAAGCTTTTTGTCTCACTTTCACCGAATTTCGTGACCAAACATTTCAGACTAAAGACTAAGACTGCTCTGCCAGGGCTACACAGCACGCACACGCCAGCCTTGGAGGCAGGGACCAGAAGGTGAAACCACCTGATTCTCCCGGGCCCGCTGGGGTGATGCCTTGGTCTGTATTTCGTAAAGGCACACATAGCTACCTGTCACAAAGATGCACCATCTGGCGGCTCCCGGTCCATGGCTTACCAGGCACAAAAGTGGGAGCCACAGCCTCTCTGCTTCCCATGCTCAAAGCACCAAGAGAGCTAGAGTTAGCTTCGTTGGTCGTAAATACTTCACAGATGTTTTTCATTTATCCCTCACTGGAATGATTTTCCGCCATTTTCTCCTAAAGAGGATGTTCACACCAGGATGGAGGGTGGTGTGAGGGTCTCGGGGAGTATGCTGTTCACAGACCCTCAGGGCCAGCTCTGGAATTCTAGATGCCAGTGCTGTGAATCCGCTGGCTTTCAGTAAAACTGCCTAGACCCTGCAGACTGTCTTCAGCTGAAAGGACTTCCAACGGAAGCTAAAAATACATGGCAGTTTATTTTCCTCAGTGGGGAGCATATGTGTTCCCACTTGACCTCGAAACACAAAGAGATCCAATGTTCAATTTAAAGTTGCCCATTCCAAGATAAATCTGCTTTCTGGAGAGCAAGGGAAAGAAAAAACAACAGACATATTGATATGATTTTGCTTTTGGTCTCTGGGGGCGTCAGTGCCTTGAACACATTTTTTATGTTCCCTGTTGGTAGTTAAATGACCGCTCTCAGACTTCTTAGCCATTGCTGATATAAACTGGCTTGCATGCAAATCAGCTGGTGAGTCCAAGGCAGATTTATTAAATATGGGGAAAGAGGAGGGAGTGAGGAAAGTTTGATTGGTTTTTTTTTTTAATCCAGACAAAAATGTCAGAGTCGTTGTGTCTAAGCATGATAATTCAGGCTTCCATCTTTTTCTTTCTTTTAATGCTCTTCTTAAAAGGCAGAATCTGAAATGCCCTCTAATGGAAGTATAGATTTAAGGGACATTTGTATGAAATCCTTTCTCTCTAAAACAAAAAGCAAACAAATCGAACACAACTTAACTACAGATGGCAGAGAAATTCTGTTTCCTGCCGTAACTGGATAACAGATGTTCAATTCAGTTCTTGTAGTTGGGACGTACTGTTTATTTAGAGCTTTATGACTTTCTTCAATGTTGTGAGAGCAAAGTTCAGTTTCCGCTGAAGATGAACCCTCAGCCCCTCTCTCCATCTGGTGCCACTCTCTGCAGCTCTAAACACACAGGCTGCTGACGGTGAACGAAGACCCATTCCCCTCGCCTCCTGCCCAATCCCCCAAGAAACGGCACGGTGATTAAACATGAGCTTTGGACCCAGCCTTGCTGTGGATCTGGATGCTGCCTCTCAGTAATTCTGCCTTTGTTCCTTGCCATCTGTAAAATGAGGGGTAACGACGCAACCTGCTGTTCAAGGCTGTTGTGAAGGTTAAGTGAAACGCCACACGAAACGCGTACAGCTGGTGCCTACAAACCTTGACTCCGTGTTCATTGACACCACTTCAAACATCCACTTCCTGAACATCCGTTCTTAAGGTTTGATTTCTATCCTCTTCTTTGGTAAGACCTCGAAACCACAAAAAAACATGGCAGTTTATTTTCCTCAGTGGGGAGCATATGTGTTCCCACTTGACCTCGAAACACAAAGAGATCCAATGTTCAATTTAAAGTTGCCCATTCCAAGATAAATCTGCTTTCTGGAGAGCAAGGGAAAGAAAAAACAACAGACATATTGATATGATTTTGCTTTTGGTCTCTGGGGGCGTCAGTGCCTTGAACACATTTTTTATGTTCCCTGTTGGTAGTTAAATGACCGCTCTCAGACTTCTTAGCCATTGCTGATATAAACTGGCTTGCATGCAAATCAGCTGGTGAGTCCAAGGCAGATTTATTAAATATGGGGAAAGAGGAGGGAGTGAGGAAAGTTTGATTGGTTTTTTTTTTAATCCAGACAAAAATGTCAGAGTCGTTGTGTCTAAGCATGATAATTCAGGCTTCCATCTTTTTCTTTCTTTTAATGCTCTTCTTAAAAGGCAGAATCTGAAATGCCCTCTAATGGAAGTATAGATTTAAGGGACATTTGTATGAAATCCTTTCTCTCTAAAACAAAAAGCAAACAAATCGAACACAACTTAACTACAGATGGCAGAGAAATTCTGTTTCCTGCCGTAACTGGATAACAGATGTTCAATTCAGTTCTTGTAGTTGGGACGTACTGTTTATTTAGAGCTTTATGACTTTCTTCAATGTTGTGAGAGCAAAGTTCAGTTTCCGCTGAAGATGAACCCTCAGCCCCTCTCTCCATCTGGTGCCACTCTCTGCAGCTCTAAACACACAGGCTGCTGACGGTGAACGAAGACCCATTCCCCTCGCCTCCTGCCCAATCCCCCAAGAAACGGCACGGTGATTAAACATGAGCTTTGGACCCAGCCTTGCTGTGGATCTGGATGCTGCCTCTCAGTAATTCTGCCTTTGTTCCTTGCCATCTGTAAAATGAGGGGTAACGACGCAACCTGCTGTTCAAGGCTGTTGTGAAGGTTAAGTGAAACGCCACACGAAACGCGTACAGCTGGTGCCTACAAACCTTGACTCCGTGTTCATTGACACCACTTCAAACATCCACTTCCTGAACTGTCCCACATCCGTTCTTAAGGTTTGATTTCTATCCTCTTCTTTGGGATAAGCCTAAACCTTTTAGAGAGGCATCCATTCCCTTTTCCTCTCTGTTTTTTTCCCCGCTTTACTTCTTCCTCCAACACAACCAAGGCAAAAAGGGTAAACTTGTTTAACTGCTCAGTCATGTTCGACTTTTTGCAACCCCAGGGACTGTAGCCCGCCAGGCTCCTCTGTCCATGGAATTGTCCAGGCAAGAATACTGAAGTAGGTTGTCATTTCCTTCTCCAGGGGATCTTTGTGTCTCCCGCATTCCAGGCAGATTCTTTACCTCTGAGCCACTTGGGAAGTCCCAAGAAGAGTATGGTCTGCTGAAAATCATGGAGGTGGATTTTCTCTTACCTATCTTTAAACGGATAGGAGAGAGCATTTTTGTTATTGTTTACTTAAATCAAAATATTCACTGGATCTAAAATTACATTTAATAAGAAAGGAGAATTGTGAGACGCCCCTTCCTTCATTTCATGATAAAGGCAGCATGTCCCAGGACTCTCCAGACCTCAAGGAGATAACTAAGTACATTTTCTCCTAAAATGCTATAGCCACCTTGCTTGGGTCTCATTTACACTGAAGGCTTAAGGAGGAGCCACATTTCCCTTTGAACCTAGACAGGTAGCTTTGATACTCCAAATTTAGTTAGAACCTCAAGCTCATAAAAGTCCATTCTGATAAGTCAGTAAGCACTTACAGACATGCCTCAGAGATACTGTGGGTTTGTTCCCGACCATGGCAATAAAGCAAGTATCACACACATTTTTTGATTTCCCAGCACATATGAAAGTTATATTTACACTATGCTGTAGTCTATTAAGTGTACAATAGCATTATGTCTACATGTATGATGAAAATGTAGTTTATTTCAAAAATAGACAATCATCCAAGTGTATGGGCTGTGTAGGTGTTCATTGGTGAGTTTAGACTAAACAGGAAGTGATATAAATTACTTATTACATTGCTGGGAGAGAAATATATTAAATCCAGACAGCATTCAGATAAAAGTACAAGGAACTCATTGTGCTGAAAGAAATGATGCAAATTTTGGTGGGAAGACAATGTAATATATGGTATGAAAACCATCAGTGGCCACTTGGGACTGAAATAATTTTATATGAGTATGATTTTGTTTAAACATTTTTGTTTTTTTTGCTAAAGTTTCAAAGTATTCGAATCATTTTAAATTAATTTTTATTGGAGTATAGGTGCTTTACAATGTTGTGTTAATTTCTGCTGTACTGCAAAATGAATCAGTTCAATACCTACATAGCCTGTGTATGCTCAGTGTTGTCCAATTGTCTTCAGACCTATGGACTGTAGCCCACCAGGCTCCTCTCTGTGCAAGGGATTCTGCAGGCAAGAATACTGGCATGGGTTGCCATTTCCTCCTCCAGGGGATCTTCCTGACCCAGGGATCAGGCTTGCATCTCCTGCATTGCAGGCAAGTTCTTTACCACTGAGCCATCAGGGAAGCCCATATACATATATACGTCCCTTCTCTTTTAGATTTCTTCCCCATTTAGGTCACCTGAGTAAAGTTCCCTGTGCTATACTGTATGTTCTTATACCTTAATTAGAAAATACTTTATTGCTAAAAAATGCTAACCATCATCCGAGGCTTCAGCAAGTCATCAGCTTTTTGCTGATGGAGGGTCTTGCCCTGAAGTTGATGACTGCTGACTAATCGGGTGGTGGCTGCTGAAAGTTGGGGTGGTTGTGACAACTTTTTTAAAAAAAGACAACAGAAGGTTGCCAAATCAGTTGACTCTTCCTTTCACTTAAACATTTTGAGGCCATTGTAAAGCTAGTAATCGGTCTAGTTTCAGTATTATTCAGGGCGGTCCTAGGAGAGGGAGGGAGATGGGGAAAGACCTGGTTGTTGGAGCAGTAAGAACATTCACATTTACGAGGTGTACTGTCTTACAGGAGTACAGCCCACACCCTTAAACACATTCAAGAGCAACATCAAAGATCACTGATCACCATAAGAAGTTAATAATAGCGAAGCTTGTCTACATGTATGATGAAAATGTAGTTTATTTCAAAATAGACAATCATCCAAGTGTATGGGCTGTGTAGGTGTTCATTGGTGAGTTTAGACTAAACAGGAAGTGATATAAATTACTTATTACATTGCTGGGAGAGAAATATATTAAATCCAGACAGCATTCAGATAAAAGTACAAGGAACTCATTGTGCTGAAAGAAATGATGCAAATTTTGGTGGGAAGACAATGTAATATATGGTATGAAAACCATCAGTGGCCACTTGGGACTGAAATAATTTTATATGAGTATGATTTTGTTTAAACATTTTTGTTTTTTTTGCTAAAGTTTCAAAGTATTCGAATCATTTTTAAATTAATTTTTATTGGAGTATAGGTGCTTTACAATGTTGTGTTAATTTCTGCTGTACTGCAAAATGAATCAGTTCAATACCTACATAGCCTGTGTATGCTCAGTGTTGTCCAATTGTCTTCAGACCTATGGACTGTAGCCCACCAGGCTCCTCTCTGTGCAAGGGATTCTGCAGGCAAGAATACTGGCATGGGTTGCCATTTCCTCCTCCAGGGGATCTTCCTGACCCAGGGATCAGGCTTGCATCTCCTGCATTGCAGGCAAGTTCTTTACCACTGAGCCATCAGGGAAGCCCATATACATATATACGTCCCTTCTCTTTTAGATTTCTTCCCCATTTAGGTCACCTGAGTAAAGTTCCCTGTGCTATACTGTATGTTCTTATACCTTAATTAGAAAATACTTTATTGCTAAAAAATGCTAACCATCATCCGAGGCTTCAGCAAGTCATCAGCTTTTTGCTGATGGAGGGTCTTGCCCTGAAGTTGATGACTGCTGACTAATCGGGGTGGTGGCTGCTGAAAGTTGGGGTGGTTGTGACAACTTTTTAAAATAAGACAACAGAAGGTTGCCAAATCAGTTGACTCTTCCTTTCACTTAAACATTTTGAGGCCATTGTAAAGCTAGTAATCGGTCTAGTTTCAGTATTATTCAGGGCGGTCCTAGGAGAGGGAGGGAGATGGGGAAAGACCTGGTTGTTGGAGCAGTAAGAACATTCACATTTACGAGGTGTACTGTCTTACAGGAGTACAGCCCACACCCTTAAACACATTCAAGAGCAACATCAAAGATCACTGATCACCATAAGAAGTTAATAATAGCGAAGCTTGCAATAGTGCAAGAGTCACCAAAATGTGGCACAGAAACATGAAGGGAACAAATGCTGAAGGAACAATGGAGCCAACAGACTTGCCAAGGCAAAGTGGCCACAACCTTCAGTTTATGAAGTCTGCAGCCTCCGCGATGCACAGTCAAATGAAGAGCAATAAAATGAGGTCAGCCCAAGTGAAAACATAAGTAAATACATCAGAACTATTTTGAAAGCCTAAAATAGCTGAAGCAAGTAAAATCCTACATTTCCAGGAAGCTGTGTTTTCTGAAAAAGAGGTTGCTAAGATTGTCCTGGTTTTAGGTGCAGAACGTCTCCTGGCCTGGGACACCCCTCAGTCTGAACGCACACTGGGAGATCTGCTCACCCTGAAGACTTCAGTTGTGGGTGAGGAAATTAAAATTCAGTGTAAAGGTACTTAGATGATTTTTCAAATTAATGCATCTTTAATATAAATAGAACAACAGCAATAAAAACAGAAAAAGCCTAAAGACCACTTGCCTAAGAAGTTATCCACATATAGGCAAAGCCTGGACAGTTTGTCCATGCAGTTAGAGTGGTTCATTTGGTAGCACTTATTATTATTGCAAACTTTTTTCCTACAAGGAAATAATTAGCCTTTCGATTGTTCTTTTGGAAATCCCAAACCTTAACACGACACCAGATATCCTACAGGAGAAGAAAGGAGAAAGTTTCCAAAGGAAATTGCTTAACACTTTCAGTGATGGGAAGTCAAGGAAGGGAGAGGGTGAGGTACCCGTCAAGGAGCCCTGAAGTTGATGACTGCTGACTAATCGGGTGGTGGCTGCTGAAAGTTGGGGTGGTTGTGACAACTTTAAAATAAGACAACAGAAGGTTGCCAAATCAGTTGACTCTTCCTTTCACTTAAACATTTTGAGGCCATTGTAAAGCTAGTAATCGGTCTAGTTTCAGTATTATTCAGGGCGGTCCTAGGAGAGGGAGGGAGATGGGGAAAGACCTGGTTGTTGGAGCAGTAAGAACATTCACATTTACGAGGTGTACTGTCTTACAGGAGTACAGCCCACACCCTTAAACACATTCAAGAGCAACATCAAAGATCACTGATCACCATAAGAAGTTAATAATAGCGAAGCTTGCAATAGTGCAAGAGTCACCAAAATGTGGCACAGAAACATGAAGGGAACAAATGCTGAAGGAACAATGGAGCCAACAGACTTGCCAAGGCAAAGTGGCCACAACCTTCAGTTTATGAAGTCTGCAGCCTCCGCGATGCACAGTCAAATGAAGAGCAATAAAATGAGGTCAGCCCAAGTGAAAACATAAGTAAATACATCAGAACTATTTTGAAAGCCTAAAATAGCTGAAGCAAGTAAAATCCTACATTTCCAGGAAGCTGTGTTTTCTGAAAAAGAGGTTGCTAAGATTGTCCTGGTTTTAGGTGCAGAACGTCTCCTGGCCTGGGACACCCCTCAGTCTGAACGCACACTGGGAGATCTGCTCACCCTGAAGACTTCAGTTGTGGGTGAGGAAATTAAAATTCAGTGTAAAGGTACTTAGATGATTTTTCAAATTAATGCATCTTTAATATAAATAGAACAACAGCAATAAAAACAGAAAAAGCCTAAAGACCACTTGCCTAAGAAGTTATCCACATATAGGCAAAGCCTGGACAGTTTGTCCATGCAGTTAGAGTGGTTCATTTGGTAGCACTTATTATTATTGCAAACTTTTTTCCTACAAGGAAATAATTAGCCTTTCGATTGTTCTTTTGGAAATCCCAAACCTTAACACGACACCAGATATCCTACAGGAGAAGAAAGGAGAAAGTTTCCAAAGGAAATTGCTTAACACTTTCAGTGATGGGAAGTCAAGGAAGGGAGAGGGTGAGGTACCCGTCCAGACAGGAGGGCTGCTGGCATGGCAGTGCTGGGAGCCAGATGCCTGGGCCCAAGAAGGGACCAGTGGAGAGGTTCCAGACAGCCGTAGACCACTTCTGTAAGATATGGGACACGGAAAGGAAGTAAACCCAGGAGCAATCCAGAAGGTAGAGGATTAGCAAGGTCAAGAAACAAGTCTGTCAAAATGGACAGAAGTCTAGTGTGTCAAAGACAGGACAAAAGAAAACAGGGATGGAAAGCCTACTTGGAGCTTGTTGCTACCAAGAGCAGAGGACTCCTGCCACCCTGGCCATTCAGATGGTTACTGGCAGATATTTTAATGGGAGATTCTGGCTCATGTGTCCAGGGTCCTCAGTTCTAGCTAGCCATAGCTTCTAAGATCCAGCTCAAAACTTGGACTCTTCACATGCGTTTCCCCATGCCTTGTGTCCTTGCAGAGGGTCTGGACTCACAACAAGCCAGATACAGTTATATGGCAGCAGCTAAAATGAAAACAGTGTCAGAATAATTAAAAAAGAAAAAAAAAAGATAAATATAAACGTTTGGAAAGTTTATAGCTTAGAGCCATGACATTGGGTAGACATCCAAGGCAAGAAAACTCTGAATAGTTAGTCCCTATTCTCCAAACTGAGATTGTTTTCAGCTTTTAGGAAAATTCGAGTACATGCAGGGTCACCTAACACTGGCAGGTTCTGGGGCAGGAGTACCAACGGAGGCCTATCTACATACGCCTAATCTTTCTTTTAATGTGCTACAGCTGGCCCACAAGTGCGGCATACCCACCTTCTTCTCTCCTGACCTGGACTCCATCCAGCACAGCAAGGGCCCTGTGAACTCAGAGGGACAATCAAGCTCCATCCACACCCCAATGATGTGCATAGTAACAACTCCTGAATGACTATGAAAGTTAAATGTGTCCACATATAGGCAAAGCCTGGACAGTTTGTCCATGCAGTTAGAGTGGTTCATTTGGTAGCACTTATTATTATTGCAAACTTTTTCCTACAAGGAAATAATTAGCCTTTCGATTGTTCTTTGGAAATCCCAAACCTTAACACGACACCAGATATCCTACAGGAGAAGAAAGGAGAAAGTTTCCAAAGGAAATTGCTTAACACTTTCAGTGATGGGAAGTCAAGGAAGGGAGAGGGTGAGGTACCCGTCCAGACAGGAGGGCTGCTGGCATGGCAGTGCTGGGAGCCAGATGCCTGGGCCCAAGAAGGGACCAGTGGAGAGGTTCCAGACAGCCGTAGACCACTTCTGTAAGATATGGGACACGGAAAGGAAGTAAACCCAGGAGCAATCCAGAAGGTAGAGGATTAGCAAGGTCAAGAAACAAGTCTGTCAAAATGGACAGAAGTCTAGTGTGTCAAAGACAGGACAAAAGAAAACAGGGATGGAAAGCCTACTTGGAGCTTGTTGCTACCAAGAGCAGAGGACTCCTGCCACCCTGGCCATTCAGATGGTTACTGGCAGATATTTTAATGGGAGATTCTGGCTCATGTGTCCAGGGTCCTCAGTTCTAGCTAGCCATAGCTTCTAAGATCCAGCTCAAAACTTGGACTCTTCACATGCGTTTCCCCATGCCTTGTGTCCTTGCAGAGGGTCTGGACTCACAACAAGCCAGATACAGTTATATGGCAGCAGCTAAAATGAAAACAGTGTCAGAATAATTAAAAAAGAAAAAAAAGATAAATATAAACGCTTTGGAAAGTTTATAGCTTAGAGCCATGACATTGGGTAGACATCCAAGGCAAGAAAACTCTGAATAGTTAGTCCCTATTCTCCAAACTGAGATTGTTTTCAGCTTTTAGGAAAACTCGAGTACATGCAGGGTCACCTAACACTGGCAGGTTCTGGGGCAGGAGTACCAACGGAGGCCTATCTACATACGCCTAATCTTTCTTTTAATGTGCTACAGCTGGCCCACAAGTGCGGCATACCCACCTTCTTCTCTCCTGACCTGGACTCCATCCAGCACAGCAAGGGCCCTGTGAACTCAGAGGGACAATCAAGCTCCATCCACACCCCAAGGATGTGCATAGTAACAACTCCTGAATGACTATGAAATTCAGTCCCACCTTCTCCAAGCAGGCTTCAGGTGTGTTTGCACTCAGCGTCCAGGGTCCTTCGTATCAAGTGTGTTCTAGAAGGCTGAGGGGGCCGTGTCCATCCACCCTTTGGCCCATCAGAAACTTTACAAGTGGTAGGATGTCAAAGAGGAAGACCAGCTCCTGTCCCCAGGCCAGGATCCTTCTTGCCTGAGTTTCAGCCAGACTAGACACACTATCTTTTTCCACTTATATTTTATCACTGCATTCTCCCGATCTGACTTTCAAAGAACTCACGGACAAAAGTTAACAATAAGGCTTCCCACAATATTGAATGCAACAGCTCAAGCAGGCTGAATAGACCAGAAAGAATGTTGCATTGAGCAAACTCATCCACACCAGGCTGTGGTGCTCCAGTGGGAGGCTCCGGATGGGGCAGTCTCTGGTTTCAAACCAGCTTTCTTTTATCAGATAAAGCAAATTACAGATTATCTCCTGGCACAGGAAAAGCAGAGTTCTCCAAGACATCGGAGATGGAAGTATCTTCTGATGGTTTCTAAAGGGGAACAGTTTAGCCTGGGACATTATCAATCCGAAACCACTTCCGTTTACCCCAAGTTGGGCAGGAAGCTGATGCCTTCGCTGGTCTTCCCTGGCAGCTGAAGCCTGGAGCAGCTGGGTCTGACTTAAGACTACCGTGATGGTGCGCACATGGGGAAAATAGAACCTGTCTTTGGAAAGTTTATAGCTTAGAGCCATGACATTGGGTAGACATCCAAGGCAAGAAAACTCTGAATAGTTAGTCCCTATTCTCCAAACTGAGATTGTTTTCAGCTTTTAGGAAAATTCGAGTACATGCAGGGTCACCTAACACTGGCAGGTTCTGGGGCAGGAGTACCAACGGAGGCCTATCTACATACGCCTAATCTTTCTTTTAATGTGCTACAGCTGGCCCACAAGTGCGGCATACCCACCTTCTTCTCTCCTGACCTGGACTCCATCCAGCACAGCAAGGGCCCTGTGAACTCAGAGGGACAATCAAGCTCCATCCACACCCCAAGGATGTGCATAGTAACAACTCCTGAATGACTATGAAATTCAGTCCCACCTTCTCCAAGCAGGCTTCAGGTGTGTTTGCACTCAGCGTCCAGGGTCCTTCGTATCAAGTGTGTTCTAGAAGGCTGAGGGGCCATGTCCATCCACCCTTTGGCCCATCAGAAACTTTACAAGTGGTAGGATGTCAAAGAGGAAGACCAGCTCCTGTCCCCAGGCCAGGATCCTTCTTGCCTGAGTTTCAGCCAGACTAGACACACTATCTTTTTCCACTTATATTTTATCACTGCATTCTCCCGATCTGACTTTCAAAGAACTCACGGACAAAAGTTAACAATAAGGCTTCCCACAATATTGAATGCAACAGCTCAAGCAGGCTGAATAGACCAGAAAGAATGTTGCATTGAGCAAACTCATCCACACCAGGCTGTGGTGCTCCAGTGGGAGGCTCCGGATGGGGCAGTCTCTGGTTTCAAACCAGCTTTCTTTTATCAGATAAAGCAAATTACAGATTATCTCCTGGCACAGGAAAAGCAGAGTTCTCCAAGACATCGGAGATGGAAGTATCTTCTGATGGTTTCTAAAGGGGAACAGTTTAGCCTGGGACATTATCAATCCGAAACCACTTCCGTTTACCCCAAGTTGGGCAGGAAGCTGATGCCTTCGCTGGTCTTCCCTGGCAGCTGAAGCCTGGAGCAGCTGGGTCTGACTTAAGACTACCGTGATGGTGACGCACATAGGGGAATAACCCCACAGGGGGAGTTAGCGCACCTGGCTCTTCTCTTTTACTTGGCTGGCCAGTTGAGAGGTTGCTTCTCTTGGGGCTGTTTGCCTCTCGGTGAACAAAAGGGGTCAGCCTAGATGATTTACAATTTTCCTTCCGGGCCAGAGGATATGGGGAATGCTTGAGCAATGTGGTCTTCCGGGAAGCCCTGCAGGATGGACACAGCTCACCTACATCCTGTTAACGTACTTGGTGCCTCTGGGATCCACCTGGCCCCGGGAGCGTCCTCCAGTTACAGACTGCACTGTCCCAGGCTTGATCACCCTCTCGGGGGCAGATTTCCAGGCGGAGGTATTCAGTCCCTCTCTTTGAAGAGACAGACCATTACCACTCTAATACCTGCACTGAATGTGGGTCTTCAAAGGACAGCGGTGCCCCGTGTAGAGGAGAGCCTAGACTGTTCACAGGTGCAATTAACCGAGTAAATTCGGTTTGACATCGCTGAAAACTGTTTGCTTCATTATTAACCTAAGCTGGGGGCAATGATGGAGGTGATATTCGCAGGCCTGACAGATTTTAAGATTTGGGTAAATTCTGAAGAAATTATTTACTTAGTATGCATTTGATCTCAAAGAAGCGTCCTCACCTACATAAATAAAGTAAACCTTCCAGTTGAGTACTGGGCTGCAGATTTTGCTTGAAACGACTTTCATTTTCTTGAACCTACAGCATAACCAGTAACTGAAAGACAGCTAGAGATTGCATTGAGCAAACTCATCCACACCAGGCTGTGGTGCTCCAGTGGGAGGCTCCGGATGGGGCAGTCTCTGGTTTCAAACCAGCTTTCTTTTATCAGATAAAGCAAATTACAGATTATCTCCTGGCACAGGAAAAGCAGAGTTCTCCAAGACATCGGAGATGGAAGTATCTTCTGATGGTTTCTAAAGGGGAACAGTTTAGCCTGGGACATTATCAATCCGAAACCACTTCCGTTTACCCCAAGTTGGGCAGGAAGCTGATGCCTTCGCTGGTCTTCCCTGGCAGCTGAAGCCTGGAGCAGCTGGGTCTGACTTAAGACTACCGTGATGGTGACGCACATAGGGGAATAACCCCACAGGGGGAGTTAGCGCACCTGGCTCTTCTCTTTTACTTGGCTGGCCAGTTGAGAGGTTGCTTCTCTTGGGGCTGTTTGCCTCTCGGTGAACAAAAGGGGTCAGCCTAGATGATTTACAATTTTCCTTCGGGGCCAGAGGATATGGGGAATGCTTGAGCAATGTGGTCTTCCGGGAAGCCCTGCAGGATGGACACAGCTCACCTACATCCTGTTAACGTACTTGGTGCCTCTGGGATCCACCTGGCCCCGGGAGCGTCCTCCAGTTACAGACTGCACTGTCCCAGGCTTGATCACCCTCTCGGGGGCAGATTTCCAGGCGGAGGTATTCAGTCCCTCTCTTTGAAGAGACAGACCATTACCACTCTAATACCTGCACTGAATGTGGGTCTTCAAAGGACAGCGGTGCCCCGTGTAGAGGAGAGCCTAGACTGTTCACAGGTGCAATTAACCGAGTAAATTCGGTTTGACATCGCTGAAAACTGTTTGCTTCATTATTAACCTAAGCTGGGGGCAATGATGGAGGTGATATTCGCAGGCCTGACAGATTTTAAGATTTGGGTAAATTCTGAAGAAATTATTTACTTAGTATGCATTTGATCTCAAAGAAGCGTCCTCACCTACATAAATAAAGTAAACCTTCCAGTTGAGTACTGGGCTGCAGATTTTGCTTGAAACGACTTTCATTTTCTTGAACCTACAGCATAACCAGTACTGAGACAGCTAGAGATACAATATTTGTTCTGTACTTGGCTGTTGGGAGGATGACCAGGATACGGTAGATAAGACAGTGCGTGGCCCCCCTCATTGCACCCCTCCCAGTTAGGCCGGCGAGGAGCCTGCGCAGACCCTCCCCCAAGGGAGCGGAGAACGTCTGTCTCTGTTGGCCTAGCCCAAAATTGGGTCTCAGTAAATATTTACCGACTGAATGAATGGTTGCCTGCTTTTCTCCTCCTTTTGTTCAGTCACACTCTCCTTTTAAGCTCCTATAATGAAACCCAGGGCCCTGCATGCTGCCAGTTCTCCTAGGGTGTGGAGGGAGGATTGAGTGGAAGGGTGAAGGGGGAGGAGGAATGAGTAAGGAGGCCAGGCGTCCGACGCGTGGGAGCAGAGGAGAAAGCTATCCTTAGAGGTGCAGGGCCCACAAGAGCCGAATTCCCAAGCAGGGGCGCCCGGGGCCCGGATCTGCAGCGGGGACGGGCCCCCGCCGCGCACCTCCCGCCCAGCGCGGGGCTCGCTGCCGGCCTGCAGCGGCCGGCGCCCCCAGCCCGCACCCGGCGCCGGCTCCGTGGCCGCCGCCCCCGGGGCGGTGCCGGGAACTCGCGGCGCCTCCGCCGGTCACGTGGGGGCCGCTCCGCCGGGCGGCGCTGCTGCTTCCCGGCCTCGCCCTCCCCGCGCCGGGGCCGCGGCGCTCGCGCTCCCGCCCGCGCCCGGGGAAGCGGAGAGGAGGCGGCGGCCCAGCCCTGCGCCTGCACGATGCCCGCCGCCGAGCGGGGCGCCGCCGTCCTCGTGGAGCTCGCGGAGGCGACGACGCAGCGGGCCGCGGGGCCGCGGCGGCGAGGGTAGCGGGGCGGGAGGCGGAGCGGCAGGCATCCTCCGCGGCGCGGTGGGCGGGCGGCGGCCCTGCCGCCCGGGCGCGCCCCTGGCCCGGGAGCCCGGAGAATGCGAGCTGCGCTCCCCGCCAGCCGCCGGCGCCCCCCGGAGCTGCTCGCGTCGCCGCCGCCGCCGCCCCCCAGCTGCGGGCGCCGGGCCGCTGGCTGCGCTAGGACCCGCCGCCGCCGGCTGCCGAGGACCGGTGGGAAGGGAGCAGCGGGAGCGAGAGGGCCCCGGAGACTGGCGCCCGCCGGGGCGCCGCGCGGCATGTAGCTGCGGGCTCCGGCGCGAGGCTGTCGGCCCGGGGCCCCGCCATGGCAGGGACCGACCGCGGGAACCTGAAGACGGTGAGGCTGTGGCGGGACGCCGCCCTGCGCGCCAGGAAGCTGCGGAGCAACCTGCGCCAGCTCAGCCTCAGCTCGGCCGGGGGCTGCCCGGGGACCGACCCGCTCGACTCCCCTGACGCCCCCCAGCTCGTGCTGCCGGCCAACCTCGGGGACATTGAGGTGCTGAACCTGGGGAACAAGCTCCCGGGCCTGGAGCCGGTCCTGGAACCGCTCCTATAATGAAACCCAGGGCCCTGCATGCTGCCAGTTCTCCTAGGGTGTGGAGGGAGGATTGAGTGGAAGGGTGAAGGGGGAGGAGGAATGAGTAAGGAGGCCAGGCGTCCGACGCGTGGGAGCAGAGGAGAAAGCTATCCTTAGAGGTGCAGGGCCCACAAGAGCCGAATTCCCAAGCAGGGGCGCCCGGGGCCCGGATCTGCAGCGGGGACGGGCCCCCGCCGCGCACCTCCCGCCCAGCGCGGGGCTCGCTGCCGGCCTGCAGCGGCCGGCGCCCCCAGCCCGCACCCGGCGCCGGCTCCGTGGCCGCCGCCCCCGGGGCGGTGCCGGGAACTCGCGGCGCCTCCGCCGGTCACGTGGGGGCCGCTCCGCCGGGCGGCGCTGCTGCTTCCCGGCCTCGCCCTCCCCGCGCCGGGGCCGCGGCGCTCGCGCTCCCGCCCGCGCCCGGGGAAGCGGAGGAGGCGGCGGCCCAGCCCTGCGCCTGCACGATGCCCGCCGCCGAGCGGGGCGCCGCCGTCCTCGTGGAGCTCGCGGAGGCGACGACGCAGCGGGCCGCGGGGCCGCGGCGGCGAGGGTAGCGGGGCGGGAGGCGGAGCGGCAGGCATCCTCCGCGGCGCGGTGGGCGGGCGGCGGCCCTGCCGCCCGGGCGCGCCCCTGGCCCGGGAGCCCGGAGAATGCGAGCTGCGCTCCCCGCCAGCCGCCGGCGCCCCCCGGAGCTGCTCGCGTCGCCGCCGCCGCCGCCCCCCAGCTGCGGGCGCCGGGCCGCTGGCTGCGCTAGGACCCGCCGCCGCCGGCTGCCGAGGACCGGTGGGAAGGGAGCAGCGGGAGCGAGAGGGCCCCGGAGACTGGCGCCCGCCGGGGCGCCGCGCGGCATGTAGCTGCGGGCTCCGGCGCGAGGCTGTCGGCCCGGGGCCCCGCCATGGCAGGGACCGACCGCGGGAACCTGAAGACGGTGAGGCTGTGGCGGGACGCCGCCCTGCGCGCCAGGAAGCTGCGGAGCAACCTGCGCCAGCTCAGCCTCAGCTCGGCCGGGGGCTGCCCGGGGACCGACCCGCTCGACTCCCCTGACGCCCCCCAGCTCGTGCTGCCGGCCAACCTCGGGGACATTGAGGTGCTGAACCTGGGGAACAACGGCCTGGAGGAGGTGCCCGACGGGCTGGGCTCCGCGCTGGGCAGCCTCCGCGTCCTGGTCCTGCGCCGGAACCGCTTCGCCCAGCTGCCCCCGGCAGTGGCCGACCTGGGCCATCACCTCACGGAGCTGGACGTGAGCCACAACCGGCTGAGTGTCCTGGGCGCCGAGGTGCTGAGCGCCCTGAGCGAGCTGCGGAAGCTCAACCTCAGCCACAACCAGCTGCCGGCTCTGCCCTCCCAGCTGGGCACGCTGGGCCACCTGGAGGAGCTGGACGTCAGCTTTAACCGGCTGGCGCACCTGCCCGACTCCCTCTCGGGCCTCTCCCGCCTGCGCACCCTCGACGTGGACCATAACCAGCTCACGGCTTTCCCCCGGCAGCTGCTGCAGCTGGCGGCCCTGGAGGAGCTGGACGTGTCCAGCAACCGGCTGCGGGGCCTCCCTGAGGATATCAGTGCCCTGCGTGCCCTCAAGATCCTCTGGCTGAGCGGGGCCGAGCTTGGCACCCTGCCCAGTGGCTTCTGTGAGCTGGCCAGCCTGGAGAGCCTCATGCTGGACAACAACGGGCTGCAGGCTCTGCCCGCCCAGTTCAGCCGCCTGCAGCGACTCAAAATGCTCAACCTGTCCTCCAACCTCTTCGAGGAGTTCCCTGCGGCACTGCTGCCCCTGGCGGGTCTGGAGGAGCTGGACGTCAGCTTTAACCGGCTGGCGCACCTGCCCGACTCCCTCTCGGGCCTCTCCCGCCTGCGCACCCTCGACGTGGACCATAACCAGCTCACGGCTTTCCCCCGGCAGCTGCTGCAGCTGGCGGCCCTGGAGGAGCTGGACGTGTCCAGCAACCGGCTGCGGGGCCTCCCTGAGGATATCAGTGCCCTGCGTGCCCTCAAGATCCTCTGGCTGAGCGGGGCCGAGCTTGGCACCCTGCCCAGTGGCTTCTGTGAGCTGGCCAGCCTGGAGAGCCTCATGCTGGACAACAACGGGCTGCAGGCTCTGCCCGCCCAGTTCAGCCGCCTGCAGCGACTCAAAATGCTCAACCTGTCCTCCAACCTCTTCGAGGAGTTCCCTGCGGCACTGCTGCCCCTGGCGGGTCTGGAGGAGCTCTACCTGAGTCGCAACCAGCTCACCTCCGTGCCCTCCCTGATCTCGTGCCTGGGCCGTCTTCTCACCCTGTGGCTGGATAATAACCGGATCCGCTACCTGCCCGACTCCATCGTGGAGCTCACCGGCCTGGAGGAGCTGGTCCTGCAGGGCAACCAGATCGCCGTGCTGCCAGACAACTTCGGCCAGCTCTCCCGCGTGGGCCTGTGGAAGATCAAGGACAACCCGCTGATCCAGCCCCCCTACGAGGTCTGTATGAAGGGGATCCCCTACATCGCAGCCTACCAGAAGGAGCTGGCCCATTCCCAGCCGGCGGTCCAGCCTCGCCTCAAGCTGCTCCTGATGGGGCCGAAGGCCGCAGGAAAGACCCTCCTCCGGCACTGCCTCACCGAGAACAGAGTCGAGGGCCACCGCGGCGGAGGGGACAAGGAGAAGAGCTACGCGCCTTGCCCCCCGCCCGTGAGCAAGGGCATCGAGGTGACCAGCTGGACAGCGGACGCCTCCCGGGGCCTGCGGTTCATCGTGTACGACTTAGCCGGGGATGAGCGCTACGAGGTGATCCAGCCCTTCTTCCTCTCCCCCGGGGCCCTGTACGTGCTGGTGGTGAACTTGGCCACCTACGAGCCGCTGCGCTTTCCCACCACGGTGGGCTCCTTCTTGCATCGGGTGGGGGCCCGGGTGCCTCACGCCGTGGTGTGCATCGTGGGCACCCACGCCGACCTGTGCGGGGAGCAGGAGCTGGAGGAGAAGTGTCTGGACATCCATCGGCAGATCGCCCTGCAGGAGAAGCACCACGCCGAGGGCCTGAGCCGTCTGGCCCGCGTGGTGGACGAGGCACTGGCCCGGGACCTCCCTGAGGATATCAGTGCCCTGCGTGCCCTCAAGATCCTCTGGCTGAGCGGGGCCGAGCTTGGCACCCTGCCCAGTGGCTTCTGTGAGCTGGCCAGCCTGGAGAGCCTCATGCTGGACAACAACGGGCTGCAGGCTCTGCCCGCCCAGTTCAGCCGCCTGCAGCGACTCAAAATGCTCAACCTGTCCTCCAACCTCTTCGAGGAGTTCCCTGCGGCACTGCTGCCCCTGGCGGGTCTGGAGGAGCTCTACCTGAGTCGCAACCAGCTCACCTCCGTGCCCTCCCTGATCTCGTGCCTGGGCCGTCTTCTCACCCTGTGGCTGGATAATAACCGGATCCGCTACCTGCCCGACTCCATCGTGGAGCTCACCGGCCTGGAGGAGCTGGTCCTGCAGGGCAACCAGATCGCCGTGCTGCCAGACAACTTCGGCCAGCTCTCCCGCGTGGGCCTGTGGAAGATCAAGGACAACCCGCTGATCCAGCCCCCCTACGAGGTCTGTATGAAGGGGATCCCCTACATCGCAGCCTACCAGAAGGAGCTGGCCCATTCCCAGCCGGCGGTCCAGCCTCGCCTCAAGCTGCTCCTGATGGGGCCGAAGGCCGCAGGAAAGACCCTCCTCCGGCACTGCCTCACCGAGAACAGAGTCGAGGGCCACCGCGGCGGAGGGGACAAGGAGAAGAGCTACGCGCCTTGCCCCCCGCCCGTGAGCAAGGGCATCGAGGTGACCAGCTGGACAGCGGACGCCTCCCGGGGCCTGCGGTTCATCGTGTACGACTTAGCCGGGGATGAGCGCTACGAGGTGATCCAGCCCTTCTTCCTCTCCCCCGGGGCCCTGTACGTGCTGGTGGTGAACTTGGCCACCTACGAGCCGCTGCGCTTTCCCACCACGGTGGGCTCCTTCTTGCATCGGGTGGGGGCCCGGGTGCCTCACGCCGTGGTGTGCATCGTGGGCACCCACGCCGACCTGTGCGGGGAGCAGGAGCTGGAGGAGAAGTGTCTGGACATCCATCGGCAGATCGCCCTGCAGGAGAAGCACCACGCCGAGGGCCTGAGCCGTCTGGCCCGCGTGGTGGACGAGGCACTGGCCCGGGACTTCGAGCTCCGCTCCGCCAGCCCTCACGCGGCCTACTACGGCGTGTCGGACAAGAACCTGCGGCGGCGCAAGGCCCACTTCCAGTACCTGCTCAACCACCGACTGCAGATCCTGTCGCCCGTGCTGCCCGTCAGCTGCAGGGACCCGCGCCAGCTACAGCGCCTGCGGGACAAACTGCTCTCGGTGGCCGAGCACCGGGACATCTTCCCCAACTTACACCGAGTGCTGCCCCGGTCCTGGCAGGTGCTGGAGGAGCTGCACTTCCAGCCCCCGCAGGCGCAGCGGCTCTGGCTCAGTTGGTGGGACTCGGCTCGCCTGGGGCTGCAGGCCGGGCTGACCGAGGACCGGCTGCAGAGCGCCCTCTCCTACCTGCACGAGAGCGGCAAGCTGCTTTACTTCGAGGACAGCCCAGCCCTCAAGGAGCACGTCTTCCACAACCTCTCCCGCCTCATCGACATCCTCAACGTCTTCTTCCAGAGGGATCCTACCTTGCTGCTGCACAAGCTGCTCCTGGGGGCCAGCGGGGGCGAGGCCGAGGCCGAGGGCCGGGGTGAGAGCTCCCCGCTGGTGCCGCCCCCCGCCCCGAGCCAGGACGCGCTCAGGGCCACCCAGCTCCATCACTACGTGGAGGGCTTCCTGCTTCACGGGCTCCTGCCAGCCCACGTCATCCGGTTGCTGCTGAAGCCTCACGTCCAGGCTCAGCAGGACCTGCAGCTGCTGCTGGAGCTGCTGGAAAAGATGGGACTCTGTTACTGCCTCAACAAAGCCAAGGGCAAGCCTCTGAACGGGTCCACCGCCTGGTACAAGTTCCCATGCTACGTGCAGAATGAGGTGCCCCACGCAGATGCCTGGATTAATGGGACCAACCTGGCCGGGCAGTCCTTTGTGGCGGAGCAATTGCAGATTGAATACAGTTTTCCCTTCACCTTCCCACCTGGCTTGTTCGCACGCTACAGCGTCCAGATCAATAGCCACGTGGTGCACAGGTCAGATGGCAAGCTTCAGATCTTGGCCTACAGAGGGAAAGTGCCCGTGGTGGTGAGTTACAGACCTGCCAAAGGGGTCCTGCAGCCGGACACCCTGTCCATTGCCAGCCACGCATCCTTACCGAACATATGGACGGCCTGGCAAGCCATAACCCCCTTGGTGGAGGAACTGAATGTGCTACTTCAGGAATGGCCGGGACTGCACTACACCGTGCACATTCTCTGTTCTAAGTGCCTTAAGAGAGGGTCGCCCAATCCACACGCTTTCCCAGGTAAGAGGGCAGAGGGATGTGCCTCTTCTGTGGGGTGTCATAAGGTGAATTTGGGGGAAGGTGTTTGTTTCTCCTGTGTCAGACTGTTTGCTTAATCTCACTTGCTTCCCAGGAAAGTTTTTCAAGGTAAATGGAGGGGGATTGGGGTATCAGCAGGAGCCCGTAAGTACATGAGCAGTGTGAAATACAGTCCCTGAATCCTACTCTTCCGGTAGAGACTCAGATGACTGAAGTGGGTTCCAGTCAAAACATTTTGGATATCGTTTTCCGTCTTGCCTTTCCTGGAAGGAAATTTCAGATGGTTGCTTAGAAGATGTGTGTTGTCTGATGTGGTGTCCTGGGCTATAATGCTTGTTAAAGGCGTCTCCAAGGGGTGCTCTGCTTTGAAATATCCATTGTTGTTTTCTTCTATTTAAGGTCAGACTGTGACCATTCTGTAGAGCTTATTGCGCCTTTTTCTTAAGAAATTCCAGAGAAGAATGTTTCGTAATCAGGGTGATTGATGGATTAGTAAAGATGAAAAATGTCAGTCTGGAAGGCATGACTCAATTCTGGAATCTCTTTTACTGCCTCAACAAAGCCAAGGGCAAGCCTCTGAACGGGTCCACCGCCTGGTACAAGTTCCCATGCTACGTGCAGAATGAGGTGCCCCACGCAGATGCCTGGATTAATGGGACCAACCTGGCCGGGCAGTCCTTTGTGGCGGAGCAATTGCAGATTGAATACAGTTTTCCCTTCACCTTCCCACCTGGCTTGTTCGCACGCTACAGCGTCCAGATCAATAGCCACGTGGTGCACAGGTCAGATGGCAAGCTTCAGATCTTGGCCTACAGAGGGAAAGTGCCCGTGGTGGTGAGTTACAGACCTGCCAAAGGGGTCCTGCAGCCGGACACCCTGTCCATTGCCAGCCACGCATCCTTACCGAACATATGGACGGCCTGGCAAGCCATAACCCCCTTGGTGGAGGAACTGAATGTGCTACTTCAGGAATGGCCGGGACTGCACTACACCGTGCACATTCTCTGTTCTAAGTGCCTTAAGAGAGGGTCGCCCAATCCACACGCGTTCCCATGTAAGAGGGCAGAGTCATGTGCCTCTTCTGTGGGGTGTCATAAGGTGAATTTGGGGGAAGGTGTTTGTTTCTCCTGTGTCAGACTGTTTGCTTAATCTCACTTGCTTCCCAGGAAAGTTTTTCAAGGTAAATGGAGGGGGATTGGGGTATCAGCAGGAGCCCGTAAGTACATGAGCAGTGTGAAATACAGTCCCTGAATCCTACTCTTCCGGTAGAGACTCAGATGACTGAAGTGGGTTCCAGTCAAAACATTTTGGATATCGTTTTCCGTCTTGCCTTTCCTGGAAGGAAATTTCAGATGGTTGCTTAGAAGATGTGTGTTGTCTGATGTGGTGTCCTGGGCTATAATGCTTGTTAAAGGCGTCTCCAAGGGGTGCTCTGCTTTGAAATATCCATTGTTGTTTTCTTCTATTTAAGGTCAGACTGTGACCATTCTGTAGAGCTTATTGCGCCTTTTTCTTAAGAAATTCCAGAGAAGAATGTTTCGTAATCAGGGTGATTGATGGATTAGTAAAGATGAAAAATGTCAGTCTGGAAGGCATGACTCAATTCTGGAATCTCTTTTACCCAATACACTCTAGGGTATGAAAGAGAGATTACTGAGATCTCTAAGGGGAGTTTTGGGGGTATTTCCTGGTAATTTTTTGCTTTACTGACATCTTGAAGACTGGGTTTTGGTTGAGTGTTAGTGGAGCTTTATGCAAGTGCTTTGTAAGAGATGGAAGGGTTAAGAAACTGACAAACAAAAAACCTGACTAGAGTTTTAGGAGTTTTATTCCTTCTTTGGGGGAGTGTTTTCCAGCAGACTTTTTTTTTTTTTTTTTTAATGTTTTAGCTGAGTGGGAGAATCCCAGGACTAGAAGGATTTTTGAGCTTGGTTAATTGGTATTCTCAGTGTCTGGGAACAGGTCCATTTCTTTGGAACGCTTCTCTAAAGAGCTCAGACTTTGTGGAGCAGGCTTGGTTGGCAACATTCTAAGTGTCGTAAGGACACGCGGAATGATAGCATCATTGCCAGCATCTCCCCTCGGTCCCCCACCCCTGGGCCCACGGAGGCGGTGATGAAAGACTGCTGCCACTCTCATCTTTGTCCTCACCTGAGTGCTGCTTGTAAGAGGATCAGGAAGGAACTGGACACCAGTATTTCCGAAGGTAACCTCTTCCTGCCCGCCCTTAAAAAAATCCCCCAAGGCCCCCCGGGGTTTAATTTTTTTTCAAGTTTGTCTTTTATTCATGAAAGCCACCATATCCAGTCACCCATAAAGCCCCTTCTCTGAGTTATCTGTGTCTGGTAGAGACTCAGATGACTGAAGTGGGTTCCAGTCAAAACATTTTGGATATCGTTTTCCGTCTTGCCTTTCCTGGAAGGAAATTTCAGATGGTTGCTTAGAAGATGTGTGTTGTCTGATGTGGTGTCCTGGGCTATAATGCTTGTTAAAGGCGTCTCCAAGGGGTGCTCTGCTTTGAAATATCCATTGTTGTTTTCTTCTATTTAAGGTCAGACTGTGACCATTCTGTAGAGCTTATTGCGCCTTTTTCTTAAGAAATTCCAGAGAAGAATGTTTCGTAATCAGGGTGATTGATGGATTAGTAAAGATGAAAAATGTCAGTCTGGAAGGCATGACTCAATTCTGGAATCTCTTTTACCCAATACACTCTAGGGTATGAAAGAGAGATTACTGAGATCTCTAAGGGGAGTTTTGGGGGTATTTCCTGGTAATTTTTTGCTTTACTGACATCTTGAAGACTGGGTTTTGGTTGAGTGTTAGTGGAGCTTTATGCAAGTGCTTTGTAAGAGATGGAAGGGTTAAGAAACTGACAAACAAAAAACCTGACTAGAGTTTTAGGAGTTTTATTCCTTCTTTGGGGGAGTGTTTTCCAGCAGACTTTTTTTTTTTTTTTTTTAATGTTTTAGCTGAGTGGGAGAATCCCAGGACTAGAAGGATTTTTGAGCTTGGTTAATTGGTATTCTCAGTGTCTGGGAACAGGTCCATTTCTTTGGAACGCTTCTCTAAAGAGCTCAGACTTTGTGGAGCAGGCTTGGTTGGCAACATTCTAAGTGTCGTAAGGACACGCGGAATGATAGCATCATTGCCAGCATCTCCCCTCGGTCCCCCACCCCTGGGCCCACGGAGGCGGTGATGAAAGACTGCTGCCACTCTCATCTTTGTCCTCACCTGAGTGCTGCTTGTAAGAGGATCAGGAAGGAACTGGACACCAGTATTTCCGAAGGTAACCTCTTCCTGCTGCCCTAGATCTAGGCTGAGTTTAATTATTCAGTTTGAAAAAAGCCACCATATCCAGTCACCCATCAACTGAGCCCTCCATTCTCTGGAGTTATCTAGTGTCTCGTCAGTTTCGTGGCTCTGTAGCCTCTTCAGTTTTATCTTTGCTATTGTCTTTTATTCATGAAAGCAAAATACTTCTTTACTGTGCCACTGAATTGAAGAAGGCGGCTGAGGGTTACATATTCACAGAGCAAATTATTGAAGGGGCTGCTTAAAGCCAGTTCTTACTGCAAAGATGGAGCATTAATAAAACTGATGTTATTAACAACAAAGGGAAAGACAGATTATTGAACAAGTAAGGATCTGTGCAGAGGAATTCCAGGAACTTTGAAGAGTAAACAATGAGGGCTTCCCCTAGTGGTCCAGTGGGTAAGGACACCGCCTTGCAGTGCAAGGGGCGCCGGTTCCTTCCCTGGCCTGGGAAGATCCCACGTGCCGCGAAGCGGCTGGACTGATCTGTCCAATTACTGAGCCGGAGCTCTGGGGCGCATGCGCCCAGAGCTGGTGCTCTGCGATGACAGAGGCCACCGCGATGGGAGGCCCAGAGGAGCCGAAGAACAAAGACGGATGAAAATAGAGAAATGAAAGACCAATAGAAGTGGCCCTCCCGTCCTCCTCCCTCCTCACCTCACCCCCCAAAAAGATAAATAAATTTAAAAAAAAAGAGTAAACAATGAGGCTGATTTTTTTTTTTAACCCAAGCTCTTTATTTTTTAAGTCATAAATTCCACACACAAGCTAGTCTCCGGATGCAGAAAGGACCCCCATTCTCCTGTTACTCTTTTGCCTTTTTGTCTTTCAAAGGAGGGTCAGCGTTCATGGTATAGTGGTGAGCATAGCTGCCTTCCAAAGGAGGTTCACCTGGACTGCAGTCCAGTCTGTAAAGAGAGGACTTTTTCAACATAAAAAGCAATTAAATGATTGAAAATTTTCAAATTATCTCCTACAATGAGTAGGTGTTTTTATAATATGTAGTGTACATTTCTGTCTTATTTATGATCAGAGAAAGAAATTACCTTTTTCTTTGCTTCATTTAGGATTATATTCCAAAAGTAGCAGAGAGGACACAGTAGTGGGGAAAAGGATGATTATGGTACATTTATTACATTAAGAAGACAAGGGAAGAAAATATTTTTCCTCTTCTGTATTTTTCTGTGATAGCCATCATTTGTTAGTATTTGTCACAATTTAGAAAGATCTGAGAAGAGCAAAAATAATGAAAAGCTAGAAGATGCTGTAAGAAGAGACTTCTTATGTTGAGTGTTCAGTTAGTGAGGGCCTGCTTGCATTTAAAAATATGGTCGAGGCCTGGTGTATTAAAATATATTGTAACTCAGCAGAAACCTTTGAAATCTCTCAGTAGCCTTTTGTCTCTTTAAGAAGTCATTTGGCCAAAAAAAAAAAAAAAGTCATTTGGCTTTTAGAGACATGAAAAAAGTTGGTTACTTAGTTTTACATTTTATTAAAGCATCAAGTTCTCTTATAAACCAACAATTTTACATACACTGGTGAAAGAAACACTTAGCTGTGTAATCTTTTTCAGCTTTAAGACATTAAGATTAAATAAGCAATTAATCAAAGTGTTTCCTTTGATATTATGCAGAAGAAACAAAGTTGCATTATTAACTTGTGTGTGTGTGTAAAACTCATTTTTGGCTGGTCTCTATCAATAGAACACTGAATTTCCTGGCCTGAGCTGCCCTGAGGTAGTTGGCCTTGGGAAGTATAATGCTAGATTTATTTTATTTTGATTTACAGAAGAAATAGCAGCATTCTGGAATGTTCTTAGTCTCCTGGCCACTTGTTTTTAAAAGTTCTTGTAAAAAGATCTAATCACGTTGTCAGAGAAATCACCTGTTTCGTTGGCGCTAAATGGATTGAGTGAGGAGAGGCTTTTGCAAAGGGAAAGCAGGCCCAGGATGGCGCCTGCATGCCAGGTGTGACTTGTTACCTGCTTTCTGCAGATACTGGCTTGATTGCTGGCACCTGACAGCATCCTTAATGAGGGAGCCTGGTGGAATGTTCTTAGCTTGGAAAAGTTTCTTACCTATGTGAGATTCCAGTGCTTTGCTATCCATTTCAGTGTTTAAAAAGGACGTCGTGTGTGTTTCAGTTGGAAGAGTGCATCTTGGTGTGTTGAACTTAGGCTGCGAATGATTTTGCCAGAAATATCCTACTCTCCAAATTATTCAAGGCCATTCTTAAGAATAATTAGAAAAAGCCACTCAAAGCAGTAGGCATTTATTACATTAAGAAGACAAGGGAAGAAAATATTTTTCCTCTTCTGTATTTTTCTGTGATAGCCATCATTTGTTAGTATTTGTCACAATTTAGAAAGATCTGAGAAGAGCAAAAATAATGAAAAGCTAGAAGATGCTGTAAGAAGAGACTTCTTATGTTGAGTGTTCAGTTAGTGAGGGCCTGCTTGCATTTAAAAATATGGTCGAGGCCTGGTGTATTAAAATATATTGTAACTCAGCAGAAACCTTTGAAATCTCTCAGTAGCCTTTTGTCTCTTTAAGAAGTCATTTGGCCAAAAAAAAAAAAAAAGTCATTTGGCTTTTAGAGACATGAAAAAAGTTGGTTACTTAGTTTTACATTTTATTAAAGCATCAAGTTCTCTTATAAACCAACAATTTTACATACACTGGTGAAAGAAACACTTAGCTGTGTAATCTTTTTCAGCTTTAAGACATTAAGATTAAATAAGCAATTAATCAAAGTGTTTCCTTTGATATTATGCAGAAGAAACAAAGTTGCATTATTAACTTGTGTGTGTGTGTAAAACTCATTTTTGGCTGGTCTCTATCAATAGAACACTGAATTTCCTGGCCTGAGCTGCCCTGAGGTAGTTGGCCTTGGGAAGTATAATGCTAGATTTATTTTATTTTGATTTACAGAAGAAATAGCAGCATTCTGGAATGTTCTTAGTCTCCTGGCCACTTGTTTTTAAAAGTTCTTGTAAAAAGATCTAATCACGTTGTCAGAGAAATCACCTGTTTCGTTGGCGCTAAATGGATTGAGTGAGGAGAGGCTTTTGCAAAGGGAAAGCAGGCCCAGGATGGCGCCTGCATGCCAGGTGTGACTTGTTACCTGCTTTCTGCAGATACTGGCTTGATTGCTGGCACCTGACAGCATCCTTAATGAGGGAGCCTGGTGGAATGTTCTTAGCTTGGAAAAGTTTCTTACCTATGTGAGATTCCAGTGCTTTGCTATCCATTTCAGTGTTTAAAAAGGACGTCGTGTGTGTTTCAGTTGGAAGAGTGCATCTTGGTGTGTTGAACTTAGGCTGCGAATGATTTTGCCAGAAATATCCTACTCTCCAAATTATTCAAGGCCATTCTTAAGAATAATTAGAAAAAGCCACTCAAAGCAGTAGGCAGTGAGTTGGGAGATGATCTTTTTTATATCTGATCCCTTTGACTCACTCGGTGGCTCAGCACCTTGCCACCTCTCCCTAGTCCAAGGGTCTTTTGTCCCTGTTTAATTGATTACACACTGTGTACCTCTCCGAAGTCCTCAATTTTGCCTTGTTCTGTGTTTGTGTAGGTCCTAGTATCTCTTTGATTAGCTTGTTCACTGGCTTCCTCCAAGCGGGAAACACGCCTAAGGCTTTGTGGCTTCTGTTAGAACCTCTGAGCTTGCTGCTAGATGATTGGTCTTTGTGAGAGTTTCTTTGTCTCTTTGATGTTCTCATGCTCCGTCAGATTTCCAGGTGGTACTCTTGTGGTCATCTTCCTTTGTCCTGTGTCCCCGCGTCCCTCCCCGGCCCCCCCTTGTCCCTCTGGTGTTCTCACTGTGACTGTATTACTGGCCTTGAATGGGCCCTTCACTTTGACCACTGAAGCAAAGCAGAATTCTTGCCTTATTCTGTCTCAGTTTTAGAGCTCCTGAAATTTGAGCCTGACCTAGTTGCTTGGATTGAATTAGTCATTGTTTTTAATTTTGCAAAGGTTATTAAATATCTCTTTAGTTAGGCTTTATGAATATTGATGCCTCCAGGCTTTTATTTTTGTGGAGAGTCCTCTTTGAGCTCTCTTGGGCTTTGTTTCATATAAAAATCAAAATTTATATCCTGCAGTGGAAGAAAAACTCTCTGCATAACAGAATTGCTGAAGAGGGGTCAAATTATTTTAAATATTAGGTGTCCTTTAAACTTGAGAATCAACTCTCCGCAATCTCCGGCTTTTGCAAAGGGAAAGCAGGCCCAGGATGGCGCCTGCATGCCAGGTGTGACTTGTTACCTGCTTTCTGCAGATACTGGCTTGATTGCTGGCACCTGACAGCATCCTTAATGAGGGAGCCTGGTGGAATGTTCTTAGCTTGGAAAAGTTTCTTACCTATGTGAGATTCCAGTGCTTTGCTATCCATTTCAGTGTTTAAAAAGGACGTCGTGTGTGTTTCAGTTGGAAGAGTGCATCTTGGTGTGTTGAACTTAGGCTGCGAATGATTTTGCCAGAAATATCCTACTCTCCAAATTATTCAAGGCCATTCTTAAGAATAATTAGAAAAAGCCACTCAAAGCAGTAGGCAGTGAGTTGGGAGATGATCTTTTTTATATCTGATCCCTTTGACTCACTCGGTGGCTCAGCACCTTGCCACCTCTCCCTAGTCCAAGGGTCTTTTGTCCCTGTTTAATTGATTACACACTGTGTACCTCTCCGAAGTCCTCAATTTTGCCTTGTTCTGTGTTTGTGTAGGTCCTAGTATCTCTTTGATTAGCTTGTTCACTGGCTTCCTCCAAGCGGGAAACACGCCTAAGGCTTTGTGGCTTCTGTTAGAACCTCTGAGCTTGCTGCTAGATGATTGGTCTTTGTGAGAGTTTCTTTGTCTCTTTGATGTTCTCATGCTCCGTCAGATTTCCAGGTGGTACTCTTGTGGTCATCTTCCTTTGTCCTGTGTCCCCGCGTCCCTCCCCGGCCCACCCTTGTCCCTCTGGTGTTCTCACTGTGACTGTATTACTGGCCTTGAATGGGCCCTTCACTTTGACCACTGAAGCAAAGCAGAATTCTTGCCTTATTCTGTCTCAGTTTTAGAGCTCCTGAAATTTGAGCCTGACCTAGTTGCTTGGATTGAATTAGTCATTGTTTTTAATTTTGCAAAGGTTATTAAATATCTCTTTAGTTAGGCTTTATGAATATTGATGCCTCCAGGCTTTTATTTTTGTGGAGAGTCCTCTTTGAGCTCTCTTGGGCTTTGTTTCATATAAAAATCAAAATTTATATCCTGCAGTGGAAGAAAAAAACTCTCTGCATAACAGAATTCAAAGACTTGAAAGACCTTTGGCGTGTTCAAATTATTTTAAATATTAGGTGCCTCTCCTTTAAACTTGAGAATCAACTCTCCGTCCAATCCTACACAAGCAGTGTAGAATTTCTTAGAGAAAGTCGTTTTTAATTTGTTAACAGATATTTTACACGTCGTCTACCACATGCTCATCTGACTCCGCAGAAAACCTCGCCTATTTTATTTAAACTTTTTATTCTGTATGGGAGTATAGCCGATTAACAAACAACGTCTGATGGTTTCAGACGAACAGCGAAAGGACTCAGCCATACAAATCCATGTGTCCATTCTACCCCACACTCCTGTCCCACCCAGGCTGCCTCGTCACACTGAGCAGAGTTCCCTGCGCTGTGCCATAGACCCTTGTTGGTTATCCACTGTACATGCAGCAAGGTATACATGTCCATACCAAACCTCGCCTGTTCTAGTTCTTACTCATTTGCTTCATCTGAACACCTACAGCACATATAGGGTGTACTTAGCAGGGCCGTTTTGCACCTTAGGGGAGAGACTGGGAAAGCACTTGTCCTCCAGCATCTGGAGGAAGTAAGGGGCTTCTGCTCCATGTACTGGGGGTGTGGTGTGGGGGGATATTGCTGATAGGGGAGTGAGCATTTCTGGTGGATTTCTTTCCCTGCTAACTTGCTTCTCTCCATTGAAGTCTGTTTTGATTAAGGGTCTGACCATCCGTCAGGGAGGGGTTTTTATCTTTAAGCAGGGGACCAGTGCTGGCCTTGTCTCTTGCCCTCTTGTGTCTGCTGCAGCCGTGGCCCTCCTGGACCCAGGGCTTGGAGAGAAGAGTGGTTTGTGGTTCAGGCTTGGCTCCGGGCAGGCCGAGCCAGGCGTCTGTTGCCCCTGGTTCACCTGCTCTGAGTGTAAAACCAGGGCCGGCTGGCTGTCCGGTTTACCATCCTCTAGAGCTGGCTGCTTTCACTGCAGAGGGGAGGCCTGCAGAGACCCCATCTTGGCTGCCTTCCCCAGTCCTGCTCCAGCGCTCATGAGGCTGACCCTCAGATCCTAGCTTAGTGCCTCGAGTCTGCATGGCCACAGAGCGATGGACAGCCATCTTAGACAGCCCCCCAATACGTATGATGATGTGTCTTTTTTTTTTTTTAATTTTTACTGGAGTGTAGTTGCTTTATAATGTTTTGTTAGTTTCTGCTGTACAACAAAGTGAATCAGCTGTACATATACATATATTCCCTCCCTTCAGGATTTCTTTCCCATTCAAGCCACCACAGTACGTTAAGTGGAGTTCCCTGCTCTATAGAGCAGGTTCTCATTACTTATCTGTTTTATACATAGCATCATAGTGTGTATATAATATAGTCAGTCCCACCCACCTCCTTTCTCCTCCCTTGATATCCACATATTCGTTCTTTATGTCTGTGGATGACCTGTCTTTGTCCAACCACCACAATCCTCTCCGTGTTTGTTCTGTGATTTTCCCCTCACTTCTCTGAGCTCAGATGTTTCGTATGATGGCCCATGGCTTCCCCGGTGGTGCCTGGCACAGGGCTGGCTGAGCAGGTTGAAGGGACTCAAAGCAAATTGGTTATTTTTCAAAAACTCAAGAAATTCTAGTGTTTCTTAATTGATTCCTCAGTAGAGTGCTTTCTGTAGGTTGCTTTTGAGGTTCTTTTTCTCAAAGTGCGTTCTTTGGAGAAGCATATGTCGTTTTCCCAGGGGATTTCTCTGGCACATCAGTCCTTGCCTTCTGTGTCCATCCTCTTGACCCTTACAGAGACGGGGGAGGAGTGGGCGAGGGGCAGCTTCTCAGGATGCGAAGGTGAGTGAAGCGTGGACGTTGGCCACAGGACGTTTCCACCACCTGATCTTGCAGTCGCTGTCCTTGAGGCCTCCCTCCTGTATTATAGCTCTTTCTTTCTAACTAGTCCCTGGCCCTCCCTTGACATTGCCCTGTAGACATGGGAAAGTATAAACGGTAAAGAGAGTAAAGGTGTGATGGTGGTGATGCAGGAAAGGTGGGGTTTTCTGTGGTGTGCCTGCTATTTTGCCTTCTTCTGAGTGCTGTGGATCTCCAGAAACTCTTTCCAGGGTTCTTGCTGGTTCCAGTTCAGGGGAGAGCATGGAAGAGTTGCTGACTCTCACAAAGCAGCCCTGGCTCGCACACGCACCAGGCTACGGCAGTGACTCCCGGACGCCGTTGCCAGCAGGGCTGACTTACTCGTGGAGAGGGAAGAGAAAACATTTTAGTTATTTTTATATTTGACTCTGCATGCAAGAAAACATTTTCCCATTTGTCCTTCCTCAGCCTAATCCTGCAAATAGTGATGCCTTGTTTCTGAAAGAGTGAATTAGTGAAAAGCCATCAGCAACCTTCTTTTTCTTTAGCTGTCTGTTCACGAAAAGCAGGGAAAACAGGAGAAAGAAAGCTGGAGCAGGGGAGAGGCACTCGGGTCCTGGTGAGATCTTGCGGAGGTTTGCATGGGCTTTGCAAGCCTGGAGCCTGTTTTACCAGCTCAGGAAGGAACTTCCTGCTCTGCACTGGCAGCCCTAGGCACCCGGGCTGTACCAGCTGTTTCCTTTGCTTTTTGCAAATCTGTGCGCAAGGATGGGAGGGAGAGGACTAGGAAGAAAGGAAGTTGTGTTAAGTTGTATCAAGACTGCTCTTTGAGGGTGCCCTGTTTCCTGCCTGCCTTGCTGCTTTTTGGGTGGGCTGGCTTACTGGGTCCAGGCCTGCTGTTCTTCCACCTCCACCTCCTCTTCATTGAGGTGAAATTCACATATGTAAAATTAACCTTTTCTTTTTTTTAATGTGGTTTTAAAAAAAATCATGAGCAAGCCAGGCAAAATTATTTAAAGTCAAATTTTTATTTAAAGAATTTGCGTTATGATTCCTTCTATTGCAGTCATCCTGGTTCCTCAGTGTTTGAGTCATAATCTTCAAGACAGCCCTTTTAAAGAGAACTTCTGCTGAGATAAGTTATCGTTTTAGTCCACATGCTTTTGACTTGGGCTTCTTTGATCTCTACTTGAACGTGGAACCTTTTCCTTCCCTGTAGACATGGGAAAGTATAAACGGTAAAGAGAGTAAAGGTGTGATGGTGGTGATGCAGGAAAGGTGGGGTTTTCTGTGGTGTGCCTGCTATTTTGCCTTCTTCTGAGTGCTGTGGATCTCCAGAAACTCTTTCCAGGGTTCTTGCTGGTTCCAGTTCAGGGGAGAGCATGGAAGAGTTGCTGACTCTCACAAAGCAGCCCTGGCTCGCACACGCACCAGGCTACGGCAGTGACTCCCGGACGCCGTTGCCAGCAGGGCTGACTTACTCGTGGAGAGGGAAGAGAAAACATTTTAGTTATTTTTATATTTGACTCTGCATGCAAGAAAACATTTTCCCATTTGTCCTTCCTCAGCCTAATCCTGCAAATAGTGATGCCTTGTTTCTGAAAGAGTGAATTAGTGAAAAGCCATCAGCAACCTTCTTTTTCTTTAGCTGTCTGTTCACGAAAAGCAGGGAAAACAGGAGAAAGAAAGCTGGAGCAGGGGAGAGGCACTCGGGTCCTGGTGAGATCTTGCGGAGGTTTGCATGGGCTTTGCAAGCCTGGAGCCTGTTTTACCAGCTCAGGAAGGAACTTCCTGCTCTGCACTGGCAGCCCTAGGCACCCGGCTGTACCAGCTGTGTCCTTTGCTTTTTGCAAATCTGTGCGCAAGGATGGGAGGGAGAGGACTAGGAAGAAAGGAAGTTGTGTTAAGTTGTATCAAGACTGCTCTTTGAGGGTGCCCTGTTTCCTGCCTGCCTTGCTGCTTTTTGGGTGGGCTGGCTTACTGGGTCCAGGCCTGCTGTTCTTCCACCTCCACCTCCTCTTCATTGAGGTGAAATTCACATATGTAAAATTAACCTTTTCTTTTTTTTAATGTGGTTTTAAAAAAAATCATGAGCAAGCCAGGCAAAATTATTTAAAGTCAAATTTTTATTTAAAGAATTTGCGTTATGATTCCTTCTATTGCAGTCATCCTGGTTCCTCAGTGTTTGAGTCATAATCTTCAAGACAGCCCTTTTAAAGAGAACTTCTGCTGAGATAAGTTATCGTTTTAGTCCACATGCTTTTGACTTGGGCTTCTTTGATCTCTACTTGAACGTGGAACTCCTTCCAAATTTACCTGTCTCTCGTCTTTGAGGCTCCAGTTTCTTCATGCAGTTTACTTCAGGGCCCTGGAAGTTGTAGGAAGTACCTTGTTATTTTGCCAAGTGATCTAAAGTATATTGTTCCTCCGTCCTTTCTAATACTGAAGAGTTTCGCTACATTCAGTTTTCACTCATGAGCCTAGCAAAACAGATTACAGGTCCCCTTGTCACCACCGCAAGAAAATTATGATGATGGAGGCAAAACCTACCTCTCAGGGCGGCCGCACTAGTAACACCTGGACACCATAAACAGTGGTGCCCATTTACATCTAGAATGAGGCTTGAAGCAAAACTTTCTTTATGGCTTATATTCCATTTTACTTATTTTCAATTAATTTCTTTTAAGTCATTGTTTATTTTTCATCCGTCTTTGTTCTTTGGCCAGTGTGGGCCTCCCATTGCAGTGGCCTCTCATTACAGAACACCAGCTCTGGGTGCATGTACTCCAGAGCGCTGGCTCCTAATTGGACACATTGGTCCAGCCACTCCACAACATGTGGGATTTTCCTGGACCAGGGATTGAACCGGTGCCCCTTGCACTGCAAGGCAGACTCTACCCACTGGACCATCAGGGAAGCCCTCTATTTTCAATTAACTTTTAATGGAGTATAGTTGCTTTACAATGACATGTTCATTTCTGCCGTACAGCAAAGCAAAATCAGCTATACATATACACATATCCCCTCTTTTTTGGATTTCCTTCCCATTGAGGTTACCACAGGACATACTGAGCAGAGATCCCTATGCTAAACCATACGTTCTCATTAGTTGTCTATGTTAGATATAGTATCAGTAGTGTATATATGTCAATCCAATCTCCCAGTTCATCCCACCCTACCCCACCCCCTCGGTGTCCACGCATTCGTGTTTGTTCTCTGTGTCTGTGTCTCTCTCTCTATTTTGCGAGTAAGACCGTCTGTACCATTTGAAATAAACCATTCTGAGTGAACAGTTCCCTGGTATTTAGTGCATTCATGGTGCTGTGCAGCCAGAACTCTACTGCAGGTACTTCTGGAAGGAAGGAGGTTAGTAGCCTCTTTCCTGGGGCAAATGTTCTGGAATTCTTTTGCCAGGCTGTCTGTGGCAGCTTTCCTTCTAAGGCATGACTTGAGAAGGGATCTTTCTAAGCTTGGCCTTTGATGAACATTGATGAACCTCTTTTCACACAGCTGCCTTGAGGATCCTCTTCCTTCGTGTTGATGAGAGGACAGAAAGTAGGACATGGGGCCTTCTGGTCTGTTCTGTGTGTGTGTGATTTAACGAGGGGCTGACGCACAAAGGAGATGTAGGAGAGAAGCACACCCAAGGACTGTGTAATTACTATCTTCTGTACTGTGCTTTCCCCGCCACCTAGATTTGAGCTCTGGAAGGACTGGCAAGATCATAGGCAGATACGAGGGTTGAGGGGATGGGGTTGCATTGAGTCAAAATTAAGTCGTTACTGTAGACAAATACGTTTATGAGCTGGATGCTGTCCTCAGTCACTTTTGAGTACCTGCTGTATACATAAGTCTGGGATTTTTAGGAGAACAAAAAGACAATACCTGGCCTTGGTCATGAGGAGCTGACTGAGATGAGACTTTTGTTGGTGCAATTGCCGGTCACTGTACTTGTAGAATCTGACCATATATGAGGAAATTTCATTGCACATTTGAGGGAATACTGGAAAACACTGACTTTTGATTTTCTAGAAGAAAGTGTCATATGGAGGAAAACTCGGTTGTAATTTAGAATTTGCTTGACATAGTCATTCTTTTCAGTTGACTTATAGTTTAGGTCATTTGTTTGCAAGAAATCTCAGGCAGACCTTGAGAGGATGCTGAAAAAGGAAAAGGCATTGTATCTGAGAATTTCTCAAAACTTCCACAATGAATCAGTTTTTTGAGGAGGGAAAGATACTGCCTTTTCAGGAATCTTTGATATTTCTCAGAGTCACTTATGGATTTGCTTTTGTTTTGAGAGGGAATGACATCAGCAGTGATTTCTGACCTCTATAGACTACATGAACACGGCCCTCAAGACAGTCTAAATTAAACTGGGTACTGTCACGTTGAAAGTAAATGGCTGCTCTTCGTTGACTAATGCTTTCTCGGGGTGGTTTTCTACTCTTAGTACATTGACCGATGAAAGCATTAAAGAGTTCATTTTCTTAGATCCTCCTTGCTCCTAAAATGAATCGTGTGATCTTGACGTTGTATTAGTACTGTGTCACAACAGTAGTGAGTTTGGGGGTAGCTAAACCAACCTTCCTTCTTTCCTTTTTCTTGTTTTGAGAACAGGGAATTTTAAAAGGTAATGGAGAAGGAAAAAACATAAAATTTTAAAAATGGTATTTCTCTTTAGTACTATTGTTTGATTTATCACATTATTGTTTCCCATGAGATTAGTATTATATTAACCATTACTTCAGTCATTTGAAGGGTATCAAGTTGGGACAAAACATGCAAATCATTGACACTTGTCCCTATCATGTTCTAGAGACAATGCAAAGTACTTCATTGAATTTTTCCAGCAGCCCTGGGGGGTCGGTATTATCATCATCCTGATTTTCAGGGGGAGAAACTGAGGTTCAGAAGGTTGAGTTTCCTGGAATTAGTCTAGGATTTCAGCCTCGACCCTCTTCTCTTACCCACTGCCCTGCACTGCCCCTCAGGGTTGGGGGACTCACTGCCCGCAGGACCCATAGACTCACTTCTGCCCCCCTGTTCCCTAGACATCCATTCTGTGGCACTATGCGCTGACCACTGTCTCAGTGTAGAACATAAGGCATGAACCTGCCCAAGCAGAGGTCTGCTGAGGTCACGGTCAGGTGCAGGGCAGAGGCAGGTGAGGTCTCAGAGGGGTTCCTGAAAGCGCTGCACTGCAGCTCAGTGCCAAAGGGTGGATTGCCCGTCCCAGTCAGCCTTGTGGAGAAAAGGGCATTGTATCTGAGAATTTCTCAAAACTTCCACAATGAATCAGTTTTTTGAGGAGGGAAAGATACTGCCTTTTCAGGAATCTTTGATATTTCTCAGAGTCACTTATGGATTTGCTTTTGTTTTGAGAGGGAATGACATCAGCAGTGATTTCTGACCTCTATAGACTACATGAACACGGCCCTCAAGACAGTCTAAATTAAACTGGGTACTGTCACGTTGAAAGTAAATGGCTGCTCTTCGTTGACTAATGCTTTCTCGGGGTGGTTTTCTACTCTTAGTACATTGACCGATGAAAGCATTAAAGAGTTCATTTTCTTAGATCCTCCTTGCTCCTAAAATGAATCGTGTGATCTTGACGTTGTATTAGTACTGTGTCACAACAGTAGTGAGTTTGGGGGTAGCTAAACCAACCTTCCTTCTTTCCTTTTTCTTGTTTTGAGAACAGGGAATTTTAAAAGGTAATGGAGAAGGAAAAAACATAAAATTTTAAAAATGGTATTTCTCTTTAGTACTATTGTTTGATTTATCACATTATTGTTTCCCATGAGATTAGTATTATATTAACCATTACTTCAGTCATTTGAAGGGTATCAAGTTGGGACAAAACATGCAAATCATTGACACTTGTCCCTATCATGTTCTAGAGACAATGCAAAGTACTTCATTGAATTTTTCCAGCAGCCCTGGGGGGTCGGTATTATCATCATCCTGATTTTCAGGGGGAGAAACTGAGGTTCAGAAGGTTGAGTTTCCTGGAATTAGTCTAGGATTTCAGCCTCGACCCTCTTCTCTTACCCACTGCCCTGCACTGCCCCTCAGGGTTGGGGGACTCACTGCCCGCAGGACCCATAGACTCACTTCTGCCCCCCTGTTCCCTAGACATCCATTCTGTGGCACTATGCGCTGACCACTGTCTCAGTGTAGAACATAAGGCATGAACCTGCCCAAGCAGAGGTCTGCTGAGGTCACGGTCAGGTGCAGGGCAGAGGCAGGTGAGGTCTCAGAGGGGTTCCTGAAAGCGCTGCACTGCAGCTCAGTGCCAAAGGGTGGATTGCCCGTCCCAGTCAGCCTTGTGGAGAAGTGGGAAGGGGTATTTCACATTAGAAAGCCTCTTAAATGCTGAGGTGTTAGATGAGATGGATGAGCAGGCTGTGCCAGGTGGGTGTGCGTGCCCCAAAGCAGTTAGCAGCTGTCATAGAGAAGAGGCTTCCTGATGGCATGCTTCATGGAGGGCCTGGTCAGAGTTTGCCAGTGGCCACTGCTGGCCCAGGAACCAGAGCTCTGGGAGCCGTCTTGGCTCATTCTTTGTTCATCAGACAGGGCTCTTCTGAGACCGTGGAGGGGATTTATGGCTTGGAGGACTGAAGGCTGGTTTCAGATGATCTGCTCAGACTCGTAATCAAGTCACTGCAGGGCTGACAGAGCACCTGTCCTGCGTGATCCCCAGCTAGGCCGGCCCCTGGCCCCTTTCTCCATGCCTGAGTCCAGAGAGAACACGGGTGTTGGTGGTTCCCCCCAGCCAGATGGCCACATGCCTCCGTGATGCCTAGGAATGTATCCAGAACATCGATTTTTCCTGACTTGAAACCTTACCATAACAGATATTACGATAAAGACGAATGTGGCCATAAGACGATTAGCATTTTATTGTGGACTAAGTTGCTCTGTCTTTATTTCGGGCTTTCTTGTGAGAGTGCAAACTGACTGAAAATACCATTTTTTAATTGATTTTGCACTGATGGAACAGCACATTTTATGCCTTTTACTTGTCTGGACTTCACTTATCACTTTGTGATGACAGGTTGTTTTTTTTAAATCTTTCCTCATGTCACCATTGGAGTGTGTCTCCTCTGCCTCTCAATTTATGGAAATATACTTAGGGGAAACTGAAAAGGTTGAGTTTCCTGGAATTAGTCTAGGATTTCAGCCTCGACCTCTTCTCTTACCCACTGCCCTGCACTGCCCCTCAGGGTTGGGGACTCACTGCCCGCAGGACCCATAGACTCACTTCTGCCCCCCTGTTCCCTAGACATCCATTCTGTGGCACTATGCGCTGACCACTGTCTCAGTGTAGAACATAAGGCATGAACCTGCCCAAGCAGAGGTCTGCTGAGGTCACGGTCAGGTGCAGGGCAGAGGCAGGTGAGGTCTCAGAGGGGTTCCTGAAAGCGCTGCACTGCAGCTCAGTGCCAAAGGGTGGATTGCCCGTCCCAGTCAGCCTTGTGGAGAAGGGGGAAGGGGTATTTCACATTAGAAAGCCTCTTAAATGCTGAGGTGTTAGATGAGATGGATGAGCAGGCTGTGCCAGGTGGGTGTGCGTGCCCCAAAGCAGTTAGCAGCTGTCATAGAGAAGAGGCTTCCTGATGGCATGCTTCATGGAGGGCCTGGTCAGAGTTTGCCAGTGGCCACTGCTGGCCCAGGAACCAGAGCTCTGGGAGCCGTCTTGGCTCATTCTTTGTTCATCAGACAGGGCTCTTCTGAGACCGTGGAGGGGATTTATGGCTTGGAGGACTGAAGGCTGGTTTCAGATGATCTGCTCAGACTCGTAATCAAGTCACTGCAGGGCTGACAGAGCACCTGTCCTGCGTGATCCCCAGCTAGGCCGGCCCCTGGCCCCTTTCTCCATGCCTGAGTCCAGAGAGAACACGGGTGTTGGTGGTTCCCCCCAGCCAGATGGCCACATGCCTCCGTGATGCCTAGGAATGTATCCAGAACATCGATTTTTCCTGACTTGAAACCTTACCATAACAGATATTACGATAAAGACGAATGTGGCCATAAGACGATTAGCATTTTATTGTGGACTAAGTTGCTCTGTCTTTATTTCGGGCTTTCTTGTGAGAGTGCAAACTGACTGAAAATACCATTTTTTAATTGATTTTGCACTGATGGAACAGCACATTTTATGCCTTTTACTTGTCTGGACTTCACTTATCACTTTGTGATGACAGGTTGTTTTTTTTTTTTAAATCTTTCCTCATGTCACCATTGGAGTGTGTCTCCCTCTGCCTCTCAATTTATGGAAATATACTTAGCTACATTTTAATTGAAATCCTAAGAAAGGCAAGATGTTAAAAAAAACTTTTAATTTTGTTTACATTTGCTTTGACCTTAAACCCTTGGAATTTGGGGTTGCATTTTTAAATGGAAGTATCATATTGGTTATTTGCAAGGGCTCTTGAGATTCTGCTGGGCTCAAATCCTTGGCCCATCACTTGTCAGCTGTGTGACTTCGGGTGTCATAATCATTTCCGTCTCATAGGCTGGCTCTGCAGACTGAGTTAATACAAGTCCAGTGCTTTGAATGATGCTTGGCACTCAACAAGGATCCCAAAGGTATTAGCTGCTGTGGTTTCTGTCATTATTGCAAAAAGCACAGGTCTAAAAATCTGTTTGGAAATCTGACAAAATTACTGTTGAAACTTCTTTTATCATAGGAGTGCAATACAGCGTGATTCATCTTTGTAAGTACCTTACGTTCTTTTCAAAATGCATTTTTTCCCTTTATTAAAATATTTATAAACTTGGAATGTGAAGGGGAAAATACTCTCATAGCATTAACATAATTACACATTTTGCTCTATTTTTAGTTTTTTCCCTTTAAATTTAGGTTTGTTTAAATGTCCAGTGATAATCATATTGTGTAAATAACAATTTTTTTAACCTAAGTTACCATGAATATGGTTTCATATTATTAGTAGCCAGACAGTAATTATAAATGCTTGTATAATAGTACATTAAGGAGATTTTTACCCCTGTTTATTTAACCATTAAACACTGGAGTAGTTTCAAGTTTTGTTGTTATGAGTAATTCTGTGATGACTGTACTACTTTATAAAAGCTCTTATTTGGGCAATAATTCTAGAAGCAATCTCAATGAGTCAAAGGCTAAGAACGTCTTATGTTCAATACATGCTTATGTTGCTTTTTTTCATTTGGGAAATACTGTGCTGCCTGCCTGGGGTGCGCGATTGATTTCACTGCATTTCCTCAGCATTGGACATCATCTTAAAAATGCACTATGAATGGAAAACAGTATATCACTGATGGGTCAAAGTTTTAATTAGGGAACATGCATATTTTCCTCCATGAACATTGTCTAACGGTGTCACTTTTTTTATGGATTGTCTGATCATGCCTTTTGGGATCATCTTATTGTTATATATATATATTTTAAATCATGGTGATTTCTAGTCAGAAAACTTCACTTTATATTAACACTGTATCTTTGAAGGATGGTAACCTACTGTTTGTTGAACTGTCAGGGAGGGGAACATTTCCTTCTACTCATCTTGGTTTTTTTGGTTGGCCTAAATATTAAATTGACATAAGGTGGATTAATAGGAAAAACAAATTTAATTTCATAAGGATCTTACAGATATGCAGCCCAAGAAGTAGCCAAAGCAGGCTGTGTATTTTTTCTTTAGACAAAGAAACAACACATTTGTGAAGAACTGACAAGACAAGCTTAGGCTGGGTATTGCTAATAAAGAAACTAAGCTCAGTTTGTCTATACACTTTCTCTACCAGGTTCCCTATCTCTGGCAATAAGAATGTCTCTTTACCTCCGGGTAAAAGAAGGGCACCTTTCACTTGGAGATTTATTTCCTACTTTCAGGAGGGACAAAGGAGGGTCAGAGTGTCCTCACACCAGCTATTTCTTAAGTAACTTTAATTCAAAATTATATGTCCCTGTGGCATATTTTAGGGTCTGCCCTGAACTCTGTCATACTTAAGGTGTTTGCTTTCTGGCTTGTTTGCCTTTTTGATGCTTAAAAAATGTATGATGTTTTGAAGTTTGAAATTTCATTAGATACAATGTATTGATGGCTTCCGTTGTGACTAAATGAAATACCATTATTGTTTTTCTAAACACAGAGAAGTAATGGGAGTCACCACACAGGAACCATAATTCTTTACCCATATAACGTCTGGTCTGCTCACAATAAAAAAGTAACACTTGCACGTAGATGGCATTATTCAAAAGCAAATGCCCCACTCAGCCCCCTTTGTAAACTGTTTCTAGTTACTGGTTTCCAGGAAGATAGAACATGTTATTTGCATGTGTTTTAACCTGAACGAGATCATGCTGGACTCATTGTTCTGCAGCTTGCTTTTGGTCACTTAAAGTATGTTTTGGAGATGTTTCCACCTGGGCATTTACAAAGTTATTGTGTGTCTGTGTACATTATGATCTACCAATGGATGCACTGTTAGGTCGTCCTGTATTCACAGGCTTTTGATTCTTTTTAAATTATTTTATCATTTTTAAACTAAATTCTGCCCCTTCCAGAATTTTGATAAATGCACAGTTTTATTTCCTTCAGGGTTGGTGATCTCTCTTTTTTGCTCAGGACACTGTTGAGATGCAGTTAGAAGAAGACAGATCTCTGAGTCACATGGTGGAACTTAAAAAGGGGGCTGGGGAATTATAAAAGCTTAGCTCTGTGATTTAAAATAAGGGTAATCTTTTTAATTGGCTTCTGTGATGCCTGTTGGAATACCATTGTTTGCAGCATCATTACGCATTTCCCATCTTAATTCATTATTATGTGATGTAATGTTTAGACATAGCAATAATTATTAATCTTGCATGTCTACAGATAAATTATACCACCGATCAGAATAAGACGGGGGCAGCGAGAACAGTGCTGTGTCCTTGGGGGACATTCATGAAAAATAATTGATAGTAAACCATATCTCACAGACTCAAAACTTTGCTTCTCCTTCTGTATCCCAGCTGTCATCTAGAGGCCAGTGCACCTAGGCCAGCGGGCAGTTTCCATTTCTGCCCTGTACCTAGCCCCAGAGAGCCACACCGCTGTATTTCCTTGCGCTCAGCTTGGTGTGTTATCCACAGGTGCACCCTGGCTGTTCTATCCTGGGACCTGTAGGGGGTCCAGAATTTACGAGATTATCTGAAGTGTGTGTGTGTGTGTGTGCGTGTCATGAACAAAGAACGGATCTAACCCAGCCCACTAAAATGTGCTTGTCCTGGAAGAGCAGTAAACACATAAATCCTGGTAGAGTGGCTTATATGTTTAGAAGCTATTTATTCAAAAACACTTGCACGTAGATGGCATTATTCAAAAGCAAATGCCCCACTCAGCCCCCTTTGTAAACTGTTTCTAGTTACTGGTTTCCAGGAAGATAGAACATGTTATTTGCATGTGTTTTAACCTGAACGAGATCATGCTGGACTCATTGTTCTGCAGCTTGCTTTTGGTCACTTAAAGTATGTTTTGGAGATGTTTCCACCTGGGCATTTACAAAGTTATTGTGTGTCTGTGTACATTATGATCTACCAATGGATGCACTGTTAGGTCGTCCTGTATTCACAGGCTTTTGATTCTTTTTAAATTATTTTATCATTTTTAAACTAAATTCTGCCCCTTCCAGAATTTTGATAAATGCACAGTTTTATTTCCTTCAGGGTTGGTGATCTCTCTTTTTTGCTCAGGACACTGTTGAGATGCAGTTAGAAGAAGACAGATCTCTGAGTCACATGGTGGAACTTAAAAAGGGGGCTGGGGAATTATAAAAGCTTAGCTCTGTGATTTAAAATAAGGGTAATCTTTTTAATTGGCTTCTGTGATGCCTGTTGGAATACCATTGTTTGCAGCATCATTACGCATTTCCCATCTTAATTCATTATTATGTGATGTAATGTTTAGACATAGCAATAATTATTAATCTTGCATGTCTACAGATAAATTATACCACCGATCAGAATAAGACGGGGGCAGCGAGAACAGTGCTGTGTCCTTGGGGGACATTCATGAAAAATAATTGATAGTAAACCATATCTCACAGACTCAAAACTTTGCTTCTCCTTCTGTATCCCAGCTGTCATCTAGAGGCCAGTGCACCTAGGCCAGCGGGCAGTTTCCATTTCTGCCCTGTACCTAGCCCCAGAGAGCCACACCGCTGTATTTCCTTGCGCTCAGCTTGGTGTGTTATCCACAGGTGCACCCTGGCTGTTCTATCCTGGGACCTGTAGGGGGTCCAGAATTTACGAGATTATCTGAAGTGTGTGTGTGTGTGTGTGTGCGTGTCATGAACAAAGAACGGATCTAACCCAGCCCACTAAAATGTGCTTGTCCTGGAAGAGCAGTAAACACATAAATCCTGGTAGAGTGGCTTATATGTTTAGAAGCTATTTAGTTGTCTCTTTGGCTTAAAGCAAACAAAACCATCCCCAGTCAGGTTCTTGGGGAAAAGAGATGGTTCACTGGGCTCATTGACGTATCTGGTCTTAAACACCCTCCTTCTTATAGAGAATGTCTAAATCAGTGCAGACAGCGCAGTGGGAAGGAGGAGGCCACATTTCCAAACATGTTACTGAAGTGTATGTATTTGCTGGGATGATCTTGGCTCGCCTTAGCTGCACATCGACATGGCATGGTTGGGGTACCTGTGATTTAGGGGGGCTTGTTTGCTAATGAATCACTTGGGGGAAGAGCTAAAAGGGGAGATGAGAATTTTCTAGAACACTGTGAAGCCCCAGACAGCTTCACTGGTCTGCTGTGCACTGGGCCATTTTGTGTCCAGGTGACAGAAACAAAAAATGAGATGCAGAGCCCCCGTAGGAGGATGCACTGTCCCCTCTGCTGACACCACTCACCCCCAGGGGGCCAGTGACCAGCATGGGCCTGGTTGTGCCCTGCTCTAGTTGGGGCAGGTGTTCTTTTGACTTTCTTTTATTAAGCCTCTGCCACTATGCATGCCTTTTCTTCTCCCCTCAAAAAACACATGTGCTGGCCCTCTGGTTACTGTATAATGTAAGGTGCATTCTTCCTGGTTCGTGCCTTGGCTCCATTTTTTCCCCCCTTGGTGTAGGGAGGAGGAAGATCCAACTAGTTTCTTTTTGGTCATTTCTGGAATTTGCCCTTAAGGCTGTTGGGTCAGGCTTTCCTGCAGCCCCCACCGAGCTCATCAAGTCTGTGTTAGCCTCTCTGTCGCTTCTTGAAAACCGGTGATGCCTCTGAGCTTCGTATTTGTGATGGGGCGCAGCATTAAAAGCTCATCCAAAAAGCAGGGATGGTCACATCTTGTCGATTACCAGGGCTGTTAAAATTCTGTTGTGGAGCCCACAAGACAGGTGATGGTTGGCAAGAACTGAAACGCCGCTGCGTACCCGGCCCCAGGTGTTCCATGAAGGTTGGCTCACTCGTGTCCTCGCTGTTTACAGCCTGTAAATCTCCTGACTCACTGTGCCATCTGGGATGCACGATGTGAGCTGAGGTGGGGGGAATCCCCATTGAAATCAGAACCCGTGGTAAAGCAGGAGGCGTCAGGAGGTAGAATGGTGTACATTGTCCTTTGTTAGAAAAGAACCCTGGTTCTCCGGCTGTAGACAAATATTTGCTTTTGAAGAATCTGGTGGCGTGTCGGTAGCTTTGTTCGCATCCACGCGGCACACATGCTCGCTCGCCTTCTAAGGATGCAGGCGCGCGCACAGCACAGACGGTTTGGTAATGCTTGGAATCTGGGTGTGAGCTACTTAAAATACCTCTCTGCTTCTTCCTCCACTGACTTAGCTGATTTCTCCAATGGGACAGATCTTTGTCCCAAGGAGCCCAGTGACAATGGGACAGTGTCCCTTTAGCTACAGCTTGGGATGCATATTGTCACGCAGCTTCCTTGCATTATGGTAAACCAGCATCAGAGAAAGAGGCCTTCTTGCATCTTTTACCTTTGAAAGCCAGTGTAGGGAGGAAAAAAGCCCGGACATCAAGGAAGCCACCCTGAACCTGTTCCGTCATCTGTGAATGAGGAAAAAGAATTCTAACACTTCCTAATGAGCATTTGCTCAACCCTTCTCAGATGTTGTGAGGATTGAATGACTTCATGCCTGCCAGGGGTCCAGAGTTGCTTCTACCATGTAGTAAACGCTCAGTAAATGTGAGCTCGTGATCCCTGTTTGTCGGGGAGGACCACTGAGGCACTGGAGGGCTGAGGCACGTGGCCGAGCGCACCCAGTACATGGCAGGGCCCACCCGCCAAAGCCGTTGAGTGGAAAATGGAGTAATGCATGTGAAAGACGTATGTTTAACTCTCCAGTGTCAGGCTCTACGCACTAACTGGGCATCTGCAATGACAACAGGGCAGGTGACGGGGAGCCGGGGGTGAGCAGGAAGCAGCAGTTTAGGGAAGTGGCACGCACAGTAAGCGGACATTGCAGCGCCATACTAAATGCTGGGATGTAAAGACCTCCAGGGGCCATGAGAGGCCTGAGGGGAGGAGCCGCATGGATGGGGTTTGATGGATGGGCGCAGGTCTCTAGCTGCATGGAGACGATGCTAGCAGGTCTCCAGCTGAGCAGAGGCCATGCCAGGACCTGCTGCGGACCCCCAGATCTGCTGAAGTGCGATGGCGTCTGAATGGGAAGAGGGGCCAGCTCTTTCACTCATCAGGGTACATGTCAGTATGTGTTAGCCTGTCTACCTAATAAGCCAAAATTCTTGGTAGAATTCTTGGCAGCTTGATATGAAGCTAAAATATTTGTAATTGATTTGATGATTTTTTTTTTTTCTTTCCCCTAGGGTGAGAAGGACATATTGAAGGGTCACATGGGGGAAGGGTCAAGCTTCCTTTTTGTAAAACTGCTCAGGGCAGCCGCATGGAAGATGGACTTGAATGAAGTGGGAATGGAGTCAGGGGATCACGCTTGAGGTCACTCAGACTTCATGTTTCGTGTACAGGCTCTCAGGCAGGTCTCTGGGAAAGAGGGACGCAGGCCAGGGTGTTCATGAGGCCCCTCTGCCTGGCTGGGAGATCTTGGGCAAGCTAAATAGGTCTCTGGGCCTCACTTTTCCAAGACTATGGGGAGGAAAACATGTCTCTTTCATCTGGGCGCATGGGATGGGGTGGATTTTTAACCACTTTGAGAAGAAAACTGGGGCGTTCATTTTTTTTGTTTTTGTTTTTTTGGATGGCTTAAACAACAGTTTATTTCTCATGGTTATGGAATTTTCTTTCTTTTTTTTAATTTGGGGCATTCATTTTTAAAAACAGAAAGCAGAAGGAATTTGACAAGGTTAATTTCAACAGAACTGATATGTGTATGCTGCCTGCTGGCTTAATTGGTGTATGAGGGCTGTCTAGTCACCCTCCTGTGATGGATACCAAGTGAATTCTAGTGGATTTACAGTCTCGGGTTTGTAAGTATTGTCATTTGCAGAAGAATAAAGTTCCCCATTTGTTCCTCAGTTTGGAAGGATCCTGTAGGAATCAGCGACTTTATAAATACCCAGCAACCTTTCACCACTTTAAATATTGAAAGGATAAATGATGCTGATGGCTGGCTTTGCATCATGAATTATGGATGCGGCGTGCCCTGGAGTTCTTTACGGCGGGGCCTAACGAATCCTCTTTTGTTCTAGCTCATTTTCAGTGTGGGTGCCGGTAAACGAAGAGGTCGAAGCAAATGAAGGAAAGAGATCTGTTTGGTGCAGGGTGATTTTTTTTTTTTTTGCCGTCCTACTCTGTTAGTTGCTTTTGTTGGCGCTTTGTTTCTTCATTATCAAATTGGTCCACAGTAGGGTGGGATTTGGGGACCGTGGCGAGGACCCCCTGTGGAGTTCACAGCTGCGGGTCAGGCTAATGACCAAGCATGGGGCCAGCACACCCTGCCTTGGTCCCTGCCTCTCCAAAGCCATTCTCTTCCTGCCCCCTTGTTTCTCTGAGCTGCAGCCTCTTTCAGTTCTTTTCAGGCAGCGAGCCCCAGGAAGATCTTTATGCTCTGTGTAGAAGTGGGTTAGGCCTTAATTATTTTTTAACCTAATAGTAACAAAATAAAATAAATTGGAGTAAATGATTAACATGCTCATGATCTTTTCTCTCACTGATTTCCTCTAGACTCTCAGTGTAGTCAGAGAGGATTAAACAAAAACATGGATTGCAGCAGAAAATTAGTTTGTGGTCTCTCCCCCTCTCCTCCCCTCCCCTGGCCAAGGTTTCTTTAGGATCTGAGCATGCTATCAGGGGTACTGTTTGCATTCCACACATGGAGGAAGGATGGCTGTAAGTGGAAGCTCCTGGTCACGTTGCCTCTTTTAGTCATTCATAACATCTTTCTATAGTGAACGTGCTACCTCCATCATGAAGCTGGAGCCTCCCAGACGTAGAATCAAGCCTGGCTCATCTAGAGTCCATTAGAAAGGGTGTACCCCTCCCTGCATTTCACTGTGGCAGGGGAGCTGTCCCACAACCTTAAGATGGTCATTGGTAGGGTGACAGAAGGCAAACATCTCAATAATTGGCAATGGCTCTAGATTAGTATTTCCCTGGTGGCTCAGTGGTAAAGAATCGGGCTGCAATGCAGGAGACTCAGGTCCGTTGCCTGGGTTGGGAAGACCCTCTCAAGAAGGGAATGGCAACCTTTCACCACTTTAAATATTGAAAGGATAAATGATGCTGATGGCTGGCTTTGCATCATGAATTATGGATGCGGCGTGCCCTGGAGTTCTTTACGGCGGGCCTAACGAATCCTCTTTTGTTCTAGCTCATTTTCAGTGTGGGTGCCGGTAAACGAAGAGGTCGAAGCAAATGAAGGAAAGAGATCTGTTTGGTGCAGGGTGATTTTTTTTTTTGCCGTCCTACTCTGTTAGTTGCTTTTGTTGGCGCTTTGTTTCTTCATTATCAAATTGGTCCACAGTAGGGTGGGATTTGGGGACCGTGGCGAGGACCCCCTGTGGAGTTCACAGCTGCGGGTCAGGCTAATGACCAAGCATGGGGCCAGCACACCCTGCCTTGGTCCCTGCCTCTCCAAAGCCATTCTCTTCCTGCCCCCTTGTTTCTCTGAGCTGCAGCCTCTTTCAGTTCTTTTCAGGCAGCGAGCCCCAGGAAGATCTTTATGCTCTGTGTAGAAGTGGGTTAGGCCTTAATTATTTTTTAACCTAATAGTAACAAAATAAAATAAATTGGAGTAAATGATTAACATGCTCATGATCTTTTCTCTCACTGATTTCCTCTAGACTCTCAGTGTAGTCAGAGAGGATTAAACAAAAACATGGATTGCAGCAGAAAATTAGTTTGTGGTCTCTCCCCCTCTCCTCCCCTCCCCTGGCCAAGGTTTCTTTAGGATCTGAGCATGCTATCAGGGGTACTGTTTGCATTCCACACATGGAGGAAGGATGGCTGTAAGTGGAAGCTCCTGGTCACGTTGCCTCTTTTAGTCATTCATAACATCTTTCTATAGTGAACGTGCTACCTCCATCATGAAGCTGGAGCCTCCCAGACGTAGAATCAAGCCTGGCTCATCTAGAGTCCATTAGAAAGGGTGTACCCCTCCCTGCATTTCACTGTGGCAGGGGAGCTGTCCCACAACCTTAAGATGGTCATTGGTAGGGTGACAGAAGGCAAACATCTCAATAATTGGCAATGGCTCTAGATTAGTATTTCCCTGGTGGCTCAGTGGTAAAGAATCGGGCTGCAATGCAGGAGACTCAGGTCCGTTGCCTGGGTTGGGAAGACCCTCTCAAGAAGGGAATGGCAACCCACTCCAGTATTCTTGTCAGGGAAATCCCATGGACAGAGGAACCTGGTGGGCTACAGTCCATGGGATCACAGAGTCAGACGTGACTGAGCACGCACCAGACTCAGGCTCCACCGCCTGTGGCTGCATCTAGAAGTGCACATCTACCAAGGTCCTTGTGTGTTCATCTGGGTTTCACAGTACAGTCAGTTGCATAATGTTAGGGCTACTCTGATCTCAGGGGTTAATTACCATTTTAGCTCATAGTAAATTAAAAACAAATCTTTGCAGGAAACTTCGTTTAATGCAGTTTGTCTCTTCCTGTTAACTAAAAGATACTACACAGTGCTCGTGCCATGTAGAGAAATGGGACAGTGCGTGCCAGGTAGAGGTTTGCCAGGATACGCACTCTCTAAATCCTGCATGCATTCAGCAGGAGGTCACTGGGGCTTCCCAGCAAGGGCTGGGCCCCAGGGGACATCCAGCAGGCATCACCCTCAGAGCCTGTCCTCAAGGACCTGGGTCCGGAAAGGCGGTGAGGCTTGGCCATCACCACCGTGTACAATGTAAGATGAGCCCTGAGGATTCAGTGGAGAAAGAGTCAGTCCAACAGAGCAGGTCATGGAGAAACTGGAATTCCAATTACAGGTGGTAGGAAAGGCATGTTGTGAACAAAATCACAAATGTGTTGTTTTTTTTTCTTCTAGTGAATGTGTGAAAGTGAGGATTGCTCAGTTGTGTCTGACTCTTTGCCACCCCATGGACTGTAGCCCGCCAGGCTCCTCTGTCCATGGAATTCTCCAGGCAAGAATACTGGAGTGGGTTGTCATTTTCTTCTCCAGGGGGTCTTTCCGACCCAGGGATCGGACCCAGGTCTCCTGCACTGCAGGCAGGTAGGCAGATTCTTTACCATCTAAGCCACCAAGGAAGCCACACCCCCCACCACTACCACTTTTTTCCTTCTTCTAGAAAGATCATCAATCGAATCTCTGGGCTTTTAACCTATTAGCTAAAAAAAAATGCAGTAATTCATAATTTTAAATTACCATTAGCCCACTCTCATGTAATAGTACTTTGCAGTGCTTTTCAAATCCTGGGATTGAAATAATAATAAAAGAGTAAAAACTGTCATTATTTAAAAATATTTTGTATGCAGTACATATAAGGAACATAATGTACCTCCTTTTATTTTGATGCTATTTTTGGAACATTTATTTTCTTGAATGTCTTAGAAACAGTTAAAGGCATACTTCTCGTAGTGTGAGATTACATTTTTAATTTGTGCTGTAAACATGAAACAGTTTACAGTGGGTCTACTTAGGCTGTTAACCGTTGTGATTTTAATAGAACCATAGCCTTTGTTTAATTGCAGTCCATGCTAGCACAGACTTGAAGAGCTCAATCCATCTGCTTTATTGTCTGGTTTCCTCACATCTGAGTCCTGTTTTCTTTTCCCTGCTCTATTACACTGATGTATCTTAGTAATATAGGAAATATTGTGACTGTATTTTGTGGAGCTGAACTGTATGCTGAAAGTAGATTATACAAAGCTATTTCACTCTCTCTCCCCCCCTCTTTTTGCTCAGTAAATGATGGGATTATACTTTTCGAATTGTATCAGATATATACCTCCTCATTCTCTAAAGAAGCTTCATTATGCAGATTAGCTGCACTTTTCTTGATTCATGAATTCTTGCTGTAGTTTTATTTTGGAATTCCTCAGGTAATGCTCATTTGGGTGGTTCAGAAGATCAGAGAGATCCAGGTCATAAAATGAGCATTTTTTTTTCATCACATTCAGAGTTTCTTCTACAGAAAATAAATGAAGCAGTCACTGTGGCACTAAGTCAGAGACTGGAGAAGGAGAAAATCCATCAGTGGTCATTTGGGATCACTGTTCCTTTTTCCCAGCTCTAAGAGTGGTCTTTACTAGGTAACAAGTCAGAGTCCTCTTCTAAATCCCCGTTTAAGTGCCCGAGTTTTTATCTTCTAACAAATGATGATCAGGTAAGAAAAGTGACAGCTTCCCTGAATTGCTTTCTGTCTTGCAGCTCTGAGAAAGAGCATGATAAACCTACTTCAGCAGGGAGTAAAGCTCTCCCTAGATTGGCCAGCCAAGTCCTGGGAGGCCTGACATGGGAGCGTCTTCCTCATCTCCTCCCTTAGAGGCTGGTGTAGTTAGTGCTTCCTGTGCAGAGGGCGTGAGGGAGTGTGGAAGATGTCAGCTCTGCCATGGGAGTGGTCCCTGTCATTGTCCTGACTTCCCCAGGAATCTAAGAGCATACAACTTGCCTATAATAACCAAGCTTCTGACCTTTTTGTCTTTTTTTTTTTTTTTTAATTTTTTTGGGTTTTTTTTGGCCACTTCTATTGGTCTTTCATTTATCTGTTTTCATCTATCTTTGTTCTCTGGCCTGTGTGGGCCTCCCATCACAGTGGCCTCTCTCCCTGCAGAGCACCAGTTCCAGGCGCATGCACTCCAGAGCGCTGGCTGGGTAGTTGGACACATCGGTCCAGCTGCTCTGCGGCATGTGGGATCCTCCCAGGCCAGGGATCGAACCAGTGCCCCTTGCACTGCAAGGCGGTGTCCTTACCCTCTGGACCACCAGGGAAGCCCCTTTTTGTCCTTTTTGGACTATGAACATTTAGTTTTTTTCTAAGATGGTTAGTTATTCAGTCACTAAGTCGTCTCCGACGCTTTTCCGTTTTATAGACTGCAGCACGCCAGGCTTCCCTGTCCTTCACCATCTCTCAGAGCTTGCTCAAACTCATGTCTGTTGAATTGGTGATGCCATCCAACCATTGCACCCACTGTCATCACCTTCTTCTGTCCTCCATCTTTCTCAGCATCAGGATCTTTTCCGTGAATTGACTCTTCGCGTTAGGTGGCCAAAGTATTAGACCTTCAGCTTCAGCGTCAGTTCTTCCAGTGAATATTCAGGGACAGTTTCCTTTAGGATTGACTGGTTAGATCTCCTTGCAATCCAAGGGACTCTCAAGAGTCTTCTCCAGCACCACAAATTGAAAGCATTAATTCTTCGGCACTCAGCCTTCTTTATGGTCCAGCTCTCACATCCGTACATGCCTGCTGGAAAAAGCATAGCTTTGACTCTATGGGCCTTTGTTGGCAAAATGATGTCTCAGCTTTTTAATATGCTCACTAGGTTTGTCATAGCTCTTCTTCCAAGTTTCTGAGCTAATGGATTTCAGTTTTGGGAACAAAAAGTAGTTGGACGAAGGGGCTGCATGGTTTAATATCATAGTTAAATTTTTTATTGAGAGAGTTGATTTACAATGTTGTGTTAATTTCTGTTGTACAAAAAAAGTGACTTAGTTTATACACACACACACACACACACACACATATACATACACATACACATTTTTTTTTCTATTCTTTTCCATTATAGCGTATCCCAGACTCAATTTTTATAATACATAATCACTAGGAATTTCAGAGAAGTTGCAGGTAACTCACCTGGAGCAGCCTAAGATTGGACACTTGAGTGATTTAAATTGCCCTCAACAGACATTTTCTAAAATGAAGAGAAGGCGTCCAGAGAGTAATTGATGCCATGTCATTTGTTGCTTTTTGGCATGACTCTCCCTATGCTGGGCTTTCCTGGGCTATGGCCCTGGTTGGGTTAGCAGTCCTTCTGAGTTAAGGTAACTGGTAATCCCTGACTTCACCAGCTTCTATCTGTTTGCCTCCCTGCACTTGTGTAATCATTGCATCCAGGAGTCTTCAATTTTTTAATTAATGTATTTTTGGTTGCACTGGGCCTCCCTTGCTCCTGGCTGGCTTTCTCTAGTTGTAGTGAGCTGGGTCTGCTCTCGGTTGTGGTGCACAGTCTTGTCACTGCCGTGGCTCCTCTTGTTGCAGATCAGATTCTGGGCGCACAGGCTTCAGCAGCTGCAGCACACAGGCTCAGTGGTTGTGGCTCCCGGGCTCTAGAGCACAGGCTCCGTAGTTGTGACACACAGGCTTCGTTGCTCCTTGGCATGTGGTGTCCCCTGCATTGGCAGGCAGATTCTTATCCACTGTACCACCAGGGAGATCCCAGGAGTTTTCAGTTTTGCCTTTGGAGTTTATTATCTTCAAGAAAAGCTAGGAAACAGTTTCTAAGCTTCTTGTTTTCTGAAACGTTTGTTTTGTTTTAATGTAGGTAGACTCTAAATTGATTTGTTTGGAAACTAGATATCCTTTTTACTTGTTAGTCACTCAGTCATGTCTGATTCTTTGTGAGCCCGTGGAGCGAAGTCCACCAGGCTCCTCTGTCCATGGGATTTTCCAGACAGGGATACTCGAGTGAGTTGCCGTGGCCTTCTCTAGTGGATCTTAATTCACGTATAAAGCCAAACGAATCTTAGATGAGAAAATTTCAGTGCTGTGTTCTATAATTTTAGGATATCTCATCTCAGTTCCTGTTTTACTTCCTTCCTCTCCCTCCATCTTTCCTTCAATTTATTATTATTTTTTCTTTAAACAGAGCCTAAAGCCTATAGGTGAGATTTTGGGATGCAACTTGGAAAATTCACTTCATATCATAAAATAAATTTCAAGGGCATCTGGTGGATAACTGGTACACTTTTTTATAGGAAGAGAACAGTAAATTTATGCTAATTATAGTTATAAGACAACATAAATATGTTTGAATATTTTAGGGGAAAGAAATATAAAGAGATTTCACCCAGTTATTTGTGGTTTCTGCATCTGGACCTGTCTGAAACACATTCAAATCAACATGAAAATATTTAAGATATGAATTTGGTCCAAGGAATGTTGAATATATTTTTACTTTAATTTTTAACATGAAGATGTTGTGTCACTAATGTGTGAGTCTGGGTGGGGGAGGGAGAAGACAGAGTGGGAACAAGGGCCATATTTTTTGCTCCATTCCCCTGGTGTGGGGAATTTTGCACTATTCACACTAGCATGAGCAGCACCCCTGATGTCCTCCCTGGACAGCTTGTCTTGGTCATTGGCAACTGGTTTGGTTGGCTTGCAGGTGGAAATATCTCAGTTCATTCATTTATTCATTCGTGATTATAGTTGATTAGGAGTAACATCCAAACTCAGACTGAATAAGGTCACAGCACCCCAGGAAAATCATTCTCTGAGGCCACCCAAAGAGGTAGAAGTCAATGGGTCAACATAGAGGCTAGCACCCTTTGGGTGATGTGGTCTGGAGAAATTTAAGGCAGACAGACCAAGAGGGGGCTGCAGAGGTCTTTTAAGGAGAACAGTTTCTAAGCTTCTTGTTTTCTGAAACGTTTGTTTTGTTTTAATGTAGGTAGACTCTAAATTGATTTGTTTGGAAACTAGATATCCTTTACTTGTTAGTCACTCAGTCATGTCTGATTCTTTGTGAGCCCGTGGAGCGAAGTCCACCAGGCTCCTCTGTCCATGGGATTTTCCAGACAGGGATACTCGAGTGAGTTGCCGTGGCCTTCTCTAGTGGATCTTAATTCACGTATAAAGCCAAACGAATCTTAGATGAGAAAATTTCAGTGCTGTGTTCTATAATTTTAGGATATCTCATCTCAGTTCCTGTTTTACTTCCTTCCTCTCCCTCCATCTTTCCTTCAATTTATTATTATTTTTTCTTTAAACAGAGCCTAAAGCCTATAGGTGAGATTTTGGGATGCAACTTGGAAAATTCACTTCATATCATAAAATAAATTTCAAGGGCATCTGGTGGATAACTGGTACACTTTTTTATAGGAAGAGAACAGTAAATTTATGCTAATTATAGTTATAAGACAACATAAATATGTTTGAATATTTTAGGGGAAAGAAATATAAAGAGATTTCACCCAGTTATTTGTGGTTTCTGCATCTGGACCTGTCTGAAACACATTCAAATCAACATGAAAATATTTAAGATATGAATTTGGTCCAAGGAATGTTGAATATATTTTTACTTTAATTTTTAACATGAAGATGTTGTGTCACTAATGTGTGAGTCTGGGTGGGGGAGGGAGAAGACAGAGTGGGAACAAGGGCCATATTTTTTGCTCCATTCCCCTGGTGTGGGGAATTTTGCACTATTCACACTAGCATGAGCAGCACCCCTGATGTCCTCCCTGGACAGCTTGTCTTGGTCATTGGCAACTGGTTTGGTTGGCTTGCAGGTGGAAATATCTCAGTTCATTCATTTATTCATTCGTGATTATAGTTGATTAGGAGTAACATCCAAACTCAGACTGAATAAGGTCACAGCACCCCAGGAAAATCATTCTCTGAGGCCACCCAAAGAGGTAGAAGTCAATGGGTCAACATAGAGGCTAGCACCCTTTGGGTGATGTGGTCTGGAGAAATTTAAGGCAGACAGACCAAGAGTCCAGGGGGTCGTGACTGGCAGAACAAGAGCATGGGTGGAAACAGCCTAGGTGAGAGCCTGTTGATGGTGAGGTCAACCAGGTAGGAATTCTTTGTGCTACGTCTAAGCAGGAAGCAGATGAAGGGCTGTGAAGCTCACTGGTGTGTGGAAGGGAGGAGGGGGGATGAAGGGATCAGCAGCATCACTGGAGGTCTCATGTTGCATCCATCGGGAGTGAACTGTCCCATGGAAAAGCCCTCATCAGTTATTACATTATTTAAAAATAGGTATTCTAAGTTGAGGCGTTCCTCAAATCCACCTGCCAATGCAGGAGTCACAAGAGACGCAGCTTCGATCCCTGAGTGGGGAAGCTCCCCTGGAGGAGGTCATGGCAACCCACTCCACTGTTCTTGCCTGGGAAATCCCATGGACAGAGGAGCCTGGTGGGCTACTGTCTGTGGGGTTTCAGAGAGTCAGGCACAACTAGATGACTGAGTGTGAGCACAGGTGTATGAGCCCCCTCCACACACACACACACACATTCTAAGTTAAGATGTTTAAACTACCTGATTTCAAGACTTCCTTTCCTTAATTCCTACAGTAATCAAGACAGTGTGGTGTTAGTGTGAGGATATATAAATCCGTTAGTGGGGCTTCCCCTGGTGGTCCAGTGGGTAAGGACACTGCCTTGCAGTGCAAGGGGTGCCGGTTCGAGCCCTGGCCTAGGAAGATCCCACGTGCCGCAGAGCGGCTGGACTGATGTGTCCAGTCACTGAGCCGGAGCTCTGGAGCGCATGCGCCCAGAGCCGGCACTCTGCAATGACAGACACCACCGTGATGGGAGGCCCACAGGAGCCGAAGAATGAAGACAAATGAAAATAGAGAAATGAAAGACCAACAGAAGTGGCCCGCCCACTCCCCTCCCTCCCCAACCCGACCCCCACCCAAAGTAAATAAATAAATAAATCTTTAAAAATAAAATAAAATAAAATAAATCCGTTAGTAGAACAGAATAGACTCACATGTATATAATGGGTTAATTGATTTTTAAAATTAAATTTATTTATTTAATTGAAGGATAATTGCTTTACAGAATTGTGTTGGTTTCTGCCTAACATCAGCACGAATCAGTCATAGCTACACGTATGTCCCCTCCCTCTTAATCATCCCTCCCACCTTCCTTCCCATTGTTACAGAGCCTCAGTTTGAGTTCCTTGAGTCAAATCGCAAATTCCTATCGGCTATCTACTTTACATATAGTAACGTAAGTTTCCATGTTACTCTCTCCATACATCCTAACCTCTCTTTTCCACCGCTCTTCATCATATCCATAAGTCTATTCTCTGTGTCTCCGTTGCTTCCCTGCAAATATCACCGGTACTGTCTTTCTAGATTCCATGTATATTTGTAGGTATACAATATTTATTTTCTCTTTTTGACATACTTCACTCTGTATAATAGGCTCTAGGTTCATCCACCTCATTTAGAACTGACTCAAAAGTGTTCCTTTTTATAGCTGAGTAGTAATCCATTTTATATATGTACCACAGTTTCTTTTTTTTTCCTATTTATTTTTTAATTGAAGGATAATTGCTTCACAGAACTTTGTTGTTTTCTCCCAAATATAAACATGAATTAACCACAGGTATATATATGTCCCCTCCCTCTTGAACCTCTCTCCCAACTCCCTCCCTATCCCACCCTCTTTTAGGTTGTTACAGAGCCCCTGTTTGAGTTCCCTGAGTCACAGCAAATTCCCATTGGCTGTCTATTTTACTTATAGTAATATAAGTTTCCATGTTACTCTCTCCATACATCCCACCCTCTCCTTCCTCCCTGCTTCCTCCTCATGTCCATAAGTCTCTTCTCTATGTCTGTTTCACCATTGCTTTCCTGCAAATAAATTCTTCAGTACCATCTTTCTAGATTCCATATATATATGCATAGTATATGGTATTTATATTTTTCTTTCTGACTTACATCACTCAGTGTAATAGGCTCTAGGTTTATCCACCTCATTAGAACTGACTCAAATTGGTTCCTTTTTATAACTGAGTAATATTCCATTGTGTATATGTACCACAGCTTCTTTATCCATTCTTCTCTCGATGGACATCTAGGCTACTTCAATGTTCTAGCTATTGTAAACAGTGCTGCAGTGAACATTGGGGTACATGTATCTTTTTCAATTTTGGTTTCCTCAGGCTATATGCTTAGTGGTGGGATTGCTGGGTCATATGGTGGTTCTATTCCTGATATTTTAAGGACTCTCCATACCGTTTTCCATAGTGGCTGTATCAGTTTACATTCCCACCAGCAGTGCAAGAGGGTTCTCTTTTTTCCAGTATTTATTGTTTGTAGACGTTTCGATGATGGCCATTGGTGTGAAGTGATATCTCATTGTAGTTTTGATTTGCATTTCTCTAATAATGAGCGATGTTGAGCATATTTTCATGTGTTTGTTAGCCATCTGTATGTCCTCTTTGGAGAAATGTCTGTTTAGGTCTTTTTCCCACGTTTTGATTGGGTTGTTTTTCTGGTATAGTATGAGTTGTTTGTATATTTTGAAAATTAATCCTTTGTCAGTTGTTTCATTTGCTATTAATTCTCCCGTGTAATGGGTTAAATGGTTTTTGGCAAAGGTACAAAAGTAATTCAATGAGGGAGAAGTTCAATAAACAGTGCTAAAATAATTTAGATATCTATTTATAAAAATGAACCTTGGCCCCACATCTTGTATCATCCACACAGATTAACTTGAAATGAGACGTAGATCTCTATGTAAAAGCTGAGACTGTAAAATCTTACAAAGAAATCATAGGAGAAACCCTTTGTAACCTTTGGCTGTCTATTTTACTTATAGTAATATAAGTTTCCATGTTACTCTCCATACATCCCACCCTCTCCTTCCTCCCTGCTTCCTCCTCATGTCCATAAGTCTCTTCTCTATGTCTGTTTCACCATTGCTTTCCTGCAAATAAATTCTTCAGTACCATCTTTCTAGATTCCATATATATATGCATAGTATATGGTATTTATATTTTTCTTTCTGACTTACATCACTCAGTGTAATAGGCTCTAGGTTTATCCACCTCATTAGAACTGACTCAAATTGGTTCCTTTTTATAACTGAGTAATATTCCATTGTGTATATGTACCACAGCTTCTTTATCCATTCTTCTCTTGATGGACATCTAGGCTACTTCAATGTTCTAGCTATTGTAAACAGTGCTGCAGTGAACATTGGGGTACATGTATCTTTTTCAATTTTGGTTTCCTCAGGCTATATGCTTAGTGGTGGGATTGCTGGGTCATATGGTGGTTCTATTCCTGATATTTTAAGGACTCTCCATACCGTTTTCCATAGTGGCTGTATCAGTTTACATTCCCACCAGCAGTGCAAGAGGGTTCTCTTTTTTCCAGTATTTATTGTTTGTAGACGTTTCGATGATGGCCATTGGTGTGAAGTGATATCTCATTGTAGTTTTGATTTGCATTTCTCTAATAATGAGCGATGTTGAGCATATTTTCATGTGTTTGTTAGCCATCTGTATGTCCTCTTTGGAGAAATGTCTGTTTAGGTCTTTTTCCCACGTTTTGATTGGGTTGTTTTTCTGGTATAGTATGAGTTGTTTGTATATTTTGAAAATTAATCCTTTGTCAGTTGTTTCATTTGCTATTAATTCTCCCGTGTAATGGGTTAAATGGTTTTTGGCAAAGGTACAAAAGTAATTCAATGAGGGAGAAGTTCAATAAACAGTGCTAAAATAATTTAGATATCTATTTATAAAAATGAACCTTGGCCCCACATCTTGTATCATCCACACAGATTAACTTGAAATGAGACGTAGATCTCTATGTAAAAGCTGAGACTGTAAAATCTTACAAAGAAATCATAGGAGAAACCCTTTGTAACCTTTGAACAGGCAATGGTTTTTGTTTTTGTTTTTTAGCATAAAACCTATATAAGAAAAAAATTGCTATACAATATAGGACTTAAATGAAAAACTGTTGGTCTTCCGAAGACCTGTTAAGAAAATGAGGAGTCAATTTATAGCTCAAGTAAAAATATTTACAAGATGCATACTTGATAAAAACCAGAACTCTTACAGCTCAATAATTATAAAACCCCCAAACTGGGCAGAAGATCTGAATAAACACTTGTCAAAACAGGGTATATGAATGGCAAATAAGCATATTAAAAGATAGCAATGCCATTAGTCCCTAGAGAAATGCCAGTTAAAACCACTAGGAGATACAGCTACACACCCGCTAGCAGGGCTAAGATTTAAAAAGACTGAGCACACTGCGTGCTGGTGGAGATGTGTGGGGGCTGGAGCTCTGCTCCGTTGCTGGTGAGAGGGTAGAATGGGACAGGCATGGGAAAGAGTTGGGCAGCTTCTTATAAAAGTACTCATGTGGGCTTCCCTGGTGGTCCAGTAGGTAGAGAGTCTGCCTTGCAGTGCAAGGGGCACTGTTTCGATCCCTGGCCCAGGAAGATCCCACGTGCCATGGAATGGCTGGACCTGTGTGTCCAGTTATGAGCCAGTGCTCTGGAGTGCATGCACCCAGAGTCAGTGCTCTGCAACAAGAGAGGCCACTGCAAAGGGAGGCCCATACAGGCCAAAGAATAAAGATGGATGAAAATAAAGAAATTTAAAAAAACAAACAAACAAAAAAAACAATGAAAGAGGCCAAAACTAAAATAATAATAATAAGTACTCATGCATTTACCATACAGTTTAGCAACTTCATTCCTTGGTATTCACCAAAGGGATATGAACATCTGTTTGGAAGAATATTTATACACAAATGTTCATAAAAACTTTTCTCACAATGGCCCCAAACTGGAAGCAAGTTGGGGATGAACAACTTGTGAACTTGTTGTGAATAGATAAATTGTGGCATGTTACTTAACAATAAAAAGGAATGAACTAAATTTTCTAAAAAGAGTGAACTACTGATAAAACAATATAGATGAATGTCAGGAGGATTGTGCTAAGTGAAGGAAACCAAATATAAAAGAGTAGGCACTTGTGTGCTTGAGTCCAGTTATGGGAAGTTCTAGAAAGGCAACAGAGCTTTGTGGAGACAGAAAGCACCTGTCACTACAGGGGGCTGAGGGTGTGGGGTGGAGTGAACTACAGGAAACTTTCTGGGTGGTGGAGCTGTTCCACATCCTGGTTGTAGTGGGGTGACAAGACTGGATACATTCATTCAATCACATCAAATCAGGGAATTTTATTGTATGTAAATTACACCTAGTTAAAGTTAATATCCAAATAAGTTCTGATTAAAATAATTCCTTCAAAACATAATAAAAATTTAAAAATAGCAAAAAAAACTAAAAAGAAAAAAAAATTTTAAAGTTAAAAAAAATAAAATAATTCCTTCAATATCCTGAAAACACCTTTTATTACATTAATGTGATACATGCCTTGTGACCCTATCCTTTGAATACTTTGATAAGGGGATCATGTTATGAAGATAGTCCCAGGTTTTCCATTTTTGGGCCATTGGTTATCTTCTGTTAGGTGGAATCATTTGAAATTGCTGATATCTGGTAATTTTTGATCTGTAGACATGGCAGTTTTCTGTAGTTCAATTAAGAGAAAAATTTGTTTACTTTCTAATTCATTAGAACAACACTTGGCAGTGGTTATAGCTTAAGGTTATGGGGCAGTGGCCAGACTTCAAGGATCGGAAGCCCAAAAGCCGCATTTTTCTTCTAAATTTTGCATTTTCTTTTACCCCACTTTGCTTTTTCAGCTCAGTAGATGTTTCATGTGTCTCTACTGCTTCCAGGGCATTCTCCTGGGCGTTACAATGGGTGGATCTATAAATGAGTTTGTTGCCCTTGCGTGAAAGAATTTAGGTGATGAAATTAAAAGACATGTATAGACCTTGCTGTAATCATGACTGTGAAAGACAACTCTTAAGTCATTGTTATTCTATGGTAGGAACTATAAGAAGGTAACTGGATATTATTATTGAAGAAATAAGTGGTTGTGGATGTGTGTGTATAAATACATGTGGACATGAGCCTGAAGGAAAAAAAATGGAAACAAGACCAGCAATTTGCATAAAATTAGACTCTGCCAACAGTGAGCGTCTCTTCACCCTTTTCAAGGGAAGTCTGGATAGCTTGCCATTACTTAGTGAATGACCTTGCACTGACTCTTTCTGAAGTTATTAGGTGACAGTATTGAGCCATTGGTCATAAATGAGGTGATCGCTGCTTGAGGCAGCTGGCTTCTGGATGTCTTCATGGCCGTTCATTTGGTGTGCAGAAGATGTGATCAAAGGGACTGTCACTTTATCCTAGATTTCATTGTGCTGGGGTGGTAAGTGATAGGGGCTGCACTGGCATCAAATGAAGAGCTCTCGGAAACTTATAAAGATGTATCTTGGGGGACTCAACTGGTGGCCCAGTGGTTAAGAATCTGCCTGCCAATGCAGGGGACATGGGTTCGATCCCAGGTCCAGGAAGATTCCACATGATGAGGGGCACCTAGCCCCATGCGTCACAACTACTGAAGCCTGAGCAGTCTAGAGCCCGTGCTCTGCAGCAAGAGAAGCCACCACAATGACAAGCCTGCTCATTGCAACCAGAGAGGAGCCCCCCCTCACTGCAACTAGAGAAAGCCCCCACACAGAAACAAAAACCCAGCAGAGCCATAAATAAGTAAATAAATAATATATTTTTTTAAAAAAGACATAGCTTAGAATTCAATAGAGCAATGTGTCCAGGATGGTCACTCGATGCCCTGTTCTCTTAGGTTTCTGAATGGAGACCCTCATCTGAGCAAAATGGAAAATGAGAGAATGCAAGTTTTATGTTTCCCAACTCTGGTGAATGTTCTCCTTCTCTTTTCCTAAATAAGTCCAGGGGGCTGAGAAAGCAGGTGGCTGTTGTGCGTGGGGTTAGTTGCTCAGTCGTGTCTAACTCTGCAACGCCATGGACGGTAGCCTGCCAGGCTCCTCTTTCAATGGGATTTTCTAAGCAAGAGTACTGGAGTGGGTTGCCACTTCCTTCTCCAGGGGATCTTCCCCACCCAGGGTAGGATAGAGCTATATTAGGAATCAGAGATGAGATGCTTAACAGTTGACACATAGCACATAGGTGCTTGGTTTTGGCCCTCTGCCCCAGAAGAGTGTGTACCCAAGACACAATGTTACTAAGTGGGATGGATTTTAATATTTTGTTCTGTGCTCTGTATGGAGTCTCATGTCTATTTGTGTGTGTTCCCTTTGACAATAGCCTTTACTCTAGATCAGGACTTTGCAGTTCTGAGAGGCAATAGGCATACTTATATTAAGTAGAGCAGTAGTTTTCTTGGTGCCATTGTGCAGCAGTGGAAGAGAGTGCATGTTTTAGAGTCAGCCAAATGTGGATCGATCCTAGATCCTCCACTTAAGATATATAATCCTGAGCATGTTCTTTAATTTTGAGCTGCCACTTTTCTTATTTGAAAAAAATGGAATTAATACCAGTGTCATTTAAGATTGTTGATAAATAGACACTAAGTGCCAATATTCTTTTAAAAATTACCAGAGTAAGATTGACCTTTTTCAGTGTACAATTCTATGAATTTTACCTCATGTATGAATTCATATAGTGACCACAACAGAAAAATCTCATTACCTCCCAAATACCCCCCTCCTGACTTTATACTCACACCCTTCCTCCTTCACAAAGACGTGTTCTTTTTTTCTTTACCGCCTGCTCATTGCAACCAGGAGAGCCCCTCACTGCAACTAGAGAAAGCCCCACACAGAAACAAAAACCCAGCAGAGCCATAAATAAGTAAATAAATAATATATTTTTTTAAAAAAGACATAGCTTAGAATTCAATAGAGCAATGTGTCCAGGATGGTCACTCGATGCCCTGTTCTCTTAGGTTTCTGAATGGAGACCCTCATCTGAGCAAAATGGAAAATGAGAGAATGCAAGTTTTATGTTTCCCAACTCTGGTGAATGTTCTCCTTCTCTTTTCCTAAATAAGTCCAGGGGGCTGAGAAAGCAGGTGGCTGTTGTGCGTGGGGTTAGTTGCTCAGTCGTGTCTAACTCTGCAACGCCATGGACGGTAGCCTGCCAGGCTCCTCTTTCAATGGGATTTTCTAAGCAAGAGTACTGGAGTGGGTTGCCACTTCCTTCTCCAGGGGATCTTCCCCACCCAGGGTAGGATAGAGCTATATTAGGAATCAGAGATGAGATGCTTAACAGTTGACACATAGCACATAGGTGCTTGGTTTTGGCCCTCTGCCCCAGAAGAGTGTGTACCCAAGACACAATGTTACTAAGTGGGATGGATTTTAATATTTTGTTCTGTGCTCTGTATGGAGTCTCATGTCTATTTGTGTGTGTTCCCTTTGACAATAGCCTTTACTCTAGATCAGGACTTTGCAGTTCTGAGAGGCAATAGGCATACTTATATTAAGTAGAGCAGTAGTTTTCTTGGTGCCATTGTGCAGCAGTGGAAGAGAGTGCATGTTTTAGAGTCAGCCAAATGTGGATCGATCCTAGATCCTCCACTTAAGATATATAATCCTGAGCATGTTCTTTAATTTTGAGCTGCCACTTTTCTTATTTGAAAAAAATGGAATTAATACCAGTGTCATTTAAGATTGTTGATAAATAGACACTAAGTGCCAATATTCTTTTAAAAATTACCAGAGTAAGATTGACCTTTTTCAGTGTACAATTCTATGAATTTTACCTCATGTATGAATTCATATAGTGACCACAACAGAAAAATCTCATTACCTCCCAAATACCCCCCTCCTGACTTTATACTCACACCCTTCCTCCTTCACAAAGACGTGTTCTTTTTTTCTTTACCTTTTTTTTTTTTATGAAGCTTAGTTCTTGTGAATGGTAAAATGAGGTGGGAAGAAGTCTTTAGAGAAGAAATGGAGAAGGACATGGTCCTGGAAGGAGCAGTGGACTGAAAAGGACAAGCCTGGGCTTGGTTAGAACTGTCCTGTGAGCCTGGGGACAAGAGTGCCCCTGCTCTGGCAAAGACTTGTTCTTAAAAAGGGTCATGGGTACAAATTATGCTCAATTTGTATTTCAAATCACCCTTAAATTAGGGAAATCTTTAGCTCATGATAAAAAAAAAAAACATGCATATGTCAGGAATCACTTCTCTACTTGTGATAGGAGAGCGTGTGTGTGCATGGGGTAGGCAATATGCGACCTTTTTTCCTTTCATTTCTCCCCTTTCTGAGGAAACACTTAGATAGTCCTACATATTGGAAAAGCTGAACTCCAGAGAAGTAATTCCCAAACCATGCTCTCTGCTTTGAGATTCTTTCTAATGAAATCATACATGGACATGAAATTTAACAAAATTGTGTTTTGTACCACATTCACCATCAACTCCAACCAAGGTTGTAACACATGCGCTTTGTTTATAAAATCCTTCCATCTTTTGAGACAGTCTGAGTTCTTCGAAAAGTGGTGTCTGCCCTAAGTTACCTGTACTCTCAGAGCGAAAACTAAGACAAGCTTCCCGTCCCTTATGAGTTGAAACCTATACCTCCTCCCCCGAAAAGGTATATTGGCATCTTAATCCCCAGTACCTCAGGATGTGGCCTCAGAGATAAAATCATTATAGAATTAAGTGAAAAATGAGATCGTTAGGGTGGGCCCTAGTTCAGTATGACTCTATGTCTTTATTAAAACGGGCAATGTGGACTCAGAGGCATGCACACAGGAAAAAGTACCGTGTGAAGAGAAAGAGACTGGGTGCTATATCTATAAGTCAATAAAGGCCAGAGAGCCAAAGGTGGCCAGCACGGTGCCGAAGCTAGGGGAGAGGCACTGAACAGATCCTCTTTCACTACTCTCTGAAGAAGCCACCCTGCCAGCGCCTTGGCCTTGAACTTCTAGTCTCTTGAACTGTGAGAAGATACATTTCTGTTGTTTAAGCCACCCGTTTACAGTATTTTTATGGCAGCCCTGGGACATTAATGTGTTGTGCCTAGTCACTCAGTTGTGTCCGACTCTTTGCGACCTTAGGGACTGTAGCCCACCAGGCTCTTCTGTCCATGGGATTCTCCAGGCAAGAGTATTGGAGTGGGTTGCCATGCCCTCCTCCAGGGCATCATCCCTACCTAGGAATTGAATCCAGGTCTCCCTCTTGCAGACCAATTCTTTTACTGTCTGAGCCACCAGGGAAGCCCAGGAATACTGGAGTGAGTAGCCTATCCCTTCTCCAGGAGATCTTCCCAACCCAGGAACGGAACTGGTCCTTAATAAAAAGTGGTATTTTTAAATGTCAGTTTCTCTGGGGTAGGCAATATGCGACCTTTTTCCTTTCATTTCTCCCTTTCTGAGGAAACACTTAGATAGTCCTACATATTGGAAAAGCTGAACTCCAGAGAAGTAATTCCCAAACCATGCTCTCTGCTTTGAGATTCTTTCTAATGAAATCATACATGGACATGAAATTTAACAAAATTGTGTTTTGTACCACATTCACCATCAACTCCAACCAAGGTTGTAACACATGCGCTTTGTTTATAAAATCCTTCCATCTTTTGAGACAGTCTGAGTTCTTCGAAAAGTGGTGTCTGCCCTAAGTTACTTGTACTCTCAGAGCGAAAACTAAGACAAGCTTCCCGTCCCTTATGAGTTGAAACCTATACCTCCTCCCCCGAAAAGGTATATTGGCATCTTAATCCCCAGTACCTCAGGATGTGGCCTCAGAGATAAAATCATTATAGAATTAAGTGAAAAATGAGATCGTTAGGGTGGGCCCTAGTTCAGTATGACTCTATGTCTTTATTAAAACGGGCAATGTGGACTCAGAGGCATGCACACAGGAAAAAGTACCGTGTGAAGAGAAAGAGACTGGGTGCTATATCTATAAGTCAATAAAGGCCAGAGAGCCAAAGGTGGCCAGCACGGTGCCGAAGCTAGGGGAGAGGCACTGAACAGATCCTCTTTCACTACTCTCTGAAGAAGCCACCCTGCCAGCGCCTTGGCCTTGAACTTCTAGTCTCTTGAACTGTGAGAAGATACATTTCTGTTGTTTAAGCCACCCGTTTACAGTATTTTTATGGCAGCCCTGGGACATTAATGTGTTGTGCCTAGTCACTCAGTTGTGTCCGACTCTTTGCGACCTTAGGGACTGTAGCCCACCAGGCTCTTCTGTCCATGGGATTCTCCAGGCAAGAGTATTGGAGTGGGTTGCCATGCCCTCCTCCAGGGCATCATCCCTACCTAGGAATTGAATCCAGGTCTCCCTCTTGCAGACCAATTCTTTTACTGTCTGAGCCACCAGGGAAGCCCAGGAATACTGGAGTGAGTAGCCTATCCCTTCTCCAGGAGATCTTCCCAACCCAGGAACGGAACTGGTCCTTAATAAAAAGTGGTATTTTTAAATGTCAGTTTCTCTGTGTATAGGAAGGACCCTGGTGTTTGGTAACTCTGGGGACAACTGCTCAATATATGATGCGGACATTTCCTGGTGCTGACACCTCCACGTGTAAAACTCATTAATTTCTTGACACTTTTTTTTAAAGTCGTTTTTAGTTACTGTCATCGTCACCTCTCAGCATTCTTTCTCCGAACTTCCTCTCACTCCATTTCTCTTCCTGGTTCTTCTCCCTGTCTTGTGAGTGCCTGTTCTCCTCCCCCACCCTCCAGGCCTCCACCTCCTTTGGCTCTTCTCGGATTTCTTTTCACTCATGGCTGCACAGAGAAGATGTGAATCGAATGGAATGGTACTTCATCGCGTCCTCTCCCTTGACAGGAGGAAATTAATGACTGACGGGTGGTTAGGACTGACTGCCCCATAATCAGCTATGTTTTTGTTCAAGAAAACTCCCATCAGACACCAGCTTGAACTTTAGATAAGACTCTGTTTTACCTCCTAAAAAATGTGATATTTGAAGATCCAAATTCATAGGGCATATTTACATAATCTACTTAAAAATTCTCCGATTTCAATAAGACCTCCAGACCTTTCCACTTTTATATTGTCTTCCAACTCCACTCATGTCCTTCCTCACTTCCTTACCCAGTTTAATGCATGGTCCATTACTGTATGCACCGCAGTTCTCTTAGCTGGATTCCGATGCTGCGGTCATTTTGCTGTTCATGTCTTTGAGTGGAGCTGCAGCAAAACAACCACATGGAATGGTTCTCCTTAAAAGTATGAGATCGCTTTGCTCAAGGGTCCCCTGAGAACTGAGGCAGTCCTTCCACATCACCCCAGTCGGCTCCCTTTCTCCCTCTCGGGGGTGAGTTTCTTTCCATCACCTCTTCTTTAATGTCCAGCAGCCTTCCATGTCCCCCTGCAGCTAATGTCTTCATTTTTCCTAAGGAAAAGGCAGGTAGATGAAGAGAACCTTTCCATATGCCTGCCTCTACAATAGCAGCTGACTTGCACACACATCCGTGTGCCTTCTCCACCTTGCCTACTGTGGCGGGTGAACCATGGCCACTTACTCACAGGTCACCTTCTCCTCTTATCCACTCGGAAGTCCTTCGTCTGACAGTGAGTGCTCCCTCCTCTCCTGCTTTACCAGATTCCCCTCTACTCAGTCAGTCCCGTCAGCCAGTCATCAGACTGTAGCATCTCCTTTCTTAAAACAACCAAGACGTGGTTTTCACCGCATGGTCCACTCTGGTTGTTGTCTCTACTCGTCTATAGTAACGTTCCTTGGAAATGTTCTTTCGCCACCAGTTATCTCTTTGCCTCCTCTTCTTTCTTTCAGTCTCATTCCGTCTGACTTTATCCCCTCTGTTGATCCAGCATTGCTCTTCCTTGGTCTCCAGGAATGTGCCTGTGGCTGGTGGTCAGTTCTCAGCCCCTCCCACTTGACTCCCCTGTTGTAGCTTGTCTCCTTCCAGAGACACTGCCTTCCCGAGGCTTCCTGCTCCTTCGCTGCTTTCGGGACATCATTTGCCCAGTTGTTTTCTTCCCTCACTGGTGTCTCCTCTCAGTTCCCTTTGCTGGGTGTGCTTCCTCATCCCAGCATGAAGGTCACAGGCCACCTGCGACAGGTCTGTCCTGACTTCTGCTCTCTCTCCTCTGGGAGGGATTGGCAGACTTTTTCTGGAAAGAGCCAAATAACAAATCTTTTAGCTTTTGTGGACCATATACTCAGTCAGTTATTCAAGTCTGATGTGGCACAAAGATAACCCTAGATAAATGAGTGGAATACAGTGTATTCCAGTAAAACTCTTTCTGGATTCTAATATTTTAATTTCATCAAGAAACATTACCTTTTTGCCATTTCAAAAATGTAAAAACTAGTCTTAGCTCAGAGGTCATACAAAATCAGCTGTAATTTGCTGATACCTACTCTCCATCACTAAGGGATGTCATCTGACTTTGGTCTAACTATATCACACATATGTGGATAAATGAAAAGTATATACTTTCTTTTCTAAAAATTCTGTTTACTTGTTTTTGGCTGCACTGACTTTTCTTTTCTTTGACAAAATTAACTTTGGTTTGACTTGTTTTTTTGTGGACACACATCCGTGTGCCTTCTCCACCTTGCCTACTGTGGCGGGTGAACCATGGCCACTTACTCACAGGTCACCTTCTCCTCTTATCCACTCGGAAGTCCTTCGTCTGACAGTGAGTGCTCCCTCCTCTCCTGCTTTACCAGATTCCCCTCTACTCAGTCAGTCCCGTCAGCCAGTCATCAGACTGTAGCATCTCCTTTCTTAAAACAACCAAGACGTGGTTTTCACCGCATGGTCCACTCTGGTTGTTGTCTCTACTCGTCTATAGTAACGTTCCTTGGAAATGTTCTTTCGCCACCAGTTATCTCTTTGCCTCCTCTTCTTTCTTTCAGTCTCATTCCGTCTGACTTTATCCCCTCTGTTGATCCAGCATTGCTCTTCCTTGGTCTCCAGGAATGTGCCTGTGGCTGGTGGTCAGTTCTCAGCCCCTCCCACTTGACTCCCCTGTTGTAGCTTGTCTCCTTCCAGAGACACTGCCTTCCCGAGGCTTCCTGCTCCTTCGCTGCTTTCGGGACATCATTTGCCCAGTTGTTTTCTTCCCTCACTGGTGTCTCCTCTCAGTTCCCTTTGCTGGGTGTGCTTCCTCATCCCAGCATGAAGGTCACAGGCCACCTGCGACAGGTCTGTCCTGACTTCTGCTCTCTCTCCTCTGGGAGGGATTGGCAGACTTTTTCTGGAAAGAGCCAAATAACAAATCTTTTAGCTTTTGTGGACCATATACTCAGTCAGTTATTCAAGTCTGATGTGGCACAAAGATAACCCTAGATAAATGAGTGGAATACAGTGTATTCCAGTAAAACTCTTTCTGGATTCTAATATTTTAATTTCATCAAGAAACATTACCTTTTTGCCATTTCAAAAATGTAAAAACTAGTCTTAGCTCAGAGGTCATACAAAATCAGCTGTAATTTGCTGATACCTACTCTCCATCACTAAGGGATGTCATCTGACTTTGGTCTAACTATATCACACATATGTGGATAAATGAAAAGTATATACTTTCTTTTCTAAAAATTCTGTTTACTTGTTTTTGGCTGCACTGATCTTTGTTGTGCGTGGGCTTTCTCTAGTTGTGACAAATGGGGGCTACTCTCTAACTTTGGTGTGTGAGATTCTCATTGTGGTGGCTTCTCTTGTTGTGGCGCATGGGCTTAAGTAGTTGTGTTGTGGAGCTCAGGCTCAGCAGTTGCAGCTCCCAGGCTCTAGAGCATGCTGGCTCAATCGCTAGAGTACACAGGCTTAGTTCCCCAGCAGCATGTGTAATCTTCCCAGACCAGGGACCTAATCCATGTTCCCTGCATTGGCAGGAGGATTCTTAATTGCTGGGCCACCAGAGAAGTCCCAAGTGTATACTTCCATCTCTAATTCTCACTTGAATTTTAGACTAACATATTCAGCTCCCTGTGTTATATCTCCACTCAGATGTCCAATAACAGAGCTCATGATTTTTTTCTCCCATCTCAAAGCTATTTCTGTGAGTTCAACCTTAGTCAAAGTACAGGCGAAATGCAGCTATCCCAGACCATGGTGGAAAGGAAGGGAAAGGGATTCTAGAGTCAGATGTATGTTCCAGTCCCAACATTCTGCTCCTTGCTAACCATTTGACCTTGAGAAAGTCGCCTGCCTACTCCCCCTCTTTATATACAAAAACACCTGATTATGTCTGGTGGCTCAGATGGTAAAGAATCCACCTGCAATTCAGGAGACCCAGGTTCAATCCCTAGGTCAGGGAGATCCTCTTTGGAGAAGGGAATGGCTACCCACTCCAGTATTCTTGCCAGGAGAATTTCACGGACAGGGGAGCCTGATGGGCTACAGTCTGGGGGGGTCACAAAGAGTTAGGACTGAATGACCAACACTTTCTCAGAAAGGCAAGTGAGGATGCTGAATAATGTGCCTAATATATAATAGGCTGAGTAGATACCAGTTTATTAATTTCAAAGATAACCCTAGATAAATGAGTGGAATACAGTGTATTCCAGTAAAACTCTTTCTGGATTCTAATATTTTAATTTCATCAAGAAACATTACCTTTTGCCATTTCAAAATGTAAAACTAGTCTCAGAGGTCATACAAAATCAGCTGTAATTTGCTGATACCTACTCTCCATCACTAAGGGATGTCATCTGACTTTGGTCTAACTATATCACACATATGTGGATAAATGAAAAGTATATACTTTCTTTTCTAAAAATTCTGTTTACTTGTTTTTGGCTGCACTGATCTTTGTTGTGCGTGGGCTTTCTCTAGTTGTGACAAATGGGGGCTACTCTCTAACTTTGGTGTGTGAGATTCTCATTGTGGTGGCTTCTCTTGTTGTGGCGCATGGGCTTAAGTAGTTGTGTTGTGGAGCTCAGGCTCAGCAGTTGCAGCTCCCAGGCTCTAGAGCATGCTGGCTCAATCGCTAGAGTACACAGGCTTAGTTCCCCAGCAGCATGTGTAATCTTCCCAGACCAGGGACCTAATCCATGTTCCCTGCATTGGCAGGAGGATTCTTAATTGCTGGGCCACCAGAGAAGTCCCAAGTGTATACTTCCATCTCTAATTCTCACTTGAATTTTAGACTAACATATTCAGCTCCCTGTGTTATATCTCCACTCAGATGTCCAATAACAGAGCTCATGATTTTTTTCTCCCATCTCAAAGCTATTTCTGTGAGTTCAACCTTAGTCAAAGTACAGGCGAAATGCAGCTATCCCAGACCATGGTGGAAAGGAAGGGAAAGGGATTCTAGAGTCAGATGTATGTTCCAGTCCCAACATTCTGCTCCTTGCTAACCATTTGACCTTGAGAAAGTCGCCTGCCTACTCCCCCTCTTTATATACAAAAACACCTGATTATGTCTGGTGGCTCAGATGGTAAAGAATCCACCTGCAATTCAGGAGACCCAGGTTCAATCCCTAGGTCAGGGAGATCCTCTTTGGAGAAGGGAATGGCTACCCACTCCAGTATTCTTGCCAGGAGAATTTCACGGACAGGGGAGCCTGATGGGCTACAGTCTGGGGGGGTCACAAAGAGTTAGGACTGAATGACCAACACTTTCTCAGAAAGGCAAGTGAGGATGCTGAATAATGTGCCTAATATATAATAGGCTGAGTAGATACCACAGTGAGAAGCCACCTATCTGTAGATACCAGATGGAGAAATTTTTATAGTCAATTTACATAACAGAATAAAGATAGCTTACCAAACCAGGTATAAATTAGAGAATACAGAAGGACACTCGACAAGTAATACAGTCAGTCAGGTTCCAACTTCCACAGGTAGGATGACCCTGAAAACTTAATGTCTCTTAAATCTCTGGCCAGTGAGCTCTACTGCGGGACACTGTGGGTTCAGTTGGTTCCTAAAGTCTTCAGTCCTTCAGACCGTGACCTTATTTGGAGACAGCCTTGACAGAGGTAATCAAGTTAGGATGAATTCCTTAGATGGGCCTATTTCAGTCTGTCTGATCTCCTCATTTTAAAAAGGAGAACCTGGAGCCAGACAAGCCAACAGGAAGAACACAGACATCTCCAAACCAAGGAGAGGGGTCTGATTCAGAGTCTCCTTTGAAGCCCTCAGAAGGGAGCAGCCCACTGCCAGGTTGACTGTGGACTTCCAGCTTCCAGAACTGGGACAATACATTTCTACGGTGTGAGCTGTAGGTTTCTGGTCCTTTGTTATGGCAGCTGCGGTGGGGCACCAGTACAGGAAGGGTCAGGAGAGCTCACGTAGCTTGGTTTGATTTACTGTCTCTACTACGCCCTCCCTTGTTTTTCAGTGTGTCTGAGTTGTACATCCTGCCCCATAGCCCTGGTGACAAAGGAGGGGCAGGTCATGAGTTCCGAGTTACAGCAGTTCTGTGGACTGAGTTCTCAGGACCCCAGACTCACTGACCACTAAACGCCCAGCCATTGCAGCCCCCAGGAGTCTATGAATGAAAGCTGTGGTTCCTAAAGTACGTTGTATAGGTTCTCAGTCCCAGGAGACCCTCTAAAAAAGGTTTTCTGGTCAAATTAATTTCATAAAAACTATATCATAGAGCTGTTTTTTGAAAAAACACCAAGTATCTTAGCATACACGGAAGCCTCGGAGAAGTCCCATAATTAAGAAATGTTGTGGGCCTACATTAAGCAAGCATTCTTCAAACCTTTGTGACCAAAGAACCTATGTGTGCATGTGTGTAAAATACTTGTGTACATCCCCCAGATTTGATGTTATGTAGAATGTACTTTGAGAAAGGCTGACAGAAAAATCTTGCTCACATTCATCATATGGCTTTCTTGACTCAAGATACTTTATCGGTTATGGATATTTTCACCTTTCTTACACCTTTTTGGGTCTGATGTATGAGCATAGCTTTGGTTTCTTTTTCCTTCTTTTTTACAGTTTTATTGAACTGAAATTGACATACAATAAACTTCACATATTTCAAGTATACAATGTAAGTTTCGACCTCTGTGTTTTCCCATGAGGTCAACATACAATCAAGATAATGAATGTATCCATCCTGAAAGGCAGGAGCATTTTTTAATATAGTTGTAGTCATAGTATCACATAATCATGTTAAGTGGCACTGACCCTGCCTGTGGCTTTAGGTCCTAGTAAAATAAATAACTCAATATTCAATGCTTCTTAGCCTCTAAAACTTGTTGGGCCATTTTAATAGAATTTCCTTATATACCAGAGCATCATAAAAATATGTGAAAAAGAGTACTTTGATATATTTAGATAACATAAGGATGTCTGAGTCTGTTTTCTGCTCTATATGCAAAAACTAAATCTATTTCATAGAACTATTGTGAGGATTAACTAAGGTACTAAACAGTGTAAAAGTGCACAGATAGGCCCGGCACACTGTAGGTGCTTACTAAACCATTTTCTTCCTTCCCTTCCTGGTTCTTTAACCACTCCCAGCCCCCTCCTAGCCTGACTGCAAATGCTAGATGGATTGCTCTAGCTTGGGGCAAGAGTTGTCAGGTTCAAAGGTAGGGAAATGACCTAGATCATTGCAGGAGAGCATTTTGCGTAACAGAGCTCAGATACTAGAATTGTCTTGGGTTTTCTCAATCTGATTAGAAAATGTTTTACCAAAAGTTGGTGTTGGTGGATTATTGATAGTCGTGTGTATGTGTCACTAAGTGGGGCAGATCAGCAGATGGAAATTTCCTGACTCGGGGGAAACTTGCCCTAAAGGTTTCTGAATTTCATTCAAACACCAAGTATCTTAGCAGACACGGAAGCCTCGGAGAAGTCCCATAATTAAGAAATGTTGTGGGCCTATATTAAGCAAGCATTCTTCAAACCTTTGTGACCAAAGAACCTATGTGTGCATGTGTGTAAAATACTTGTGTACATCCCCCAGATTTGATGTTATGTAGAATGTACTTTGAGAAAGGCTGACAGAAAAATCTTGCTCACATTCATCATATGGCTTTCTTGACTCAAGATACTTTATCGGTTATGGATATTTTCACCTTTCTTACACCTTTTTGGGTCTGATGTATGAGCATAGCTTTGGTTTCTTTTTCCTTCTTTTTTACAGTTTTATTGAACTGAAATTGACATACAATAAACTTCACATATTTCAAGTATACAATGTAAGTTTCGACCTCTGTGTTTTCCCATGAGGTCAACATACAATCAAGATAATGAATGTATCCATCCTGAAAGGCAGGAGCATTTTTTAATATAGTTGTAGTCATAGTATCACATAATCATGTTAAGTGGCACTGACCCTGCCTGTGGCTTTAGGTCCTAGTAAAATAAATAACTCAATATTCAATGCTTCTTAGCCTCTAAAACTTGTTGGGCCATTTTAATAGAATTTCCTTATATACCAGAGCATCATAAAAATATGTGAAAAAGAGTACTTTGATATATTTAGATAACATAAGGATGTCTGAGTCTGTTTTCTGCTCTATATGCAAAAACTAAATCTATTTCATAGAACTATTGTGAGGATTAACTAAGGTACTAAACAGTGTAAAAGTGCACAGATAGGCCCGGCACACTGTAGGTGCTTACTAAACCATTTTCTTCCTTCCCTTCCTGGTTCTTTAACCACTCCCAGCCCCCTCCTAGCCTGACTGCAAATGCTAGATGGATTGCTCTAGCTTGGGGCAAGAGTTGTCAGGTTCAAAGGTAGGGAAATGACCTAGATCATTGCAGGAGAGCATTTTGCGTAACAGAGCTCAGATACTAGAATTGTCTTGGGTTTTTCTCAATCTGATTAGAAAATGTTTTACCAAAAGTTGGTGTTGGTGGATTATTGATAGTCGTGTGTATGTGTCACTAAGTGGGGCAGATCAGCAGATGGAAATTTCCTGACTCGGGGGAAACTTGCCTTAGACGTTAGGCCTTTTATAATTAGTTTAAAACAGTCGCTGATAGTTAAAACTAATATACATCTATTGAGTTCTCAAATAACAGAAGACGGACTAATGTTGAACTCATTTTTAATTAAAATTAGTCTTAGAAGTAATTTCATCATTTTAATTCATGTCACTTAATGGTTATTTATACTCACTTGTTTTAAATTTTATGTACATACTACCTGTTTATTATATATAACTAATTATGTGCATGTATATAAATATGTATTATATGTTTTTAGTTATACATTATTTATGTGTGTTATTAAGTGGGGTTGAGGTGACTAGATCATTTGTGACTGAATAAAAGGAAAAAGAAAGTATCTAAGCCCAGAAATTTCACATGTTTATTTTAAGGCAGAAAAAATTGGCATATGTTGGCTTGGACAGTATCTCATTATGGACTTGGAGATCTGAAAGTGATATTAAATTAGAAACAAGCCTATCTTGGGTTGGTTAACCAATAAAAGTTGGGTTGACTGTTGACCAGTTAAACAGTGAGGGCACATCTGGAATTTATTTATTGATCTTTGATGAACTTTGTTGTGTTGGTTTTTTTTTTTTTTAGGAATTTTTCTTTTTTCTTTTTTTTGGTAAAAATTTGGCAGAGCTTTCCAAAGTGTTTTCTTCTGCACTGTCTCCAAACCAAATTGTAAGCAGGTTGGCTTTTTTTTTTTTTTTTGGCCACTTTTGTTGGTCTTTCATCTATTCATGTTCATCCGTCCTTCCTCTTTGGCCTGGAGTAAGTTTTAACGTTAGGCCTTGAAAGATGAGAACTTGAGTTCTGTTCATTTGTCTTCAGCACCTAAAGGATCATGCTGGCTGTTAGGAAAGGGTGTGGGCAGATCCATGTGGCCGCACGGTTCCCTGTGATCAGTAATGAACAAGTGAGTGCCAGTGGTAGGGAATCTGCTTGTAGGGTTGAAGCTTCATGGACACTGTGTCATGACTCATCAACATTAGGGCCTATGGAGCTAGATCTAGCAGATTGAAATTTTTCTTTTTTTCAAATAGATCAGAAGGAACGGGGAAACTTGCCTTAGACGTTAGGCCTTTTATAATTAGTTTAAAACAGTCGCTGATAGTTAAAACTAATATACATCTATTGAGTTCTCAAATAACAGAAGACGGACTAATGTTGAACTCATTTTTAATTAAAATTAGTCTTAGAAGTAATTTCATCATTTTAATTCATGTCACTTAATGGTTATTTATACTCACTTGTTTTAAATTTTATGTACATACTACCTGTTTATTATATATAACTAATTATGTGCATGTATATAAATATGTATTATATGTTTTAGTTATACATTATTTATGTGTGTTATTAAGTGGGGTTGAGGTGACTAGATCATTTGTGACTGAATAAAAGGAAAAAGAAAGTATCTAAGCCCAGAAATTTCACATGTTTATTTTAAGGCAGAAAAAATTGGCATATGTTGGCTTGGACAGTATCTCATTATGGACTTGGAGATCTGAAAGTGATATTAAATTAGAAACAAGCCTATCTTGGGTTGGTTAACCAATAAAAGTTGGGTTGACTGTTGACCAGTTAAACAGTGAGGGCACATCTGGAATTTATTTATTGATCTTTGATGAACTTTGTTGTGTTGGTTTTTTTTTTAAGGAATTTTTCTTTTTTCTTTTTTTTGGTAAAAATTTGGCAGAGCTTTCCAAAGTGTTTTCTTCTGCACTGTCTCCAAACCAAATTGTAAGCAGGTTGGCTTTTTTTTTTTTTTTTGGCCACTTTTGTTGGTCTTTCATCTATTCATGTTCATCCGTCCTTCCTCTTTGGCCTGGAGTAAGTTTTAACGTTAGGCCTTGAAAGATGAGAACTTGAGTTCTGTTCATTTGTCTTCAGCACCTAAAGGATCATGCTGGCTGTTAGGAAAGGGTGTGGGCAGATCCATGTGGCCGCACGGTTCCCTGTGATCAGTAATGAACAAGTGAGTGCCAGTGGTAGGGAATCTGCTTGTAGGGTTGAAGCTTCATGGACACTGTGTCATGACTCATCAACATTAGAGCCTATGAGCTGAATGGCATGACAGTGCTCAGTGCTGGAGATGCAAAGATGGATAGGCTGGGAATAAGAGGCCAATTTTACTTTATTTTTTAGTATTAGTATATATATTTTTAAGTTTAGCCTCTTTTATTGATGTTTTATTTATTTATTTTCATCCATCTTTATTCTTTGGGCCTGTGTGGGCCTCCCATCGCAGCGGCCCCTCTCGTTGCTGAGCACAGACTCTGGGCGCGTGTGCTCCAGAGCGCTGGCTCGTGATTGGACACTCCAGTTCAGCTGCTCCGCGGCACGTGGCATATTCCTGGGTCAGGGATCAAACCAGCGCCCCTTGCATTGCAAGGCGAACTCTTTACCCACTGGACCACCAGGGAAGCCCAGTATTTGTATTTTTACTACTGAACTGTGAGACCTGTGGGTCTCCCTGGTGCTCAGTGATAAACAATCCACCTGCCAATGCAGGAGACTCGGGTTTTATCCCTGGGTCAGGAAGATGCCCTGGAGTTGGAAATGGCAATCCACTCCAGTATTCTTAACTGGAGAATCCCATGGACAGTCCATGGGGTTGCAAAGTGTTGGACATGACTGAGCGACTAAACAACAAGACCTGGTAAGTAAAACAAAGCGAAGCTAATTACTCAATTTTAAGTCTTTGAATTATTGGTTTTGGTGTGATATATGTCCTTGATTTCCCACCAGTGAACCCCAGAGGCAGTTCCAGCAGGACCCACCACTTATTTCTTAGCTTCCTTCCTCCCTAACCACCTTTTGCTTTCTCTCTTGTAGTCTTGGAATCTGGGAAAAATGAAGTAGCTATTCACAGGAAGCTGTTTTTGGCCACTTTTGTTGGTCTTTCATCTATTCATGTTCATCCGTCCTTCCTCTTTGGCCTGGAGTAAGTTTTAACGTTAGGCCTTGAAAGATGAGAACTTGAGTTCTGTTCATTTGTCTTCAGCACCTAAAGGATCATGCTGGCTGTTAGGAAAGGGTGTGGGCAGATCCATGTGGCCGCACGGTTCCCTGTGATCAGTAATGAACAAGTGAGTGCCAGTGGTAGGGAATCTGCTTGTAGGGTTGAAGCTTCATGGACACTGTGTCATGACTCATCAACATTAGAGCCTATGAGCTGAATGGCATGACAGTGCTCAGTGCTGGAGATGCAAAGATGGATAGGCTGGGAATAAGAGGCCAATTTTACTTTATTTTTTAGTATTAGTATATATATTTTTAAGTTTAGCCTCTTTTATTGATGTTTTATTTATTTATTTTCATCCATCTTTATTCTTTGGGCCTGTGTGGGCCTCCCATCGCAGCGGCCCCTCTCGTTGCTGAGCACAGACTCTGGGCGCGTGTGCTCCAGAGCGCTGGCTCGTGATTGGACACTCCAGTTCAGCTGCTCCGGCACGTGGCATATTCCTGGGTCAGGATCAAACCAGCGCCTTGCATTGTAAGGCAGACTCTTTGCCCACTGGACCACCAGGGAAGCCCAGTATTTGTATTTTTACTACTGAACTGTGAGACCTGTGGGTCTCCCTGGTGCTCAGTGATAAACAATCCACCTGCCAATGCAGGAGACTCGGGTTTTATCCCTGGGTCAGGAAGATGCCCTGGAGTTGGAAATGGCAATCCACTCCAGTATTCTTAACTGGAGAATCCCATGGACAGTCCATGGGGTTGCAAAGTGTTGGACATGACTGAGCGACTAAACAACAAGACCTGGTAAGTAAAACAAAGCGAAGCTAATTACTCAATTTTAAGTCTTTGAATTATTGGTTTTGGTGTGATATATGTCCTTGATTTCCCACCAGTGAACCCCAGAGGCAGTTCCAGCAGGACCCACCACTTATTTCTTAGCTTCCTTCCTCCCTAACCACCTTTTGCTTTCTCTCTTGTAGTCTTGGAATCTGGGGAAAATGAAGTAGCTATTCACAGGAAGCTGCAGGAGACTTCTAGGCCAGAGATGGTCCTGTGCCAGGTGGTGGCCTCTAAGAATAACATGAGCCGAGCAGGCCTCTCTGGCACTGTCCTTGCCTGACCCCACCTGCCCAGTCAGCTCTGTGCCCTGCCCAGCTTCCTTGGCTGCTGGCGCCAAAGAGAGCTTGAGATGGACAAGGAGAGCTGGTTTTCCAAATATGGGCCCCAGATCTTTCATTCAGAGCTGTCTGCATGAGTCGTATGTGGGGAATCCCTGCTCTCAGCAGAAACAGGGGCAACTTCCCTGCACTGTGTTCGATACAGATGTGCTCCTGGTCCATGGGGGCCCCCAGGCTCGGGATGAAGAGCATCTGGAGATGTCATTGACTCAATCTGCTTTCTAATCTGTCTTTTCAAATCTGTTTTTATGGCCAGTATCCTCCGCCTCTTCCAGATTGCCTTGACAGTAACCTACTTCCTGTGTAAGTAACAGTGGAAAGTAGAGTGAGTGGTCTTTGGGATTGCTTGTGTTTGGGGGTTTTCACCTGAAGCAGGTGTAGATCTCGGTGGGCGCGGTTTCTTTACAAAAGGACTCCCAGTGAGCCGCTGCATGCAGGCCAATCTTCTCCGCTTTTATGTGGGTCCCTGTGAGGTTAGCAACAGAGCTCTGAGTCAGGGGGCATTCTTCACTGCTGAAAGTTTTGGAAGCTTCAGCCTAGATCCACCTGCCAATGCAGGAGACTCGGGTTTTATCCCTGGGTCAGGAAGATGCCCTGGAGTTGGAAATGGCAATCCACTCCAGTATTCTTAACTGGAGAATCCCATGGACAGTCCATGGGGTTGCAAAGTGTTGGACATGACTGAGCGACTAAACAACAAGACCTGGTAAGTAAAACAAAGCGAAGCTAATTACTCAATTTTAAGTCTTTGAATTATTGGTTTTGGTGTGATATATGTCCTTGATTTCCCACCAGTGAACCCCAGAGGCAGTTCCAGCAGGACCCACCACTTATTTCTTAGCTTCCTTCCTCCCTAACCACCTTTTGCTTTCTCTCTTGTAGTCTTGGAATCTGGGGAAAATGAAGTAGCTATTCACAGGAAGCTGCAGGAGACTTCTAGGCCAGAGATGGTCCTGTGCCAGGTGGTGGCCTCTAAGAATAACATGAGCCGAGCAGGCCTCTCTGGCACTGTCCTTGCCTGACCCCACCTGCCCAGTCAGCTCTGTGCCCTGCCCAGCTTCCTTGGCTGCTGGCGCCAAAGAGAGCTTGAGATGGACAAGGAGAGCTGGTTTTCCAAATATGGGCCCCAGATCTTTCATTCAGAGCTGTCTGCATGAGTCGTATGTGGGGAATCCCTGCTCTCAGCAGAAACAGGGGCAACTTCCCTGCACTGTGTTCGATACAGATGTGCTCCTGGTCCATGGGGGCCCCCAGGCTCGGGATGAAGAGCATCTGGAGATGTCATTGACTCAATCTGCTTTCTAATCTGTCTTTTCAAATCTGTTTTTATGGCCAGTATCCTCCGCCTCTTCCAGATTGCCTTGACAGTAACCTACTTCCTGTGTAAGTAACAGTGGAAAGTAGAGTGAGTGGTCTTTGGGATTGCTTGTGTTTGGGGGTTTTCACCTGAAGCAGGTGTAGATTGAGGAACGTTGGTCTCCTCAGCCAGAGGACTCCCAGTGAGCCGCTGCATGCAGGCCAATCTTCTCCGCTTTTATGTGGGTCCCTGTGAGGTTAGCAACAGAGCTCTGAGTCAGGGAGCATTCTTCACTGCTGAAAGTTTTGGAAGCTTCAGCCTAGATCAGGGTTTACTTTTCCTGTGGATGTTGCTCCTGAAGAAGGAGTGGGGGTTATGTCCAGTCAGGGAAGGACACGGAGAGCACTTAGCAAGTTCATGTATCAGGACTGGAAACCTATAAGAGAGACAGAATTCTAGGATTTTACAGATTTCATCATGTCTGCTTTTACTGTGAAGAACAGGGGTATTTGTGCGCTCAGTTAGGATTTAATGGCTCTTTGCTTGTGATTCCGAAAGCACTTGGTGCGTGTGTGCTAAGTCACATCACTCATGTCCCCTCTCTGTGACCCTGTGGACTGTAGCCCGCCAGGCTCCTCTGTCCATGGGATTCTGCAGGCAAGAATACGGGAGTGGGTTGCCATGTCCTCCTACCCCAGGGGATCTTCCTGACCCAGGGATCGAACCCACGTCTCTTACGTCTCCTGCATTGGCAGGTGGATTCTTTACCACTGCACCACCTGGGAAGCCCAAGAGTACCTGGTCAGTGCCTCTAATTCTCTGTGGTAATCTGAATTGTTTTGGTTCTCATCAGATTTTGAGCTCCTTGGGACCAGATGCCGCATCTCTCTCATCTGTCTTTCAAGCCCTAATGCAATGTCAGGGTCACCAGATAGAATGTAGGATGCACAGGGAAATTTGAATTCCAGATAAACAACGACCAAATTTTATTCTACCCTAAGTAGGTCCATACATACACACACAAATACATATACATACACACACACCCATATACACACACACCAAAATTTGAATAGTTACAGTTACATTTGAATTTTAGATAAATAAAACAAATAAGTTTTAGTATAAATATACCTCAAATGCAATATTCAGACTTAATTGGCCATCCTGTATTTTTTTTTTTTTTGCTCAGCCAGGCAGTCCTATGTAATGTCCTTTACTTAGAAACTATTTTTTATGTCCAAATAAGTATAATTCTATGATGTGACCCCAGCTAAGGCAACTGAGTCTTGTACTATGAGAATTGTAAATAGGAACAATCACCCTCCTTCACAACTAGCATGCAGAGATGAACCATTTCTCTTACAACAACCACATAGCCTTAAGCACAGAAACAGGTAGCTAGGACCTCAATTATTGGGCTTGCCCGGGACTTCAGCCTTCTCTGAGCCAGGCATTTGTAACCCAAGGTTTTTGTGGTAATAAAGGCATTTGGGGATACTGTGCATGTTAACTAATAAAATATTTGTCTGATTTATGGGACTGTGGTTGAGTGATACCACCCTCCTTCTCCCTTGTGCAGTGTCTATCCTTCTGGGGACAGCTCACCGTGCTGTGGGCTCTTTGCTTGTGATTCCGAAAGCACTTGGTGCGTGTGTGCTAAGTCACATCACTCATGTCCCCTCTCTGTGACCCTGTGGACTGTAGCCCGCCAGGCTCCTCTGTCCATGGGATTCTGCAGGCAAGAATACGGGAGTGGGTTGCCATGTCCTCCTTCTCCAGGGGATCTTCTGGACCCAGGGATCGAACCTACGTCTCCTGCATTGGCAGGTGGATTCTTTACCACTGCACCACCTGGGAAGCCCAAGAGTACCTGGTCAGTGCCTCTAATTCTCTGTGGTAATCTGAATTGTTTTGGTTCTCATCAGATTTTGAGCTCCTTGGGACCAGATGCCGCATCTCTCTCATCTGTCTTTCAAGCCCTAATGCAATGTCAGGGTCACCAGATAGAATGTAGGATGCACAGGGAAATTTGAATTCCAGATAAACAACGACCAAATTTTATTCTACCCTAAGTAGGTCCATACATACACACACAAATACATATACATACACACACACCCATATACACACACACCAAAATTTGAATAGTTACAGTTACATTTGAATTTTAGATAAATAAAACAAATAAGTTTTAGTATAAATATACCTCAAATGCAATATTCAGACTTAATTGGCCATCCTGTATTTTTTTTTTTTTTGCTCAGCCAGGCAGTCCTATGTAATGTCCTTTACTTAGAAACTATTTTTTATGTCCAAATAAGTATAATTCTATGATGTGACCCCAGCTAAGGCAACTGAGTCTTGTACTATGAGAATTGTAAATAGGAACAATCACCCTCCTTCACAACTAGCATGCAGAGATGAACCATTTCTCTTACAACAACCACATAGCCTTAAGCACAGAAACAGGTAGCTAGGACCTCAATTATTGGGCTTGCCGGTACTTCAGCCTTCTCTGAGCCAGGCATTTGTAACCCAAGGTTTTTGTGGTAATAAAGGCATTTGGGGATACTGTGCATGTTAACTAATAAAATATTTGTCTGATTTATGGGACTGTGGTTGAGTGGTACCACCCTCCTTCTCCCCTTGTGCAGTGTCTATCCTTCTGGGGACAGCTCACCCGTGCTCCCCTTCCTTCCTGTAAGATGGGAGGGGCAGGTAAGACAGGAGCTTGTCCTCTGTTGAGATAGAGAGAGACAGCTTCATGGGGTTGCTTCATGGGGATGTGTGAGGTGGATTGCTGTGTATCCAGGGTATGACTAAGTAAGCATGTGCTGCTGTGTGTGCATGCTCAGTCGTGCCCGACTCTTGGGATCCCATGGACTATAGCTCTTCAGGCTCCTGAGTCCACGGGATTTCCCAGGCCAGAATATTGGAGTAGGCTGCCTTTTCCTTCTCTAGGCGATCTTCCCAACCCAGGGATGGAACCCATATCTCTTACGCCTCCTGCATTGGCAGGCAGGTTCTTTACCACTGAGCCACTTGGGAAAAATAAGCATGAGTGGATGGTCATTCCCTTTGCTGATTTCTTTTTTTCACTTTTATTTTTAAAATTTTATCAATTTATTTTTTAACACCAAAATAATTAACAATGTTGTGATAGTTTCAGGTGAACAGTGAAGGGACTCAGTCATACATATACATGTAATCCATTCACTCCCAAGCCCTGCGCCCATCCAGGATGGTACATAACATTGAGTTCCATGTGCAATACAATAGATTTTTGTTGGTTATCCATTTTAAATGAATAACAGTGTATACATGACCTTCCTAAAGTCTTTAACTATCCCTTCCCCCTGGCAACTGTAAGTTTGTTTTCTAAGTCTGTGAATCTCTTTCTCTCTTTAAGTAAGTTCATTTGTATTGTTTCAATCTGTATATGAATTTAGTCATCGAGAATTGTAAATAGGAACAATCACCCTCCTTCACAACTAGCATGCAGAGATGAACCATTTCTCTTACAACAACCACATAGCCTTAAGCACAGAAACAGGTAGCTAGGACCTCAATTATTGGGCTTGCGGTACTTCAGCCTTCTCTGAGCCAGGCATTTGTAACCCAAGGTTTTTGTGGTAATAAAGGCATTTGGGGATACTGTGCATGTTAACTAATAAAATATTTGTCTGATTTATGGGACTGTGGTTGAGTGGTACCACCCTCCTTCTCCCCTTGTGCAGTGTCTATCCTTCTGGGGACAGCTCACCCGTGCTCCCCTTCCTTCCTGTAAGATGGGAGGGGCAGGTAAGACAGGAGCTTGTCCTCTGTTGAGATAGAGAGAGACAGCTTCATGGGGTTGCTTCATGGGGATGTGTGAGGTGGATTGCTGTGTATCCAGGGTATGACTAAGTAAGCATGTGCTGCTGTGTGTGCATGCTCAGTCGTGCCCGACTCTTGGGATCCCATGGACTATAGCTCTTCAGGCTCCTGAGTCCACGGGATTTCCCAGGCCAGAATATTGGAGTAGGCTGCCTTTTCCTTCTCTAGGCGATCTTCCCAACCCAGGGATGGAACCCATATCTCTTACGTCTCCTGCATTGGCAGGCTGGTTCTTTACCACTGAGCCACTTGGGAAAAATAAGCATGAGTGGATGGTCATTCCCTTTGCTGATTTCTTTTTTTCACTTTTATTTTTAAAATTTTATCAATTTATTTTTTAACACCAAAATAATTAACAATGTTGTGATAGTTTCAGGTGAACAGTGAAGGGACTCAGTCATACATATACATGTAATCCATTCACTCCCAAGCCCTGCGCCCATCCAGGATGGTACATAACATTGAGTTCCATGTGCAATACAATAGATTTTTGTTGGTTATCCATTTTAAATGAATAACAGTGTATACATGACCTTCCTAAAGTCTTTAACTATCCCTTCCCCCTGGCAACTGTAAGTTTGTTTTCTAAGTCTGTGAATCTCTTTCTCTCTTTAAGTAAGTTCATTTGTATTGTTTCTTTTTAGATTGCATCATAAAGGATGTCATATGACATTTCTCCTCTGTCTGACTTACTGCATTCAGTATGACACTCTCTAGGTCCATCCATATTGCTGCACATGGCCTTATTTCATTCTTTTTAATGGCTTAGTAATATTTCATTTTATGTATTTGTATATATGTATGTGTATATATATATGTGTATATATATATATATACACATACACACACACACACTACATCTTCTTTAAACACTGCTCTGCCAGTGGACATTTAGGTTGTTTCCATGTCTTGGCCATTGTAAACAGTGCTGCAGTGAACACTGGGGAGCATGTATCTTTCTGGGCCATGTTTTTCTCTGGATATATGTCTAGGAGTGGGATTGCAGGGTCATATGGTAGCTCTATTTTTAGTTTTTTAAGGAACCTCCATCCTGTTCTCTGGAGTAGCTACATCAGTTTACATTCCCACCAACAGTGCAGGAGGGTTCCCTTCTCTTCACATCCTCTCCAGCATTTATTCTTCGTGGATATTTGGAGAACAGCAATTCTGACCAGTGTGAGGTGATATCTTATTGTAGTTTGGATTTGCATTTCTCTTAATAATTAGTGATTTTGAAGATCTTTTCATGTGCCTATTGGCCATCTATATGTCCTCTTTAGAGAAATGTCCATTTTTTGAGTAGTATGTTTATTTTAATGCTATTAAGTATCATAAGTTATTTGTAAATTTTGGAGACTACTTCCTTATCAGTTACATCATTTGCAAATATTTTTTCCCAATCTGTGGACTGTCTTTTTTTTTTTTTAAGTGATCTTGAGCTTGGCAATGGCTTTTTGGGTTTTTTTTGCCACTTGTATTGATCTTTCCTTTATCTATTTCTGTCTATCTCCGTTCTTTGGCCTGTGTGGGCCTCCCATTGCAGCAGCCTCTCTCATCACAGAGCACCGACTCTGGGCGCATGCGCTCCAGAACTCTGGCTCGGTAATTGAACATATCAGTCCAGCCTCTCCGCGGCTCGTGGGATCCTTCCAGGCCAGGGATCGAACCAACGCCGCTTGCACTGCAAAGCGGTGTCCTTACCCCTGGACCACCAGGGAAGTCCTGTGGACTGTCATTTGTTTTCTGTTTCCTTTGCTGGCCAAAAGTTTTTCAGTTTAAATAGGTCCCATTTGTTTATTTTCACTTTTATTTCCATTGTTCTGAGAGATGGGTTAAAAAAGATTTGCTGTGATGTATGTCAGAGAGTGTTCTGCCTATGTTTCCTCTATGATTTTAATAGTGTCCAGTCTAACATTTAGATCTCTAATCCAATTTGGATTCCCTTCATTTCTTTCTCTTCTCTGATTGCTATAGCTGGAACTTCCAGAACTATGTTGAATGAAGGTGGTGAGAGTGGACATCCTTGTCTTGTTCCTGACCTTACAGGAAATGCTTTCAGCTTTTCACCATTGAGTATGATGCTAACTGTAGGTTTGTCATATATGGCCTTATTATTATGTTGAGGTATGTACCCTCTATGCCCGCTTTATGGAGAGTTTTTATCATAAATGGGTGCTGAATTTTGTCAGAAATCTTTTCTGCATCTGTTGAGATGATTGTATGGTTTTTATTTTTCTATTTTTTGATATGGTATATCACATTGATTTGTGGATATGAAAAGATCGTTGCATCCCTGGGATGAATCCCACTTGATCATGGTGTATGATTTAATGTACTCCTGGTTATGGGTTGCTAGTATTTTGTTGAGGATTTTGCATTTCTCTTAATAATTAGTGATTTTGAAGATCTTTTCATGTGCCTATTGGCCATCTATATGTCCTCTTTAGAGAAATGTCCATTTTTTGAGTAGTATGTTTATTTTAATGCTATTAAGTATCATAAGTTATTTGTAAATTTTGGAGACTACTTCCTTATCAGTTACATCATTTGCAAATATTTTTTCCCAATCTGTGGACTGTCTTTTTTTTTTTTTAAGTGATCTTGAGCTTGGCAATGGCTTTTTGGGATTTTTTTGCCACTTGTATTGATCTTTCCTTTATCTATTTCTGTCTATCTCCGTTCTTTGGCCTGTGTGGGCCTCCCATTGCAGCAGCCTCTCTCATCACAGAGCACCGACTCTGGGCGCATGCGCTCCAGAACTCTGGCTCGGTAATTGAACATATCAGTCCAGCCTCTCCGCGGCTCGTGGGATCCTTCCAGGCCAGGGATCGAACCAACGCCGCTTGCACTGCAAAGCGGTGTCCTTACCCCTGGACCACCAGGGAAGTCCTGTGGACTGTCATTTGTTTTCTGTTTCCTTTGCTGGCCAAAAGTTTTTCAGTTTAAATAGGTCCCATTTGTTTATTTTCACTTTTATTTCCATTGTTCTGAGAGATGGGTTAAAAAAGATTTGCTGTGATGTATGTCAGAGAGTGTTCTGCCTATGTTTCCTCTATGATTTTAATAGTGTCCAGTCTAACATTTAGATCTCTAATCCAATTTGGATTCCCTTCATTTCTTTCTCTTCTCTGATTGCTATAGCTGGAACTTCCAGAACTATGTTGAATAAAAGTGATGAGAGTAGATATCCTTATCTTGTTCCTGATCTTAGAGGGAATGCTTTCAGCTTTTCACCATTGTGTACGATGCTAGCTGTAGGTTTGTCATATATGGCCTTTATTATGTTGAGGTATGTACCCTCTATGCCTACTTTCTGGAGAGTTTGTTTTTTTTTTTTTTTTATCATAAATGGGTGCTGAATTTTGTCAAAAGACTTTTCTACATCTATTGAGATGATCATATGGTTTTTATTCTTTGATTTGTTGATATGGTGTATCACATTAATTTGCAGATGTTGAAAAATCCTTGCATCCCTGGGATGAATCCCACTTGATCGTGGTATATGATCTTTTTAATGTACTCCTGGTTATGGGTTGCTAGTATTTTGTTGAGGATTTTTGCATCTATGTTCATCAATGATATTGGCCTGTAATTTTCTTTTTTGTGGTATCTTTGTCTGGTTTTGATATCAGGGTGAGTGTAGCCTTATAAAATAAGTTGAGGGGTTTTCCTTCCTTTGAGACTTTTTGGAAGAGTGTCAGAAGGATAGGTGTTAACTCTTCACTAACTGTTTGATAAAATTTGCCTGTGAAGCCATCAAGTCCTGGACTTTTGTTTTTGGGGGTGTTTTTAACCACTCAGTGTTTGTGATTGGTTTGTTCATATTTTCTCTTTCTTCTTAGTTCAGTCTAGGGAGACTGCCTTTCTAAGAAATCATGCGTTTCCAAGTTATTCATTTTATTGTCATACTTATTCATAGTAATATCTCATGATTTTCAGTAATTCTGTGGAGTTAGTTGTACTGATTTGAGTCCTCTCCCTTTTTTCTTGATTATCAGTTTTGTTTATCTTTTCAAAGAAAAGCTTTGAAAGAAAGCCAGCTTTTAGTTTCATTGACCGTTGCGATTGTTTTCATTGTCTCTATTTCAGTTATTTCTGCTCTGATCTTTATGATTTCCTTCTTTCTACTAACTTTAGGTTTTGTTTGTTCTTCTTTCTATAGTTGTTTTAGGTGTATAGCTTTTTAGATTTTTCTGTTTAGGAATCCAATTTGGATTCCTTCATTTCTTTCTCTTCTCTGATTGCTATAGGACTTCCAAAACTAGGTTGAATAAAGTAGTGAGAGTGGACATCCTTTTCTTGTTCCTGATCTTAAAGGGAATGCTTTCAGTTTTCACCATAGAGTATGATGCCAGATGTAGGTTTGTCATATATGGCCTTTATTATGTTGAGGTATGTACCCTCTCTGCCTACTTTCTGGAGAGTTTGTTTTTTTTTTTATCATAAATGGGTGCTGAATTTTGTCAAAAGACTTTTCTACATCTATTGAGATGATCATATGGTTTTTATTCTTTGATTTGTTGATATGGTGTATCACATTAATTTGCAGATGTTGAAAAATCCTTGCATCCCTGGGATGAATCCCACTTGATCGTGGTATATGATCTTTTTAATGTACTCCTGGTTATGGGTTGCTAGTATTTTGTTGAGGATTTTTGCATCTATGTTCATCAATGATATTGGCCTGTAATTTTCTTTTTTGTGGTATCTTTGTCTGGTTTTGATATCAGGGTGAGTGTAGCCTTATAAAATAAGTTGAGGGGTTTTCCTTCCTTTGAGACTTTTTGGAAGAGTGTCAGAAGGATAGGTGTTAACTCTTCACTAACTGTTTGATAAAATTTGCCTGTGAAGCCATCAAGTCCTGGACTTTTGTTTTTGGGGGTGTTTTTAACCACTCAGTGTTTGTGATTGGTTTGTTCATATTTTCTCTTTCTTCTTAGTTCAGTCTAGGGAGACTGCCTTTCTAAGAAATCATGCGTTTCCAAGTTATTCATTTTATTGTCATACTTATTCATAGTAATATCTCATGATTTTCAGTAATTCTGTGGAGTTAGTTGTACTGATTTGAGTCCTCTCCCTTTTTTCTTGATTATCAGTTTTGTTTATCTTTTCAAAGAAAAGCTTTGAAAGAAAGCCAGCTTTTAGTTTCATTGACCGTTGCGATTGTTTTCATTGTCTCTATTTCAGTTATTTCTGCTCTGATCTTTATGATTTCCTTCTTTCTACTAACTTTAGGTTTTGTTTGTTCTTCTTTCTATAGTTGTTTTAGGTGTAAGGTTAGGCTCTTTATTTGAGATTTTTCTTGTTTCTTGAGGTAAGATTGTATTGCTATAAACTTCCCTCTGGGCTTCCCTGGTGGTCCAGTGGGTAAGGACATCGCCTTGCAGTGCAAGGGGCGCCGGTTCCATCCCTGGCCTGGGAAAATCCCACGTGCTGCGGAGCGGCTGAACCATTGTGTCCAATTACCGAGCCAGAGCTCTGGAGCGCATGCGCCCAGAGCCGGTGCTCTGCGACGACGGAGGCCACCACGATGGGAGGCCCACATGGGCCAAAGAACAAAGATGGATGAAAATGGACAAATGAAAGACCAATAGAAGTGCCCTGCCTGCTCCCCTTCCTCCCCACCCTACCCTCCACCAAAATAAATAAATAAATAAATAAATCTTTAAAAAAAAAACAAAAAAAAACAACTTCCCTCTTAGAACTGCTTTTGCTAATCTCATAGCATTATGATCAGAAAAGATGCTGATATGATTTAGATTTTCTTAAATTTACCAAGGCTTGCCTTCTGGCCCAGCATGTGGTCAGTCCTCAAGAATGTTCTGTGTGAACTTGAGAAAAATGTGTAGTCTGATGCTTTTTGATGTCATGCTGTATAAATATCAATTAAATCTAACTCGTCTAAAATGTCATTTAAGGCTTACATTTTCTAATTGATTTTGTTTGGATGATCTGTCCATTGATGACAGTGGGGTATTAAAGTCCCCCACTATTACTATGTTACTATTGATTTCTCCCTTTATGTTTGTTAGTATTTGCCTTACATATTGAGGTGCTCCTATGTTGTATGCATATATATTTATAATTGTTATACCTTCTTGGATTGAACCTTGATCATTATATAATATCCTCCTTTGTCTCTTATAACAGCCTTTGTTTTAAACAAAGACTGATAGGAGTATTGCTACTCCAGCTTTCTTATGATTTCCATTTGCATGAAATACCTTTTCCCATCCCCTTACTTTCAGTCTGTAATTGTCCCTGGGTATAAAGTGGGACATATATGGGTCTTGTTTTGTATCCACTCAGTCAGCCTGTCTGTGTCTTTTGGTTGGTGGAATTAATCCATTTACATTTTACATTTAATCCATTTACATGTATGATTCTATAACCACTTTGTTAATTGATTTGGGTTTATTTTTAGTAGACCTTGTCCTTGTGTTTCCTGCCTAGGGAAGTTTCTTTAGTATTTGTTGTAGAACTAGTTTAGTGGTGCTAAATTCTCTGAACTCTTGCTTGTCTCTAAAGCTTTTGATTTCTCCATCAAATCTGAAGAGTCTTGCTGGATAGGTTGTAGTTTCTTCCATTTTATCACTTGATATATATCATGCCATTCCTTTCTGCTTGTGGAGTTTCTGTTGAGAAATTGGCTAATAACCTTATGGATTTTCCTTTGCATGCTCTTTGTCTTTTTTCCTTGGTCACTTTTAATAATGTGTCTTTGTCTTTAATTTTTGTCAGTTTGATTTCCGTATGTCTCAGTGTGTTCCTCATTGGATTTATCCTGCCTTGGATTCTCTGTACTTCCTAGACATGGTTGACTATTTCCTTTCCTGTGTTGGGGAAGTTTCATCTATTGTCTCTTCAGATATTTTTTTGAATCCTTTCTCTCTTCTTCTGGGACCCCTATAATGTGAATATTGGTGCATTTAATGTTGTCAAGAGGTCTCTTAGACGGTCTTCATTTCTTTTCATTCTTTTTTCTGTATTCTGTTCTGCAACATTGATTTCCACCATTCTGTCTTCCAGGTAACTCATCCATCCTCCTGACTCAGTTACTCTGCTGTGGATTGTATCTAGTGTATCATTCATCTCTGTTCTTTAGTTCTTCTAGGTCTTTGGTTAACATAACTTGCATCTCCTCAGTCTTTTCCTCCATTCTTTTTCCAAGATCTGAATCATCTTCACTCTCATTATTCTGAATTCCTTTTCTAGGATGTTGCCTATTTCCACTTCACTTAGTTGTTTTTCTGGGGTAATTCCCCATTTTTATACTAGGGGAAAGAAAAGCAGGTAAAGGTGAAATTGGGGGTTTGAGAACAGGTACAAACACTGAATCAGGCAATTGCTGTTGCCAAGAATAGAATTAGGATCTCCTGCCGCCTTTGGGTTAAATGGGTTTTTTTTTAGGTTATCCTCCCATCCACAAAGTAAGACTCTGATCGGTCTGGGTATAAACATTTTTGTGGAAATGTAAACAGTTCTGACCTACAGTATTTGGAAGTGCGGACTCATGCCCTTCTCACCACAGCATGTAAACTTGGCTCATTAGAGCTAAAAGCAATTATAGTCTACCATAAAAAACCGTTTAACAGACTTTGTTCTGCTGTCAGCCAAATTGGTGGGGATGCTATGTTGGCTCTACCCTGTTAGGGAAAGTGAAAATAGAAAGGTTTTTCTTTAGACTTGAGCACCAAATCGATGTATGGTTATTAGATGCATCAGTGGCAAGCGGCCATGGCAGTTGGAACCTCAGCCTTAATGAAGGGCGATGGTGTCCTGAGAACACGGAATTTGGAAAGAATCAAAATGCTCCCCTTAGTTTTGAAGCCGTGGAGACCCACAGATGCTAGATAGAAAACCGTGTGTGGTGTGTGTTCAGTAGGCACGTGAATGACACGTAAAACATACTAGGCACTCCCGAAACCTCCGATCTCTGGAAGAAAAGAGACCTGGGGCCAGGGGTTGAAGGTGGGGAGACTAGGTGGTGTCACGTGGTTGCTGGCACTGCCCCTCCTTGACAAACAGCTGGCAACCCACCCCCACTGCCTGCATCCCTAAAACCGACCTCTGTGGAGGTGTTTCTGAAGAACATCCAGCCCTATGTAGGGATTTTGATGACCTGGAATTTACACTTAAGTTTCCACTCTACTCAGAGAAAATGTTTTCCCTCCATCACAGAGGACTTACCGGGAATGGGGGACAGGGCCTCCTGGACGTCTCACAGGGCTGGGAGCTTTCGTTTTATGGGAGGCCTCGAAACTTCTTCTTTTCCATTTACCCTAGCTTTAACATTCCTGCCAGCATTTTGCTCAGATTAACTTCCTGCATTTGTTTTTATCTTAAGCACATTCTTTGGTTAAAAGTGTTACTGAGTGAATGAAGGAGAAAAAGGCAGGGGGAAGGGATCCACAGTTAAAGAATAGAGTTTTGTTCCCAGTTATGTTTTACAACAGTGGCTAAGTGCTTTCCACTTTCTATTCCCCAGTTGTTTCACATTAAAACTCCTTTTTTAAATGCACGTGGTTAAACTTTAGAGGGCAGCTCCACACAGCCTGCAGGGGCTCTTTGGTGGAATCCATACCTCACTTTTAGGAGGGTTCACCTGCACCTGTGCATTCATGGGGTGTTGGTTTGCTGACTGTCCACCGTGTCCCCTGAGGCCTTGTGTCCTCACCTGCCAGTGTACTGCTTGTTTCAGTGACAGAAACTTGGCAAATACTAAGTCCCAGAAGAATACTGCATATCAATATTTGAGATCAGATAATAATTCCAGTTCCTGTTAATCAGATAGTTTGTATGCGTTTGCTCACCAATTGGTGGGGACTAGTTAGGGAAAGTGAAAATAGAAAGGTTTTCTTTAGACTTGAGCACCAAATCGATGTATGGTTATTAGATGCATCAGTGGCAAGCGGCCATGGCAGTTGGAACCTCAGCCTTAATGAAGGCGATGGTGTCCTGAGAACACGGAATTTGGAAAGAATCAAAATGCTCCCCTTAGTTTTGAAGCCGTGGAGACCCACAGATGCTAGATAGAAAACCGTGTGTGGTGTGTGTTCAGTAGGCACGTGAATGACACGTAAAACATACTAGGCACTCCCGAAACCTCCGATCTCTGGAAGAAAAGAGACCTGGGGCCAGGGGTTGAAGGTGGGGAGACTAGGTGGTGTCACGTGGTTGCTGGCACTGCCCCTCCTTGACAAACAGCTGGCAACCCACCCCCACTGCCTGCATCCCTAAAACCGACCTCTGTGGAGGTGTTTCTGAAGAACATCCAGCCCTATGTAGGGATTTTGATGACCTGGAATTTACACTTAAGTTTCCACTCTACTCAGAGAAAATGTTTTCCCTCCATCACAGAGGACTTACCGGGAATGGGGGACAGGGCCTCCTGGACGTCTCACAGGGCTGGGAGCTTTCGTTTTATGGGAGGCCTCGAAACTTCTTCTTTTCCATTTACCCTAGCTTTAACATTCCTGCCAGCATTTTGCTCAGATTAACTTCCTGCATTTGTTTTTATCTTAAGCACATTCTTTGGTTAAAAGTGTTACTGAGTGAATGAAGGAGAAAAAGGCAGGGGGAAGGGATCCACAGTTAAAGAATAGAGTTTTGTTCCCAGTTATGTTTTACAACAGTGGCTAAGTGCTTTCCACTTTCTATTCCCCAGTTGTTTCACATTAAAACTCCTTTTTTAAATGCACGTGGTTAAACTTTAGAGGGCAGCTCCACACAGCCTGCAGGGGCTCTTTGGTGGAATCCATACCTCACTTTTAGGAGGGTTCACCTGCACCTGTGCATTCATGGGGTGTTGGTTTGCTGACTGTCCACCGTGTCCCCTGAGGCCTTGTGTCCTCACCTGCCAGTGTACTGCTTGTTTCAGTGACAGAAACTTGGCAAATACTAAGTCCCAGAAGAATACTGCATATCAATATTTGAGATCAGATAATAATTCCAGTTCCTGTTAATCAGATACTCGAGTCAAAATCTTAGCACAAATAGAAACTGAAATGCAGAAGCTTGTCAGCAGAATCAGGGATTCTGAGAACAGCCACAGCTTAGAAGAAAAAGGAAAACAATCTTTTAATTTGCTGTAGTTCACATAGCTCTGGACTTTTCCCCTTGAGAGAAACTTATACACGTAATTCTGGGTGAGACTTTTGGACTCGGAAGTGCAGAGGTTCTCTGTGATTGGCTGGAGGTGACTGGTTGCAAGGATGGTAAAACTGTTGATAGAGCTGCGAGGGCTGTGTGGAAACTGCTGGAGGAGGGGTGGCGAGTTGGGGGCCAGTCGGGGAAGGGGGAGAGTTTGTTGAGATCACATGAGCGGTGAAGGGCCAGGTGGGCTGATGTGTAGTGTGGGGTTCTGGGAATTCAGGATCTTCCGATATTATTTCCACTAATAAACTCTGCGACACTGGACATCTTGACTCTCTGGTCCTATCTCCTAATCTTCAAAATGAGGGGCTGGATTAATGACCTGTAAAATCACTTCCGGGTTAAAAATTCTCTTCTCACTTGGAAATACACTGTTGGGAAAATATCAGTACCACAGCCTGTTGTTCTAATAAAGAGAGTATTTTCAGGTTGTGTGTGTGGATTAGTCATGTCCTGTGCTTTGTGGCCCCATGGACTGTAGCCCGCCAGGCTCCTCTGTCCATGGGGTTCTCCAGGCAAGCATACTGGAGTGGGTTGCCCTGCGCTCCTCTAGGGGATCTCCTAACCCAGGGATCAAACCTGGCTCTCACTGCAGGAGATTCTTTACCATCTGAGGTTAACAGTGCGGGCTAAGTGCTTTCCACTTTCTATTCCCCAGTTGTTTCACATTAAAACTCCTTTTTTAAATGCACGTGGTTAAACTTTAGAGGGCAGCTCCACACAGCCTGCAGGGGCTCTTTGGTGGAATCCATACCTCACTTTTAGGAGGGTTCACCTGCACCTGTGCATTCATGGGGTGTTGGTTTGCTGACTGTCCACCGTGTCCCCTGAGGCCTTGTGTCCTCACCTGCCAGTGTACTGCTTGTTTCAGTGACAGAAACTTGGCAAATACTAAGTCCCAGAAGAATACTGCATATCAATATTTGAGATCAGATAATAATTCCAGTTCCTGTTAATCAGATACTCGAGTCAAAATCTTAGCACAAATAGAAACTGAAATGCAGAAGCTTGTCAGCAGAATCAGGGATTCTGAGAACAGCCACAGCTTAGAAGAAAAAGGAAAACAATCTTTTAATTTGCTGTAGTTCACATAGCTCTGGACTTTTCCCCTTGAGAGAAACTTATACACGTAATTCTGGGTGAGACTTTTGGACTCGGAAGTGCAGAGGTTCTCTGTGATTGGCTGGAGGTGACTGGTTGCAAGGATGGTAAAACTGTTGATAGAGCTGCGAGGGCTGTGTGGAAACTGCTGGAGGAGGGGTGGCGAGTTGGGGGCCAGTCGGGGAAGGGGGAGAGTTTGTTGAGATCACATGAGCGGTGAAGGGCCAGGTGGGCTGATGTGTAGTGTGGGGTTCTGGGAATTCAGGATCTTCCGATATTATTTCCACTAATAAACTCTGCGACACTGGACATCTTGACTCTCTGGTCCTATCTCCTAATCTTCAAAATGAGGGGCTGGATTAATGACCTGTAAAATCACTTCCGGGTTAAAAATTCTCTTCTCACTTGGAAATACACTGTTGGGAAAATATCAGTACCACAGCCTGTTGTTCTAATAAAGAGAGTATTTTCAGGTTGTGTGTGTGGATTAGTCATGTCCTGTGCTTTGTGGCCCCATGGACTGTAGCCCGCCAGGCTCCTCTGTCCATGGGGTTCTCCAGGCAAGCATACTGGAGTGGGTTGCCCTGCGCTCCTCTAGGGGATCTCCCTAACCCAGGGATCAAACCTGGCTCTCATGCCTTGCAGGGAGATTCTTTACCATCTGAGGTTGAGTGTCAGCAAAAATAACTATTGCTAAAATTTTCTAAAGTGTATAAGGTGGGAAATTATTCATGTGTATTGTCACATCTGAGTTTAGCTATTGGTGTTTCAGTTCATAGAAGAGAACTATAAACCTTTTCCAAGAGTGCAGTTGAGAGTTAATAGCTTGTAAGAGCTAACTGGTTTACCAGTAGGTCGTTGCCAAAGGATTTGCAAGTTTAGAGTCTGATTTTTAGTTGAGGTGGCCCACATCTAGTCAAGAATAGATGATTCATATAAGGCATCTTCATGAGAATAGGCACATAGGAGTGGCTTTTCAGTGTTGTTCAAGGTAAAGATTTCAAACTCTCTGTTAGGTTGAAGTAGTTTCATTTCCTTTGCTTTTCTAAAAGGGTCTATCATCCTGAGAAAGTCTAGTGGCTTCTTAAGAGGCCTGCCACTTTCTGTCTCTGGGTATTTAAAGAAAGTGCATTTTCTCAAGATGGAATTTTTCCTGGGTCACACCAGGCAATCAGGGCTTTGAGCCATAAACCATCTCCTGGAGAGAAAGGGAAAGGAGGACTTCCAAAACCTTGCTAGAAAAGACAGCTTGTCCACCCCTATCTGCCTGCAATTTAAAAAAAGGAATAGTTCATTTATACAAAAGCCTGGTGCCCTGGGCCACAATAAAGTGGCCCTTAGACTGCTCATTTGGCATCCAAGAGACACATTTTGCATTTCTAATCCATGGAAGACTTTGGGTAACAGATTTGGGCTGAATTTTGAGGAAACCATAAAAGTTTTTATATATGTATACATATACACACACACACACACCTATATACACACACACATATATTTCCATATGTATCTCCTTTATTTATATATATGTATTCTTTTTTCTGTAGATTTTTTTTTTTTAATTTTTGGCCTCTTTTATTAAGTATTTATGTATTTTCATTGGTCTTTGTTCTTTGGCCTGTATGAGCCTCACAACTGCAGTGGCCTCTCTGGTTGCAGAGCACTGGCTCTGAACACATGCGGCTCCAGAGCACTGGCTCGTAACTGAACACACTGGTCCAGTCGTTTTGCGGCCCGTAGGATCCTCCTGGGCCAGGGATTGAACCGGCGCCCCTTGCACAGCAAGGCAGACTCTACCCAGTGAACCACCAGGGAAGCCCCCGTATTTATATATATATATATTCTTTATATACATTATATGTGTTTTATATTATTATATAGATATCCTTCATATATACATACATACATATTCCTTATATATTATACAGGCTTCCCTGGTGGCTCAAATGGCAAAGAATCTGCCTGCAATACAAGAGACCTGGAGTTCATTCTCTGGGTTGGGAAAATCTCCTGTAGAAGGAAATGGCAACCCAGTATCTTTTCCAGGAGGGAAAGGGAAGGACAGGGAAGTCTGGCGGGCTACAGTCCATGGGGTCACAAAGAGTTGAATATGACTTAGTGACTAACACTTTCACTTTCTTATATATTGTGTGTGTGTATATATATATATATATATATATATATACACACACACACACATATATACATAACCTATTTATATATACAACTAGAATATAAAAATATAGCAAATAGAATATGTAAATGTTACTGTATAGTATTAATATGTATTACTACATGTTATGTTACTATATTGTTGTGTTGTTATAGTAATAAATAATTACTGACCTAGAATTACATATACATCTGTAGGCATACACGGATACATAGACACATACATATGTAGGTGCACAAAGGAATAGAAGTCAGTAAGTTGTGAACTTTTCAGAGTTGTTTCAGAATGTTGTACTTTCAGCTGAATATCTTTAGCATGCTTTTTGAGGAAGAAATATTAAATTCAATCAGTTTGCAGTTTAGTAGGAGGAAAATAAGTGTAATGGTACTTTGAAATTAGAAGTAAGTCTCCCTCCCATTTAAAAAAAAGAAGGGGAGTCATTTGATCTAACCAGAGATAGAACCAGATTACATTGTGTTTGATAAAAGTAGTTGTATGAACTTTTGATTTTTTTTAAAAAAATATTTATTTATTTAGGTGGGGGTGGGGAGGGAGGGGGTGGGTGGGCCACTTCCACTGGTCTTTCATTTGTCTAGTTTCATCCATCTTTGTTCTTTGGCCCATGTGGGTCTCCCATCGTGGTGGCATCTGTTGTCGCAGAGCACCAGCTCTGGGTGCATGCGCTCCAGAGCTCCGGCTTGGTAATTGGACACATCAGTCAAGCCGCTCCGCGGCACGTGGGATCTTCCCAGGCCAGGGATGGAACCGGCGGCCCTTGCACTGCAAGGCGGTGTCCTTACCCACTGGACCACCAGGGAAGCCCAACTTTTGATTTTTTGTGTTAAGTAAACCATAGGCTGGTAGCTTACTCTGGCTGTCTGCATTTTTCACTTATTTACATTTTTAAAAATCCTTTTATTAGGACACAAAACTTTCTCAATTCTCCTTCGAATATTTTACTTATTGGTTAAAAATGAGTACCCACCTCTGTTATTAGTCAGAGGGCTTCCCATGAACTCATGAAGCATTTTGGTATCTCAGTTTTTGGTTAAACCATGAGGGGATCTTGAGTTCTCTGGGAGCTCTGTCTGCTGCTACCCTTGTGTCTCTTTAATTGTTCATTCACTCAGTCGTGTCTGGCTCTCTGTGACCGCATGGACTGCCGCGCGCCCAGCTTCCCTGTCCTTCACCATCTCCCAGAGCTTGCTCAGACTCATGTCCATTTGAGTCGATGACACCATCCAGCCATCTCATCCTCTGTCGTCCCCTTCTCCTCCTGCCTCAGTCTTTCCCAGCATCAGGATCTTTTCCAATGAGTCGTATTCCTTCCTTGAGATGGAGAAGGAAATGAAATTAGATGACTCTTTTCTCCATGCTGCAGCCCAACTGGCTGTTTACAAAACGGGGCCAAGAGTCACTCTCTCAAAACGGCTAATGCGTTCAACCCTGTGTAAATTGGGGTCCTAGTCCTTCCTTTGATGAACAGGAGGGGTGCTATTCTGATAAATGTGCTGGAAATGATTAAAGGTAACAGTACAGCAGGACACAGTGGCCCTTTCCAGCCTTTGGGTGGCAGGTGGGACAGCCTCTCAGTAAAAGAGACTGAGAAGAAAGGGAGCAGCCGGTGCAGCCCTGGCCATGGGGATCGAGCACGGTCCAGGGTGAATTTCCAGGCAGTCTCCTTACATCAATGCCTATGTTGTCTTTTTTCCTTTCTTACCTTTTATCACAGGATGGGGGAGGATATCCCAAAATAGGGAGGCATATCTGTGAACTTCCTCATCCTTCCTGTGTGTCCTATACCGACATACACACCCCAGTGTCTGTGGATGTGTTTCTTAAGCATTTACGGGTAGGAAAATTACGTGGGATCTTCCCAGGCCAGGGATGGAACCGGCGGCCCTTGCACTGCAAGGCGGTGTCCTTACCCACTGGACCACCAGGGAAGCCCAACTTTTGATTTTTTGTGTTAAGTAAACCATAGGCTGGTAGCTTACTCTGGCTGTCTGCATTTTTCACTTATTTACATTTTTAAAAATCCTTTTATTAGGACACAAAACTTTCTCAATTCTCCTTCGAATATTTTACTTATTGGTTAAAAATGAGTACCCACCTCTGTTATTAGTCAGAGGGCTTCCCATGAACTCATGAAGCATTTTGGTATCTCAGTTTTGGTTAAACCATGAGGGGATCTTGAGTTCTCTGGGAGCTCTGTCTGCTGCTACCCTTGTGTCTCTTTAATTGTTCATTCACTCAGTCGTGTCTGGCTCTCTGTGACCGCATGGACTGCCGCGCGCCCAGCTTCCCTGTCCTTCACCATCTCCCAGAGCTTGCTCAGACTCATGTCCATTTGAGTCGATGACACCATCCAGCCATCTCATCCTCTGTCGTCCCCTTCTCCTCCTGCCTCAGTCTTTCCCAGCATCAGGATCTTTTCCAATGAGTCGTATTCCTTCCTTGAGATGGAGAAGGAAATGAAATTAGATGACTCTTTTCTCCATGCTGCAGCCCAACTGGCTGTTTACAAAACGGGGCCAAGAGTCACTCTCTCAAAACGGCTAATCGTTCAACCCTGTGTAAATTGGGGTCCTAGTCCTTCCTTTGATGAACAGGAGGGGTGCTATTCTGATAAATGTGCTGGAAATGATTAAAGGTAACAGTACAGCAGGACACAGTGGCCCTTTCCAGCCTTTGGGTGGCAGGTGGGACAGCCTCTCAGTAAAAGAGACTGAGAAGAAAGGGAGCAGCCGGTGCAGCCCTGGCCATGGGGATCGAGCACGGTCCAGGGTGAATTTCCAGGCAGTCTCCTTACATCAATGCCTATGTTGTCTTTTTTCCTTTCTTACCTTTTATCACAGGATGGGGGAGGATATCCCAAAATAGGGAGGCATATCTGTGAACTTCCTCATCCTTCCTGTGTGTCCTATACCAGACATACACACCCCCAGTGTCTGTGGATGTGTTTCTTAAGCATTTACGGGGTAGGAAAATTGAGATTATTCAGCCACACAGGCTATATATTGGTTGTAAGCAGGATATGTCATCAAAGAAAGATTTCACTTATACGCCTGCTATTTGAAATGGTGGGGAATGGAAGTATTCCTTTCACCATTCATAATCAGAAAGAACTTCCAGTCTGTACATGTTTTTCTGAAGGGGTAGAATGTGCAGGGAATTTTACCACAAAACTTATGCCATGAAGTGTCTACATTCAGGCGGTTAATACATGACAATTTTAAAAGAGGTTGTTTTTATTTCTCAGCATATAACTACTACCTATCTTATCAATAATGAATTCCTCTTCTAATCCATATTTTCTTTCTTCAGTTTAAGTGACTCCTGTCTTCTGAGAATCCTTCTCTCTCAAACCATTTGTAACTCCTTTATTGGAAACAAAAGCCCTGTGGTTGCTCCTTCCAGGGACAATAAAATTAGATTTATTCTCAATGTATGAAAGTAGAAAAATAAAAATCCCTTGTGATCTCATCAACTCTATGACAATTGGGAAGCCAGTGGGGGTGGTATTTGAACTGAGGAAAAAATTAAGGAAATTTTTAATTAAATCCTTTTGAAGTGTCACAGAGGGGGTGTGGGTGAATAAATAAGGGGAAAGCAGGGAGGGGAGGTTTGGTCTAGGCCAGAAATGATGGTAGCTTAGAATGCATCCAAGCAGTGGAGCTTGTGAGCAGTGGTCAAGTTCTAGATCTGATGGGAAGCTAGAACTGAAGGGTTTGTTGATAGGCTCTGGAACATGAGAAAAAGCAGTAAATAAAGATGAAGTGTTGCGTCTTCAACAACCCGAAGGATGGAATTGCCAGTTGTTGAGCTAGGAAAGAAAGGGAGAGGAGGGGGCTTCCCCTGGTGGTCCAGTGGGTAAGGACACTGCCTTGCAGTGCAAGGGGCGCTGGTTCGATCCCTGGCTTGGGGGAAACCCATGTGCTGCGGAGCGGCTGGACCGATGTGTCCAGTTACCGAGCCGGAGCTCTGGAGCGCATACGCCCAGAGCTGGTGCTCTGCAACAGCAGAGGCCACCGCGATGGGAGGCCCACACGGGCCAAAGAAAAAAGACGGATGCAAATAGATAAATGAAAGACCAATAGAAGTGGCCTGCCCGCTCCCCTCCCTGCCTATCCCACCCCTCCCCACCCCCACACCCCCAAAAAAAGAAAGGAAGAGGAGGAAATTTTGATGGGAAAAATCAAAAGTGTGGGACTCCTTTAGTTTTTAATTATGGAACTTGATCAAAACTTTGTGTCAATCTCTCCAGTGCTTTTTCTGAAGGGGTAGAATGTGCAGGGAATTTTACCACAAAACTTATGCCATGAAGTGTCTACATTCAGGCGGTTAATACATGACAATTTTAAAAGAGGTTGTTTTTATTTCTCAGCATATAACTACTACCTATCTTATCAATAATGAATTCCTCTTCTAATCCATATTTTCTTTCTTCAGTTTAAGTGACTCCTGTCTTCTGAGAATCCTTCTCTCTCAAACCATTTGTAACTCCTTTATTGGAAACAAAAGCCCTGTGGTTGCTCCTTCCAGGGACAATAAAATTAGATTTATTCTCAATGTATGAAAGTAGAAAAATAAAAATCCCTTGTGATCTCATCAACTCTATGACAATTGGGAAGCCAGTGGGGGTGGTATTTGAACTGAGGAAAAAATTAAGGAAATTTTTAATTAAATCCTTTTGAAGTGTCACAGAGGGGGTGTGGGTGAATAAATAAGGGGAAAGCAGGGAGGGGAGGTTTGGTCTAGGCCAGAAATGATGGTAGCTTAGAATGCATCCAAGCAGTGGAGCTTGTGAGCAGTGGTCAAGTTCTAGATCTGATGGGAAGCTAGAACTGAAGGGTTTGTTGATAGGCTCTGGAACATGAGAAAAAGCAGTAAATAAAGATGAAGTGTTGCGTCTTCAACAACCCGAAGGATGGAATTGCCAGTTGTTGAGCTAGGAAAGAAAGGGAGAGGAGGGGGCTTCCCCTGGTGGTCCAGTGGGTAAGGACACTGCCTTGCAGTGCAAGGGGCGCTGGTTCGATCCCTGGCTTGGGGAATCCCATGTGCTGCGGAGCGGCTGGACCGATGTGTCCAGTTACCGAGCCGGAGCTCTGGAGCGCATACGCCCAGAGCTGGTGCTCTGCAACAGCAGAGGCCACCGCGATGGGAGGCCCACACGGGCCAAAGAAAAAAGACGGATGCAAATAGATAAATGAAAGACCAATAGAAGTGGCCTGCCCGCTCCCCTCCCTGCCTATCCCACCCCTCCCCACCCCCACACCCCCAAAAAAAGAAAGGAAGAGGAGGAAATTTTGATGGGAAAAATCAAAAGTGTGGGACTCCTTTAGTTTTTAATTATGGAACTTGATCAAAACTTTGTGTCAATCTCTCCAGTGCTTTTTCCCTGGCATGCGTGCTTTTTTTAATAAATCTCAAAGCAACACTAAGCTTAAGATGTGAAAACATTAAGTCAAGGAAAGAAAAATTCCAGATAAGGATCAGAAAAGGCCAGTGAGGAGAAGCATTCCCAGGAGCCTGATGTTGGCCCCAGTAGGAGGGTCTTGTAAAAGGCAATTTAATTCAACTGTAGGCGCCTGACCAAGGACCAGTCTCCAGACAGCCTCACCCATGCCCTTTACCATCTTCTGTTCATGCTTCTGGCTCTTAACTGGGTGTGTTTCCAGGTTTGGACTTTGTTACCTGCTGTGTGATGGGACCAATATTACTGAAAAGAAGTATGGATTTTTCCCGTGCATCATGTGCAGATAGATCAATTCTAATCATCTTTCCAATATTGGTTTGCGCTGTGCAAGTAGCTGCTTTTTTTTAATGGAACTCTTTCGGCCTTTTACATGAACTAAACTAGAAAACTCCATTAGTTGTTTAGATGATCACGCCTGAGAAAAAATGGCAATTTTGAAGCAGAATGCTAAAAAAAAAAAAATCCACTTTAGTATCTCTGCATATAGCTAAAAGCTGGCCAGTTTAAATCTGTGACTTTAAGGGAAAAATAACATATGTTCATTCAAAATACCAAGGGAGGTTGTAGCTCACTCCATCTGGAATGTCCTCATAGTCTTTCTCTTATTCCAGCTCAAGTGAAGGTCTTTTTTCCGTCAGTCCTTCATCTTTTATTATTGTTGTTGTTTGTAACTTCAGCTAAGAGTTGCTTCATTAATGCAGATCGTATTGGGACCTCCTTTTTTTTTTTTCTTTTTGCCACTTCTATTGATCTTTCATTTATCTATTTCCATCTATCTTTGTTCCTTGGCCTGTGTGGGCCTCCCATCACAGGGGCCTCTGTCGCTGCAGAGCACTGACTCTGGGCACACGCACTCCAGAGCTCCTGCTTTGTAGTTGGACACGTCGGTCCAGCTGCTCCATGGCATGCGGGATCTTCCCAGGCCAGGGACTAAACCGATGCCCCTTGCACTCCAAGGCAGTGTCCTTACCCACTGGACCACCAGGGAAGCCCTAGGACCTCCTTTTGAAAATAAAGCAACAACCTAATTGCCCAGGATTAGAACTTAAATTTGCTTATTTAGCACTGCTATGGAGCATCCTTCTGTGCCTGGGGATGAATCAGTGCCGTTAACCGCCCAGCTGTCTAGTGAGCTGAAAATCTAGCTCAGTGTGTGTGTACTATGAGCAACGGGTGGGTGGTCCGTAATCCAGTATGCAAATATACAAGTTAAGCTTTAGTGAGTGTAAGGAGAGTCGGTTCTTAGAGAGTGATGGGCAGCGCGTAGGATTATCTGAGGAGGCATGTGAAGCTGAGATTCGACCTTGCACCAGCCTCCTGGTTTGAAACAGAGAAGATGGATGGGAGCCAGCCCTGCCTCTGCAGAATTAAAGCGCCTCAGTTGTGTAGTTTTAGATAATCTCAGATAAGAAGCTGGTGCAAGAGGCCTTCTAATTTTAAACAACGACAGGAGTGACATATGTGCGCCTGTGCATATTTTATTTGCATTTTCATAAACCTGGTTAAATGTGAGAAAAATGGCAATTTTGAAGCAGAATGCTAAAAAAAAAAAAATCCACTTTAGTATCTCTGCATATAGCTAAAAGCTGGCCAGTTTAAATCTGTGACTTTAAGGGAAAAATAACATATGTTCATTCAAAATACCAAGGGAGGTTGTAGCTCACTCCATCTGGAATGTCCTCATAGTCTTTCTCTTATTCCAGCTCAAGTGGTCTTTTTTCCGTCAGTCCTTCATCTTTTATTATTGTTGTTGTTTGTAACTTCAGCTAAGAGTTGCTTCATTAATGCAGATCGTATTGGGACCTCCTTTTTTTTTTTTCTTTTTGCCACTTCTATTGATCTTTCATTTATCTATTTCCATCTATCTTTGTTCCTTGGCCTGTGTGGGCCTCCCATCACAGGGGCCTCTGTCGCTGCAGAGCACTGACTCTGGGCACACGCACTCCAGAGCTCCTGCTTTGTAGTTGGACACGTCGGTCCAGCTGCTCCATGGCATGCGGGATCTTCCCAGGCCAGGGACTAAACCGATGCCCCTTGCACTCCAAGGCAGTGTCCTTACCCACTGGACCACCAGGGAAGCCCTAGGACCTCCTTTTGAAAATAAAGCAACAACCTAATTGCCCAGGATTAGAACTTAAATTTGCTTATTTAGCACTGCTATGGAGCATCCTTCTGTGCCTGGGGATGAATCAGTGCCGTTAACCGCCCAGCTGTCTAGTGAGCTGAAAATCTAGCTCAGTGTGTGTGTACTATGAGCAACGGGTGGGTGGTCCGTAATCCAGTATGCAAATATACAAGTTAAGCTTTAGTGAGTGTAAGGAGAGTCGGTTCTTAGAGAGTGATGGGCAGCGCGTAGGATTATCTGAGGAGGCATGTGAAGCTGAGATTCGACCTTGCACCAGCCTCCTGGTTTGAAACAGAGAAGATGGATGGGAGCCAGCCCTGCCTCTGCAGAATTAAAGCGCCTCAGTTGTGTAGTTTTAGATAATCTCAGATAAGAAGCTGGTGCAAGAGGCCTTCTAATTTTAAACAACGACAGGAGTGACATATGTGCGCCTGTGCATATTTTATTTGCATTTTCATAAACCTGGTTAAATGTGAACAGAGTTGTATTGGAAGAAAACAGTACTGTTTCCCAAAGGGAGCAAGTAGCACATTTGAATCCTGCCTCTGGCGAGAACGTTTGTGGGTTATTTTTCCCATTTTTATGAGAAGGAGTAATATTGGGACAATGATAGTATGACTTAGAATCCTATCATTTTTAGGGCTGAAATGGAAGTGCCTTTAGAAGGGATGCAGTCTGATCTCTCCCATTTCATTGAGTAGCAAAGCTGAAAAGGACATGCTCTGCCCTGGGTTTCCCTGCTGGTTCGTGGAGGGGTTGACACCGTGGTCCAAGGTGCTTTTCTTCTCCGTCTCTCACACTCTTCTGTGTGACTAGAATCTGTGCCTCCATGTCTTCAGCAGGACAGGGTCCATGCAGTCAGGGTCCCAGAGAAGAGCAGACTGTTAACTACTTGAAATTGGCCCTATAGTACTTATAAGTCTCTGCTGTTTATACTTTGTCCTCTTTATACATCATTCTTTCCCCAGATAATGATAAAACAGAGAAATAATTCTTCAGTTTATACCTTTCCATTTTGGGGTTTGTTTTTCCTGATCTTAGTCTAAAAGCTAAACTAGCAAAATGCTAGTCTCTGGTTTTCAGCCTGTAAGATGAGTGGATTTGCGGGTGTTTATGGGGAGGGGACACAGGGTGGTGTCCAGGGGAGAAGTGACCATGTCTCTGCCTTCCTGTCTCTTTCCTCTTCCTGTCCCTGCCTTGCCCCATCTGCCCTGTGGCCATCTATCTTTTATTTGTTCTCTCTTGTACTGACCTCCCTCTTTTTCTCTCTCACAATCATGTATGCAAACCTGTTTTTGTTTATTTGCACAGTGGTTCAAACTTGGTAAGTTGTAAATCCAAACTGCCAAATCACATGAGAGAGTTGCCAGAGAACGAGGAAGGACATACAATGTTTTTCTGGCTTATTTCATTCAACATGATATCCTCAGAGTTCATCCATATTGTAGCATGTGTCAGTTTCCTCCCTTTTTTAAGGCTGAATAATATTCCATTGAATGTCTATATCACATTTGGCTTATCCATTCATCTGTCAATGGATTCTTGGGATGATTCTGTTTTCGCTACTGTGAATAAAGCTGCTTTCATCATGGGTGTAGAGAGAGTTCTTTGAGATCTTGCTTGCCATCCTCTTGAGTACATACCCAGAAATGAAGTTGCTGGCTCATACAGTAATTCTAGTTTTAATTTAAGGAACCACCATAATGTTTCCCTCCCCAGTTGTGCCGCTTTTCATCCCCATCAATACTTGTTATTTTCTGTTTTTTTTTTTTTTTTTGATAGTAGCCATTCTAATGGTATGAAGTGGTATCTCATTGTGGTTTAGATTTGCATTTCCTTAATGATTAATGATGTTGAACATGTTTTCATGTGCTTCTTGGCTATGTATATATCTATTTTGAGAAAATCAAGTATTTCTTTCATTGCTATTTAAAATATTTTGTCCTGATTGCTTAGGCAGTCATTTGCTTCAAGAAATTATATAAAGAGTTTGCTCAAAATAGCAGGCATTTTCCATGCAGTCAGGGTCCCAGAGAAGAGCAGACTGTTAACTACTTGAAATTGGCCCTATAGTACTTATAAGTCTCTGCTGTTTATACTTTGTCCTCTTTATACATCATTCTTTCCCCAGATAATGATAAAACAGAGAAATAATTCTTCAGTTTATACCTTTCCATTTTGGGGTTTGTTTTTCCTGATCTTAGTCTAAAAGCTAAACTAGCAAAATGCTAGTCTCTGGTTTTCAGCCTGTAAGATGAGTGGATTTGCGGGTGTTTATGGGGAGGGGACACAGGGTGGTGTCCAGGGGAGAAGTGACCATGTCTCTGCCTTCCTGTCTCTTTCCTCTTCCTGTCCCTGCCTTGCCCCATCTGCCCTGTGGCCATCTATCTTTTATTTGTTCTCTCTTGTACTGACCTCCCTCTTTTTCTCTCTCACAATCATGTATGCAAACCTGTTTTTGTTTATTTGCACAGTGGTTCAAACTTGGTAAGTTGTAAATCCAAACTGCCAAATCACATGAGAGAGTTGCCAGAGAACGAGGAAGGACATACAATGTTTTTCTGGCTTATTTCATTCAACATGATATCCTCAGAGTTCATCCATATTGTAGCATGTGTCAGTTTCCTCCCTTTTTTAAGGCTGAATAATATTCCATTGAATGTCTATATCACATTTGGCTTATCCATTCATCTGTCAATGGATTCTTGGGATGATTCTGTTTTCGCTACTGTGAATAAAGCTGCTTTCATCATGGGTGTAGAGAGAGTTCTTTGAGATCTTGCTTGCCATCCTCTTGAGTACATACCCAGAAATGAAGTTGCTGGCTCATACAGTAATTCTAGTTTTAATTTAAGGAACCACCATAATGTTTCCCTCCCCAGTTGTGCCGCTTTTCATCCCCATCAATACTTGTTATTTTCTGTTTTTTTTTTTTTTTTTGATAGTAGCCATTCTAATGGTATGAAGTGGTATCTCATTGTGGTTTAGATTTGCATTTCCTTAATGATTAATGATGTTGAACATGTTTTCATGTGCTTCTTGGCTATGTATATATCTATTTTGGAGAAAATCAAGTATTTCTTTCATTGCTATTTAAAATATTTTGTCCTGATTGCTTAGCAGGATAACTTATTTGGTCATTTGCTTCAAGAAATTATATAAAGAGTTTGCTCAAAATAGCAGGGCATTTGCATCATCATTTTAGAACTGCAGTGTTATGAACATCTAGTTGCTGACTACATATTGAAAACAGTTTCTATTTCAAAATACTAAATGAATATAGACCCAGAGTTTCAGTACATTTTGCCAGAGTCAAAGGCCACTGTTCCCAGATTGCTCTCCTAATCCACTTCAACTTGTACAAAAATATCTTAAAAAAACTTTTACATGGAATGATGTTTAGTCTGTACATTAGGCAGAATGAAACTCATACATAAGTAAAGAGCTAGTTTAAATAAACAATGAGATGGCTGTTACTTGAGGGGGAAAAGAAAAAAGATTGGTTCACCTAACAGAAAAATGATAAAATTTAGATGAGAAGAGCAGTCAGGTTTTTCAGACCCATGTGAGGACAAAAGGGTACAAAAGAAAGCCAGTTCCACTTTATTTTTTTCTCTCCTGAATTAATCTTGCACATAAAAATGTTGAGTGCATGGATAGATGAATCACTACACCCAGGAAGTATTTAAAATAGAAAGCTGGGTATTTTTTAGCTGGGTATTTTTTTTTTCCCTAAGAAGTCTAGAGCCATTGATGATTATAACTTGAAACAACCCATAGAAGTAGGTTGTTTTTTTTTTTTTGAGTGATAAACACTCCAGAATCTGGTACTACTCAAGCTATACATTTTGTGTGAAACAAGAGTAGCCTTAGATTTGCATTTGAGACAATAAGCTTACCTCTTGCTTGACAGCCTGCAGAGAAATCCTTTTCATCCTGTTTAAAAGAAATCCTTCAGAAGTTTTTGGTTTTTCCTCCTCCTCCTCTTCCCTGTCTTCTGTGGTACGTGTTATTTTAGACCAGGTCCCTCTTAGGTAAGGGTTCAGCAGATGTTTTTGTGCAGAGAGCTTGTTGTTGTTCATCACTCTGTCATGCGTTGACTGTTTGTGACCCCATGGACTGCAGCACGCCAGGCTCCTGTGTCCTACCCTAAGTCCCGGTTTGCTCAAAAACATGTCCTTTGAGTTGGTAATGCTATATCTACCTATCTTGTCCTCTGTCATCCCCTTCTCCTTTTGCTTTCAGTCTTTCCCAGCATCAGGGTCTAGATAGTAAATATTTTCAGCTTTATAGGTCATACAGTTTCTGGCAACTCTTCAACTCTGCTGTTGTAGTAAAGAGGAAAATCAGAGTTATACCATCTTGGAAAGCAGCCATGGATAGTTATTAAAAGACTGGCCATGATTATATTCCAATAAAACTTTATTGACAAGAGCAGGCAGTGGGCCCTATTTTGGTGATTTCTGTTCTGTCTCATCTCAGGGGCCACAGTTTCATCTTAACACATGGTTAATGAGAGCAGTCTCCAAATGTTCACTCTTCTCCGTGGTATTATTGGAGTCGAAAACATTCTTAGTGGGTTAAGTGGTCTGTTAAATTTTTAATTTGAAACCTATTCAGTCACTAGACTCTTGAGGGAGTAAGAGAGAAAAGCTTTATAATATTTATAAATGCTAAGAATTAAATTGCCGAGCTAAAATTTTGTTCTCATGCAAAGATAATTGTACAGCAAGTTTGGGATTTGGTTTCAATTTTCATTACCTTGTGGAAACATCTTCATTGTGAGGCAAATTAAAGAATTAATGAACAAATGTTTCCTGAGCATGAACTGAGGTTCTTTCCTGGGCCCTGAGGGCAGCTACAATGGCAGAATGGCATCACAGACTTCCCCTCCCAGGCACTTACCACCTGGGAAAGATGCTCAAGGCCCTTGAGAGAGGATTTTCTTTAATGTGTTTTAACTTTTAGAAGGCATTTTCTTTTAAAATAAACAAGAGTAGCCTTAGATTTGCATTTGAGACAATAAGCTTACCTCTTGCTTGACAGCCTGCAGAGAAATCCTTTTCATCCTGTTTAAAAGAAATCCTTCAGAAGTTTTTGGTTTTTCCTCCTCCTCCTCTTCCCTGTCTTCTGTGGTACGTGTTATTTTAGACCAGGTCCCTCTTAGGTAAGGGTTCAGCAGATGTTTTTGTGCAGAGAGCTTGTTGTTGTTCATCACTCTGTCATGCGTTGACTGTTTGTGACCCCATGGACTGCAGCACGCCAGGCTCCTGTGTCCTACCCTAAGTCCCGGTTTGCTCAAAAACATGTCCTTTGAGTTGGTAATGCTATATCTACCTATCTTGTCCTCTGTCATCCCCTTCTCCTTTTGCTTTCAGTCTTTCCCAGCATCAGGGTCTAGATAGTAAATATTTTCAGCTTTATAGGTCATACAGTTTCTGGCAACTCTTCAACTCTGCTGTTGTAGTAAAGAGGAAAATCAGAGTTATACCATCTTGGAAAGCAGCCATGGATAGTTATTAAAAGACTGGCCATGATTATATTCCAATAAAACTTTATTGACAAGAGCAGGCAGTGGGCCCTATTTTGGTGATTTCTGTTCTGTCTCATCTCAGGGGCCACAGTTTCATCTTAACACATGGTTAATGAGAGCAGTCTCCAAATGTTCACTCTTCTCCGTGGTATTATTGGAGTCGAAAACATTCTTAGTGGGTTAAGTGGTCTGTTAAATTTTTAATTTGAAACCTATTCAGTCACTAGACTCTTGAGGGAGTAAGAGAGAAAAGCTTTATAATATTTATAAATGCTAAGAATTAAATTGCCGAGCTAAAATTTTGTTCTCATGCAAAGATAATTGTACAGCAAGTTTGGGATTTGGTTTCAATTTTCATTACCTTGTGGAAACATCTTCATTGTGAGGCAAATTAAAGAATTAATGAACAAATGTTTCCTGAGCATGAACTGAGGTTCTTTCCTGGGCCCTGAGGGCAGCTACAATGGCAGAATGGCATCACAGACTTCCCCTCCCAGGCACTTACCACCTGGGAAAGATGCTCAAGGCCCTTGAGAGAGGATTTTCTTTAATGTGTTTTAACTTTTAGAAGGCATTTTCTTTTAAAATAAACCTTTTTGAAGTATAATTTACATAAAGAAAAAATACACCTATTCTAAGTGTATGATAAATTCCATGAGTTTTGACATGTGACCACCATCCCAATCAAGATAGGGAACATTTCTATCTTCTCAAAAGGTGTCCCAGTCCTTCCCCCACCAAACTACAGACAACCATGGGTGTGCTTTCTCTCACTGTAGATCGAGATTGCCTGTTACACATTCACATAAATGGAATCATAGAGTATGTACTGTCCTGTGTCTGGCTCAGAGATTGCTAGACATTCTTGGTTCATAACACCTGTAGAGAATCAGTCATTTTTTTCCTGGTTTCACAAGTCAGCAGCAATACCTAATGGTTCCATTAGGGCCAGAGAACACAGAAGTACTCATCCCCGTGGTTGAGTTGTTGCTGTGTTTCCCTCAAAAATTTAAAATACCCTTTGGTATCTGTGAGTTTACCGTGGTGCCCCAGGGTTATGAAGAGTTTGGGAACCAGATGTCTCACTTCTTACACTCAGTGTAACCTTTTGGGATATATTGATGTTGTTACATGTGTTACTAGTTTGTTCCTTTATTTTATTGCTCAGTACTAGTCCTTTTCAGACAACACCATGGCATATTCATTCACTCGATGGGAGCATTTGTTTCCACTTTTTGGCTATTGTGAGTAGAACCATATTCACAGTATTCATTGTTCACATTCATGTGTGAATCTTTGTGTAAGCAGATAAATATTGTCATTTCTCTAAGAAAAGAATTATTGGGCCATATGATAAACACATAACCTCACTTTATGATAAGCTGCTAAACTTTTCCAAGTGATCGTACCATTGCACTCCTACTGACAATGGATGGAAATTCTAGTTGCTCCAATACTCAACAATAGTTGGTATTGTCAGTTTTAAAGAATTTTAGCTAGTCTCCTGGATATGTTGTATATCCTAGTATTGTTTCAACTTGCATTTCCCTGAAGATTAATGATGAACAACTTTACTTGTGTGTGTGTGTATGTTTTTGGTGCATGGTATCTGTTCAGATTGCCCATTTTTGAAGTTTGTCTTTTCACTGAGTTGTAAGAATTTTGTTTTGTTTTGTTTTTTTGTTTTGTTTTTTACATATTCTGGGTACAAGTCCTTTGTCAGATACATATACATTAAAAAGAATTTCTCTCATCTGCTCTTATTTTAATTTTTTTAACAGTGTCTTTTGAGGAAGTATAATTTAAAGTTCCAATATATCAGTTTTTTTTCTAGTTAGTATGTTACTTTTGGTTATCTCAAGGTTAAGATTTTCACCTAAGTTTTCTTCTAGAAGTTTTACAACTTTCATGTTGTGGCCTAGGATCCATTTCAAGCCATTTTTGTGCATACTATGAAATAAAGGTTGAGGTTTTGGGTTTTTTTTTTGAATTCAGATATCTTTTTGTTTCATTACCATTTGATGAAAACACTGTCCTTTCCTTTTGGAATTAACTAGACCCTTTTGTCAAAAATCAATGGGCCATGGATGTGCTTGTCTCTTTCTGAACTCTGTCCCATTCATCTATGTCTATTTATGGTACCTTGACTATTGTAGATTTACAGTCCCTTTTGAAATCAAGTTGAGTTGAGAAGATGTATTTTTTGTTTTAAAGATTTATTTATTTATTTTGGTGGGGGAGGGGTGGGGGGGGAGGGGCCGGGCGAGCCACTTCTATTGGTCTTTCATTTCTCTATTTTCATCTGTCTTTGTTCTTTGGCTCCTGTGGGCCTCCCATCGCGGTGGCCTCTCTCGTTGCACAGCGCCGGCTCTGGGCGCATGCGCTCCAGAGCTCCGGCTGGTTGATTGAACTCATCAGTCCAGCCGTTCCGTGCCACGTGGGACCTTCCCCTGCCAGCGATGGCACCGGCGCCCCTTGCACTGCAAGGCGGTGTCCTTACCCACTGGACCACCAGGGAAGCCCGAGAAGATGTATTTTTAAGCTTGATTTCGTTTATCAAACTTTGTCAAATATGTGCTTCTGAAAACTGAAGAGTTGGACACTAAATTGACTTTATTCATTATTGGAGTGTAGTTGCTTTAAAGCTGACTTTAAAGGGAAGTAAAGTACACTGAGCATACAGAACAATGATCTTGCTTCTGCATGAACTTTGATGGCCTGGGGCCTCAGTTTTCTTGCCTGTCAGTGAGAAGGTTTTGACTCTAGAATAGTCTCTACCAACGTCCCATTTACATCCAATAATCTGTCATTTTAGATCATAAATGATTTTCTCTTTTACTTGTGAGGTTTGCTGTGATTCTGGTTTTAAAATAGCCAAGCACAAACAATACTGAAAACCAAATCACTCTGTGAGAGCTGTGCCTGACACTTCAGCTCTTATTTTAATTTTTTTAACAGTGTCTTTTGAGGAAGTATAATTTAAAGTTCCAATATATCAGTTTTTTTTCTAGTTAGTATGTTACTTTTGGTTATCTCAAGGTTAAGATTTTCACCTAAGTTTTCTTCTAGAAGTTTTACAACTTTCATGTTGTGGCCTAGGATCCATTTCAAGCCATTTTTGTGCATACTATGAAATAAAGGTTGAGGTTTTGGGTTTTTTTTTTGAATTCAGATATCTTTTTGTTTCATTACCATTTGATGAAAACACTGTCCTTTCCTTTTGGAATTAACTAGACCCTTTTGTCAAAAATCAATGGGCCATGGATGTGCTTGTCTCTTTCTGAACTCTGTCCCATTCATCTATGTCTATTTATGGTACCTTGACTATTGTAGATTTACAGTCCCTTTTGAAATCAAGTTGAGTTGAGAAGATGTATTTTTTGTTTTAAAGATTTATTTATTTATTTTGGTGGGGGAGGGGTGGGGAGGGAGGGGCCGGGCGAGCCACTTCTATTGGTCTTTCATTTCTCTATTTTCATCTGTCTTTGTTCTTTGGCTCCTGTGGGCCTCCCATCGCGGTGGCCTCTCTCGTTGCACAGCGCCGGCTCTGGGCGCATGCGCTCCAGAGCTCCGGCTCGGTGATTGGACACATCAGTCCAGCCGTTCCGCGGCACGTGGGACCTTCCCAGGCCAGGGATGGAACCGGCGCCCCTTGCACTGCAAGGCGGTGTCCTTACCCACTGGACCACCAGGGAAGCCCGAGAAGATGTATTTTTAAGCTTGATTTCGTTTATCAAACTTTGTCAAATATGTGCTTCTGAAAACTGAAGAGTTGGACACTAAATTGACTTTATTCATTATTGGAGTGTAGTTGCTTTAAAGCTGACTTTAAAGGGAAGTAAAGTACACTGAGCATACAGAACAATGATCTTGCTTCTGCATGAACTTTGATGGCCTGGGGCCTCAGTTTTCTTGCCTGTCAGTGAGAAGGTTTTGACTCTAGAATAGTCTCTACCAACGTCCCATTTACATCCAATAATCTGTCATTTTAGATCATAAATGATTTTCTCTTTTACTTGTGAGGTTTGCTGTGATTCTGGTTTTAAAATAGCCAAGCACAAACAATACTGAAAACCAAATCACTCTGTGAGAGCTGTGCCTGACACTTCATCATCTCTCAGCACCCTTTCAGTGGCAGTGCTTCAGGAACATCTTGATGCTCTTGGGACTCCTTCATTTATTTTACAAGCTTTTCCAGCCATTCCTTCCTTTGACCTTTTATCTTGGTGTTCCCCAACACATAGCTCCAAGTTACTAACTCTTGGTTCATGTCTCCATAGACCCAAGGCTGTGGGGCCACCTCTGCTGCAGGGCCCCATGGGTAAACCTCAGGTTTGGAGAGAGCCAGAGGTTATCTCATCCTCTGATCTCCAAGCTGTGAAGCATTGGGCCACCAGCCTTGGCATCATTTTGTTAGAAATGCAGAATGTCTGGTTATACCCTAGACCTTCTGAACCAGGTATGCACGGATATGTACCTTTAAGGTTGAGAAGCACCTTGGAAGGTGAGCATCGTCTCTGTGGCCTTCCCACCAGACCATCTGGCCTCGGGACACTTCTCAGGGTAAGCTCATTAGAGACAGTCTATTCCACTTGTGGCTTCCCCGGTGGTGCAGATGGTAAAAAATCCATCTGTAATTCAGAAGACCTCAGTTGAGTCCCTGAGTCAGGAACATCCCCTGGAGGAGGGCATGGCAAACCCACTCCAGTATTCTTGCCTGGAGAATCCCATGGACAGAGGAGCCTGGCGGGCTACAGCCCATGGGGTCACAGAGTCAGAATTGCCTACATGGATAGTTTTGTTCCAGTTTCTTTTTTTTCTCAGGATTTCCACCAGGCCTCCCATCTGCATTTTCAGGGGCTGCTCAGACCTTCATGGGGTCAGTAAAGGCGAGGGTTCTGAGGCCCACCGTCCTCTGACACAGCATCCAGGGTCCAGCAGCATGGAAGAGGAGGAGGCGGGATATTAGATAGGCAGCCAGAAGTCTAGCCGCACGTCACTCACACTCACGGACGTTTCTGTCTGTGTTCCAATATTTCTGGAAGGTGCTCGAAAAATGGGTAACAGATGTAGTCACCTCTTCGGAATAGGCTGGCAGTTGGAAGAGAAATGTTTGTTTTTTTCACTTTATATTGTTCTTTTCTCCTGATTTTTTTTTTTTTTTTCGTAAATGAAATAATGAACGTGTGTTAACTTTAAAGGAAGGAAGTTGACGGAACCCATTGGGTACACTTGTCCAACCAGTTCCTCAGAGCCTGAGGGGCTTCAGCTTCAGCTGTAAGATGAAAGATTAGATTAAATCCTGTCTTGGACTCCTAGGTCTGAGCCTCTTCCAGTTAATTACACAACCTCCAGGAACCTGGAGAAGGGGTTTAAAAGTCAGTTTCTTGAGTCACAGTAGAAACCCAGCATCTAGATGAGGTCCTTATTTACTATCTGTTTGGAGCTCTGTTGTGCCCCCTCATCCTCAAATTTCCTATGATGACGTCCTAACCCATAGCATCCCTGAATGTGACTGTGTTTGGAGAGAGGTGGTAAGGTTGAATGAGGTCGTAAGGGTTTGTCTTTATAAGAGAAGGCAATGTGCACACAGACACACAGAGGGAAGACCATGTGAAGTGTCAGGGAGGAAACAGCCGTCTAGAAGCCAAAGAAGAAACCAGCCTTGTTGACATTTGGATCTCGGCTCCTAGCCTCCAGCATCGCGATCCAGTCCTTTCTGCTCTCTAAGCCACGCAGTCTGTAGTGGGTTGTTAGGGCAGCCCAGACAAACGAATACAGTCTTCTATCCTTCAACTTCTTGTGGGCATAGTATTCTGCAGCATCTCCAGGATAGCTTGAGATTGCACTAACCTTGGCTGCTTTATCCAGTCCTGTCCCCAGTGAAATCTGGTTCCTAGGAAACCTGGAGATGGAACAGACATGGGCAGTAAGAAGTGTGTGTCTGTTAGGCTTAGATCAGCAATAACCTCTTCCCATCTGCATTTTCAGGGGCTGCTCAGACCTTCATGGGGTCAGTAAAGGCGAGGGTTCTGAGGCCCACCGTCCTCTGACACAGCATCCAGGGTCCAGCAGCATGGAAGAGGAGGAGGCGGGATATTAGATAGGCAGCCAGAAGTCTAGCCGCACGTCACTCACACTCACGGACGTTTCTGTCTGTGTTCCAATATTTCTGGAAGGTGCTCGAAAAATGGGTAACAGATGTAGTCACCTCTTCGGAATAGGCTGGCAGTTGGAAGAGAAATGTTTGTTTTTTTCACTTTATATTGTTCTTTTCTCCTGATTTTTTTTTTTTTTTCGTAAATGAAATAATGAACGTGTGTTAACTTTAAAGGAAGGAAGTTGACGGAACCCATTGGGTACACTTGTCCAACCAGTTCCTCAGAGCCTGAGGGGCTTCAGCTTCAGCTGTAAGATGAAAGATTAGATTAAATCCTGTCTTGGACTCCTAGGTCTGAGCCTCTTCCAGTTAATTACACAACCTCCAGGAACCTGGAGAAGGGGTTTAAAAGTCAGTTTCTTGAGTCACAGTAGAAACCCAGCATCTAGATGAGGTCCTTATTTACTATCTGTTTGGAGCTCTGTTGTGCCCCCTCATCCTCAAATTTCCTATGATGACGTCCTAACCCATAGCATCCCTGAATGTGACTGTGTTTGGAGAGAGGTGGTAAGGTTGAATGAGGTCGTAAGGGTTTGTCTTTATAAGAGAAGGCAATGTGCACACAGACACACAGAGGGAAGACCATGTGAAGTGTCAGGGAGGAAACAGCCGTCTAGAAGCCAAAGAAGAAACCAGCCTTGTTGACATTTGGATCTCGGGCTCCTAGCCTCCAGCATCGCGATCCAGTCCTTTCTGCTCTCTAAGCCACGCAGTCTGTAGTGGGTTGTTAGGGCAGCCCAGACAAACGAATACAGTCTTCTATCCTTCAACTTCTTGTGGGCATAGTATTCTGCAGCATCTCCAGGATAGCTTGAGATTGCACTAACCTTGGCTGCTTTATCCAGTCCTGTCCCCAGTGAAATCTGGTTCCTAGGAAACCTGGAGATGGAACAGACATGGGCAGGAAGAAGTGTGTGTCTGTTAGGCTGAGGTCAGCAATAACCTCTTCCCAGGCTTCACCGACTCGCACACCTCTCCCCCAGGGTCCTGGGGCCTCACATCCAGCTTGCTTGCCACTTTTCTTCGCCATGTTCTATCCTTGACCTTTGGCACTCATGGATGCTCTCCTGTGCTCTTGATCCTTTGCATGGCCTCTGGCTGAAAAGTCCATCTTTTTTTTTTTTTTCAAACATTTATTTATTTATTTATTTGGGGCGTGGGGTGGGGAGGGAGGGGGCGGGTGGGCCGCTTCTATTGGTCTTTCATTTGTCTATTTTTCATCAGTCTTTGTCCTTTGGCCCATGTGAGCCTCCCATCGTGGTGGCCTCTGTTGTCGCAGAGCACCAGCTCTGGGCGCAGGCGCTCCAGAGCTCCCGCTCGGTAATTGGACACATTGGTCCAGCTGCTCCGCAGCACGTGGGATCTTCCCAGGCCAGGGATCGAACCGGCGCCCCTTGCACTGCAAGGCAGTGTCCTTATCACTGGACCACCAGGGAAGCCCTGAAAAGTCCATCTTGACCACAAATGGTTTTATCTTTTAGGAGAGATCTGCACCTTGGCAGCTGATAAGATTTGAGGATAGAATCATGTGTTACAAGAGTTACATTATGGCACCTGTTGGCAAGAAGTAAATTCTACTGCTGATGAAGCGGGAAGGAGAGACCGTGTGTGTGTGTGAGAGAGGGGCATACAGCCTTGGGGTCTCACATCTTCTCCAGCCCAGCACTCTGTCTGAGCCAGATCTTGATCTTTTTGTTGTTGTTCAGTTGTGTCCAACTCTTTGTGACCCCATGGACTGTAGCATACCAGGTTTCCCTGTCCTTCACTATCCCCCAGATTGCTGAAACTCATGTCCACTGAGTTGCTGATAATACCCAACCATCTTCTCTGTTGTCCCCTTCTCCTTCTGCCTTCAGTCTTTCCCAGCATCAGGGTCTTTTCCAAAGGGTTGGTTCATCACATCAGGTGGTGAAAATATTGGAGCTTCAGCTTCAGTCTTTCTAATGAATACTCAGGGTCGATTTCTTTTAGGATTGGTTGATTTGATCTCCTTGCTGTCCAAGGGACTCTCAAGAGTCTTCTCCAGCACCACAGTGTGAAAGCATCAGTTGTTTGGTGCTCAATCTTCTTTATGGTCCAGCTCTCACATCCATACATGACTGCTGAAAAAAACCATACCTTTGACTGTCTGGATCTTAGTAGGCAAAGTAATGTCTCTGATCTTTAATAAGCTGTCCAAGTTTGTCATAGATTTTCTTCCAAGGAGCAAGCGTCTTTTAATTTCATGGTTGCGCTTACCAACCACAGTGATTGTTGGAGGCCAAGAAAATAAAGACTGTCACTGTTTCCATTGTTTACCCTTCTATTTGCCATGACTTGATGGGACCAAAATCCATGATCTTCATTTTTTGAATGTTGAGTTTTAGGCCAGCGTTTTCACTCTCCTCTTTCACCTTCATCAAGAGACTCTTTAATTCCTCTTCACTTTCTGCCATAAAGGTAGTGTTATCTGCATATCTGAGGTTCTTGATATTTCTGCCTGCAATCTTGATTCCATCTTGACCTTGACCAGAGCCAAAGGACTCTGAAATGGCCTGCAGCCTTCAATGAAAGGGAGACTCTGTCTTTCCTGAGGCCAAACGAGGGACGGCTTCTGGAGGTGACGTGGGCAGTGTCTGTGGGGGACCCAGGGGCTCAATTGAAGCTGAGCAGAGACTGGTCTCAGGGCACTCTGGACCCCCTCGGGAGGTAGCCTCATCTGGGCGGTCATTTGCCAGCCTGTTCACCAGTTTCTCCTCCCAGAAGCCCAGAGCATGGTGGATCAGGGCTGGATGGTCAGCGTGTCTCTCTCTTATAGAGACCCTGGTATGGGAGCAGACAGCTGCACGGATGGAAATATTTAGGTCTGGCTAAGCGGTGTGTCGCTGTGAGCTCCCGGAGGATCCTGAACTGGTTTTTACTAAGTGGGAAATGAAAAGCACTTTTATTTATACGGAAAATAACATCTCGCCACTTTTTGTGTGATTCACCATTATTTTCTCACTCCAGGGAGATCTGCTGTGATGCGAACAGAGTGCTAGGCCTTTCATGCAGGCGCTCAGTTTTGTGTGATGCCCGCCACGGCTGAGCTCTCTGAAGCCCAGGGAGGCGGAGGCATCTCTGGATGGAGGGTTTGTCTGTCCATATAATTTCTTTCATCCTCCCTGCCTCTTTCTCCATGCTAAGCATGAAACGGAGCTCACAGATAACACTCTGCTTGGTCCCATACAGTGTGTGGAGGACAGAGGATGGATGAAGAAGAGAAGTGGCGGAGGGTGGCCACTGAGAGCCCAGGACATGTTGGTTGGCCTTATTTAAGAGATTGTTCTACTTCATGCTAAATTTGCGACGCATTTAACGCGAGAAGCCTAGAAAATTCACTAGAAAATACAGTTTCACAGTATTTTAAGCTGGAACAGACTATTTTAAGCAGAGCAGACCCTGGAGATAAACCAGTTCATCTTCTTCCTTTTGTGGCTGAAGCCCGAGGCCCACAGAAGTCGGGATTTGTCAGGAACTTGTGGGGTCAGAGCGTGGGGCTGGCCGCCAGGCCCCTCGCCCCTTCCCTTCCAGCAGGGGCGCTCCCACAGCCTGCGCAGAAGCATTTCCCTGGACACCGATAGGGATGTTGTTCACCTCAGAACCAAGGTTTCAGAAGTGGTTTTTTTTTATAACTTATTAGGACTACCTAATTCATGGCAAATAATAACACAGCGAATGCACAAAATGGATCCTCTAAATAAAAGTCATTTATGAATTATTACATTCTAGTTCGAGCTCCTGACCTAATTTAAGGAGGAGGAGAGGAGGATTATGTCCAGAGCCGAGCTGTCCCCTGGGCCCAGGGAAAGGAAGTCCCTCTGTCGCAGGCTCGCCCTCTGTCCAGTCCCCCACCCCTCACGCCCGGCCGAGCCTAGTCTGTTGGTACCTCCTGGCTGGTCCTTCTGTTCATCCGTCACCCCACCTCCCACCTCCACCCTCCTGGCTTGGCCCCCTGTTTCCTATCCTCCGCCTTCAACCGCATGTGTCCCCACTCCCCTCTCTCTCTCCCCAAGAACTTGCCCCATTTTATCTTGTCGCCTCACACGAGCTTTCTCTGCAAGTCACACGGGATCCACGTGGCTGTGCCCGCCTTTCCTTGCTTCGGTCACTCCCCACCCCTACAGACCAGCTCTACCTCTTACCCCACTTTCCAGTTCCCAGGGAGCCATCTGGTCCACCCACTTCAACTTTTCTCACCATCTGTGGGTTGCTGTCACACGGAGGAACTGGCTGCCTGTGCCCAGGTGGCCGGTCCTGGTCTCCTTCCGGGGCTGGGGGCCCCGGGGCCTCAGGAGCTCTGGCGAAGAGAATTGGCCTTGTGCGAAACACCTGTGCGTGTATGACCTTATTCAGTCCTCGGGCGACCCTGTGATGTATCGTCTCCCACAGGGCTATGGAAACTCAGGCCCAGCACTGGTAAAGCCATTGCCTGGGGACCCACCTCTGGGAGGTGGCTGAGCTGGCAGGCAGCCTCCAGAATAAGCCCTGGGCTCTCCTCCTTCTCCTCCTCACACTGGGCTTTTCCGAGGTTAATCAGCAGATCCCTAATAATTCAGAATGCTCTGCTACTAAGCAAACCCACTGTCTTTTGCATGAGTTTCGACATTACTATAGAGACATCTGGGCTATCAGTCCAGGCTTGATATGAGTAGCATTTGATAAAAAGGCTTGCTCGTGGGCTTCCCTGGTGGTCCAGTGGGTACGGACACTGCCTTGCAGTGCAAGGGGCGCCGGTTCGATCCCTGGCCTGGGAGGATCCCACGTGCTGTGGAGCGGCTGGACTGATGTGTCCAATTACCGAGCCGGAGCTCTGGAGCGCATGCGCCCAGAGCCGGTGCTGTGCAACAACAGAGGCCACCGCGATGGGAGGCCCACACGGGCCAGAGAACAAAGATAAATAAATGAAGGATCAACAGAAGTGGCCAAAAAAAAGAAAAAGGCTTGCTCGAGCCCCGCATGGTATCTACCAACAGGTCACATGCTTGGCGCCCAGGAGGATATCTCTGATCTAGGTCAAGTCCTTATAAATAGAAACACCCAAGTAAAGTTTAAACATGGCTGGCGGGCATGTGGAATGTTTAAAAGCTCCTCCATCCCTTTTAAAGAAAGTGTGAGGCTCTGCTGTAACCAGGGATCAGCCTGACGTGTCGCCTCGTAGCCCCTGACGTCAGGAAAGAGTTCCTGTAGACATGAGAGCCGTAAGCGTAGCTGGGAGTGAGGCGACCAGGCCGACCCTCGCCTCCTTGCGGAACAGAGGTTGCAACGTGCCGCGTGCCTGGTGGGCATAGGCCTGCCCGTGAGTGACCTTCCCTTTCCACTCCTTGTTCCTTTGACCTCTGGCCACGGGACCTTGGAGGCATCCCGTAAGCTCAGCACGGAAGCTGCTGCTAATCCCCCAGCAGTGCGCTCCGGCTCCGTCTGGCAGCTGCTTCCTCTCACCCCGAAGGCCAGCCAGACGGTGGCCCCAGACTCCGGTGGGCGGGCTGTGTGCAGGCACATGTGACACGCGCCCGGTCAGCTCCTCTCCTGACTCAGCGCGTTCGCTCACCTCAAGGGAGGAGAGCCGGGGAAGGACGCTGGGACGAGAGGCCTTTGCTCGTGGTGAGCGTTCCTCTGTCGCTTGGGCCACTTCTACTTAATCAGTGTCTGCAGCAGCTTCTCCTTTTAAACTGGTTAATTGCACGATACAAACGGCACCTCTGCTGGGGTCTGGAATCCCACCTGACACTTGGCCAGAGCCCAGACTCGCTGACAGGCCAGCAGGTGAGGCTGGCCGCCGGGCACCCCCAAGTCTGGAGACCCTGCCCCAAGGGTGGACCTGGGCAGACCACAGGGTGACTTGTGAGCACACAGACCCACCCTCCACGGGCTCACAAGATGAGGCTGTTCAGGCAAGCGTCGGGAACCTGCCTGCAGTGTAGGAGACAAGGGTTCGATCTCTGGGTTGGGAAGATGCCCAGGAGGAGAGAACAAAGATAAATAAATGAAGGATCAACAGAAGTGGCCAAAAAAAAGAAAAAGGCTTGCTCGAGCCCCGCATGGTATCTACCAACAGGTCACATGCTTGGCGCCCAGGAGGATATCTCTGATCTAGGTCAAGTCCTTATAAATAGAAACACCCAAGTAAAGTTTAAACATGGCTGGCGGGCATGTGGAATGTTTAAAAGCTCCTCCATCCCTTTTAAAGAAAGTGTGAGGCTCTGCTGTAACCAGGGATCAGCCTGACGTGTCGCCTCGTAGCCCCTGACGTCAGGAAAGAGTTCCTGTAGACATGAGAGCCGTAAGCGTAGCTGGGAGTGAGGCGACCAGGCCGACCCTCGCCTCCTTGCGGAACAGAGGTTGCAACGTGCCGCGTGCCTGGTGGGCATAGGCCTGCCCGTGAGTGACCTTCCCTTTCCACTCCTTGTTCCTTTGACCTCTGGCCACGGGACCTTGGAGGCATCCCGTAAGCTCAGCACGGAAGCTGCTGCTAATCCCCCAGCAGTGCGCTCCGGCTCCGTCTGGCAGCTGCTTCCTCTCACCCCGAAGGCCAGCCAGACGGTGGCCCCAGACTCCGGTGGGCGGGCTGTGTGCAGGCACATGTGACACGCGCCCGGTCAGCTCCTCTCCTGACTCAGCGCGTTCGCTCACCTCAAGGGAGGAGAGCCGGGGAAGGACGCTGGGACGAGAGGCCTTTGCTCGTGGTGAGCGTTCCTCTGTCGCTTGGGCCACTTCTACTTAATCAGTGTCTGCAGCAGCTTCTCCTTTTAAACTGGTTAATTGCACGATACAAACGGCACCTCTGCTGGGGTCTGGAATCCCACCTGACACTTGGCCAGAGCCCAGACTCGCTGACAGGCCAGCAGGTGAGGCTGGCCGCCGGGCACCCCCAAGTCTGGAGACCCTGCCCCAAGGGTGGACCTGGGCAGACCACAGGGTGACTTGTGAGCACACAGACCCACCCTCCACGGGCTCACAAGATGAGGCTGTTCAGGCAGCGAGAGTGGGCTTCCCCGGCGGCTCAGGAGTAAAGAACCTGCCTGCAGTGTAGGAGACAAGGGTTCGATCTCTGGGTTGGGAAGATGCCCAGGAGGAGGGCATGGCCACTTACTCCAGTGTTCTTGCCCGGAGAATCCCATGGACAGAGGAGCCTGGTGGGCTCCAGTCCAGAGGGTCGGACAGAGTTGGACACGACTGAAGGGACGAAGCAGGAAGTGTGGGCGCTGGGTAGGGGCCCAAACCAAAAGGACCCCGTAAGGAAAAGAAAATGTGATGTGAGTTCATTTATGTAAAGTTGTTTGGGGGAGGGAAGGAGGGGTGAGCAAGAGAAAGACATTATGTTTCGATGCGTAAAGAAACTGGAAGCAAGAGTTCTCACTCTTACATGACTGTCAGATAACATACTGTCCAATGAAAGAAAGTGATGCTGCACTTAGGCTTATGGTTCAATTCTGCCTGGCGGAGAAGAAATCTCTCCTGTGTGTGTATGTTTTATCTGCGTGTCTGAGCCAGACGAAAGGAAAGGAAGGGTCCACACCAGTCCACCCCTGGATACTTGGGATGGGGAAGGAGATGATAGATAACCTTTTCTTTAAACATTTTATATTAATTCTCTTATTAAAAGCAGTGCATGGAAATTTTTATAATTACAAAAAATCAATTTAAATAAATATTTAAAAAAGAACAAGAAAGTTGTCATTGGGGGAAAAAGGAAAAAGATGATCCTGGGTAGCTCAGCTGGTAAAGAATTCACCTGCAAGGGCTTCCCTGGTGGTCCAGTGGGTAAAGAGTCCACCTTGCAGTGCAAGGGGCGCCAGTTCGATCCCTGGCCTGGGAGGATCCCAAGTGCCGTGGAGCGGCGGGACTGGTGTGTCCAATGACGAGCCAGTGCTCTGAAGCGCAGGCGCCCAGAGCCAGTGCTCTGTGGCAAGAGAGGCCGCTGCGATGGGAGGCCCACGCAGGCTGAAGAATAAAGATGGATGAAAATAAATAAATAAAGACTCAATGAAGGAGGCCAAATTTGGGGACGGGGGAGAAATCTTAAAAGAATCCACCTGCGAGACCCAGGTTTGATTCTTGGGTCAGGAAGATGCCCTGGGGAAGGGATAAGCTACCCACTGCAGGATTCTTGGGCTTCCCAGGTGGCTCAGACAGGGAAGAATCCACCTGCAGTGCAGGAGACCTGGGTTGGATACCTAGCCCCGGAAGACACTCCGGAGTGCGGGCATGGTAACTCCAGTTTTCTTGCCTGGAAAATCTCCATGGACAGAGGAGCCTGGTGGGCTACAGTCTATGGGGTCACAGAGAGTTGGACACGACTAAGCACAGCACATATTATTTTAAGTTTTATGTTTAATGGGTAGTCTATGTAAATGCTACAAAATTCAAAAGGTATATAAGGCTCCTTGGGGAAAGGGAAGTCTTCTCCCACAGCCATCTATTTCTCCTCCTGGAGGCGGCCAGTTTTGCCAGATGGGACTGTTTGCCTGTGGTCTGCCCTGGGTATCCTTTCAAGATGCTGTTTTTACAAATACACATTTGAATGTAAAAATAAGGAAAGAGAGAGTCATTCCCTCCCCCCAAAATGGTAGCACTAAACACTGCTTGGATTTTTAAGTTAAAAATATTTATAGAAGGCTTCCCTGGTGGTCCAGTGGGTCAGGAGTCCGCCTTGCAGTGCAAGGGACACTGGTTCGATCCCTGGCCCAGGAGGATCTCATGTACCACGGAGCGGCTGGACCAGTGTGTCCAATTAGGAGCCGGCGCTATGGAGCACATGTGCCTGGAACCGGTGCTCTGCAGCGAGAGAGGCCACTGCGATGGGAGGCTCACACATGCCAAAGAATAAAGATGGATATAAATAAATAAATAAAAACTCAATAAAAAGAGGCCAAAAAATTTTTTAAAGTATTTAGAGTCTGACTCCACTACACTTGTGTATTCCATATGCTGGTTTTATTTAACGAGTCTTAAGATGAATAAGCAGGCGAGTTGTTTTCAGTCTTTTATTTTGGAAACAACGCTGAAGTAATTACCTGCCAGGATATCCTGGGACATTTATGGGCATAGCCATAGAATAAATATCTTGAAGTGGAATTGCCAAATGTCTCTCCAGAGAGGAGGTACAGATTGACACTTCCTTCAGGAACGCATGTAAGTGCTAGAGGGTCTTTAGAGATCAGTGCTGCCCTGAAGGTGAGTGTCAGGGAAAGGCAGCAATGGGGATTTCAGGGACGGCATTAGCGGAGTCAAGGCCTTTTCAGCTGCTCCTTTAAGGCTCTTCTCTTTCCAGAAGTTTACTTTTGCTCAAACCTTGTTTCAGATTAGCAAGGTCGTGAGGAAGAAATAAGTATATAGTGAGCTGCTGTTATGTGCTAGGTACTGGGTTAGGTCTATTTCAAATACCATCATTTTCAGTCTTGTAGCACTCCTTTGAGGTGTGTATTTGACATTTACTATCCACAGGTCACAGATGAAAAACAGGCTCAGAGAGGCTAGGTAACTTCCCTGAGGTCACACAGCAGATGAGCGGCAGAGCTAGCTTTCTGAGTCTGTCAGAGTACTTAACGTTCTTTTGGATCTTTTTCCTTCTGGCTCTTCGAGAATTAGAAATCTCTGTAGCTCTGATAGTGAAAGTGTTAGTTGCTCAGTCTTGTCCGACTCTTGGTGACCCCATGGACTGTACCCGCCAGGCTCCTCTGTCCATGGGATTTTCCAAGCAAGAATACTGGAGTGGATTGCCATGCCCTTCTCCCGGGGCTTTTCCTGACCTGCTGGCTCAGATGGCAAAGCCTCTGCCTACAGTGTGGGAGGCCCGGGTTCTGTAGCTCTAGCGTTGCAAAAACGTAGCGATGCCCCGAGCACAGACCTGGGTGTCGCAGACTAGAGTCACTTAGAGTTGACACAGGAACGTGTGCCATTGTTCGGGCCCCAGAGGCTCTCTGAATAGCTCTGGGTCTTACAGCAGAAGTTTGCTGTTGGATTATACAGATTGTCCTTAATGTACAAAGGCCTGCGTTCCAGAAATTCTCCACCTCTGAAAGAGACACGGCCGGGGGCAGCGATGCTCTCACTGAAGCGCAAACCCCACGTAAACCTACCGTGTTCTGAAACGGTATTGTGACCGTCACGTCTTGGCTCTCCCCGTCCCCAGCAGGGTGCACAGGTGAGGATGTAGGGATAGGTAAGAGACGCAAGGAGGAAAGTGGGAGGGTAGTGGCCCCCACATCTGCGAGCTGGGGTGGGAGCTGGGGTCATGGTTCCAGCAGAGCTAGGAGCTGGCCCTAAAAACACAGGGCAGCAGAAAGCCTGCGTTAAGTGAAATTGCTAAAAGCATCACTGCTCAGAGGAATGGGGCCGTGTCTTGTTTTTGAAAGTCAAATGTATGTAGATTGGTAACTGTCTATACTTTTTGTTACAAATGACTCTATTAGCCTAATAGCCTTTGATACAAATGGGCTTCAGTTAAAGAGCTGGGATATAATTTGGTGTAATTTCTCAGCTCAAGAAATAAGGAGATTCTTTTCCTCCCATAAAAGCCGGGATAAATTTTCTCATAAGTGATAGAGCTTATTATGGTATGTATTCATTTTTCTGTTCATTTAATCAAAAGTAGTATGATTGCCACTTGATCGAGATCAAAGAGTACTTTTGGGAGCTAAGGTTGCGAGTCAACCACTAGATTACTTTGTGCTTCAAGACTGAAAGGAGGAACTTCCCTGGCGGTCCCGTGGTTAAGACTTGGCCTTCCAATGCAGGGAATGTGGGTTCAATCCCTCGTTGGGGAGTTAAGATCCCACATGCCTCATGGTCAAAAAGAAAAAAAAAAACAAAAACAAAACAGAATATAGACAACAGAAGCAATATTATAACAAATATGAAGACTTAAAAAATGGTCCACATCAGGGCTTCCCTGGTGGTCCGGTGGGTGGGGAGTCCACCTTGCAGTGCAGGGGGCACCGGTTTGATCACTGGCCGGGGAGGATCCCTCATGTGGCAGGAGCGGCTGGACCTGTGTGTCCAGTTGTGACCATGCACGCAGAGCTGGTGCTCTGAGGCAGGAGAAGCCGCTGCGATGGGAGGCCCGCGTGGGCTGAACAGTAGAGATGGACGAAAATAGATAAATGGAGAAACAATAAAAGGCCAAAATTTTTTTTTTCTTTTTAAAGTCTTTAGGTCGTGCTGAGAGGTAGGGTGAGCTATGTCCAAGGCATGAGCCCAGTCTTTAAAAAAAATGGTCCACATCAGAAAAGGACAATCTTAAAAAGATTGAGAGGAGCCAGTGTCCTTGTCTTCTTTTCCTTAGCCTTGTCTTCCCTGGGAGTTTGGTGGGATAGTGTTGGATGAACTAAAGCTTATGTCTCACCTGTAAGCGATGGTACTCCTAAGCTTGGCTTGCAGATCTCTAGCTGGTCCAGGTGAGTGCGAATACGCTTACCGCGACTTACCCTATCTCAGGTGTCAGCTCTTACGTGTCTGTCCCACAGCAGCAAACACTGATGTGTTTCCATGTGACTGCTACTTCCTGGAAGTTTATAACCACCGATTATGTTTAACTACTTTTATCTATTAACTTAATAGCCATTGGTAGGTGGTGTCACTTGCTAATTATTATCAGGAGTGTGTGTGTGTGTCTGTGTGTGTATTAGGCATTTAGTCATGTCTGACTCTTTGCGATCCCATGGGCTGTAGCCCACCAGGTTCTTCTGTCTGTGGGATTCTCCAGGCAAGAATAATGGAGTGGGTTGCCATTCTCTTCTCCAGGGTATCTTCTCGACCCAGGTCTGCAGGCAGGTTCTTTACCATCTGCGCCACCAGGAAAGTCCATAAAGTATTAGATAGTATCTACTCTTATTACTATTAGAACTTTTTACATGATGGAATACAGCTTCAGTTTGAGTTTCATCTAATAGAATATACTTTTTCATTTTACAAATATCACAGTGTGAGGCACATGTGAAATAATCATAAATAAAAGCTGGGAAGGGGGGAAAGAACCTCAGCGAAAGAGTGCATGCTTATGTGACATTTCCACCTTCTATGGATTTGATCTGAGATGCCCTGACTTTTCGGCTTGAAAGTCGTGGGATGTTGTTAAGTGACGTTTACCCTCAGAATCGGTGAAGCATTTCATTTGTGGGTGTGTCTCTGTGACAGTTTGGGTTTTTAGTTAACTATAGGGGTTGCTTTGCTTTTGTTCTCAACTGAAATATACTTGAGATGTAAATGGCATAAAGTGCACAGTTTAAAAGTGCACCGTTTGCTACGTTTTGAGCTCTGTGTATACCCATGAAACTGTCTCCACAGTTAAGATAATGGACAAATCCATCTCCCTCAGGCATTTCTGTTTGCTCCGGTCCCCTCCTGGCCTCCACCCCCCCTCCCCCCGCCCCCAGGCAACCCCTGATCTGCTCTCTATTACTGTAGATGAGTGGGCATTTTCTAGAATTTTATATAGTGGAATCTCACAATATGCACTCTATTTGGTCCAGGTCACAGATGCACGCATTTACTTGTGTGTGCTTGTTCACTTGCTCAGTCATGTCTGATTGTTTGCAACCCCGGGAACTGTAGCCCGCCAAGCTCTCTCTGTCCATGGGATTTCCCAGGCAAGAATACTGGAGTGGGTTGCCATTTCCTTCTCCAGAGGATCTGGCCGATCCAGAGATCCAACCCAAAGCTCCTGCATTGCAGGTGGATTGTTTACTGCTGAGGCATAGAGGAAGCACCTTCTTTTACTCAACACAGTTATTTTCAGATTCATCTGTGTTTATATACCCATGGTTCATTCCTTTTTGTAGCTGGTCCGTATTCCATTATATGGATATGTCACGGTTCATCATCTGCTCACTTTTAATGGACCTCTGGGCTGCTCCTGGCTACTTCAGATGAAGCTGCTGTGAACATTTACATATATATCTTTGATTGGATTTATGCTTTGTCTTGGGTAACCATTTAAGAGTGAAGAGCTGGATCACGTGGTAGGTGTATGGCTCAGCTTTTCAAGAAATGCCATCAGGAGTGTATGGGAGATCCAGCTTCTCCACATCCTGGCCGCGGTCCGCCTTTTTTCACGTAGTCACCCCGACTGACGTGAAGTGGTATTCTGGTCCATTTCCCTACTGATGAATCATGTTGAGCATCTTTTCACGTGCTTCTTCACTATTGGTATACCTTTTTTGGAGAAATGTCTATTCAGACGTTTGCCTTCCTCCCCTGCTGTTTAAATTGGGTTATTTTCCTCTTACTGAGTTTTGAGGGCTCTTTATATATTCCGGATACAAGTCCTTTCATTAGATGTATGCTCTGCACATCTTTCCGCCTTGTCTGAGTCTTGGGTTTTCATTCATTGTCTTTGGAAGACCATAAGTTGTTATTTTGATGATGGGCTTCCCATTTAGAAAGAAACTATTTTATTTATGGTATCAAAAGCACCTTAAAATTTACAACCACACTTCCACTTGCAGTTAAACAGAGATTGTATTTACATTTGCATCTGCAAAAGAACCCAAGGAAGGCATATAAAATAATGATTTTCGAGAGCCTTGAGCATCAGGTGACAAAGGACAGTGATCTTGAGATCCTGGGAAATGCATAATTGCCTAGCCTAGTTCCTTGAGTGTGCCCAAGCTGCGATGCAGAAAAGGCGGGCTAAAGCTGAACCCCTGAATAAAGGAGCCCGGGGTGAGCAGAGTTTATAGGACAGGAGACAGAGAGGAGAGGGACCTCCTGAGGATTGCCTGGAGAACCAGCAGGGTGCTGATGAATGCATGTGTGTGAGCAAACGACCTAAGACTGGGGGAGACAAGTGGGTGCAAAGATCTTACTTCAGCTGTGGCCTCTCCTACCCCACACTCAGAGCACTCAATAGCCTGTGGCACTTGTTTCCCTGTTCCCCACCCCACTCTCTGAAGAACCCCTTACTAACTGTCATTCGGAAGAGGACATTGATAGCCTCAGAGGTTTCCCTAGAGCGGTGGTCCCCAGCCTTTCTGGCACCAGCGACTGGTTCCACGGAAGACAGTTTTTCCACGGAACAGGGTTATGGGGGTGGTTTCAGCACGATTCAAGTGCATTACATTTATTGTGCATTTTATTTCTAGTGTTGTTACATCTGTTCTACCTCATATCATCAGGCATTAGATCCTGGAGATTGGGGACCCCTGCCCTAACGAGTCTCTGAGTTTCCTAATTCTCAAAATTTAGAAAACATTTCAAGATGTCAGCATTAGAATCTCCCCAAATGGATCTTGGTGTGACTTTTAGTTTGTCAAAGATGTGAGAACCAGGGAGGATGGAAAAGCAGAATGAGTTCTAGAGGGCTTTGCTTCTGGGCTCTGCGCCAAACTGTGTGTGTGAGGGGGCAGTGAGGTGCCCGGAAGCCTGGACACCTGCCCAGCTGGGCCTCTGTGTTCCCTTGGGAAGAAGAGGGTGTCGACTGTGGCCCTGGAGGCCTGACCTGGGCACCACACCAGGGTCATGTTTGGAAACACAGACCTGGGGGCGCTTGAGAAGCCACCTGTAAATGCTTTCCATTTATGGACTCATCAAATGATGGACTGTTATTCACCATCAGTCTTGGGCCTGCTGTGGGCTGGGCACTGCTGTGGACACCTGGGTCCAACAGTGATCCAGAGAAATCCCCACACTTGCGATGCTTACGTTATAGTAGAGGAGACATACCATCACCCAGTACGTTCGGTGGACAGAGGCTCCATAAGAAAAGTAAAGCAGGTGGAGGGACGTGGGCGACCAGGAGGTGGGGGGGGTGGGGGTTGCTGTTTACACAGGGTGGTCAGGAAGTTCTTTCTGGGGTGGTGATATCTAAGCAGTGACCTGAACAGAGCAGGTGTGGGGAGGTACAGTGGGCACCAAAGTGGTCAAAACAGGGTCTTGAGGTGGGAGTGTGTTTTGCAAGGAGGCCATGAGGCTAGAGCAGGACGTGGAGCGGCCAGGGGGCAGTGGGAAGGAGCAGGTGCCGCAGGAGCCTGTGGATGTGTGAGTGACTAAGGTGCAGAGCATCTGAGCAGACGAGTAACGTGGTGTGAGGAACGTTGTGCGGGAATCCCTCTGGCTTCAGTGGGGAACAGACTGTGGCATCAGGAGCTCAGCCAGGAGAGCATCACACAGCCGGGTTGACGTTGGACCAGGGAGCTGATGAAGTGGCCAGGTCGAGGGGCTTGAAGCTGGAGCAGCGGGGTGTGCCGGTGGATTCAGTGTGCAGCATGAGAAGAAGGACTCCGTGTACTTTTTCCAAAAGAACTGAAGAAAAGGGGAGACGTTTGCAGACACGGGGAAGCCCGGGAAAGGAGTGACCGGGTGGGGCGTGGGGCCAGTGGGAATCAGTTGAGTTTTAGTTTGTCAAAGATGTGAGAACCAGGGAGGATGGAAAAGCAGAATGAGTTCTAGAGGGCTTTGCTTCTGGGCTCTGCGCCAAACTGTGTGTGTGAGGGGGCAGTGAGGTGCCCGGAAGCCTGGACACCTGCCCAGCTGGGCCTCTGTGTTCCCTTGGGAAGAAGAGGGTGTCGACTGTGGCCCTGGAGGCCTGACCTGGGCACCACACCAGGGTCATGTTTGGAAACACAGACCTGGGGGCGCTTGAGAAGCCACCTGTAAATGCTTTCCATTTATGGACTCATCAAATGATGGACTGTTATTCACCATCAGTCTTGGGCCTGCTGTGGGCTGGGCACTGCTGTGGACACCTGGGTCCAACAGTGATCCAGAGAAATCCCCACACTTGCGATGCTTACGTTATAGTAGAGGAGACATACCATCACCCAGTACGTTCGGTGGACAGAGGCTCCATAAGAAAAGTAAAGCAGGTGGAGGGACGTGGGCGACCAGGAGGTGGGGGGGGTGGGGGTTGCTGTTTACACAGGGTGGTCAGGAAGTTCTTTCTGGGGTGGTGATATCTAAGCAGTGACCTGAACAGAGCAGGTGTGGGGAGGTACAGTGGGCACCAAAGTGGTCAAAACAGGGTCTTGAGGTGGGAGTGTGTTTTGCAAGGAGGCCATGAGGCTAGAGCAGGACGTGGAGCGGCCAGGGGGCAGTGGGAAGGAGCAGGTGCCGCAGGAGCCTGTGGATGTGTGAGTGACTAAGGTGCAGAGCATCTGAGCAGACGAGTAACGTGGTGTGAGGAACGTTGTGCGGGAATCCCTCTGGCTTCAGTGGGGAACAGACTGTGGCATCAGGAGCTCAGCCAGGAGAGCATCACACAGCCGGGTTGACGTTGGACCAGGGAGCTGATGAAGTGGCCAGGTCGAGGGGCTTGAAGCTGGAGCAGCGGGGTGTGCCGGTGGATTCAGTGTGCAGCATGAGAAGAAGGACTCCGTGTACTTTTTCCAAAAGAACTGAAGAAAAGGGGAGACGTTTGCAGACACGGGGAAGCCCGGGAAAGGAGTGACCGGGTGGGGCGTGGGGCCAGTGGGAATCAGGAGTTTGATTTTAGGCACATTGGTATCCAAGTGACAGTGCTTAGTAGGTAGTCAGATCTCAATGTGATACTCAGGCAAGAAGTCAGGACTGGAGGTGACCTGAGCCCGTGGCTGGGCACGTGGCCAGACGGAGTGGGCGTTTCCACGTCAACTGAGCTGCCCCCAGAAGTGGCTCTTCCCCTGCAGAAGGCCACCTGTCCGGGAGTCCCATACGTCCTAGTGTAGTGGACACAAACACTTTCATGATGATGGGTTTTTTTGACTGCACCAAGGCTTCATTTGGAAGCCAACTGCAAAAAATAAGTAAAAAAAAATACACTTAATTAAATAATTCTTTCTTGTTCAGTTACCACTTGGAAGAGGTCACAGAAGCTGACGAGGGCTTGACTGCCCTTGGTCACGTGATATACCGCTTTTCAGGATGCCAGGGGTGCTTTTCTTTTGCTTAAAATTGCCTCAAGTCCCGGCTGCATCTTCTGGGAACGAATCTTGGCTGGGGGAAGCAGATACAGAAAAACTGATGTTGGGACAGGGTCTGGTGGGACCCCTTTCCTGTCGTATTTGTTTACACAAATGGGTGATACTATTCATATGCAAAGTTAGGACATGGATGGATTTCAAGGTTCCTTCTAGGCTCTGTGGGTCTGACTCTGAGTCTGGGGTTCTCTTGGGCCCTTGCAGGGGCCTCCCAGCTCCCCTCTCACCCAGAGAAACTCATTCTTCCTGCCCTTCTCTCTCCCAGAAAAAAAGGAATTTGCAGGAATTCTTGTCATCTTCCTTTGGCGACAAAGGAAGATAATCGTTTCTGATTGTTCCTCAGGACTTCAGGTTGCTCCTTTGGTCCCTCTAAATGGGGTTGACGTTGACAAGGCTGTCCGGCCCGTGTTTCGAATTTCAGTTCAGGTGCTAAAAGTGCCTCCCGTTTTCCAATGAAAGGAGAACTCGGGCTGGAGGGAGACCATTTTAGTTCGAAGACTTTTCTGAAACCAGCTGCATTTACTCCTCTGAGCTTGGAACTGTTTCCAGTAAGAAGTAGGTGACAGGCTATCCAAATAGAGAGTCACCTTTTGAAAGCACTCCAGCCCGGCAGTGTCGGGGCTTTGTTGGATCCCGAGTTGCATCTTGAGAGAGGGCAGGCCAGAGCCGGGATTGGGCTCGGTTCCTCCTCCCCTGCTCCTCCCCTCGGCGCACTTTGATCTTTGAAGCATGTCTCATCCTCAGCCAAGTCTGCTAGACCTTTCTCCAAAGCAGGAAAAGGGGAAATATTTTTCCTCTCTGGGGTGGATTTTTATTTATATAAACCCTTAGCAATGGCGGATGGAGCCAAGAGGCCAGCACACGCATCTGGGGAGCCCGGCGAGGGGGAACGACTGAGTGGCGGGAACAGGCAAGGCAGTGGGGTCCCTGTACCCGGGGTCAGCTTTGACCTGGGTCAAAGGTCAGGAGGGGGCGTCTGGGTCCTCCCGTGCTTTTTGCTGGAGGGCCTTAGCACAGCAGCTCAAGCTGAGTCAGCAGCCAATCTATTAACTCCAGATCCCAGCTCCATCCAGTGAGGTAGCTGTGTGTGTGTATGAATGGTCAGTTCACTTTATTTCTTCTGTTGTCCCTAAGAATATAGGGTATGTACAGCCTGAGCCGTCCTCTGAGAGTTTAGCCTCAGAAACGTGACCTTCTCCCAGAGTGTCCTGTTACTGGTTTACGGACACTTGCGTGAACCTGTCTGCACCTTTCTGGACCAGCCCTTGCCCCTTCTCATGGGTAGTGAGTTTTCACCTTTTTATTGAGATAACACTGGTCTGTAACACTGTATCAATTTCCTGTGTGCAACATGGTATGTATACTTCTGCCTACCCTACAGTGTGCTTACCACCCAAACTCAGTTCCCTTCCATCACCGTCCACTTCCTCCTTTTTTATACCCCCGCCCCCGTCCTTTCCCTCCTGAGAACCACTATTCTGTTACCCCCATCGATGTGTTTGTGTTTAGTGTGGTTTGTTCATTTGTTTTTCTTTGTTAGATGTTTACATTCCACGTGAGTGACCTGAGGCAGTTTTTGCCTTTCCTCATCTTATTTCAGGGTGGTGAGGTTTTTAAGCATGCTTCCCATTGCTATGATGGCTTTCTTGTCCTGAAACTACTTCCTTTAAGCTTCATGCGGTGCTTCACGGTTCTGTGTGTCTAGGCTGCAGCATGATTTGTTTTCATAAATCTTGGACGGAGCCGAAAGATAGGCTGTCTTGTTCACGTGATAACACGACTGGTCTGTGGTCTGGGCTTGGCTGTCGTCATTGTGGATTCCCGAAGTCCTGTCTTGTAGACCCCGTGGACTGTCGCCCACCAGGCTGCTGTGTCCGTGGAGTGGTCCGGGCAAGAACACTGCAGTGGGTTACCATTTCCTCCAGGGGATCTTCCCGACCCAAGGTCAGACCCAGGTCTCCTGCCTGGCAGGTAGATTCTTCACCACTCAGCCACCAGGGAAGCCCGTGTCTGGGCTAGTCTGGGTATAGTGAATATCCTGACGACAGCCAGTGTACAGAAAGTTGATATGAAGCAGGCTTTTATTTCACTATTTTTGCTCTCTCCAGACCCAAAGTAAAGTGAGGGCAGGCACCCCAGATTCTGGCAAGCTCCCTGGAGGAACTGTCCTACCTGTGAATAAGTACCAGGGGAGACACCGTCATCAGCTGACCCTGGATGTCAGCGTCTGTGCCTCTTGGAGCCTCACACTTCAAAGGGGAGCCTGCCCCGAGCGTCTCACTGGCATCACGTCCCAGTGCTGGGATGAACACCTGGGGAAGAAACCTCCCTGGGGACTCTCCTTTCAGCAGGAGGAGAGAGTCTAGGCAGAGCAACATCCTGAAATGGGGGAGCAGAGGATGGGGGTCCTGGTTCCATTGCGGGTGATGGAGACAGGGGGTGTCAAGGGGGAATGTCAACGTGCTGAGCGTGGGAAAGCCAGTGGGGAAGCATCGTGGAGAGAGTAGCCTGTGTGCAAATAAACACACACACACACACACACACACACGGTGGGGGGGGGGACCAGGGATATGCATATGAATGATCTGGGAACATACATGTCGGTGAACAACAAAACTCTGTAAAATCTTTAAAATAAAGAAGAAAAAAAAAGACATTTAGGAAGAGGAAATGTACACTTGTGATGTGAGAGAGGAAGATCTGCAAAGAAATTTAGTCAGCAGTTTTTTTTTTTTTTCTCCCTTGGTTGAACTTTCACCAACTGCTTAATCTGAGGTCCCAGCTCTTTTGATCCAGAAAGAACCTTTGTGACATCCATCCGGCAGGTGCCCCAACCAAATGCCATTCTTCTTAGTGGAACATACCTGAGATGCTTAGTCACCTCCCCCTGTCCCTCAAGCAGACAGAAAGCTTTACATAACTAAACGCAAGCATGACATTGAGGACAATCGTCTCCTGTCCAGAACTGGGTTAAACAAGGAAAGACTGGGCTCGTCTGCTCCCAGACGTGGAGTGGTCCGGGCAAGAACACTGCAGTGGGTTACCATTTCCTCCAGGGGCTCTTCCCGACCCAAGGTCAGACCCAGGTCTCCTGCCTGGCAGGTAGATTCTTCACCACTCAGCCACCAGGGAAGCCCGTGGCTGGGCGAGTCTGGGTATAGTGAATATCCTGACGACAGCCAGTGTACAGAAAGTTGATATGAAGCAGGCTTTTATTTCACTATTTTTGCTCTCTCAGACCCAAAGTAAAGTGAGGGCAGGCACCCCAGATTCTGGCAAGCTCCCTGGAGGAACTGTCCTACCTGTGAATAAGTACCAGGGGAGACACCGTCATCAGCTGACCCTGGATGTCAGCGTCTGTGCCTCTTGGAGCCTCACACTTCAAAGGGGAGCCTGCCCCGAGCGTCTCACTGGCATCACGTCCCAGTGCTGGGATGAACACCTGGGGAAGAAACCTCCCTGGGGACTCTCCTTTCAGCAGGAGGAGAGAGGCTAGGCAGAGCAACATCCTGAAATGGGGAGCAGAGGAGGGGGGTCCTGGTTCCATTGCGGGTGATGGAGACAGGGGGTGTCAAGGGGGAATGTCAACGTGCTGAGCGTGGGAAAGCCAGTGGGGAAGCATCGTGGAGAGAGTAGCCTGTGTGCAAATAAACACACACACACACACACACACACACGGTGGGGGGGGGGACCAGGGATATGCATATGAATGATCTGGGAACATACATGTCGGTGAACAACAAAACTCTGTAAAATCTTTAAAATAAAGAAGAAAAAAAAAGACATTTAGGAAGAGGAAATGTACACTTGTGATGTGAGAGAGGAAGATCTGCAAAGAAATTTAGTCAGCAGTTTTTTTTTTTTTCTCCCTTGGTTGAACTTTCACCAACTGCTTAATCTGAGGTCCCAGCTCTTTTGATCCAGAAAGAACCTTTGTGACATCCATCCGGCAGGTGCCCCAACCAAATGCCATTCTTCTTAGTGGAACATACCTGAGATGCTTAGTCACCTCCCCCTGTCCCTCAAGCAGACAGAAAGCTTTACATAACTAAACGCAAGCATGACATTGAGGACAATCGTCTCCTGTCCAGAACTGGGTTAAACAAGGAAAGACTGGGCTCGTCTGCTCCCAGGGGAGCCCTTGACAAAAGGAAAAAACCCAAAGCGTGCGTCATTTGTGCTAGGATTCGGGGATGAGGAGGCTTGGCTTTCGTTGAATTACTCATCAGGGGAGTCTGAGGGCTGCACAGGTTAGCACCGTTTTTATTGAATTGAATGCATCAGAGAAGACATCAGGAGCGTGGTTTTTGTTTTCCCTTCTGCCTGTAACTGTCACCGCTGTCAGCCCCGTGGAGGATGCTGGGAAGAAGCTGAAGTGTTGAAATTTTGTTTGTTCCCTGCAGCCTAGCCTAGTGACAGGCCATGAAAACTCGCTGAATGTCGGTAGGTGAGTTGTACCCATAGTTGAAGGTCATCTCGAAGAACCTCAGCTGACCTGCCTCTTTGTGGCTTGTTGTAGGTTGTCTTCTCTTAATGGTAAGACTTTAGAATTGTCCTTAAAGCTTCAAGGCAGGGCTTCCCTGGTGGTCCAGTGGGTAGGGAGTCCATCTGCCTTGCAGTGTAAAGGGCACTGGTTTGATCCCTGGCCTGGGAAGATCCTACATGCCATGGAGCGACTGGACAGGTGTGTCCAATTATGAGCCAGCGCTCTGGAGCGCATGTGCCCAGGGCCGGTGCTCTGCAGGAAGAGAGGCCACTGCAATGGGAGGCCCACACAGGCCAAAGAATAAAGATGGATGAATATAAATAAATTAAAAAACAATAAAAGAGGTCAAAATTAAAAAAAAAAAAAAAAAAAAGGCTTCAATGCAGAGAAGGGCGTTTTTGCATGATTTTTAAAAAACAAGGTCCCAGCCTAAAAAATCAAAACTGGACTTGAGAATTCAACACATCTTGGAGACAGAAATGCTTTTACCCTGTTAACGTGCCTAGAACTCCATGGGTTTGGACATTAGCATGGCAGGACTATATGGTGAAAATGAAAACACAATTATCACAGTGTCTAATGGTGATATAAGTATTTGCAGCTGCCTTTGGAATCTGTAACTTAGGATGTGTCCAGTTATTAAGTGGTCCTATCAGTTTGACTTATTTCCAGGAGGAACAAATTGAGCCAAAAGCAACGCCAGCAGTTTGGGGGAGCCCTCCAGGAGTCTCAGAGCTCCCCAGGAGTATAGTGTGGCCCTGGGCCGGACAAGAGTTGTAGGCATCCCAGCTACTTCCCTGCGCCCTAGCAGGAAGATGCCTGCTGAATCCAGGGGTGCTCCAGCCAGTTTCCCGGCAGAGTTCAGCAGTAACTCAGGGGACCTTCCCAGAGAGTTTCAGGGGTGCCCTCACCAGCTTTCTCGTTAACTCAGCAGCACCCCAGAGGGGGGCAGCTTTTTTTTTTTTTTTTTTTAAGATTTTATTTATTTATTTATTGGAGGGGGCGGGTTGGGGAGGGAGGGGGCGGGCGGGCCACTTCTCTTGGTCTTTCATTTATCTAGTTTTCATCCATCTTTGTTCTTTGGCCCGTGTGGGCCTCCCATCGCGGTGGCCTCTGTCGTCGCAGAGCACCGGCTCTGGGTGCATGCGCTCCAGAGCTCCGGCTCAGTAATTGGACACATCGGTCCAGCCGCTCCGCGGCACGTGGGATCTTCCCAGGCCAGGGATCGAACCGGCGCCCCTTACACTGCGAGGCGGTGTCCTTACCCACTGGACCACCAGGGAAGCCCAGGGGGGCAGCTTTTCAGGGACTCCAGCTGGTGCCCCCATCTAGCCTCATTCCAGCAGCACGCTCCCCACCTTCCCCCCCAAGACAGGGGAAAATTCCTGGGGAATTTCACCCACACCCGGAGGACAGTGCCAATGGGAGGCCCAGACAGGCCAAAGAAGAAAGATGGATGAAGATAAATAAATAAATAACCAATAAAAGGGCCCAAAAAATTAAAAAAGAAAAAGAACAAAAAGGCTTCAATGCAGAGAAGGGCGTTTTTGCATGATTTTTAAAAAACAAGGTCCCAGCCTAAAAAATCAAAACTGGACTTGAGAATTCAACACATCTTGGAGACAGAAATGCTTTTACCCTGTTAACGTGCCTAGAACTCCATGGGTTTGGACATTAGCATGGCAGGACTATATGGTGAAAATGAAAACACAATTATCACAGTGTCTAATGGTGATATAAGTATTTGCAGCTGCCTTTGGAATCTGTAACTTAGGATGTGTCCAGTTATTAAGTGGTCCTATCAGTTTGACTTATTTCCAGGAGGAACAAATTGAGCCAAAAGCAACGCCAGCAGTTTGGGGGAGCCCTCCAGGAGTCTCAGAGCTCCCCAGGAGTATAGTGTGGCCCTGGGCCGGACAAGAGTTGTAGGCATCCCAGCTACTTCCCTGCGCCCTAGCAGGAAGATGCCTGCTGAATCCAGGGGTGCTCCAGCCAGTTTCCCGGCAGAGTTCAGCAGTAACTCAGGGGACCTTCCCAGAGAGTTTCAGGGGTGCCCTCACCAGCTTTCTCGTTAACTCAGCAGCACCCCAGAGGGGGGCAGCTTTTTTTTTTTTTTTTTTAAGATTTTATTTATTTATTTATTGGAGGAGGCGGGCGGGCCACTTCTCTTGGTCTTTCATTTATCTAGTTTTCATCCATCTTTGTTCTTTGGCCCGTGTGGGCCTCCCATCGCGGTGGCCTCTGTCGTCGCAGAGCACCGGCTCTGGGTGCATGCGCTCCAGAGCTCCGGCTCAGTAATTGGACACATCGGTCCAGCCGCTCCGCGGCACGTGGGATCTTCCCAGGCCAGGGATCGAACCGGCGCCCCTTACACTGCGAGGCGGTGTCCTTACCCACTGGACCACCAGGGAAGCCCAGGGGGGCAGCTTTTCAGGGACTCCAGCTGGTGCCCCCATCTAGCCTCATTCCAGCAGCACGCTCCCCACCTTCCCCCCCAAGACAGGGGAAAATTCCTGGGGAATTTCACCCACACCCGGAGGACAGTGCCAGGCTGGCTTCGGCCAGCTGATGGCAAACTAGCCCAGTGTGGGCAGCCCCGGGCTTCTCCCCGACCCACCCCACCGCACCCGGCCCTCAGGGCCTGACTCTCAGCCTGGCGAGGGCTCCCCCACTGCCAAGCTCTTCCTCCTCCGCTCCTCTCCCTCAGCCTCGGCATATTCTTCAGCATTCTCTTTCCCCTTGGTGGTAAATCCCCTGTAATAGGTTAATAATTATTTATGTGAAACCTTAGTCTGTGGCTTCTGTCTCCTAAATAGGCTGAACCCTAGAGCCAGGTAGTCATAGCCAGAACTGGAACGAAGGCTGGCTAATTCCAGAACCAGACTGCTTTGTACCATTTCTCTGTGACCAGCAGTTTCACATACACTGAGGCAACTGTTGTGATTAGATGGGTTTTTAAAAATTTTTATTAGGAGTATAGTTGATTTACAATATTGTGTTTCAAGTGTACAGCAAAGTGAGTCCATTATACATAGATCCACTCTGTTTTAGATTGTTTTCCCATACAGGGCATTACAGAGTATTGAGTAGAGCTCCCTGTGCTGTTGAGTAGCTCCTTATTAATTATCTCTTTTATATATAATAGTGTGTATATGTCAATCCTGAATTTCCAATTTATCCCTCCCCACTCTCCCTCTCTTGGACAAACAAGCCATAGGTTTGTTTTCTACATCTATGATTCGATTTCTGTTTTGTAAGTAAGTTTCTTTGTATTATTTTTTTTAGATGACACATGTAAGTGAGAGCATATGACGTTGTCTTTCTGTCTGCCTGACTTCACTCTGTATGTCAGCCTCTAGGTCCATCCAGTGTTGCTGCAAATGGCCTTATTTCGTTATTTTTTATGGCTGAGTAATAGTCCATTGCATATATGTGTACCAAATCATCTTATCCACTCCCCTGTCAATGGACATTTAAATTGCTTCTGTGTCTGGGCTGTTGTAAATAGTGCCACGGTGAACTCTGGGGTGTGTGTGGTCTTTTGGAATTACGGTTTCCTCTGGGTATAAGCGCCGGAGTGGGATTGCTGGGTCCTATGATAGTTCTGTGTTTTTAAGGAAATTGCATACTGTTCTCCATCGTGGCTGTACCAATTTGCATTCCCGCCAACATTGTAGGAAGGTTCCCTCTTTCGCCACACGCTCTCCAGCATTTATTGTTTGCAGATTTTTTTGATGATGGCCAGTCTGACTGGTGTGAAGTGATACCTGATTGTAGTTTTTGTTTGTATTTCTCTAATAATTGGTGGCGTTGAGTACCTTTTCGTGTGCTTTTGGCCATCTAGATGTCTTCTTCAGGGAAACATCTATTTAGACTTCCTGCCCACTTTTTGACTGGGTTGTTTTCGGTACTGAGCTGCATGAGCTGTTTGTATATTTTGGAGATTAATCCCTTGTCAGTTGCTTCGTTTGCAGTTCATCACATTGGCCTCCAGGGCATTTGTGCTGGGCTCCTTTCTCCTTTTTATCCTCTAAGCCTTGTGGTCTTTCATTCCTTCTTTCACACCCTCACTCCTCCCTCTACCCACCGGTTCATTTCACAAGTTCAGACACAGAGCCTTGGAGCTGGAGAAAACTCAGAGATGAATAGGCCATTTCCTTAATTACGTTTTTGAGGTGTGGGATAACCCGGCTCACATGGCAGGTACCACAGAATTCACAGCTTCTTGGAAAATTGGTTCTGGTTGTGGCCCCCATTTCTGCCTCCTGTTCTTTCCTCAGGCCTCTTCAGTCACACAACCTCTAGTTACCTGCAAAACCAGCGGTCCCGTGTTTGTTGTTACTTTGTCCACTCAGCAGAACTTGGCACACCTGGTCACCCGCATTTCTTGAGGGGGTCTGTTTTCTTTTGTGAAGCCACGTTCTCCTTCTGCCTTGCAACAGTTCCTGGGTGGCCTCTCTCCTCCCCAGCCTCTCTCCTCCCCAGCCTCTCTACCGGGAGCAGCCAGGCTCTGTCTCTGCTCACTTCCCCTGATGACAGCATTCCCTTTCATCCCTTTACAGGTCCATGTTTGCTGATGCCCTTGAATCTCTATCTTCAGCTTGAACTTTTTTCCCCAAATCCAGGACTGAATGTGTAGTTAATTGCACTTAATATGTATCACCATGTGTGTCTAGCAGTCAAATCTAATTTGGCCAAAACAGAACTCCCAATTTCTCCTCTTCCCACAAACCACCTTCTCTTAAACACCGCCAGCCGCCATCTTCCCAAAGACTTGGAATTATCCTTGGTTATTCTCTGCCCCCCCCCTTGTTTGCAGATTTTTTGATGATGGCCAGTCTGACTGGTGTGAAGTGATACCTGATTGTAGTTTTGTTTGTATTTCTCTAATAATTGGTGGCGTTGAGTACCTTTTCGTGTGCTTTTGGCCATCTAGATGTCTTCTTCAGGGAAACATCTATTTAGACTTCCTGCCCACTTTTTGACTGGGTTGTTTTCGGTACTGAGCTGCATGAGCTGTTTGTATATTTTGGAGATTAATCCCTTGTCAGTTGCTTCGTTTGCAGTTCATCACATTGGCCTCCAGGGCATTTGTGCTGGGCTCCTTTCTCCTTTTTATCCTCTAAGCCTTGTGGTCTTTCATTCCTTCTTTCACACCCTCACTCCTCCCTCTACCCACCGGTTCATTTCACAAGTTCAGACACAGAGCCTTGGAGCTGGAGAAAACTCAGAGATGAATAGGCCATTTCCTTAATTACGTTTTTGAGGTGTGGGATAACCCGGCTCACATGGCAGGTACCACAGAATTCACAGCTTCTTGGAAAATTGGTTCTGGTTGTGGCCCCCATTTCTGCCTCCTGTTCTTTCCTCAGGCCTCTTCAGTCACACAACCTCTAGTTACCTGCAAAACCAGCGGTCCCGTGTTTGTTGTTACTTTGTCCACTCAGCAGAACTTGGCACACCTGGTCACCCGCATTTCTTGAGGGGGTCTGTTTTCTTTTGTGAAGCCACGTTCTCCTTCTGCCTTGCAACAGTTCCTGGGTGGCCTCTCTCCTCCCCAGCCTCTCTCCTCCCCAGCCTCTCTACCGGGAGCAGCCAGGCTCTGTCTCTGCTCACTTCCCCTGATGACAGCATTCCCTTTCATCCCTTTACAGGTCCATGTTTGCTGATGCCCTTGAATCTCTATCTTCAGCTTGAACTTTTTTCCCCAAATCCAGGACTGAATGTGTAGTTAATTGCACTTAATATGTATCACCATGTGTGTCTAGCAGTCAAATCTAATTTGGCCAAAACAGAACTCCCAATTTCTCCTCTTCCCACAAACCACCTTCTCTTAAACACCGCCAGCCGCCATCTTCCCAAAGACTTGGAATTATCCTTGGTTATTCTCTGCCTCTGACCCCCACATCCACTTCCCTGGGCGGCCCTATAGACGGCAGCCCACCAGGATCCTCTGTCCATGGGACTCTCCAGGGGAGAGCAGTGGAGTGGACTGCCCTGCCATTCTCCAGGGGATCTTCCAGACACGGGGATGGAGCCCACGTCTCTTGCACTGGCAGGTTCTTAACAACTAGCACCACCTGGGAACCTGAAGTCCTGCTGACGGCCTGCAAAGCATACAGCTGTCTTTCCATCTCTGTGAGCACCTCTCCAGACCAGGCCTCCACCACCTCTCCCCTGGCCTCCTCTGTGAGCCTCCTCAGGGCTGCTGCCTTTGTTTCCCCATCCGGACACAGCAGCCAGACTGATCTTCTCAGATCAGATGTCCCCATCCCACCTAAAACCGTCCCCATGGCTCCTTACCACTTAGAATCGAGGCCAAACACTTCCCCCTGGTCGGCCGAGGCCCTGTGATCTGAGCCTCATGGCCTTCTTCCTCCTCTTGCCCTGTTTCTCCTTCACCCTATGATCTAGACTCTTCCTTGAGCAGCCAGGCATCTTCCTACTCTTCATGACTCTGCGCTAGGGGGGTCCTCGGCCTGGGACGGCCTTCCCACGGCTGGCTTCTTCTCTTCGTTCAGATTTCAGCCTCCATGTCACCTTGTTGGAGAGGCATCAAGGCCACCCAGTGGCTTACTCTCTCTGTCGTTACCCTGTTTTAATGGTCTGTGTAACACGGTTTTAATTAGTTACACAGTTTGTTTCCTTCTCATCTTCTCCATGACTCTAAGCGCCATGAAATCAGGGGTCTTTATCTTACTCCCCCAGAGTCGGTGGTGCCGCCTGTCCCGCGTATGCTGGCGGTGGGTACGTACCTGTTGAATGAACGGTGAACTCAGTGGCAGAGCCAGGCCTCGGACACGAGATTTGCCCAGGCACTGTGCTGCGAGGAGGCTCGGCGGTGGGGACCTGCCCCTGGGACCGGAGGAGAGCCAGGTCTGCCATGGCGGGTTCAGGGGGAACCCACAGGTGGTGAGAGATCGTTCCTGCTCCGTTTCTCGTGCTCTTGAGTGGGCACAGTGGCGTGCTTTTGTTACGCTTTTATTCACGTAGACCTGATTTACAGTTTATGTTAGTTCCAGGTAGACAGCGTAGTGAGTCATTTTTGCTGATTATACCCCAGTGTATGTTCCTCTGAGACAATGGCTGTAATTCCCTGGATTTACTTATCCTTGTTATCTGGTTCATGTATGCTACTTTGTATCCATTAATCTGGTACTCCTAAACTGTCCCTCCCCCTTCCCTTTGGTAACCGCTGGTTCGTTTTCTATAGCTGTGAATCCGTTCGTTTCGCTCTGTACACTTATTTCTTAGATTCCACATAGAAGTGGTATCTGTCATACAGTATGTGTTTTTCTCTGACTTTTATTTCACTAAGCAAAATATTCTCTAGGTCCATCGATGTTGCTGCCAATAGCAACAGTCCATTCTTTTCTGTGGTCAAGTAATATTCCAGTGTGTGTATATCCTACATCTTCTTGATCCGTTCATCTCCTGATGGGCACTTGGGTTGCTTCCATATCTTACCCATTGTAAATACTGCTGCTATGAAAATTAGGGTGCATGTATTTTTTTCAAATTACTCTTTTCCCAGATACATACTCAGGAGTGGAACTGCTGAATCATAGGGTGGTTCTATTTTTAATTTTTTGAGGAACAACCTCTACATGGTTTCCATAGTGGCTGCACTAATTTACTTTCCCAGTGTATACTTCTCCTGTGGATGTACTTTCCGGGCTCTATTCTAGGACAGGATATCCTTTTCTCTCTCTCTGACCCTCGCCTTCATATAAAAGTGACCGTGGCATCTCCCTTCTTGGCTTTTCTGATAACTCAGTGGCTTGCAGAGTGGGAGCCTTCCTGCTCACTGGTTTCTGAGGATGCTGCCTTCTGAGGATGGTCCCTGAGAGGATGGGAAACAGGTATTTGTGCATTGTTCTGCCTCAGCCAGAGTCGCATTTAATTAGAAGCCAGCAGCGGGCTTTGGGTGGTAGAGGAGTGAACTTTAGAATATTCGAGCTCAAAGAGGCCTCGAAGAAATCTAGATAATTCCTTGTTTAGTAGAACCTATATACCTTCTTATTTTAAAATTTCCAGACTCCTTTTTCTGTCTTAAGGGATGCCCATAACTTCCTGGTTCGGGAAGTGGGTTTCATTTGCACTGGTAAAGACAGGTCTGACGACCCAGACCACAATATTAAAAGCCCCAGAGTGACACATTTTTAGTATTTGGCATAATGTACCAATATTTGTGAATTCTGAGGATTAGCAGAAAAGAGAAGCGCTCATGTCACTTATCTCCTATTATTTGAAGGGAAATCATAATAATGGTGTCCTCCCCAGCGGGAAAACAACTGATGAGAGTTTGCTAGCATTTTAACGCCAGAAATCTTGAGGCAGAGTAATTAATAGCTTTTCAAAACTTTAATGGGCACAGGGAGGCTATGTAGCCTCAGTAGATGCAGTGGTCTGCTCATGTGGCAACATTTCTGCTTCTTCAGGAAGTCTGGATAAAGACCGTGCATGCATAGAAGATTGCCATCCTAGGAGAAAGCACCAACATTGAAAGCCGGCATCTCCCTTCACTGTGCAGCCTGCTTAGTCTTTTTCTTAATTGACTCAAGCATAAAAATAAATTACCCAAGGACATTTAATGTTGAATGACCCATTTCACTCTATTTGTGTTCCTTATCCCTTTGCTTCTAATGAGACTATAGCTTTCACATAGAAATATCAGTTTCAGCTTTTAATGACTGCAGAGAACTCTGTCTTCTGAATTGTGTCATACTTTTTAATCATTGCCCTTTGTTGCATATTTGAGACGGTTACCAAGTTTTCACTGTTTTATAAATAGTGTTGCTATGAGCAATCATTGTATAATTTTTCTTAGTAAGAAAGACCCATTCCTGGAAGCAAATTCCTAAAAATGGAAATATACCAGGTCACATGTATATTTCTCTTTACTCTATTAGTAACATTTTCTGTAAATATACTTTTCTTTGGTGGCTTCTGCCAATTTTGGATTTTATCCTTTTATTAGCTTTTGCTAGTCAGGACAGATGCATCATAAATCTAAAATGTCCACATTTCCAGGTTTTTTTCAGTCCTACAGATCAGTATTAGACTGTCCTTCTTCTCCATTCTCTAGTATCTCACCGTCTCCTTAACAGTGCCCACCACACGGTACACAGCCTTTTTTTTTTTTTTTTTTGGTGCACCTGACTTTCTCCAGTGCCTAAACCCTCTTCACCAGAGGTCTCATCAGAAACTCCAGTATCCCTGTCTCTCCTCACACCGTAAGATCTCCTAATTAGGCACTCATGCTCAACGAAGGGCTCTGCTTTTGTCTGAAACTCAAGTTTGTGTTTTGGAAGTTGGAGCCGATTAGCTTCTATTTCCATAGCCAACACATTAAGAAACACTCTTTGTATTATTGATTTGTTCCTCCCCAGCGGAAAACAACTGATGAGAGTTTGCTAGCATTTTAACGCCAGAAATCTTGAGGCAGAGTAATTAATAGCTTTTCAAAACTTTAATGGGCACAGGGAGGCTATGTAGCCTCAGTAGATGCAGTGGTCTGCTCATGTGGCAACATTTCTGCTTCTTCAGGAAGTCTGGATAAAGACCGTGCATGCATAGAAGATTGCCATCCTAGGAGAAAGCACCAACATTGAAAGCCGGCATCTCCCTTCACTGTGCAGCCTGCTTAGTCTTTTTCTTAATTGACTCAAGCATAAAAATAAATTACCCAAGGACATTTAATGTTGAATGACCCATTTCACTCTATTTGTGTTCCTTATCCCTTTGCTTCTAATGAGACTATAGCTTTCACATAGAAATATCAGTTTCAGCTTTTAATGACTGCAGAGAACTCTGTCTTCTGAATTGTGTCATACTTTTTAATCATTTCCCCTTTGTTGCATATTTGAGACGGTTACCAAGTTTTCACTGTTTTATAAATAGTGTTGCTATGAGCAATCATTGTATAATTTTTCTTAGTAAGAAAGACCCATTCCTGGAAGCAAATTCCTAAAAATGGAAATATACCAGGTCACATGTATATTTCTCTTTACTCTATTAGTAACATTTTCTGTAAATATACTTTTCTTTGGTGGCTTCTGCCAATTTTGGATTTTATCCTTTTATTAGCTTTTGCTAGTCAGGACAGATGCATCATAAATCTAAAATGTCCACATTTCCAGGTTTTTTTCAGTCCTACAGATCAGTATTAGACTGTCCTTCTTCTCCATTCTCTAGTATCTCACCGTCTCCTTAACAGTGCCCACCACACGGTACACAGCCTTTTTTTTTTTTTTTTTTTGGTGCACCTGACTTTCTCCAGTGCCTAAACCCTCTTCACCAGAGGTCTCATCAGAAACTCCAGTATCCCTGTCTCTCCTCACACCGTAAGATCTCCCTAATTAGGCACTCATGCTCAACGAAGGGCTCTGCTTTTGTCTGAAACTCAAGTTTGTGTTTTGGAAGTTGGAGCCGATTAGCTTCTATTTCCATAGCCAACACATTAAGAAACACTCTTTGTATTATTGATTTGTTGTTGTTGAGAGGAAAAGGCTATTTTTCTTACTTTCTTAAGGTAGCCACTGGGCACGTTTCTTCAGCCCTCAGAATCCTGGCCCCGTACAGTGGCTTGTTTGTATGCACACAAGTCCTGGAGCTCGTGAGCGATTCTGTTTCTTACTCCGTCTTTCACAGTGTCAAGTGAGTTTCTCGTGTGCATGAAATTTCCCCGGGGCCTTCAGCTTTCCTGCTGCTGCAAGGGCTGGCGCACTGCTGGGGTAGGACCCAACCAAAACCAGTCACCTAACCTTTGCGATTCTGGAAATCTCAGGCGGGGGATGGGGCATAAAGCTCTTGGTTTAAAGAAACTGATAGCTGACGCTTAATAGTCAACTTTAAGTTTCTCAGATTCTCTGGCAAACTGGCCTTCTCACCAAAACCTACAGTACCCCCAGCAAGGAAGCCAGCCATGCAGGAACCCGAGGCTGGGATGGGGGCTTATCTGCATTTGTTTTCCTCGACTCTCAGGCAGCTGCAGGCAGAAGGAACTGAACCTGTGTGAAATTTCCAACCAGGAGAGAGTTCTTGGGGAAAGCCAGAGGTCCCCAGTCTGGGTTCAAGCCTTGGGAGTAACCTTGGGACAGAAAGTAGAGATTGAAAACATCGGGTGAGGAAGCAGGGGAGGGTGGCCCAGGACCTGGGCTGTTAACAGGCCTGAGTAGTTCAGAGCATCCTTTTGGATAGCATAAAATAAATCTAAAATGTCCACATTTCCAGGTTTTTCAGTCCTACAGATCAGTATTAGACTGTCCTTCTTCTCCATTCTCTAGTATCTCACCGTCTCCTTAACAGTGCCCACCACACGGTACACAGCCTTTTTTTTTTTTTTTTTTTGGTGCACCTGACTTTCTCCAGTGCCTAAACCCTCTTCACCAGAGGTCTCATCAGAAACTCCAGTATCCCTGTCTCTCCTCACACCGTAAGATCTCCCTAATTAGGCACTCATGCTCAACGAAGGGCTCTGCTTTTGTCTGAAACTCAAGTTTGTGTTTTGGAAGTTGGAGCCGATTAGCTTCTATTTCCATAGCCAACACATTAAGAAACACTCTTTGTATTATTGATTTGTTGTTGTTGAGAGGAAAAGGCTATTTTTCTTACTTTCTTAAGGTAGCCACTGGGCACGTTTCTTCAGCCCTCAGAATCCTGGCCCCGTACAGTGGCTTGTTTGTATGCACACAAGTCCTGGAGCTCGTGAGCGATTCTGTTTCTTACTCCGTCTTTCACAGTGTCAAGTGAGTTTCTCGTGTGCATGAAATTTCCCGGTGCCTTCAGCTTTCCTGCTGCTGCAAGGGCTGGCGCACTGCTGGGGTAGGACCCAACCAAAACCAGTCACCTAACCTTTGCGATTCTGGAAATCTCAGGCGGGGGATGGGGCATAAAGCTCTTGGTTTAAAGAAACTGATAGCTGACGCTTAATAGTCAACTTTAAGTTTCTCAGATTCTCTGGCAAACTGGCCTTCTCACCAAAACCTACAGTACCCCCAGCAAGGAAGCCAGCCATGCAGGAACCCGAGGCTGGGATGGGGGCTTATCTGCATTTGTTTTCCTCGACTCTCAGGCAGCTGCAGGCAGAAGGAACTGAACCTGTGTGAAATTTCCAACCAGGAGAGAGTTCTTGGGGAAAGCCAGAGGTCCCCAGTCTGGGTTCAAGCCTTGGGAGTAACCTTGGGACAGAAAGTAGAGATTGAAAACATCGGGTGAGGAAGCAGGGGAGGGTGGCCCAGGACCTGGGCTGTTAACAGGCCTGAGTAGTTCAGAGCATCCTTTTGGGACAGTCCTGGCCCCATGGCGGGTGATGGGTGGGTTGGTTTAAAGCTCTTTGAGGGACTTGGAGCAAATCTGTTAAACTCAGGGAGCTTCTGACTCATAAAGTGGTTATTTGGTCTGGATGGCTTCCAGGTCTCGGTCTGGTGCAACACACTCTTTCCTTTGGTTCACTTTATGACTCCGAGAGTATTTAATGTTTGTGTTTAATTTTCTCTTTTTTTACTTTGAGATCCTTTCCTAGCTGGTGTCAGACCACATCTGTGTCTCCATGATACAAGCTAATGATGCTAAATTAACTTTTGTAGTCATTTGGTGTTTATATGAGTTTGGTTAAGGAACTCAAATTACATTCCATTCATACAGTGCAAAGCCATGTATAATGTTCAAACCAGGAAACAGTTGTCTTTCATAAGGGTACACATATGTCAATACTTTAGTTCATTATTGAATAATAGCATTTTTGGATTACTTCTCTAGGAAAGATGTGTTCTAGACAGGGGTAAGAGCCCCAGAGATGGGTTCCCAAGGTCCCATTCCCAGGTCAGCCCCTGCCTAACCTTGACTCTGGGTACGTCACATAGCCTCTGTGCATATTAGCTTCCTCTTTTGCAAAATGAGGATAAAACCTTACAGTCACATCGTTAAGATGTACATTGAAAGCCCTCTGTTCAGTGCTGGCATGTGGGCACGCTGTAGCCATGTGAGCTTTGCTGAAGGTGAGACGTGTAGGTATATGGTATGTTGAGGCAAAGCATTTTTGGTTTGCGTCCTCGCATGCTGGTGTAAACTCTGGCTCGTGAGAATTTCAGGTCAGTGATGGCCGCCATGGAGCCGGTGTTCTATTTGCAGTGGCGTCCTTCCCTGGCTGGCGTATGTTTTGTCTCTTTGGTTTATTTACTTTCTAAGGAGAAGCAGGGGAATGTAGCACCACCGTCTGCCAAAATCCATTTTTTTGAATTCTCTGAGCGAGAGCATCATGCTGGCTATGAACACAGAGAAAAGGCAGGGTGCTCCTGGGTATGTGGACGGTGGGGAGGAAGGCATCCCTGTTCTTAGGGATTTGATGATGTGGTTGGAGAGATTGTGTCCAGGGTGGACAGAGCACACAGATTTCCTCTGGGGCCTGCGGTAATCCAGTGAGTGAATTCATCTGTGTTTACTAGCCCCCATGACTCATCAGGGAGCATTGTGCAGGTCCTTTCAAACCTGCACTCACACCTACCCAGGAAATCCTCTCACCAGCTTGAAGCTGGGCTGTTTACCTTGATAACACACCTTTAGTCGGCTGCCCTTCCAGATCATTAATGCGGGGCTTTGTTGCAAGGCTGCTGCAAATCCCATCTGCCCAGATCCTAATTACCAACGCCTCCTTGGCAGCTCTGCCTCTCTGGGGCTCCAGGGATCCTGGCTCAATTTGCCACAACGTCTAGATAAAGATCTCTGGAGCCCATCTATGGAAAGACGGGTGAGGGAAATAGTGGCAGATGCTGTCTTTGTCTGGAACGGTGACCTCCCCGCCATTACCGTTAGAACATTCTCCATGGTGATGCCAGCAAGCCACTGAGGACAGAGCCTGTTCTGCCCTGATCGATCATTTGTTCTCTGACTCCCTCTCCTTCCTACCTGCCCTGCTCTCCTCACCCCCAAGTGCTGGATTCCTCTCTAAGATGGATCATTTGTGTTTGTTTTTTCAAGCAACCTATCACAACCATATTGTGTGGCATGCAGGATCTTAGTTCCCTGACCAGGGCTTGAGCCTGCGCCCCCTGCAGTGGAAGCATAGAGTCGTAAACACTAGACCACCGGGGAAAGCCCAAGGTGGACCCGTTTCTGAAGGCAAGTCTCACTTATTAACGCGCGTTTTTCTCTCTCTGCCTGTAGGGGAGCTGCTGAGTCAGCCCAGACCGGAAGGAGTGGCAGAGATCATTTGCCCCAAGAACGGCAGCGAGCGAGTGAATGTTGCCTTGGTTTACCCGCCCACACCGACTGTGATCAGCCCGTGTTCCAAGTGAGTTCTGAACCCGTAGCCCCTGACCCGCACTCTTGAGCCTGCCTCAGTCATTGTTAAGAATAAAATGCCAAGTTAAAGTACTTTTCATCAAACTTTGAAAAGCCCTCCTCCCAGAGCATACATAATTGTATGGGTGAGAGCAAAACCATAGCTTCTATAACACACTAGGAACGTTTGTTTTTTGTTATTTGTGATTTATTTTTTTTTGCTTTTGCTGATAAAAGAGTATTATAAAGAGCTTTCTTGAGATATTATTTACATATTATACAGTTCACTTGTTCGTTTAAAGAATAGGATTTTTTTTTTTTTAGTGTATTTGCAGGTATATGCAACCAAAAAGAGCAATTTTTGTCATCTTAATGGGGAGTCTAAATTCTGCCACTGCTTCAGAAAGCAGTGAGAGCTCATTAAATAAGAAAAGCTGTAGAAAGTCGTAGACCCTTTTCCTCGGTGGGTCTACGATTCTCTATATCAATCCTGACAATCAGAGGCTGTGTCATTTGCTCCCACCCTCCCCCAAATGGACTTAAAGACACAGAATGCTCCTCTGTGAACTAACTTTTGGACACAATGTTAGCATTAAACTCAGGGGATGAATTTAAACTCATCTGTTTGGTTTTTTTCTGTAGTATGAAGGCCACTTTTAAACTGAGATGATATCCCTTTCTATTGCAAAATTTGAAAAGCAGCAGTCCCTGGTCATCTTCTGGGTGATATGAGCAAAGGATTCATGAAGGAAATTTCCATTTTTCTTAGTTGAGCATACAGATTCTCCCCCCGCCCCCTCCCCATATCTAAGCTTTTGTATGAGGAGGTTAGAAAGTTCACACTGGAGAATGGTGGCCTGTGATGCATCCTGAGAATCTTGCTATCGGGATGCACTCTGGAAAGCTGGTGGGACAGGAGCTCCTGTCTCTAGTCCTCCCAAGCATCAGCTTTCCTGCCCTTGGTAAGCGCTCTGCAGAGCGGGGGTCCGCAGGGGCCTTTTCCATCCATTATTAGCAGCTGCCCCTTCTCTCTAAAGCTGATGACTCATTAGAACATTTCCATTGCTGGAAAACATCGCTGAACACCCAAGGGGAACTCTCCTCTCAGGCTCTTCTCGTCAGAATGTTAACATGTACACAGTTGATTCATCACTGATAACCCTGTGAAACCTAGCAAGTGCTTCTTAGGACTGCATAGTAACCAAGCAGGAACATTCCACGGCTTTTCTTATTTAATAAACATTCCCCCGTCCTGATCATAGCAAACAAAAATGTTACCCTTCTTTGAATTGGTGTCCGCTGATCACTTTCTTACAGGTAGAGTGAGGAAAAGGGATCTTAAAGAAACAGCAGGGTCTGGGATGGAGGGAAATGATTGCACTGGTGTAGATTTTTCTGAGCTGGGAGAGACGTACCCTAATGTTTTGTCATAGCTACATGGCATTTAATCGGCGAGACAGAGGTCAGAGTTAGAATATCCATTCGGACAGAAACCACGGTGGCACTGAGCCGGCTTTATCGGCGTCCTCCTACAGGCTCCTTATTGTCCTGCAGAAACAGGACTTTTGTACCAGCCTGCAGAAATGCTATCAGCTCTTCTCTCACCCAGTGTCTCACACCTGAAATGAACAAGCAGCTTCAAGTCTTGTGTAATCAGAGCCTCATGGCCTGAGACATCGAGATGCTGGAAGGGATACTTTTAGGGGCTGAACTGCTTTTGACCCAGCTCTCTGTGAATAATTTTGTTCTGAAATGGATTTTTTTTTTTCTTAAAAAAAGGTCTCATACAATGGATGGCAGGTTTAGAGAGTAACTGTCATTTCTCAATGAAGGAATATCCTGGAGAACAAAATCCAAACCAACGGGCCCTGCCCGACCCAGGGGACGCTCTGATTTACAAGTGGATGGCAGGGTACTGGACGTGGGAGGTCTGGGGACCCATGAGGACCGCTGTCCCAGCAGGTGGTCCTTAGGTCCGCACAGCTTGGGTCTGAGAGTGAGACCCGGGGCCTCGGCGGGCAGTGGATACGGGGAGACTGGAGCTGGGGTTTTGCAACTCCAGCTCCAGTTAACTTAGGCAAGTCACCAGAGCATGACCTTTTATGGCTCTCTCATCCCCTGAAATGCAGGCTGATGGTCAAGATCAGACTTTCTTGATCAGGCACTTGTGTCCCAGTTTCCGGGGCCAGGCCCTAGTCTCTAAGAAACAAGAGTCACCCAGATGATCGTCCTGTGCCAGACATTCCACTCACCGAGGTCCCATCCATGGCCCCCAGGTGGCCAGCAGGTCTCACCTTCAGGAGGAATTCTTCATAATTATGTCAGGACAATAAGCACCAACCAGAACCATCCCAAGAAAGCCAGAATAATCAGTCACGCTCCTCTTAGGTCATTGATCCAGATCTGACGGTGGTTTCTACAGGAGGCATTGCCACCTCTTGGATAGTCCACCCCTCTCCTCTCCTTTATAGGTCAAATGAGACTGGTCATTAATGACCGGGCTTGGACCATGTGTAAATGAACAGCGCTCCTCTGAGCTTTACAAGCAAAAACCGCGGAGGACTATTATTTGCTTGGATCTTCCTTATGAAGTCCAAGCCTTATCATTGTCTAAAATTTCAAGGTGTTCTGTTCCCCTACAGAGAGAGATTAAAGCGTAAGTAGTGATTAAAGAGGGACTTACTCCCATAATTTCCTTGGGTGATAGTGACGCCTCTACCAGCATGTCACTGGGAAGAGGGCGCACGAATTGAGTGACATGCCTGTCCTCTTGCTCGTCCCCCTCCAGGGAGAAGCCACCGGAGCGACTCCTTGACCCCTGTGCTCATTACCAGATAGAAGTACGAGTCATTTCTGTGCCTCGGTGATCCTGGGCTGATTTCAGCACCTGCCTCTGAGATGAGATCAGAGTTCATTCAGGAGCAGATGTGCTAGCTTGCTTTGAAAAATTCTGACCTCCTAAAGGATATGGATTCTGTCTGATACCTTTTTTAAAGAAGCCTTTTATGGGTGTACTTTCGTGTCATAAAGGGGCCTATTCGATGATGGTTCATACGTCCGCAGGGTTGGGCAGCCATCATCAGAGGTGTCATCGAACATTTTCATCAGTTGAGAGAGAAATTCCAGGCCCACATGTGGCCACCTGTGCCTACTACAACACCTGGTCCCAGGCAGAAAATAAACATTTTCAGTGCCACTTTCAGTCATGGCTTTGCTCTCCAAAACAGCTTTGTGAGTTTTAAAGAAATTCTTAGGAACACTTGCCCCTGCCCAGTGTAGTTGAAAAGCAGGGAACTGACTTGCTCCCCCACTGCCAGCCCTGCTGGACTCAACAGGAGAAGGGAAATGGTGTTTCTTGGAAGGGAATCAGCCTCCTTCAGAACCTTTTTTTTAAGTATTGGTAGCAGTATTTCAGGTCCACCGGAATTCTTCATAATTATGTCAGGACAATAAGCACCAACCAGAACCATCCCAAGAAAGCCAGAATAATCAGTCACGCTCCTCTTAGGTCATTGATCCAGATCTGACGGTGGTTTCTACAGGAGGCATTGCCACCTCTTGGATAGTCCACCCCTCTCCTCTCCTTTATAGGTCAAATGAGACTGGTCATTAATGACCGGCTTCGACCATGTGTAAATGAACAGCGCTCCTCTGAGCTTTACAAGCAAAAACCGCGGAGGACTATTATTTGCTTGGATCTTCCTTATGAAGTCCAAGCCTTATCATTGTCTAAAATTTCAAGGTGTTCTGTTCCCCTACAGAGAGAGATTAAAGCGTAAGTAGTGATTAAAGAGGGACTTACTCCCATAATTTCCTTGGGTGATAGTGACGCCTCTACCAGCATGTCACTGGGAAGAGGGCGCACGAATTGAGTGACATGCCTGTCCTCTTGCTCGTCCCCCTCCAGGGAGAAGCCACCGGAGCGACTCCTTGACCCCTGTGCTCATTACCAGATAGAAGTACGAGTCATTTCTGTGCCTCGGTGATCCTGGGCTGATTTCAGCACCTGCCTCTGAGATGAGATCAGAGTTCATTCAGGAGCAGATGTGCTAGCTTGCTTTGAAAAATTCTGACCTCCTAAAGGATATGGATTCTGTCTGATACCTTTTTTAAAGAAGCCTTTTATGGGTGTACTTTCGTGTCATAAAGGGGCCTATTCGATGATGGTTCATACGTCCGCAGGGTTGGGCAGCCATCATCAGAGGTGTCATCGAACATTTTCATCAGTTGAGAGAGAATTCCAGGCCCACATGTGGCCACCTGTGCCTACTACAACACCTGGTCCCAGGCAGAAAATAAACATTTTCAGTGCCACTTTCAGTCATGGCTTTGCTCTCCAAAACAGCTTTGTGAGTTTTAAAGAAATTCTTAGGAACACTTGCCCCTGCCCAGTGTAGTTGAAAAGCAGGGAACTGACTTGCTCCCCCACTGCCAGCCCTGCTGGACTCAACAGGAGAAGGGAAATGGTGTTTCTTGGAAGGGAATCAGCCTCCTTCAGAACCTTTTTTTTTTTTAAGTATTGGTAGCAGTATTTTAAAACACTGACTTAGTTTTCTAGAGCAGTTTTAGGTTCACGGTAAAACTAGGCAGTGGTATGGAACGATTCCGTAAACCCCCCGCCACACTCACAGCCGCCCCGCTGTCGGCCTCCCCTCCCCAGAGCAGAACATCTGCCGGAGGCGGTGCACCTGCCCCGACACCCGCTTCTCACCCGAAGTCCACACTTTAGATGAGGGGTCACTCTTGGTGTGGTACATTTCAGGGGTTGGACAAATGGAGAATGATACGCAAGCCAGCCTTCCAGTATCACACACAATATGTTCGCTGCCCTACAAATCCTCTGTGCTCCCCTATTTATCCCTGCCTTGTCCAGTCTTAACCCTTGGCAACCAGTGATCTTTTTATATTTTTTAGCTTTACTGGGGTTTAATTGATGAAAAGTAAGATACTTAAAAGGTACATAGTGATTTGCTGTCCATATGCCATGTGGGAGGATTCCCATCACCTAGTTAATTGACACATCCATCCCTCACGTTTACCCTTCAGACCTTCTGAGAGGCAACTGAGCTGACCTTTCATCTGGGTACTGAGCCTTGGATTTTAGGGATCAGAAGGGAGCAAAATTATACTTTCAATGGGGAAAGCAAGGAGAAAGTGGAAGGATAATATCTTTTAAATTTATTTTTAAATTTTTTATCTCTGAATTCTTGTCTCCATTCTATTGCTCGACAGGCTGAGACACTGAAAACCCCCATTTGGAAGGGAGGTGTGAATTTCTTTGGGGAAATGGCAGCTTGCTGTTTGCCTTTTTTTGCCTTTGCTGTTTAGTATTTTTAGATACCTTGGAATTTTTCTCATTTCCAAAGAGATTTCCCTCATTTATCAAAGTATATATTCTGAGAAACCACCATTTAACTTAGTTTATCTGCTGATTTTCTAAGATGGGGTTTAGCCAGTTAGCTAGGAAAATGTTTTGCCTTAAGACATGCGAGGGATCCATACAATAGGTGGAGACAAGATGGCAGAGGCGACCAATGTGCACTCACTTTATCTCAAGAAAACACCAAAATCACAAACAAAAAACCCCACAAAACTGGAATCTACCAAAAAAGATCTCCTAGATCCAAAGACAATAGCCACAACAAGATGGTAGAAGGACACTATTGCAATACCGTCAAATCCCTTACCGGCCCAGGTCAGTGACTCACCAAAGTGGAAAATAATTATAGCACAGAGCTTCTCCCACAGGGTGAAAGTCTGTGGCCCGCATTGGGTTCCACAGCCTGGGGCTCTGGCATCTGGGGGAGGAGCTCCGAGAGCATCGGGCTTTGAAGACCAGTGGGGTTTGGTCACAGGAATTCCACAGGACTGGGAGAAACAAACTCCACTCGTGGAGGGTGCCCACAAGGTCTGGTGTGCACTTGGATTCAGGGCAGAAAAGCAGTGACCTCACAAGAGCCTGGGCCAGGCCTGCCTGCTGGTAGTGGAGGGTCTCCTGCGGAGGTGGGGATGGAGCACTGGCAGAGGTAGTTCAAGGGAGGTAGTTCAGGGGAGTACTCATTGGCAGGAGCCCTCCTGGAGGCTGCCATTTTTTCACCAACACTGATGCTTCCCAGCAGCCTAGAGGCTCAAGGGCTGGGATGCCTCAAGCCAGACAACCAGAGAGGTGGGAACACAGCCCCACCCATCTGCAGGCAGGCTGCCTTAAGTCTTCCTGAGCCTACAGCTGCCGGCCTCTCCCCTTAGGCCAGCTACATCCACCACGAGGCAGAAGCAAGAACTACAACTCTGCAGCCTGCAGAAAGAAAACCACAAAGAAAAAGAGCAGAGAAATATGTCCCAGGTGAAAGACCAAGATAAAACCCCAGAAGAGCAACTAAGTAGAGATAGGCAGTCTACCTCAAAATGAATTTAGAGTAATGACAGTAAAGACGATCCAAGATCTTGTAAAAAGAATGGAGACACAGGTAGAAAAGACACAAGAAATGTTTAACAAAGAGCAGAGCTTTCCTGATGGCTCAGTGGAAAAAACCCACCTGCAATGCAGGAGATGTGGGTTTGTTTCCTGGGTCAGGAAAATCCCCTGGGCTAGGAAATGGCAATCCACTCTAGTGCTCTTGCCTAGAAAAATCCCACATACAGAGGAGCCCGGAAGACTACAGTCCACAGGGTCGCAAACTGTTTTGCCTTAAGACATGCAATCAACGGTGGAGACAAGATGGCAGAGGCGACCAATGTGCACTCACTTTATCTCAAGAAAACACCAAAATCACAAACAAAAAACCCCACAAAACTGGAATCTACCAAAAAAGATCTCCTAGATCCAAAGACAATAGCCACAACAAGATGGTAGAAGGACACTATTGCAATACCGTCAAATCCCTTACCGGCCCAGGTCAGTGACTCACCAAAGTGGAAAATAATTATAGCACAGAGCTTCTCCCACAGGGTGAAAGTCTGTGGCCCGCATTGGGTTCCACAGCCTGGGGCTCTGGCATCTGGGGGAGGAGCTCCGAGAGCATCGGGCTTTGAAGACCAGTGGGGTTTGGTCACAGGAATTCCACAGGACTGGGAGAAACAAACTCCACTCGTGGAGGGTGCCCACAAGGTCTGGTGTGCACTTGGATTCAGGGCAGAAAAGCAGTGACCTCACAAGAGCCTGGGCCAGGCCTGCCTGCTGGTAGTGGAGGGTCTCCTGCGGAGGTGGGGATGGAGCACTGGCAGAGGTAGTTCAAGGGAGGTAGTTCAGGGGAGTACTCATTGGCAGGAGCCCTCCTGGAGGCTGCCATTTTTTCACCAACACTGATGCTTCCCAGCAGCCTAGAGGCTCAAGGGCTGGGATGCCTCAAGCCAGACAACCAGAGAGGTGGGAACACAGCCCCACCCATCTGCAGGCAGGCTGCCTTAAGTCTTCCTGAGCCTACAGCTGCCGGCCTCTCCCCTTAGGCCAGCTACATCCACCACGAGGCAGAAGCAAGAACTACAACTCTGCAGCCTGCAGAAAGAAAACCACAAAGAAAAAGAGCAGAGAAATATGTCCCAGGTGAAAGACCAAGATAAAACCCCAGAAGAGCAACTAAGTAGAGATAGGCAGTCTACCTCAAAATGAATTTAGAGTAATGACAGTAAAGACGATCCAAGATCTTGTAAAAAGAATGGAGACACAGGTAGAAAAGACACAAGAAATGTTTAACAAAGAGCAGAGCTTTCCTGATGGCTCAGTGGAAAAAACCCACCTGCAATGCAGGAGATGTGGGTTTGTTTCCTGGGTCAGGAAAATCCCCTGGGCTAGGAAATGGCAATCCACTCTAGTGCTCTTGCCTAGAAAAATCCCACATACAGAGGAGCCCGGAAGACTACAGTCCACAGGGTCGCAAACAAGTCAGACACAAGTGAACAACTAAAGAACAACAAAGAAGATCTAAATCACGAAAAGAAATGAACAATAACTAAAATGAAAAATACAGTAAATCCCCTACATACAAACCGCTGAGTTGTGAACATTAAAAGATGTGAACATCTTCTGTTCACACTCATGTAAGTGAGTTCGCCTGTCTGGCGGACATTGTCAGGTGTGTGCATCCTCTATGAGTGGCTGCGCTTTAGGCTACAGACTGTGTACAGGGCAGTAGGGCAGTGTCTTTATTTGAAACGAGATCTGCAAGAGGATGACTCCACTGAACTCCTTCTTGTGCAACACAGAGAGCTCCCCATGAAGACCTGGTGGAACAGGAAGTCCAGAGAAAGGATGAAGAGAAACAAGAGAAAGGAGTAACTGAGGAAGCAAAGATTGACAACACAGGAAAAGACAAGGGGATTTTCCTTACTTGAAGAGGCATGGTGAGTTTTTAAGGCCCAGGACTCGAACATAGAATGGAATGTGAAGATTGTAGCAGCGTTCACAATGCAATCCGGTGGTAAGAGAAAACAATGCATTTCCTCTAGGATCAGGAACAAGACAAGGATGTCCACTCTCGCCACTCTTACTCAACATAGTTATGGAAGTCCTAGCCATGGCAATCAGAGAAGAAATGAAATGAATCCAACTAGGAAAAGAAGCAAAACTGTCACTATTTGAGTACGACATGATACTACACAGAGAAAATCCTAAAGGTGCTACCAGAAAACTACTGAAGCTCATCAGTGGCGTTGGTAAAGTTGCAGGATACAAATAAATTGGGAGTTTGAGATTGACATATACACCCTACTATATTTAAAATAGCTAACAAGAACCTGTTATATACAGCACAGGGAGCCCTACCCAGTGTTCTGTAATAACCTAAATGGGAAAAGAATTTGAAAGAGAATCAATATATGGATATGTAAAACTGAATTACTTATCCTTTATACCTGAAACATGATATTGTAAATCAACTACAGTCCAATACAAAATAAAAACGATTCATGAAAAAAATACTGGAATGCAACTTACATTCTTCCATGCAGTCCCCTGATAAACTACTCCTGATAATAAAAGATAAGGCTCACATTGCATTTCAAGCTTGGATTATCACACATATATACTGGAGCATTCCAGTTTGAGTCAGATCCCAGCTACTTACTGTTTGCAAATATTCTCGAATGTAGAATGGTTACTTTGCATAGGAATTTTGGCAGTTTACATTGCTAAGATAGAAGGAGACCAATTCAAATAAGCCTTTTGTTTAAAAAAAAAAAAAAATGTAGGCTGAAGATTGGGTGGCCTTTATCTCACCGAGTAGGCAAAGTATGATTAACTGCACTCAGATCAGTTAGTGTGGATGTGATTAAAAACCTTTTTTTTTTTGGTAAGGAATGGATGAATTTGGCTGAATCACAGTGGAGAATTATTCACTGATCTCAGGGTGGGGATGGGATGGGATTTCACAGGGAAAGGAGGCTTAAATGTGGAGGTGGCCTGTGGAGTGTGTTGCACTAATTTGCACTGATTTGTTGTGTTCTCTGTAAGGAGTGAGACAGCTCCCTGCCTTGTAACTTTCACAGGCTGGGAGGAGCAGTGTTTCTTTGATCACTCAGTCTCCCACCAGCCCCATTGATACTGGAATTTGTTCCCTCTCTGCTCAGGTATCTCCATACTTTCTTGGACAATTAAGTGGAAAAGATAGTGCTTCTTTCCCTAATGCCATCATTTTACTGTACCCAATCTGTGACTTTAGGAGCACCCGTTTTAAGGGTAAGTCTCTGGGAAGCAGAGAGGTGTCTTAACTAGGTAAGGCCTTCGTAAGGACTCGGGAGAGTTCAGGGGAAAGAGGCGGAGGATGGTTTGGGATGGGCGCTTGAAGAATATAAGCTATATTTAAAATAGCTAACAAGAACCTGTTATATACAGCACAGGGAGCCCTACCCAGTGTTCTGTAATAACCTAAATGGGAAAAGAATTTGAAAGAGAATCAATATATGGATATGTAAAACTGAATTACTTATCCTTTATACCTGAAACATGATATTGTAAATCAACTACAGTCCAATACAAAATAAAAACGATTCATGAAAAAAATACTGGAATGCAACTTACATTCTTCCATGCAGTCCCCTGATAAACTACTCCTGATAATAAAAGATAAGGCTCACATTGCATTTCAAGCTTGGATTATCACACATATATACTGGAGCATTCCAGTTTGAGTCAGATCCCAGCTACTTACTGTTTGCAAATATTCTCGAATGTAGAATGGTTACTTTGCATAGGAATTTTGGCAGTTTACATTGCTAAGATAGAAGGAGACCAATTCAAATAAGCCTTTTGTTTAAAAAAAAAAAAAAATGTAGGCTGAAGATTGGGTGGCCTTTATCTCACCGAGTAGGCAAAGTATGATTAACTGCACTCAGATCAGTTAGTGTGGATGTGATTAAAAACCTTTTTTTTTTTTGGTAAGGAATGGATGAATTTGGCTGAATCACAGTGGAGAATTATTCACTGATCTCAGGGTGGGGATGGGATGGGATTTCACAGGGAAAGGAGGCTTAAATGTGGAGGTGGCCTGTGGAGTGTGTTGCACTAATTTGCACTGATTTGTTGTGTTCTCTGTAAGGAGTGAGACAGCTCCCTGCCTTGTAACTTTCACAGGCTGGGAGGAGCAGTGTTTCTTTGATCACTCAGTCTCCCACCAGCCCCATTGATACTGGAATTTGTTCCCTCTCTGCTCAGGTATCTCCATACTTTCTTGGACAATTAAGTGGAAAAGATAGTGCTTCTTTCCCTAATGCCATCATTTTTACTGTACCCAATCTGTGACTTTAGGAGCACCCGTTTTTAAGGGTAAGTCTCTGGGAAGCAGAGAGGGTGTCTTAACTAGGTAAGGCCTTCGTAAGGACTCGGGAGAGTTCAGGGGGAAAGAGGGCGGGAGGATGGTTTGGGATGAGGAGATTCCATACAGCAGGACGCTTGAAGAATATAAGTCTTTTATCCAGAATCAGGATGAATTGGGGATTCAAGAGCACGACTAGATTCCTTTGCCCAATTGACTATAATGCATCTAGCAGATGTAACTTTAGATCCTTTTTGGAAAAAAAAAAAATCATTTAAAAAGCAACTCACGTGACATAAGATAAAGCTCATGTTGGTTAACAAAGCAAATAGCTTTTTTTAAGCAGTGTTGGTATTGACTTTCTCTAGGCAGCTTGGCGGGCTCCTGAGTTTGAATCCTGGTGGTGCAGTGACCGGTCACAACAGCACCATCCCCGGGGGAGGGGGGTCGTTCTGTGCCTTTAGAGACCGTGCAGGGGAAGCATGGAGCATTATTCCTTACCCAGAGTAAGTACCGTTCTGTCAGCCCAGCCGCTGTCATGTCTGCTAGCGATATTAGTATGTATGCCATGGATGACATAGAAAAGGACTCATGAAAACAATTTCAGAATCCAAATAAAAGACACGAGTCAGATCCACTCACTGACTTATCTAGATCTGTTTTACGTATTCATTGAGGTGCCTGTGCACGGCAGGGGACAGTGCTGGCCCGCCATCCGGTCCACCCTGAGAAGGGGTCAAGGCAAAGTACACATAGATCTGTGTATGAGGCCACTTGCAGCTACTCAGTCCCATCAGTATCCTAATCGTGCGTTCCTGGAATAAAGACAGGAGGGATCCTTCCTTTCATCCTGTCAGGGCCTGAAAAGTGTGGATTCGATGAGACAACCCATCAGGAAAGGATTGCTGGGGAGAAGACAGTTTATTATAGTTCCTTAGAGGTGGGGCATGCCGGGTGAGGGGGGAGTTGGGGGCAGGGAGGGAAGGTGGGAGGGCCTGCGGTGGGGTTTTCCCTCTCTGCTCAGGTATCTCCATACTTTCTTGGACAATTAAGTGGAAAAGATAGTGCTTCTTTCCCTAATGCCATCATTTTTACTGTACCCAATCTGTGACTTTAGGAGCACCCGTTTTTAAGGGTAAGTCTCTGGGAAGCAGAGAGGGTGTCTTAACTAGGTAAGGCCTTCGTAAGGACTCGGGAGAGTTCAGGGGGAAAGAGGGCGGGAGGATGGTTTGGGATGAGGAGATTCCATACAGCAGGACGCTTGAAGAATATAAGTCTTTTATCCAGAATCAGGATGAATTGGGGATTCAAGAGCACGACTAGATTCCTTTGCCCAATTGACTATAATGCATCTAGCAGATGTAACTTTAGATCCTTTTTGGAAAAAAAAAAAAATCATTTAAAAAGCAACTCACGTGACATAAGATAAAGCTCATGTTGGTTAACAAAGCAAATAGCTTTTTTTAAGCAGTGTTGGTATTGACTTTCTCTAGGCAGCTTGGCGGGCTCCTGAGTTTGAATCCTGGTGGTGCAGTGACCGGTCACAACAGCACCATCCCCGGGGGAGGGGGGTCGTTCTGTGCCTTTAGAGACCGTGCAGGGGAAGCATGGAGCATTATTCCTTACCCAGAGTAAGTACCGTTCTGTCAGCCCAGCCGCTGTCATGTCTGCTAGCGATATTAGTATGTATGCCATGGATGACATAGAAAAGGACTCATGAAAACAATTTCAGAATCCAAATAAAGACACGAGTCAGATCCACTCACTGACTTATCTAGATCTGTTTTACGTATTCATTGAGGTGCCTGTGCACGGCAGGGGACAGTGCTGGCCCGCCATCCGGTCCACCCTGAGAAGGGGTCAAGGCAAAGTACACATAGATCTGTGTATGAGGCCACTTGCAGCTACTCAGTCCCATCAGTATCCTAATCGTGCGTTCCTGGAATAAAGACAGGAGGGATCCTTCCTTTCATCCTGTCAGGGCCTGAAAAGTGTGGATTCGATGAGACAACCCATCAGGAAAGGATTGCTGGGGAGAAGACAGTTTATTATAGTTCCTTAGAGGTGGGGCATGCCGGGTGAGGGGGGAGTTGGGGGGCAGGGAGGGAAGGTGGGAGGGCCTGCGGTGGGGTTTCTGTGGAAAGGCACTGGCAAGGCCGGGGGCAGGTGTAGACAGGCCAGTTGGCCTGTTCCCTCGGGCACTGGGGCATAAAGACAGCCCCAGGCGTGTGGAGCCTGGCCCAGGAGTGATTAGGGAAGGTGGATAGTGGCCCGGAGTGGGGCGCCCAATAAAGGGCGTGGTCAGGGGTGTGGACCCTGGATCCTCTGGTGTGGCTTGGAGAAGCACCCTCACATTTGGGCTGGTGACTCTCTCTGGGGGCGAGCTGGCCGGCGCGGGCAGAGGCTGTCTCTCCAGGGCAAGCAAAGCATCAGAGGCCAGGAAAGAGCTGCCCGAGCTCCTGAGTACCCCGAGTGCCCTGCTGCATCCCAGGAAGGGCAGGTCCTGCAACCGGCGAGGACCTCCCTCCAGCTGGGGGCCTCAGTTTTCATCGTCCTACCCAACAGCTCCTGAGAGGTTCTGTGGGCTCCCCAGGGGTTTCCTGTGTCCTCCGCCCCAGAGCTCTTCACCATCCAGGCCACCTGTCCCGGGGACGGCCCCGCTCTGCACTCTACCAGGCTGGGAGTCTTCCACTCAACATTCCTCTCCCTCCTCGCATATGCAAGGCAGCTGTCCACTGAGTCCTGTTACCCTACCTGGTCAGTGCGTCTTTTTTTAAGAAATTATTTCCATTTATTCAACCGCCCAAGTTTATTCACAAAACGTTCCCGCATCAGCGTGTCTTGAGTGACTGAACTCGGCCATGGAGCTCTCTCTTTGGTCATTGCTTTCCTATAGGTCCTTCTGTCTCTGCCAAGATCCCTGTGAGTATCCTAACCTGCCTCCTCCTTGCTGGTCTCTTTGTCCTCAAAACCAGAACAGTCATTCAGTAATCAGACCCCTATCACTTCGCTCCCTATTGAAAAGCCTTGACTGGCTTCCTGGGGATTATGGGTCAAAAACCCTGGGAATGACCCACAAGGGTTCCCAGTCGGACCCCAGCCACCCCTCTGACATCTGACGCTCCCTTCCTGTGAAGGGTCAGCCACACCTGGCCTCTGGTCGGCTCTCGGTCCACGGCCAGCCACCACCCCTTCTACCTGAACATCACCTGTCGGCCCTAACACCCAAGCCACGTGTCCCCTCCCCTGAGAATCCGTCCTCAGTCTTCCTAACTGTCTTCAGCCCCTGGTTCCTTCTCATCTCCTGAATGCTTCTCCTCCGTCCCTCTTAAAGGAACCATCTCAGAGTAGATTGGCTGCTTTTTGCCTGAGGCTTTTGCATGACATCTTATTCCTCCTTCATTCAGCAGGTCTTTGTTGAGTATTTGCCCTGCCCTAGGCCACTGTGCCTAATGGCAGAAAGTAAAGAGGAACTAAAGAGTACCGTTGATGAGGGTGAAAAGGGGGAGTGAAAAGGCAGGCTTAGAACATAACATTCAAAAAACTAAGATCACGCCATCTGGTCCCATCACTTCATGGCAAACAGAAGGGGAAAAAGTGGAAGCAGTGACAGATCTTATTTTCTTAGGCTCCCAAATCACTGCTGATGGTGACTGCAGCCATGAAATTATAAGATGCTTGCTCCTTAGGGGAAAAGCTACGACAAATCCAGACAGCGTATTAAAAGCAGAGACATCGCTTTGCTGACAAAGGTGCATACAGTTAAAGCTATGGTTTTTCCAGTAGTCATATACAGAGGGTTGGACCATAAAGAAGCCTGAGCATTGAAGAATTGATGCTTTTGAATTGCGGTGTTGGAGAAAACCACTGAGAGTACCTTGGACAGCAAGGAGATCGAACCAGTCAGTCCTAAGGAAATCACCCTTGAATATTCACGGGAAAGTCTGATGCTAAAGCTGTAATACTTTGGCCACCTGGTGCTAAGAACCAGCTCTCTGGAAAAGACTGTGAGGCTGGGAAAGATTGAGGACAGGAGCAGAGGGACAGCTTGTATCCAGACCCCCCCCAAAGTCATTCAGTAATCAGACCCCTATCACTGCTCCCTATTGAGAAGCCTTGACTGGCTTCCTGGGGATTATGGGTCAAAAACCCTGGGAATGACCCACAAGGGTTCCCAGTCGGACCCCAGCCACCCCTCTGACATCTGACGCTCCCTTCCTGTGAAGGGTCAGCCACACCTGGCCTCTGGTCGGCTCTCGGTCCACGGCCAGCCACCACCCCTTCTACCTGAACATCACCTGTCGGCCCTAACACCCAAGCCACGTGTCCCCTCCCCTGAGAATCCGTCCTCAGTCTTCCTAACTGTCTTCAGCCCCTGGTTCCTTCTCATCTCCTGAATGCTTCTCCTCCGTCCCTCTTAAAGGAACCATCTCAGAGTAGATTGGCTGCTTTTTGCCTGAGGCTTTTGCATGACATCTTATTCCTCCTTCATTCAGCAGGTCTTTGTTGAGTATTTGCCCTGCCCTAGGCCACTGTGCCTAATGGCAGAAAGTAAAGAGGAACTAAAGAGTACCGTTGATGAGGGTGAAAAGGGGGAGTGAAAAGGCAGGCTTAGAACATAACATTCAAAAAACTAAGATCACGCCATCTGGTCCCATCACTTCATGGCAAACAGAAGGGGAAAAAGTGGAAGCAGTGACAGATCTTATTTTCTTAGGCTCCCAAATCACTGCTGATGGTGACTGCAGCCATGAAATTATAAGATGCTTGCTCCTTAGGGGAAAAGCTACGACAAATCCAGACAGCGTATTAAAAGCAGAGACATCGCTTTGCTGACAAAGGTGCATACAGTTAAAGCTATGGTTTTTCCAGTAGTCATATACAGAGGGTTGGACCATAAAGAAGCCTGAGCATTGAAGAATTGATGCTTTTGAATTGCGGTGTTGGAGAAAACCACTGAGAGTACCTTGGACAGCAAGGAGATCGAACCAGTCAGTCCTAAGGAAATCACCCTTGAATATTCACGGGAAAGTCTGATGCTAAAGCTGTAATACTTTGGCCACCTGGTGCTAAGAACCAGCTCTCTGGAAAAGACTGTGAGGCTGGGAAAGATTGAGGACAGGAGCAGAGGGGGGCGACAGATGAGATGGTTGGATGGCATCAGTGACTCAGTGGGCATGAGTTTGAGCAAACTCCAGGAGACAGTGAAGGACAAGGAAGCTTGGCGGGCTGCCGTCCACGGGGTCGCCAGCAGTCAGACGCAACTGAGCGAATGAACAACAAACCACTGTGCCAGTGTTGACAGTACGGAAATAACTGCGAATCTAAGAATCAAATCAAGAATTTAACCACCTCCTTGGGGAGAATGGGAACCAAAGACACAACCAGAGAAACCCATGCCTCATTCCAGCTAAAACATGATACCTGCAACGACAGGTGTATCGACGAAGTCCTGTGGACACAGAGAAGAAAGAACCCTGCCCGAGAATGGGGAGGAGCCCCAGGAGGTAGCATTTGAGGTGAATCTTGATGGATGAGGGCAGGTTTGGGAAGGAAGAGCAGGGAGAGGCTGGGCGGGTTAGTGAGGGACAGCTTGTCTCTCTCCATATCTACCCAAACAAGAGAACTGATAGCCATGTGGAAAAACGTTCAAACCAGGTTTCCTTTCCTCCCCTGAACGCTGGAATATTCCCTCTAGGTGCCCTTGATGACGTATCCTTGTGTTTGTCAGTCTCACGAGTGGCTCAGGGGAGCAGGAGGCCAGACACAACTGTCGGCGTTTCCCAGGGTTTGTTGGATTCAGTGAGAAAAAACACAACAGGGCAGCTCGTGAAATGAAATGAAGCCAGAACTCCCTGCACAGAGCAAGCTGCTCGGCTGGAGGGGTGTTTCACCCTGCTGTCCTCTTTACACTTACATTTATGGTAACTTGATTTTGAGGCAGTTTTCAAAACCTTCTCTGCCGGGACGTTGGCTGTATTAACAGACCTTCCGAAAGTCCCCGTGGCTCAGTGCCACAGAAACGTGAAACTGCCCCAAGGGCCCCAAATACTCCCGCCTTGCTTCTCTCTGTCAGGCATTCCTCGGAGTCAGATAACCCTCTTTAAAGGCCTGGCTCTGCTGCTCGCTGGTGTGTGCCCTGGGGGACAGTGTCTAACCTCTCGGAACCTTCACTTCCTTCTTGGTGAAGGCAGAGCCGGCCTCCTAGAGCCTTATGAGTTAAGGATGAATCAAATAATGCCCTACAGTAGAAGGCTGCCATTTCTGGTGTGTAGGAAGTCCTTAGTGAATGGAAAGTACCTGTTTTTGGTGATGTTATTAATATTATGCTCAGCCTATTCTCATGTGGGCTAGACAGATGTCTTAGGTAGATACTAAATTATCAGTTTCCAGAAAGTTAGGCAGCGTCGAGAGAGAGATGCCGAGGCCTTCCCTGGCGGTCCAGGGGTTAGGACTCCACACTCCCACTGCAGGGGGCTCAGGTTCGATGCCTGGTCAGGGAACTAGATCCCACATGCTACAACTAAGACCAGATGCAGCCACGTAAATATGTTTTTAAAAGAGAGATGCAGTGTGAAAGGTGGGGGAAGCAGATCATGACCCCTTTCTATCTTTGTATGTTTTATTAATACTACATGTTGCCAAGACACTGATAAAAACATCGTGTTGTGTGTCATTCTATGAAAGCTAAAATAAGGGATGGAAGCATTTGACATGTTTTCATCAAACCATTCTGTCTACATTGAAGGCCACTTTGTTTACGTAACTGATGTTACTGCAGTTTCGTCATTTTCTGTTCATCCAGCCCCAGCATTTAGTTGGACAGTCTTTAAGGGAAGTCATACTTTTGAATCCTGACTGTCACCCATTCTCACTTCTTAGTGTATAGTCCTGCTTGCAGAGAGTCATGTAGGGTGTCTGTGTGTGTGTTTAGAAAGGGAACTGCTGTGTTTAGAGGTGAGGGTTCTCCGTTAGGTGGTGAAATTACTGTGGATTAGGCAGTTACGGCTAATGCATCTAGTTCTTGCTTTATGTCTTCATGTTACAGACAGAGATGTTTGGCTAGGTTACTGGTACAAAGCCTCTTTGGGGGAACATGAATTACCTGCATTTACAATTTTATACAGAGCTCTCTAAAATGGTTGGGAAGAAAAACATGATTACTATATCCCGTGTTTAAGGAACCCTCTTTAAAGGCCTGGCTCTGCTGCTCGCTGGTGTGTGCCCTGGGGGACAGTGTCTAACCTCTCGGAACCTTCACTTCCTTCTTGGTGAAGGCAGAGCCGGCCTCCTAGAGCCTTATGAGTTAAGGATGAATCAAATAATGCCCTACAGTAGAAGGCTGCCATTTCTGGTGTGTAGGAAGTCCTTAGTGAATGGAAAGTACCTGTTTTTGGTGATGTTATTAATATTATGCTCAGCCTATTCTCATGTGGGCTAGACAGATGTCTTAGGTAGATACTAAATTATCAGTTTCCAGAAAGTTAGGCAGCGTCGAGAGAGAGATGCCGAGGCCTTCCCTGGCGGTCCAGGGGTTAGGACTCCACACTCCCACTGCAGGGGGCTCAGGTTCGATGCCTGGTCAGGGAACTAGATCCCACATGCTACAACTAAGACCAGATGCAGCCACGTAAATATGTTTTTAAAAGAGAGATGCAGTGTGAAAGGTGGGGGAAGCAGATCATGACCCCTTTCTATCTTTGTATGTTTTATTAATACTACATGTTGCCAAGACACTGATAAAAACATCGTGTTGTGTGTCATTCTATGAAAGCTAAAATAAGGGATGGAAGCATTTGACATGTTTTCATCAAACCATTCTGTCTACATTGAAGGCCACTTTGTTTACGTAACTGATGTTACTGCAGTTTCGTCATTTTCTGTTCATCCAGCCCCAGCATTTAGTTGGACAGTCTTTAAGGGAAGTCATACTTTTGAATCCTGACTGTCACCCATTCTCACTTCTTAGTGTATAGTCCTGCTTGCAGAGAGTCATGTAGGGTGTCTGTGTGTGTGTTTAGAAAGGGAACTGCTGTGTTTAGAGGTGAGGGTTCTCCGTTAGGTGGTGAAATTACTGTGGATTAGGCAGTTACGGCTAATGCATCTAGTTCTTGCTTTATGTCTTCATGTTACAGACAGAGATGTTTGGCTAGGTTACTGGTACAAAGCCTCTTTGGGGGAACATGAATTACCTGCATTTACAATTTTATACAGAGCTCTCTAAAAGTAGACAGGAAACTCTGTGGCAAAGTAATAATAATAAAAACCATCATCCCTGTTGTTCTTAAAATTGAGAATATCCTCTCCTCCTTCCATGGCTCAGTTCTGTACTTTCTTCTCCTCTACCCACACAGGAAGAACGTTGGCGAAAAGCACAGGAACCAGTGACTCCTACAGCTCTGGGACTTCCATGGAGAAAACAGCATCCCTGTGTCCCTGCACCGTCTTCTGTCCCCGGCAAGCCCTCCACACTTCCTGGCGTGTTCCGTGACTTTGAGTGCATGTGTGTTCAGGGTGCTTCCATGGTGGAGGCACACCTGGCCTGTAGATGAGATGGGGGGAGCTGGCGGGGGGAAGGATGGGAGAGAATATGGAGCAAATGTGTTACAACCTGAACCTCAGAACTGTGATCCTCCAAGGAGAGCGCTACTTGAAGACAAGAAACAAAATAAAGTCGAATGGCTTCTCAGGGATTTCTGTTTTCCGTGCACATATAAGCCATAAGTTCAGTACAGGTGGCAGTATTTAGAGCACTCAGATTTCAGTTCTGTTCAATGTGAAAGAGGGATCGACCGACCATTCATGGCTGTTCCATAACTAGTGTAAAATAATGTATATGTTTATCTTTATTTTTATAATATGCAAATACATTTAAATTTATACAGTCTGAAGCTTCTAGCATTAGTTAACACTGGGTGCAATATTCTGACGAGAACTGTGCCAACATGGGGTTGATTTCTTATTTTAGCATCAGACCTTTTGTTTATTCTTTATTCTTTAATCCTTTGCAGATTTAAAAAAAACAAAAAAGATACCTGTCCCTCTGCTCCTGCCTGGCTGGTTCCTAGAGGTTGACAATAATCAGCGAGAATTTTAAACATGCATTTCAAGCAAGAGCCTCTCCCCTCCTTTTCAATAAGATCGCTGGTCACTGGGTCACATGGAGGCCTAGGGATTAAGATTCTTCAGGGGAGAGGGATGAAGGGTCCACACAGCCAAGGAAAAATGGAATCTTGCAATAGCTTCAAATAATCAGGAGTCAGCTCTGAAGCCTGTAAAGAGCTCTGCTAATAAATCCTGCTCCCTTCTCCCCAACCCCCACCGCCCCCTAGAACACAGTCTGAAATTGAGCAGAGCTCTCAGGAAGCTGGTGTCAGACCATCAGATAGTGAGTTGCCTAGTTGGAGAGCATAAGCCCACGTTGGTTATTTATAAATACAGAGCCTCGGATTGGATGGTCTACTGCCAAGACCTAGTAAAACCTGGGTTTTAAAATCTCCATGACATTAAAACCTACAAAGCCAACCAACCAAACTACTCTTTCCTCCCAGCCTCCTTCTGGTCGGGTGGTGGGGTGGGCAGGGGGAGAACAGCCTCTGCAGTAGTCACATTTTCTCTGAGGAGTATGCACGCCTCTGTTTACATCTGCCTCCTCTGCGTGATGATTGAAAATGTCTAAAACTGTTTCTTTCTGGTGTAAGGCGGCAAGGAACGCTAGTCAGCGGTATTACTCTTTTACTTTTTCTAGAAAGTGTTGACTCTTAGATGCCATCATGTACGATGTCTCTACGTATTTAAAATAAAAATAACAAAGCAGCAAGTGGCTGCATTGAAGAAAAAAAAAAAATCACGAATCAATTGTTGTAGATGACTTTGGGCCCCAGGAGTTAACTTGAGGAACTCCAGAACCTCCTGGTGAAACAAGCATGATGTCTTAGAATCATAAAATCAAATGGGATCAGACTCGTTCCACATTTTAATACTTAAATATGACACCTCCAATTTGCAATTCATCTTCTTTTGGAACAGGCACAAGATTCACCTTGTTAATCCATTTGTCACAGCTCTCCCGTGCGTGTGTGCACGTGTGTGTGTCTGCATGTATAAGTGTAAACCGAATGGTCACATTTACTTGCTTTATGGACCACTGAATTGTTGGGCATGCATTTTTCCCATTGGCACAAGATAGTTCTTCCACTGTCTAATGAACCAACTTTGACCAGATAAAGACTGGTAAAGTGACTTCAGGCTAACTCCCCAGGGGACCACACTTAATGAAAAAAAAAAAAACAACATGCTCCCCTGGGTGATATGCCCTGCCAAGTGTCTGCTCTCATGATGAAAATGGATGCCCATGTTCTTAGTATCTGCTCTTGTCAGACAAGTGATGTTTTCCGCTGTCACCTGAACCTTAGAGAAGCAGTGTAAGAGGAAATCGTGGTGTCTCCTGTATTCTAGCCAAAGGGTCACCCTGATCATGTGGCCAAAAGCAACTCTAGACATGCTGGAGAACTCACTCTGGGGGGCGGGGGGAGGGTTGAAGATCAGAACACACTCTGCTCTGTAGGATTTTTCTTCATCCTTTGCAGGAAGTTCCATTTTCTCATTCAACACCTGGGAAGACAGTCCGGGAGGCCAGCAGGCAGGTCACTGAGCAGGACCGGGTCGTCCCTGCCTCGAAGACCGCCGCCCTCTGAGTTTGTTATGGTTTCTATTCCTGCATCTTGCGGTATCCAGACCACTTCCTGGAATTGTAAATGCGCTGCCAGAATAAATGTTGTTCCCCCTTCCAAGGGAAAAAAAAAAAAAAACCCGACAGTTCTCCTATTTGACGGTTGTGCGTTGGAGTCCTGTTGAATGAATAAAATGGAAAGGGCTTGGTGTCGTTCCTGATGGGGTGTGTGTGCTTTCCTGATGCCACAGGTTGTGAACTGTAATTGTGGTTTCCTATTTAATGGTCATAACCAGGCAGAAGTTTGGAAAGAAACTTCAAAAAAGTTTAATAAAAAAAAAAAAAAAAAAAAAACAAAGAAATGGCAAAGCAGTTATATTTCCAGAGTTATTTCTCTCTGTTTTTGTTTCAGTTTTATCAGGTAGAAAATCACTATACTCTGTTTTTAGTCTTAAGTGAGTTTTGAGCCACAGGAGGCTCCGGTTGGGGCCCGAGTTCCCGGGAAGGAAATGGAAGAGCCTCTGGTTCAGGCTCTGCCCTCTGGGGGACCACCGGCTGCCTCTTAGAGCCTTTTCTCGGCGATCTGCTGGGCTCCTCCCAAAGCTCATGAAATGATGGCAGGTGTGCGCGTTCCCCTCCCTGGCCTGTCTTTGCCCCGGGGGACTAGATTTGCTGGCTAAAGGAGCTGACCCTTGGGTACTGGGTCAGAGACTTCTGTTCACCCTGTTTCCGGTGTTCACCCTGTTTCCGGTGTTTTTTTTTTTTTTTTAAGAAAAGGACCGTTGAGATAAAGGTAAGGAAAGGAAAAGCCATGTGGCTGCTTCTTGAGGAAGCAACATCCTTTAGAGAAGGACCCAGTGCAGACAAACCCTGCCCTGAGGTGCCGGGACTTTGGGGGCACATGGAAAAAGGGAGGGTCTCATTGTGAGACTCCTGAGCAGGTGTGTAGGATCACTGGGTTCCCTGAAGTCAAGTCTCCCTCTGCCAGTGGAAAAGTGGAACCACGTGATCAGAATTAGGTTAGGGAAGCACCCCAATCTTCACAGCAGCCAAGACGTGGAAACAACCTAAATGTCCATCCACAGAGGAATGGATAGAGAAGATGTGGTATACATATGCAATGGAATATTACTCAGTCGTAAAAAGGGAATGAATTAATGCCATTTGCAGCAATACGAATTGACCCAGAGATGATCATACTAAGTGAAGTATGCCTGAGAAAGACAACTATCATGATATCACCTAGATGTGGAATCTAATAGAAATGATACAAATGAACTTATTTATAAAACAGAGACAGGGACTTCCCTGGTAATCTTGTGGCTAATACTCTGTGATCCCAATATCGGGGGCCTGAGGTCAATCCTTGGTCAGGGAACTAAATCCCATATGCCACAACTAAAGGATCCCGCGTGCCGCAACTAAGAGCCCACATGAGACTGAGATCTATAGCTCAGCTAAGAGCTACAACTAAGACTGCACACAGACAAGTAAATATTCTCATGAAAAAACAAACCAGACTCTCAGATCTCAAAATCAAACTTATGGTTACAAAGGGGAAGTATGGGGGGAAGTGATAAACTAGGAGATTTGGGTTAACATATATGCATTACTATATACAAAGGAACTAATAAAGACCTACTGTAGCACAAGGAATTCAACTCAGTATTCTCTAATAACCTATGTGATAAAAGAATCTGAAAAAGAATGGAAATATATATATACATATATATATACACATATATATATGCACACATGTTATTTATATATATATATATGTATAACTGACTCACTTTACAGCTGAAACTTGTGTAACATTATAAATCAATATACTCCAATTATTTTTTTTAAAAAAGGAGTAAGGAAATGAGGCGTTCCCCCCGTGGACAGACTGGCTCTTACAGCTATGTCCAGGTAAAGCAAAGTCCTCGGATTCAATGCCACCGCTAACCCTCCTGAGCTGGAAAGAACACAGGGAGTGTAATCCACCACTCTGGGCCTCATTTTTCTTTGCCCATAAGCTTGGTGTTCTTGACACTTCCTTGAGTAGGTTACAGATAAGCAAACACCCCCAGTGACGATTAGAAATGCATTATTCATCACATGAATAATGTGATGAATATGAATATTCCCTCCCAAGGCTATTTCTCCTATTGTGCGCTTTTGGAAGTAGATTCCTGCTTTGCTTTGAACACTCAGTGTCCCACAAATGGTGGACTCAAAAGCTCAGGGTTTCCCTTGCCCACGACAGGTACCCGGCAGTCCTGGAAGAAGGAAGAATATCACCGGGCAGAACTAGCATGGTACCCCTTGTAGGGAGGGGTGTGGAGTTATTGGAAGAGGTTTAGAAAGCATGTGACCCTTTAAGATTTGGGTTTGAATGCATGAGGAAATTCATCAGGTATTAGAAGCCCTAGTTGAATATTTAAGCTCAAGTAAGAAATATCTTCTTCAGGGACTCCAGTGGTTAAGAATTCACCTGCCAAGGCAGGAGACATGGGTTTGATCCCAGGTCTGGGAAGACCCCACATGCCGCAGGGCCACCAGGCCCTGCACCACAACTAGAGCCTGTACTTTAGAACCTGGGGGCCTCAACTACTGAAGCCTGGGTGCCCTAGAGCCAGTGCTCCGCAACAAGGGAGGCCACAGCAATGCGAAGCCAGGGCATTGCGACAAGAGAAAGTCCACGTGCAACAATGAAGACCCAGCTCAGTCGAAAATAAACATTAAAAAAAAGAGAGAAAGAAACAACTTCATCTCTAGACACAGCAAACAATTTAGCACAAAGTGAGTTTCATTCTAAACACAAAGACGAACTCAGTCTTTCCCAAACTGCTCCATGGAGCGTTGGTGTCTCCTGAGGTACTAAGAAGTGCTATTTTAGGAAGGTTTGGAGAGTAAGTCTGAGAAAGTGCATTCTATAAAGCTTAACCCAATTTTTGTTGCAGGATTCAGAACCATTCAGACGCCAAGGTACATGGTGAGTGACCAGAGGCGGGCAGAAGGCACTTCCACAGGTGTCGGAGGGTAGGAGGACGGCTGTGGACATTCTCTAAAACCACCCTTCCCAAGATACAGGACGTCTGCTCCCAGCCAGACCAGGGGCACCTGGCGAGGCAGATGCAGCCTGAGCCAACAGAGAGTCACTTCTCTGGGAGGCAGGATTGCAGAGTGGTTAAGAACACCCCACATGGCTCAGCAGGAGAAGAACCCGCCCGCAAAGCAGGAGACCTGGTGTGATCCCTAAGTCAGGAAGATCCCTGGAGAAGGAAATGGCCACCCACTCCAGTATTCTTGCCTGGACAATCCCGCGGACAGAGGAGCTGGGGGGCTACAGTCGATGGGGTCACAAAGAGTTGGCTAGGGCTGGACCACCAAGCATGCAAAAGCACCCCTTCCAGAGCACCTGCCTCTGTCTGGATCCTCTGCCATCCAGTTCCCTCTGCGTCCATGTCCTCACGTGTGAAATGGAGCAAACCATCCACCCCACACAGCTGAGATGAACAGCCAATGAGATTGCATGTGAAAGGACTTGGGACAGTGCCTAGTATGAGCCTCAAACACAGCTCAGGTTTTCCTATTCACATGCAGGTTTCTCCCTCTTTTTTTTTTTTTTTTTTTACCAGCAAAGCTGTCTTAAACTCTGTGTCCTTGACAATATCTAACTAGAATTTTTAATGGTATTTGTCTTCATCATATTCACTAGTGGATTACTCTCACTTGTGACAAAACATTTGCTTCAAAAATGAATGCATTTAGGGACTTCCTTGGTGGTCCAGTGGCTAATACTCCCAAGTTCCCAGTGCAGGGGGGCCGGGTTCAGGCCCTGATCAGAGAACTAGATCCCACACGCCATCTCTAGACACAGCAAACAATTTAGCACAAAGTGAGTTTCATTCTAAACACAAAGACGAACTCAGTCTTTCCCAAACTGCTCCATGGAGCGTTGGTGTCTCCTGAGGTACTAAGAAGTGCTATTTTAGGAAGGTTTGGAGAGTAAGTCTGAGAAAGTGCATTCTATAAAGCTTAACCCAATTTTTGTTGCAGGATTCAGAACCATTCAGACGCCAAGGTACATGGTGAGTGACCAGAGGCGGGCAGAAGGCACTTCCACAGGTGTCGGAGGGTAGGAGGACGGCTGTGGACATTCTCTAAAACCACCCTTCCCAAGATACAGGACGTCTGCTCCCAGCCAGACCAGGGGCACCTGGCGAGGCAGATGCAGCCTGAGCCAACAGAGAGTCACTTCTCTGGGAGGCAGGATTGCAGAGTGGTGACGAACACCCACATGGCTCAGCAGGAGAAGAACCCGCCCGCAAAGCAGGAGACCTGGTGTGATCCCTAAGTCAGGAAGATCCCTGGAGAAGGAAATGGCCACCCACTCCAGTATTCTTGCCTGGACAATCCCGCGGACAGAGGAGCTGGGGGGCTACAGTCGATGGGGTCACAAAGAGTTGGCTAGGGCTGGACCACCAAGCATGCAAAAGCACCCCTTCCAGAGCACCTGCCTCTGTCTGGATCCTCTGCCATCCAGTTCCCTCTGCGTCCATGTCCTCACGTGTGAAATGGAGCAAACCATCCACCCCACACAGCTGAGATGAACAGCCAATGAGATTGCATGTGAAAGGACTTGGGACAGTGCCTAGTATGAGCCTCAAACACAGCTCAGGTTTTCCTATTCACATGCAGGTTTCTCCCTCTTTTTTTTTTTTTTTTTTACCAGCAAAGCTGTCTTAAACTCTGTGTCCTTGACAATATCTAACTAGAATTTTTAATGGTATTTGTCTTCATCATATTCACTAGTGGATTACTCTCACTTGTGACAAAACATTTGCTTCAAAAATGAATGCATTTAGGGACTTCCTTGGTGGTCCAGTGGCTAATACTCCCAAGTTCCCAGTGCAGGGGGGCCGGGTTCAGGCCCTGATCAGAGAACTAGATCCCACACGCCACCACAAAAAAAAAAAAAAAAAAGGAAGAAAAAATAAATTCCACATACCACAACTGAGACTTGGAGCAGAAAATTAAATTTTTTTAAAAATTAATGTATCTAGAAAGAAATACTTCAAATGTATGAGAAAAATATTACATGAACAAGTGCAGGTGGTACACAGATATAAAAAAAATGGTGACTAGATGACAAAAATGAGGAAGACGGTATATATGAGCATCTGGGTGACATAACAGAGCGACCCAGGCTAGGACCCATCTAACGCCGCCTCCAGAGAGTGGGCTATTTCCCTGTAAATCAGAAGGACCTCCCTAAGCCACAAAGGCTTTTAAAAAATATCTCCCTTAGTTTTAAAACTTCTGCTAGAAAACTGAAAGGAAAGATTACAGAAGAATGATTATTAAAAAAAAAATGAATATTTCTTAAATTTGAAATCTAAAGTTCTGCATTCAAAAATGTCTCAGTGCGGCTGAACTTTCCATATAAACACAACTCTGAAATTCAGGGAAATTCAATTTGTGGAAATGCTCATACATTGTAGGAAGCTCGTATAGGTGTAACACTTTTTCTCTGAATTTTTTACTGAAGCCAAATGGAACAAGCGAACTCACCTGTTTCACTCATCAGAAATCAAAGCAAAATCTCACTAACCGATTTGATACTCATCCAACAGAACAAATTGCTTGGATGCATTTTGTAGTAACTCGGGCTTTGAGAAATCATGGCATGAAATTAAGCTGGGTACAAGCCACGTGCCTGGGGCGCGTCGAGGGGTAGATGGAATGCCTGGCAACCAGAAATACAGTCTTTTCTCTCCTGCTCCAAAACATACGTCAAGATGGCAGCTGAGCCCAGTGGAAATTTTTCCCAGCAAAACACAGTGGGGAAAGTTTAAAAAAAAATTTATTTTAAAATCTCTGAAAGATGTCCTGAGAAGATAGAGCAAATTGGAGAGTCATTCAAGAATATCTACTAGATAGAAGTTCAGCGTCTGTGACCTTTGAGCCATGACCTCGCTAACCCGTCCCCGCCCACAGCTCCATGCCGTGGGTCCTGTCTTCTGGGCAGAGAAGGCCGGGAAGATGGAGACGCCTCTCCCCTAGCAGCTGTCCGGGGTGATGGTTTCACCTTGGGAGAGACGGGCTGCCTGCATCGCTCGTCCTCCCTGGGCCTGATTGCAGAGCCTCTACTCCAGGCTAGAGGGAGCGAGAGACCTCCTTGCGCTCGTGGGCTGAAGCTCCACCCCAGGCAGGACAGGCCAGGGCGACTGGGGTGCCCCTGCCCCAGCCTTCAAGTAGGTCAGAGACTCCACTCCAAGAGAGGACGCCGGGAAGACAGAGGCTGCTATCTGTGCCTCCCTCGGCGCCAGCTGATCAGGAGGGTCGCTCCCAGGAAAAGAGGGCCCCAGTCCTCAGCTCCAGGGCAGAGCACAGCGGTCCGTCCAGGGGAAAGGCAGGCCATGTGAAGGTCTCCACAGCTCCGCCAGATGAGACGGACCTTCTCTGGAACGAGCCGGGAGAACTGCCGGCCCCAGGGTGTGGTCCAAAGCGACGGGGACCTGGGGGAGAGCGCTGGAGGCGGCTGGGAGCCCCGCCACGCAACTCCAACAGCAGAGTGCCCCGGAGTTTAACAGAATCAGAGGAAGAGCCCTCGGGGAGCGTCGTCCCGGGAGCACAGTCAATTCTGGGGGTGCTCAGGCGGCACTGCTGGGGGTCTGAGAGCTGGGCATGGGGAGCCTTGAGAGCATCCCCAGCCACAGGCAGACCCGCACAAGCCTCACTGCACCCCAGGCTCGACCGCAGCCTTTCAGCAGATCCACACTCACGGCCAGGCTCCCCACCCAGGGCTCCTCCCAGGATCACACTCACTCCTGGGAGCCTGGCGCCTGTGTCCAGGAGGAGCCCTCAAGGGAGTGACCAGGGCGGGAACTCCAGGTTGCTGGTCCCTGGCTGAACCTGGAGCCAAAATCGACAATTCCCCGAAGTGCGATCGCAACCTACAAGCTGGACACACATCCAGCAGTGAAGGTAAGAAGGTAACTGATGCAGGGACTGAAATTGAATTCACGTATCTGGTTTTTTTTTTTTAAAGATTTATTTATTTATATTTATTTTGGGCGGGGGTCGGGTTGGGGACGGAGGGGAGCGGGCGGGCCACTTTCTATTGGTCTTTCTCTATTTTCATCCGTCTTTGTTCTTTGGCTCCTGTGGGCCTCCCATCGCAGTGGCATCTGTCATTGCAGAGCGCCGGCTCTGGGCGCATGCGCTCCAGAGCTCCGGCTCGGTGATTGGACAGATCAGTCCAGCCGCTCCGCAGCACGTGGGATCTTCCCAGGCCAGGGCTCGAACCGGCGCCCCTTGCCCTGCAAGGCGGTGTCCTTACCCACTGGACCACCAGGGGAAGCCCTCACGTATCTGTTTTAACTGGAACAAAATTACAATATTGAAGTGCAACTTTTGACCCCTAGTGACTTATGCGGAACCAGAGAAACTCCTCAGGAAAAGGCTAAAATACAAAAATGCAGGTGCTTAGTCACATCAGTCATGTCCAACTCTGTGACCCCATGGACCGCAGCCCACCAGGCTCCTCTGTCCATGGAATTCTCCAGGCAAGAATACTGGAGTGAGTTGCCATGCCCTTCTCCAGGGGGATCTTCCCCACCCAGGGATGGAACCTGGGTCTCCTGCACGGCAGGCAGATGCCTTACCATTGAGCCATCAGGGAAGCCCTATATATTTGAGATCCCATGGACTGTAGCTAGCCAGTCTTCTCCATCCAAGGAATTTCCCAGGTAAGAATACTGAGTGGGTTGCCACGTCCTTCTTCAAAATACAAAAATAAGGGAGACAATAAACCCGTGCACCTACGGTCACCTAATCTATGACAAAGGAGGCAAGAATATACAATGGAGAAAAGAGAGCCTCAGTAAGTGGTGCTGGGAAAACAGGACAGCTACATGGAAAAGAATGAAATGAGAACACTCCTTAGTGCCACACACCAAAAGAAATCAAAATGGATTAAAGACTTAAATGTAAAGTCAGATACTATAAAACTCATAGGAAATCTGAGGAAGAACACTCTGACATAAATTGCAGCAAGATCTTTTTTGGCCTCCTAGAGTTGTTTATTTAGTCATTAAAATAAGTAAGGTAATCTGATGCAGGGACTGAAATTGAATTCACGTATCTGGTTTTTTTTTTTTAAAGATTTATTTATTTATATTTATTTTGGGCGGGGGTCGGGTTGGGGACGGAGGGGAGCGGGCGGGCCACTTTCTATTGGTCTTTCTCTATTTTCATCCGTCTTTGTTCTTTGGCTCCTGTGGGCCTCCCATCGCAGTGGCATCTGTCATTGCAGAGCGCCGGCTCTGGGCGCATGCGCTCCAGAGCTCCGGCTCGGTGATTGGACAGATCAGTCCAGCCGCTCCGCAGCACGTGGGATCTTCCCAGGCCAGGGCTCGAACCGGCGCCCCTTGCCCTGCAAGGCGGTGTCCTTACCCACTGGACCACCAGGGGAAGCCCTCACGTATCTGTTTTAACTGGAACAAAATTACAATATTGAAGTGCAACTTTTGACCCCTAGTGACTTATGCGGAACCAGAGAAACTCCTCAGGAAAAGGCTAAAATACAAAAATGCAGGTGCTTAGTCACATCAGTCATGTCCAACTCTGTGACCCCATGGACCGCAGCCCACCAGGCTCCTCTGTCCATGGAATTCTCCAGGCAAGAATACTGGAGTGAGTTGCCATGCCCTTCTCCAGGGGGATCTTCCCCACCCAGGGATGGAACCTGGGTCTCCTGCACGGCAGGCAGATGCCTTACCATTGAGCCATCAGGGAAGCCCTATATATTTGAGATCCCATGGACTGTAGCTAGCCAGTCTTCTCCATCCAAGGAATTTCCCAGGTAAGAATACTGAGTGGGTTGCCACGTCCTTCTTCAAAATACAAAAATAAGGGAGACAATAAACCCGTGCACCTACGGTCACCTAATCTATGACAAAGGAGGCAAGAATATACAATGGAGAAAAGAGAGCCTCAGTAAGTGGTGCTGGGAAAACAGGACAGCTACATGGAAAAGAATGAAATGAGAACACTCCTTAGTGCCACACACCAAAAGAAATCAAAATGGATTAAAGACTTAAATGTAAAGTCAGATACTATAAAACTCATAGGAAATCTGAGGAAGAACACTCTGACATAAATTGCAGCAAGATCTTTTTTGGCCTCCTAGAGTTAATGAAAATAAAAACAAAAATAAACAAGTGGGATCTAATTAAACAAAAGTTCCTACACGGCAAAGGAAACCATAAACAAGATGAAAAGACAACCACTGGAATGGGAGAAAACATTAGCAAATGAAGTAATTGACAGGGATTTGTCTCCAAAATATACAAAGAGATCATGCAGCTAAGTATATAAGAAAAAATCAAATAATGGTCAAAAGACCTCAAAAGACATTTCTCCAAAGAAAATATACAGATGGCTAACAAACTCAGGAAAATATGCTCAACATCATAATTACTAGAGAAACACAAATCAAAACTACAATGAAATATCACCTCAAACCAATCAGAATAACCATCATCAAAAAGCACAGAAACAATAAAAGCTGGAGAGGGTGTGGGGAAATAAAAGCCCTCCTACTCTGTCAGTGGGAATGTAAACTGATACAGCCACTGTGGTGAAGTCTGAAGGTTCCTTACAACACTAAAACCAGAACTATCATGTTACCCAGCAATCCCTCTGGGCACATGCCCAGAGAAAGACCGCAACTCAAAAATATACATGCACCCCAATGTTTGCTGTAGCAGTATTTACACCAGCCAGGACATGGAAGTAGTCTAAATGTCCATCAATAGAAGAATGAGTTAAGATGTAGTGAATGTATACAATGGAATATTACTCAACCATAAAAAGGAGTGAAGCCAGGTCATTTGCAGAGATGTGACTGGACCTAGAGACTATAATACAGGGCGAAGTAAATCAGCAAGAGAAAATCATCATATAAGTAACACATACATGTGGAATCTAGAAAAATGGTAAAGTTGATCTTATCTGCACACAGAAACAGAGCCACAAATGAAGATGAAAAATTGTCTGGACATCAAAGGGGGAAAACAGGTAGTAGGATGAACTGGGAGATGAGGACTGACTTATGTACACTATTAACACTACAAGGATCACTCTGGACGGTCGCTGGAGCCATGAAATTAAAAGACACTTGCTCCTTGGAAGGGAAGCTATGACAAACCTAAACTGCATAGTAAAAAGCAGAGATACCACTTTCTCAACAGATGTCCATATAAAGCTATGGTTTTTCCAGTGATCATATATAGATGTGAGAGCTGGACCAAAATAATTGATGCTGGAGAAGACTCTTGAGCGTTCCTTGGACTGCAAGGAGATCAAACCCGTCAATCCTAAAGGAAATCAACCCTGACCATTCACTGGAAGGGCTGATGCTGATGCGCCAATACTTTAGTCACTTAATTTGAAGAGCTGACTCATTAAAAAGCCCCGATGCTGGGAAAGACCGAGGGCAACAGGAGAAAGGGCAACAGAGGATGAGATGGTTGGATGGCATCACTGAGTCAATGGACATGAGTTTCAGCAAACTGAGGGAGACAGCAAAGGACAGGGAAGCCTCTTGGCGTGCTGCAGTCCACGGAGTTACAAAGAGTCAGACACAGCTTAGCAACTGAACAACCATAAAATAGATCACTAATGAGAACCTACTGTACAGCCCAGGGAACTCTCCTCAGTGTTCTGTGGTAACCTAAATGGGAAGGAAATTGAAAAAAGAGAGAGAGAGGATATATGTATATGTATATGCATAGCTGATTCACTTTGCTGGTAGTAGAAACTATTATAACCCTGTAAAGCAACAATATTCCAAAAAAAATTACTAAAAAAAAAAAAAGACGGAGCACAGACCTGGCTGAAGCAGAGGAAGCTGGCCAAACAATGCAGGAAAGCATGCCAGGGACCACAGCCCCGTGAATGGATCTGGAGACAATCAGGGGTCCCTGGAGTGGCCTCCACCGCTCCAGTCCAAATATATTCTTAAAGAGACACACCTCCCCTGAACTCCACCCTTCCTGAGAGCTACCTAGAATGGTTCCCGGCATGTGTCCCCCCAGGTACCTGGCTTCAGTGGTAGCCCTTTCCTAGGAAGTCCTTCACTCAGTGACTGGGTGTTCTAGGAAGCAAAGACCTGCAGTACAGCAGAGGGAACTGTATTTGATATTTTATAATAACCTATAAGGGAAAAGAATCTGAAAAGGATTTATATGTATATAAAGCATACACACACACACACAGAAAACTGAATCACTTCGCTGTTTGTCTAAAACTGGACTTTCCCAGTGGCTCAGCAGTAATGTAATGCAGGAGCCGCAGGTGATGTGGGTTGCATCCTTGGGTCAGGAAGATCCCCCTGGTGGAGGGCATGGCAACCCACTTAAGAGTCTTGTCTTGAGAATCCCATGGACGGTGGAGCCTGGCAGGCTACAGAGAGTCAGAAGTGACTGACGTGACTTGGCATGCACGCTTAAAACTATTAATAACACAGCACTGTAAATCCGCTGTGTGCGTGCGCGCATGTGTGTGTTAGTCGCTCAGTCAGGTCCAACTCTTTGCAACCCTATGGACTGTAGCCTTCTGGGCTCCTCTGTCCTTGGAATTCTCCAGGAAAGACTACTGGAGTGGGTTGCCATTCTCTTCTCCAGGGGATAAATCAGCTATACTTCAATGTAAAGAATGCAAAATTACTGGGTACTCATTAGATGCTGGGTGCTGTCTTGGGCACTGAGAGCCAGCACTGGATAGAGCGGACCAGGCCTCCACGGGGAGCTGGTTTTCTTGTCGTCAGAGACCCCCATGCTGGCCCTCACCCTGAGCTACCCTCTTCAGCCCTGGACCCTGCACTCCCACACACCCCTGGCCACATGCCTTTGGCTCAGACTGTTTACAAAGCTTCCTCTCCACAGGACCCCCTTCACCTGCTAAAAGCCACCTGCTCCTTGCCGCCTCCTGGGTTCTCTGAGGCAGTTGGTTCCCGTCTTTCTGAGACTACTCAGCATTCCCGCGGCCATCCCGGCCAGCCTTCTGCCTCAGAGCTGGTTATTCACACGCGCCTCTTCATCTTCAGGAACTTGAACTCACTGAGAACAGGAACTGTGCCTGATTCCTGGGACTGAACCTTCCACAATGGGGCCCCCTCCAGGGCATCCTGGTGAAACCAGACCAAACTTGACCTCTGAGGAGCTAGGCAGGGAGAAAGTGAGGAGGACATCGGCCCTTTGCTGATGCTCAGCATCTACGTGCAAGCATGTGGTCACTGTGTCTGCTAGTGAGCAACTAAAACGGTGACGTGCAGCCGCTGAAGACTGGCCACTTGCCTTTCTCCACATCAGCCCTAGCCCACGACAAGCTGGTTACTCTTCTCAGCCCTGGCATGTGGTTGGTATCGCCCCGCCAGGACGAAGGCATAATGAGACCCTTCCAAGGGCTTTGAACTGGCCAACTGTGTTTATACAATCACAGGCAAACAAGCTTACGGGGTGGTTTGGCTGAGCTTGAACGGTTCTGGGTCAGGAAATTACAGTCTCCTCACACGTTTCATTACAGATTGGTTTGCATCTCATCAGGAAAGAATCTCCGTTCAGAGCCATTTCTTCATGCACGGGGGGCTTGCTATAAATGAGGGGGTGCACAACGGGGTCCTCACTGCTGCTGTGCGGTCACTTCAGTCGTGTCCAACTCTGTGTGACCCCATGGACCGCAGCTTGTCAGGCTCCTCCCTCCATGGATTCTCCAGGTGACGATGCTGGAGTGGGTGGCCCTGCCCTCCTCCGGGGGGGTCTTCCCAAGCCAGGGACGGAACCCGGGTCTCCTGCATGGCAGGCAGGCTCCTCACCACTGGGCCATCAGGGAAGCCCTGTATATATTTATATTTGAGACCTCATGGACTGTAGTTCACCGGGCTTCCCCATCCATGGACTTTTCTAGGCAAGAATACTGGAGTGGGTTCCCATTTCTTCATCCAAAATGGGGTCTTTATGTAGATTTTATTTCCTCCTGAGAGGTGCATATGATGGTGAGGGGTTGCCTATTTGTGTCTGGGCTGTACCTGAAAATCTCATTAACTACGTGTAAGGGCCTGCTTGCTAGGTCATGCTAAGTCATGTCTGACTCTGCGGACTGTAGCCCACAAGGCCCCTCTGTCCATGTGATTTCCCAGACAAGTATACTGGAGTGACTTGCCATTTCCTTCTGCAAGGGATCTTCCCAACCCAGGGATCAAACACACGTCTCGTACATTGACAGGCAGAGCCTTTACCACTAAGCCACCTGGGAAGGCAGAGGCATAAATGATAATAACAACAACAATAATAATAATGCATGTTTTCTCCTGTGTCCAGGCTCGTCTCTCAACCAGTTCCAAGCCCCGCTGACCTTGCCAAGACTCCGTGGGCACGGGCCAAAGGTGCAGCTGACACAGGATTAGAAAGAGCCCCGAGCTCTGCCATCAGGAAGCCTGGCTACAGACCTAGAGAGCCGCAAACTAGTCATGGATCTGGGGTGTGTCCCTGGGCTTCTTTCGGCCTTAAACTGCTCATCTGCACACTCAAGAATTGTTTAAGTTGCCTTCCGGGGTGAGAGCTGAATCTGAGCCAGTTCGTGAGACTCTTGTCCCACAGTTACGAAGTCCCTGAGAGGACCCTCCAGGTGAGGATGATCGTCCGCTCACATGGAGCAACGCGTGTGTTCTGACTGGCTCTCCATGTGACTAACCCAGCCCCTAGAGCTGTTGTGTCCTTAGCTGCAAAGGCTCAGAGACAGTTAATGAACCAATCAATTCCTGGGACCACTGGCTGTCCAAGCTTTCATATGCATTACTTTTAAATTCAAGTGAAAAGAACTTTCGTGGAGAGGTGGAGGAGTGATCCATTTTCTGTGCAGGGCTGATGGCTGGTGAAAGAGAGGCGGGCGTTCAATACAGCCAAAGGACAACAGCCAGTCTGGCTTCACCAGAAATGTTTATACCCTGGGGCCCTCTAGAAAGCTGTTCTTCAAACCCGAGTTTTTAAAACATGAACTGACTGGACTTTAATGTGAGGCCTCTCTGAGCCAGACTCCCAGGCAGGATCCAAAACAGACTCGTGTTACGTTACTAGGATTGGAAAATACAGATGCTGACCAAGTTGCTCAGAGAGATCATATCAGCAAACACCTTATTTCTGACATTCTGTGTCCTCTTGTGCTATAAACATTCCCATACAATGTGATTTTCAAGTTCGCTTCTTTGGCGCACATGCTGAGGCCCTGGCAGTGGAAATTGGACCACTTCGGAGAGCATTTAGGAATAGCTACCAAAAGTCATCGGGTTTATTAAAAAAAAAAAAAAAAAGCCATCAGCATGTCCAAATCTTATTCCACTTTCACGAGTCTGTCCTAACATCATAGTTGTTGTTCAGCCACTACGTTGTGTCTCTCTGTGACTCCATGGACAACTGTAGCCCATCAGGATCCTTTGTCCGTGGAATTCTCCTGGCAAAATGCTAGAGTGGGTAGCTATGCCCTTCTCCAGGGGATCTTCCTGACCCAGGGACTGAACCCAGATTTCCTGCATTGCCAGCAGATTCTTTACCATATGAGCCACCAGAAAGAGCCCGAGCTCTGCCATCAGGAAGCCTGGCTACAGACCTAGAGAGCCGCAAACTAGTCATGGATCTGGGGTGTGTCCCTGGGCTTCTTCGGCCTTAAACTGCTCATCTGCACACTCAAGAATTGTTTAAGTTGCCTTCCGGGGTGAGAGCTGAATCTGAGCCAGTTCGTGAGACTCTTGTCCCACAGTTACGAAGTCCCTGAGAGGACCCTCCAGGTGAGGATGATCGTCCGCTCACATGGAGCAACGCGTGTGTTCTGACTGGCTCTCCATGTGACTAACCCAGCCCCTAGAGCTGTTGTGTCCTTAGCTGCAAAGGCTCAGAGACAGTTAATGAACCAATCAATTCCTGGGACCACTGGCTGTCCAAGCTTTCATATGCATTACTTTTAAATTCAAGTGAAAAGAACTTTCGTGGAGAGGTGGAGGAGTGATCCATTTTCTGTGCAGGGCTGATGGCTGGTGAAAGAGAGGCGGGCGTTCAATACAGCCAAAGGACAACAGCCAGTCTGGCTTCACCAGAAATGTTTATACCCTGGGGCCCTCTAGAAAGCTGTTCTTCAAACCCGAGTTTTTAAAACATGAACTGACTGGACTTTAATGTGAGGCCTCTCTGAGCCAGACTCCCCAGGCAGGATCCAAAACAGACTCGTGTTACGTTACTAGGATTGGAAAATACAGATGCTGACCAAGTTGCTCAGAGAGATCATATCAGCAAACACCTTATTTCTGACATTCTGTGTCCTCTTGTGCTATAAACATTCCCATACAATGTGATTTTCAAGTTCGCTTCTTTGGCGCACATGCTGAGGCCCTGGCAGTGGAAATTGGACCACTTCGGAGAGCATTTAGGAATAGCTACCAAAAGTCATCGGGTTTATTAAAAAAAAAAAAAAAAAGCCATCAGCATGTCCAAATCTTATTCCACTTTCACGAGTCTGTCCTAACATCATAGTTGTTGTTCAGCCACTACGTTGTGTCTCTCTGTGACTCCATGGACAACTGTAGCCCATCAGGATCCTTTGTCCGTGGAATTCTCCTGGCAAAATGCTAGAGTGGGTAGCTATGCCCTTCTCCAGGGGATCTTCCTGACCCAGGGACTGAACCCAGATTTCCTGCATTGCCAGCAGATTCTTTACCATATGAGCCACCAGAGAATCCCTAAGAATGTTTCTAGCAAAAATGTAAAGCAACAGTGGGAAGTGATTAAGAAAACTAGGGATACATGATGGGAAATATCTTTTCTTTTTTTTTGCCTCTAAGTCATTGTTTATTTTTCATCCATCTTTGTTATTCTTTGGCAAGTGTGGGCCTCCCATCACAGTGGCCTCTTTCGTTGCAGAGCACCAGCTCCAGACGCATGTGCTCCAGAGCACTGGCTTGCAATGGGACACAACTGCCCAGTCGTTCCTTGGCACGTGGGATCTTCCTGGGCCAGGGATCAAACAAGTGCCCCTTGAACTGGAAGGCAGACTCTTAACTCACTGGACCACCAGGGAAGCCCCAAAATATCACTTCTTTATGTGGGGGGTTGAGGGGGGCGGGTGGGCCGCTTCTATTGGTCTTTCATTTGTTTATTTTTTTTCATCCATCTTTGTTCTTTTGGCCCGTGTGGGCCTCCCATCACAGTGGCCTCTGTTGTCTCAGAGCACCGACTCTGGGCGCATGCGCTCCAGAGTTCCGGCTCGGTAATTGGACACATTGGTCCAGCCGCTCTGCAGCACATGGGATCTTTCCAGGCCAGGGATTGAACCAGCGCCTCTTGCACTGCAAGGCGGTGTCCTTACCCACTGGACCACCAGGGAAGCCCAAAATATCACTTCTTAATGACACTTCTTAAGGATGTTTTATAATAACATACAAAAAATTTTTGCTACAATTTTAAGTGAAAAAGTGAGGTTGCAAGTTTTATGTGTGACACATTTTCAACACTTGTGAAGACAAATATACCAACAAAAAGATGCAAGGCAAAAACGCTAACAGGTTACTTTAGATTTGGAAGAGTAGGTAATTTTTTTTCCTTCCTCCTTTCTGCTTTATTCTGCTTTCTAAACTACCTACAAGTTTTATCTTGATATTATAGTATCATTACCAAAACCCGAGTGTCCCTTAGATCAGAGGTCCCCAACCTCTGGGATCTACTGACAAATGATCTAAGATGGAGCTGATTTAATGATCATAGAAATAAAGTGACAATAAATATAATGCCTTTGAATCATCCCCAAACCACCACTCCACTCCTGGTCCAAGAAACAATTATCTCCTATGAAACCAGTCCCTGGTGGCAACGAGGTTGGGACCACTGCCTTAGATGACCGCCCTTCCTCAATGACACCCTGTTTGTCACTGCCAAGCCTTTCTCCCTGTAGACACAATGGAAACAAGAAAATCAACCACACAGAACTCACCACTGCTGCTGCTGACCACAAATGTCACCTCCCATATGGACAAGTGTAATGGAGCATTGCAAGATGGGAGGGGAAAATATCTTACCTAATTTCAAACAAGTATCTTGAAGATAATAGGAAGAAACATGGCAAGGTAGACATTCATGGACCATGGCTTTAGTTCTGAAATCCTCAGCATCACCCAAGGGCCAGGTGAAGGCAGACTATCCCAACACACCTCCATCCTCCAGCCCTGAGGACGCCATGCTTTCTCTCAAAACTGGCTTTTTACTTGGTGACAATACTAAACAACAGGAAGATTCCAGCATCTTGTCCCCTAAACTAAGCCATCCTAACAGAAGTCAAAGTAACGTGGAAGCAAATTAGCGGATTTGAGCCTTGGGACTACGTTCAGCATAGGAGCTCTTCTGGAAGTCTGCATTGTGGGGTAACCCTCAGTGTGTTTTGTGGGTCACACAGCACCAGAGGAAAGCCTGTGTGGACTGCTGAGATGGGGGTGGAAGCACAAAGGAGGCGGCAGCCACAGAGCGTACACACAGCTTTTAACATGCGTGCAAAGATACACAGGCTTGAGAAGGTCCCCAGTGTTTCAACATCTCTGAATGACGAAATTATTGGTGCAGTTTTTTTTTTTTTTTCTCCTGTGATGCTGTTTTGTATTTTCCAATCTTTGTGAGGGAACAAAGTGATTCCCTGTGTGTGTACAGGGAACGAGTGATTATGTTTTTTGGAATGAGTTGTTTTTAACATGATAATTGAGGGGTAAAGAATCTGCCTGCAACGCAGGAGACCTGGGCTCTATCCCTGGGCTGAGAAGATACCCGGGAGAAGGGACTGACCCACTCCAGTATTACCTGGAGAATGCCATGGACAGAGGAGCCTGGCGGGCTACAATCCAGGGGGCTGCCGAGAGTCACACGCGACTGAGTGACTTTCATACATATGATAATTGACATGCATGAAAGTTCACAGAAAAGACTCAGAGGTGGTGTGGTAAGAGATAAATCTTTGTTTTATTTTTTATACTTTCTTGGCATTTTCGAACAGTTTTGCAATGAAACCACATTCCATTTTCCATCAGAAAAAAATACAATTATTTAAATGCATCCTCAATGGATTATGGAGAGATGTTTTATTTTCACAGCAACGATGAAACCGTGGGGGTAGAGGGAGGGGTTTTTCTCAGTGATTTGCTAGCTCTGGTCCATTAGGGATCCACCTTAAGCCTGCTGAAACTATTATGCTAAATTGTGACGCTGTAGAAATTCTCTACTAAACATTTATTAAATAGGGAGGCTGGCACAGAAGTTCATTTGCTCCCTTCATTTATTCACAAATATATTCCTGACGACATCTGTCTCCATCCTTAAGAAACTGTCTGTCCTACTGAGACTACAGATGAATTAACCAACGATGACAGTCCTTTCTCCACATCGAGCAGGGCTTGGTTCCAGGACTGCAGCTCTGCCCCACACCATGCCAAACTCTCGGGGGCTCAAGGGCCTGGGGTAGAGTGGTGCTGTCCAGGGTGTGCTCTGTTCCTGAGGATTCTGCATCCCCAGATTGGGATCTGCAGTTGGCTGAATTGAAGGCAGAAACAGAGGATACAGAGAGGCCACCATATAGAACAGCGGTGGTTCTTAGCATTTAGCATGGACCCTCTTGGGGCGCTTCTTAAACCACAGATACCTGGGCTCCACCTTCAGACGTTCAGAGTCAGGCAGTCTGATCCCAGTTGATGCTGGGGATGCTGACCTGGGCTTCACTTTTGCAGGAAGTACTATTGCATTATAAATGCTTGAAAGACAAGGACATCAGCTGGGAGCTCCGGAGCTCTGAGCTGTCTCCCCAGCAGATGCTGTGCTCCTACTGAAAGCTCTGAAAGGGATGCGGCATTAGAGGGAGGACGAGACCTCAAGGCAGGATTGGCAGTCAGTCCACAGAATCCTCGATGCCTTCCCAGGCAGCTCTCTGGACCACCATCCCCTGGATCTGACAACAGCTGTCAACTCTTTCCCTGCTAGTTCCTGGGATAGAATTTGCCCAATTCCATGCATCTCTTAGGGAAGTGAAAGTCACTCAGTTGTGTTCAACTCTTTGAGACCCCATGGACGGTAGCCCACCAGGCTCCTCGGTGCATGGAATTCTCTAGGCAAGAATACTGGAACGGGTAGCCTTTCCCTTCTCCAAGGGATCTTCCTGACCCAGGGATCTTCCTGACCCAGGGATCCAATGGAGGTTGACCATATTGCAGGCAGATTCTTTACCAGCTGAGCTACCAGGGAGGCTCCTCTGAAAACATTTCCCAGGCTCCAAAGAAATCAGATATTCTACCTCTTCCAAAAAGGATAGGTTTCCACCTGTAGGCAGCTAAAAAGTGACCTCAAAATAAAAAGGAACCCCAAGTACTAACGCTATGTGGAAGCCATGATGTGGGCTGAAGGTTTGTGGACCCCCAGAATTGATGTGTTGAAACCTAACCGCAAATATGATGACATCAGAAGTGGGTGATGGGAAGTGATGAGGTCGTGAGTGGAAGGAGACCTTGGAGAGGCCTTTGCTCCTTCCGCTACATGAAGACACGGTGAGAAGGCAGCCTGGTCTATGAACCGGGAAGAGGACCCTCATCAGACGGGAATCTATCAGCGCCTTCTCTTGGATGGGCAAGCCTCCAGAACTGAAAGAAATACATTCCTACTAGGTAAGCCTCCCTGTCTAAGGTATGTTGTTACAGCAGCCTGGATGGACAAAGGCATACCATTAGACACGTGAAAGCATTCACTTGCCCACTAGTGGGCTTCCCTGGTGGCTCAGATGGTTAGGAATCTGCCTGCCTAGGGCTTCCCTGGTAGCTCAGTGGTGAAGAGTTCACCTGCGAATGCAGGAGACATGGGTTCAATCCCTAAGCCAGGATGATCCCACATATAGCAGAGCCACTGAGCCCGTGAGCCACAACTAGTGAGCCTGTGTTTTAGAGCCTCGGAGTTCCAACGATGGAGCTCACGTGCCACAACTACTGAAGCCCGTGAGCCCTAGAGCCCGAGCTCCACAACAAAAGAAGTCACGGCAACAAGAAGCCTGCTCACTTCAACTAGAGAGTAGCCCCCACTCCCTGCAACTAGAGAAGAGCCTGTAGCAACAGTGAAAACCCAGAATAGCCAAAAATAAAATAAAATAAATACATATAATTTTTTAATAAAGAGGGCTTCCCTGATGGTTCAGGGGGTAAAGAGTCTGTCTGGCAGTGCAAAGGGCACTGGTTCGATCCCTGGCCTGGGAAGATTCCACGTGCCACAGAGTGGCTGGACTGATGTGTCCAATTATGAGCCAGCGCTCTGGAGCGCATGTGCCCAGAGTCGGTGGTCTGCAACAAGAGAGGCCACTGCGATGGGAGGCCAACACAGGCCAAAGAATAAAGATGGATGAAAATAAATAAATAAATTTAAAAAACAATAAAAGTGGCCAAAATTTAAAAAAAAGAGAGTATGTCATTGCAACATTTTCTTTCCTGGAACAAATGTGTATTTAAGGACTAAATATGAGACTAGCATAGTGTGTGTGTGTTAGTTGCTCAGTTGTGTCCAATTTTTTGCAGCCCCATGGACTCTTTATGACCTTACGGACTGCAGCCTGCCAGGCTCCTCTGTCCATGGGATTCTCCAGGCAAGAATACTGGAGTGGGTTGACATTTCCTCCTCCAGGGGATCTTCCTGACCCAGGGATTGAACCTAGTCTTCCTGCATTGCAGACAGATTCTCTACTGTCTGAGCCATGAGAGAAGCCCATACAGCAGGGAAAATCTGAAGTCAAATTCAGGCCGGTGAAATGACTGGTAGATTTCTCTCTTAATTTGGTGAGTGTCACTGCCCACTTGGTCCTGTCACCTCTTTCCTTCTCGCTGTCTCGCAGCTGACCTGACGTCTGTTCCTCTGTCATCTCAGGACATGACTTAGGACACTGGGAACACCACCAGTGTGACCATTTTACCAGAGTGCCTCATCTTGCCTACAGTGGGTTACAGACGTGATTGAAGGTCTTGTTGGCGCATGAACTCAGGGCATCAGAACTTCATGATCCTCTGTTAGCAGTGCTTATCTTGCATGGAAGAGCCAGCCTGGCACCCTCTAAGATCAGGAACAAGACAAGGCTGTCCACTCTCACCACTTGTATTCCACATAGTTCTGGAAGTCCTCACTACAGCAATCAGAGAAGAGAAAGAAATAAAGGGAATCCAAATTGGAAAAGAAGAAGCTAAGCTGTCATTGTTTGCAGATGACATGATACTATACAGAAGATCCCAAAAATGCTACCAGAAAACTGCTAAAACTCATCAATGAATTTAGTAACATTGCAGGTTACAAAATTAATACACAGGAGCCTGTTCCATTTCTATACACTGATAATGAAAGATCAGAAAGAGAAATTCGAGAAACAATTCCATTTACCATTGCATCAAAAAGAATAAAACACCTAGGAATAAGCCTACCTAGAGTGACAAAAGACCTATACTCCAAAATCTATAAGGTGTTGATGAAAGAAATCGAAGAAGACATAAACAGATGGAAAGATATACCTTGTTCATGGATTGGAAGAATCAACACTGTTAAAATGACTATACTGCCCAAGGCAATCTACTGATTCAATGCAATCCCTATTAAATTACCAATGGCATTTTTCATAGATCTAGAACAAAAAAAAAATCTCAAAATTTGTATGGAGATACAAAAGACCCCAAATAGTCAAAGCAATCTTGAAAAAGAAAAACGGAGCTGGAGGACTCAGGTTCCCTGGCTTCAGACTATACTACAAGGCTATAGTCATCAAGAGAGTATGGTACTGGCACAAAAAATAGAAATATAGATCAATGCAAAGAGGCAAGACTACACAATGTTGGAAAGACAGTCTCTTCATCAAATGGTGCTGGGAAAACTGGACAGCCACATGTAAAAGAATTAAATTAGATCATTCCTTTACTCCATACACAAAAATAAGCTCAAAATGGATTAGAGACCTAAATGTTATACCTGACACAATAATAAAACCCTTAGAGGAAAACACAGGCTCTCTGACATAAATCACAGCCAGATCTTTTAAAATCTATCTCCCAGAATAATGGAAATAAAAGCAAAAATAAACAAATGGGACCTACTTAAACTCAAAAGTTTTGCACAGCCAAAAAAAAACAATTAATAAGCAAAAAGACAACCCACAGACTGGGAGAAAATATTTGCAAATGATGTGACTGATAAGGGATTAGTCTCCAAAAATTACAAACAGCTTATACCACTCAGTAGCATCAAAACAAACAACGCACTCAAAAAGTGGGCAGAAGACCTGAATAGACCTTTCTCTAAAGAGGACATGCAGATGGCCAACCAGCATAGGAAGAGATGTTCAAAACTGTTAGTTAGTAGAGAAATGCAAATTAAAACTACCATGAGATATCACCTCACACCAGTCAGTATGGCTGTCATCAAAAATTCCACCAACAACAAATGCTGGAAAGGGTGTGGAGAGAAGGGAACCCTCCTGCACTGTTGGAGGGAATGTGAACTGGTACAGCCACTGTGGAGAACTGTGTAGGGGTTCTCTAAAGAACAAAACATAGAGCTAGCATATGACCCTGCAACCCCACTCCTAGGCATATATCCAGAGGAAAACAGAGCCCGAAGAGATACATGCTCCCCAGTGTTCACTGCAGCACTTTTTACAATGGCCAAGACATAGAGACAACCTAAATGCCCATTGACAAAGGAGTGGATAAAAAAGATGGTGTGTGTGTGTGTGTGATGGAATATTACTTAGCCATTAAAAAGAATGAAATAAGGCCATTTGCAGCAATATGGATGGACCTTGAGAGTGTCATACTGAGTGAAGTAAGTCAGACAGAGAAGGATAAATATATGACATTCCTTTATGTGGATTCTAAAAAGAAATGATCCAACTGAACTTATTCACAAAACAGGAAGAGACTCAAAAGCTTAGTAAACGAACTCGTGGTTGTAGGTGGCAGGGGATGGTTGCGGACTTTGGGAAAGTCAAATACACATTGTCATGTTTGAAATGGATAACCAACAAAAATGTACAATGGTACTCTGCTTCATGTTATGTACCAGTCTAGATGGGAGGGGGGTTTGGGGGAGAATGGCTACATGGATATGTATGGCTGAGCCTCTCTACTATTCACATAAAATGATCACCTGATACTGTTAATTGGCTATACCCCAGTAAGAATGTTTTTGGTGAAAACCAAACAAACAAAAAAAACTAGCCTGGCGAACAAATGAGGAGGTGGACATTATTATACCCAGTTTACAGATAGAAAAACCAGGACAACATAAACAAAGGTCTTATTTAAGTGGCATTTGTTCTTTAGACATATAACCAGAATAAATCTGGGAAATGTCTTACTATTCTTGCCAGGAAAAAAAAAGTTACATCTTTGTTTTTAGTACACACCTAAATAAATTCCAATGAGGAACAAAGAGATTAAACATAAGAACTAGAATCAAACAACACTGGAAAAACAGGTGACTATTTACTTGATTTCAGAATGGAGTTGGATTTTCTAACAAGAGCCATAAAAGGAAATCACATCTGACAAATAAAAGAAGGGAACCCTCCTGCACTGTTGGAGGGAATGTGAACTGGTACAGCCACTGTGGAGAACTGTGTAGGGGTTCTCTAAAGAACAAAACATAGAGCTAGCATATGACCCTGCAACCCCACTCCTAGGCATATATCCAGAGGAAAACAGAGCCCGAAGAGATACATGCTCCCCAGTGTTCACTGCAGCACTTTTTACAATGGCCAAGACATAGAGACAACCTAAATGCCCATTGACAAAGGAGTGGATAAAAAAGATGGTGTGTGTGTGTGTGTGATGGAATATTACTTAGCCATTAAAAAGAATGAAATAAGGCCATTTGCAGCAATATGGATGGACCTTGAGAGTGTCATACTGAGTGAAGTAAGTCAGACAGAGAAGGATAAATATATGACATTCCTTTATGTGGATTCTAAAAAGAAATGATCCAACTGAACTTATTCACAAAACAGGAAGAGACTCAAAAGCTTAGTAAACGAACTCGTGGTTGTAGGTGGCAGGGGATGGTTGCGGACTTTGGGAAAGTCAAATACACATTGTCATGTTTGAAATGGATAACCAACAAAAATGTACAATGGTACTCTGCTTCATGCTATGTACCAGTCTAGATGGGAGGGGGGTTTGGGGGAGAATGGCTACATGGATATGTATGGCTGAGCCTCTCTACTATTCACATAAAATGATCACCTGATACTGTTAATTGGCTATACCCCAGTAAGAATGTTTTTGGTGAAAACCAAACAAACAAAAAAAACTAGCCTGGCGAACAAATGAGGAGGTGGACATTATTATACCCAGTTTACAGATAGAAAAACCAGGACAACATAAACAAAGGTCTTATTTAAGTGGCATTTGTTCTTTAGACATATAACCAGAATAAATCTGGGAAATGTCTTACTATTCTTGCCAGGAAAAAAAAAGTTACATCTTTGTTTTTAGTACACACCTAAATAAATTCCAATGAGGAACAAAGAGATTAAACATAAGAACTAGAATCAAACAACACTGGAAAAACAGGTGACTATTTACTTGATTTCAGAATGGAGTTGGATTTTCTAACAAGAGCCATAAAGGAAATCACATCTGACTATGTATATCTTTTAAAAGTTCTGCCCACCTAAAAATACCACTGACAAAATAAGGAAGTGAGAGACTAATTTAAGAAAATACTTACAGTATTCATAAAGAGATGGGACACCATGAAAAGAAAGTGTAAAGATCCATTATACTTACCAAAATGATCCAACAACCTGGACAAGTCCCAGAAGGAGAAATGCCCAGAGTAGGTCCACATATGAAAACGCTGCACTGCACTATTTATGAAATGCACGTGAGAGCAATCTTACAGCTGTTCATACCAACCCAGCAAAGGTTTTTTAAAAATGCAAAACTCCTGCTCATGAGGCTGGTGAAGTGGATAAACACATACACCGCTGTCCCTCGGCGTCCTCAGGGAGTTGGTTCCAGGGCCCAGCCACCCCAAACTCCGCGGATGCTCACGTCCCTGATACAGCACCGTGCAGAGCGGCCGGGCCTCCGTCCCTATCGATCTGCGTCCACGGGTACAGAAGGCCGCTATACTACAGGATGGAAGACTTCGTGGACAACTGGCAGTGCGTACTAAGTGCCTTAAAGGGGACTGTCACATTTCTCCTGGTCCCCCTGGTCTTATATCTTATTCGATTCCATTTTATTGGAGTACAACTGGGACACAATGAACTGCACACATTTTAAGTAAACACTCTGAAAATTCTGATACACAAACAAACCCACAAAACTGTCACCATGATCAAACAAATGATCCCCAATGTTCTTTGTGTCCCCTTATAAACGATTCCTTTCCATCTTCAAATCCAAACAAACAAAAAAAACTAGCCTGGCGAACAAATGAGGAGGTGGACATTATTATACCCAGTTTACAGATAGAAAAACCAGGACAACATAAACAAAGGTCTTATTTAAGTGGCATTTGTTCTTTAGACATATAACCAGAATAAATCTGGGAAATGTCTTACTATTCTTGCCAGGAAAAAAAAAGTTACATCTTTGTTTTTAGTACACACCTAAATAAATTCCAATGAGGAACAAAGAGATTAAACATAAGAACTAGAATCAAACAACACTGGAAAAACAGGTGACTATTTACTTGATTTCAGAATGGAGTTGGATTTTCTAACAAGAGCCATAAAGGAAATCACATCTGACTATGTATATCTTTTAAAAGTTCTGCCCACCTAAAAATACCACTGACAAAATAAGGAAGTGAGAGACTAATTTAAGAAAATACTTACAGTATTCATAAAGAGATGGGACACCATGAAAAGAAAGTGTAAAGATCCATTATACTTACCAAAATGATCCAACAACCTGGACAAGTCCCAGAAGGAGAAATGCCCAGAGTAGGTCCACATATGAAAACGCTGCACTGCACTATTTATGAAATGCACGTGAGAGCAATCTTACAGCTGTTCATACCAACCCAGCAAAGGTTTTTTAAAAATGCAAAACTCCTGCTCATGAGGCTGGTGAAGTGGATAAACACATACACCGCTGTCCCTCGGCGTCCTCAGGGAGTTGGTTCCAGGGCCCAGCCACCCCAAACTCCGCGGATGCTCACGTCCCTGATACAGCACCGTGCAGAGCGGCCGGGCCTCCGTCCCTATCGATCTGCGTCCACGGGTACAGAAGGCCGCTATACTACAGGATGGAAGACTTCGTGGACAACTGGCAGTGCGTACTAAGTGCCTTAAAGGGGACTGTCACATTTCTCCTGGTCCCCCTGGTCTTATATCTTATTCGATTCCATTTTATTGGAGTACAACTGGGACACAATGAACTGCACACATTTTAAGTAAACACTCTGAAAATTCTGATACACAAACAAACCCACAAAACTGTCACCATGATCAAACAAATGATCCCCAATGTTCTTTGTGTCCCCTTATAAACGATTCCTTTCCATCTTCAAATCAATGCTGCTGAGCTAGCCACTTACATCTTTTAGGATTTTACATACGTTAAATAATATATCTTTTTGCTTCTGGCCTCTGCTTACTCATTCAAGACCATGATTGTGAGATTCATCTATGCTGTTCCATGTATCCAATGAATTCCTTTCTTTGCTGAGTAATATTCCACTTATGGACATACAACAATTTATTCACTCCCCTGTCAACTGGCATAACATTGCCCATTATCATTTTCTAGACATGTAATCTATGGAAATAATCAGATCTGTCCAAAGACTTATGTAAAGGGATTATATATTACAGCATTATTTTTATTATCAAAAAAATCGAGGCTATCTAAATGTCCAGCAATAAGGGATAAATCAAGCAGTTTATAATCAATCCATTCAAAGAAAGGACTCCCTACGTGGCTCAGTGAAGAATCTGCCTGCCAAGCAAGAGACGCAGGTTTGCTCCCTGTATCTGGAAGATCCCCTGGAGAAGGAAATGGCAACCCAGTCCAGTACTCTTGCCTGGAGAATTCCATGAACAGAGGAGCCTGGCGGGCTGCAGTCCACAGGGTTGCAAAGAGTTGAACAGGTCTGAGTGACTAAGCAGCACACCAACATTCAAAAACAAAAAGCAGAAATGTGCACATTTTCAAAGAATTTTTAATCAACCTGGGAAAGTCTTCACATGTAATGTTAATTTTTTAAAAACGGATCCAAAGTGCAACATTCATTTAGTAAAACTACGTAACGGAAGCACTAGAAGAAAGCAGGAGTCAGTTCCGTGGTAACATGCCTCTGAGGAAGGTTTTCTAAGATTAAAAACCTAGAAGCAGGGACTTCCCTGGTGGCCCAGCGGTTAAGAATTCGCCTCACAATGCAGGGCACGCAGGTTCAACCCCCGCTTGGGGAACAAAGATCCCACATGCCACAGAGTGACACAGCTCACGCCACAGAGCCTCACACCACAGCTAGAGTCCCTGGGCTGCAATGAAAGATGATCAAACACGACACAATGTATATCCGCAACTAAGACCTGACACAGCCAAATAAATAAATGTTTTTTAAAAATCCAGAAGCAAAAGGAAAGAAGATTGATAAAAATCTTTTGCTTAAAGATGAATAAAATCAAGATACACCTGATAAACTGGGAGAAATTATTTTCAACACTGATTGCACATAAATGGATAATGTCCCTAATATATAAAGAACGCTTTCAAATTAAGGGAAGGAGGACCAAAATCTGAGTAGAAAAAAGGGTAAAAGACACTAACAGTTTGTTTAAAACTCCAAACACAGCCTAAGCATGTGAAAAATGTTCAGCCCCACTCATAATGAGGGAAATGCAAATAACTTCACTGAGATGCCATTTCTCGCTTATCACACTGGCAACGATTAGAAAGCACGACAACACCCTCTGTTTAAAGAAATTAGGAGAGACAGCCTTGGATGAGAACACCAGGAATTCCAGGAATGGAAACTGTACAGTACCTTCAGAGGAGACGGCACCAGTATCTAATCACTGCACATCTCTTTAAATAACTTTTTCATCCCGGTAAGGCCACGGTTGAAGCAATTTACCGAAAAGAGGTTTGCTCCTGTATCTGGAAGATCCCTGGAGAAGGAAATGGCACCCCGGTCCAGTACTCTTGCCTGGAGAATTCCATGAACAGAGGAGCCTGGCGGGCTTCAGTCCACAGGGTTGCAAAGAGTTGAACAGGTCTGAGTGACTAAGCAGCACACCAACATTCAAAACAAAAGGAGAAATGTGCACATTTTCAAAGAATTTTTAATCAACCTGGGAAAGTCTTCACATGTAATGTTAATTTTTTAAAAACGGATCCAAAGTGCAACATTCATTTAGTAAAACTACGTAACGGAAGCACTAGAAGAAAGCAGGAGTCAGTTCCGTGGTAACATGCCTCTGAGGAAGGTTTTCTAAGATTAAAAACCTAGAAGCAGGGACTTCCCTGGTGGCCCAGCGGTTAAGAATTCGCCTCACAATGCAGGGCACGCAGGTTCAACCCCGTTTGGGGGAACAAAGATCCCACATGCCACAGAGTGACACAGCTCACGCCACAGAGCCTCACACCACAGCTAGAGTCCCTGGGCTGCAATGAAAGATGATCAAACACGACACAATGTATATCCGCAACTAAGACCTGACACAGCCAAATAAATAAATGTTTTTTAAAAATCCAGAAGCAAAAGGAAAGAAGATTGATAAAAATCTTTTGCTTAAAGATGAATAAAATCAAGATACACCTGATAAACTGGGAGAAATTATTTTCAACACTGATTGCACATAAATGGATAATGTCCCTAATATATAAAGAACGCTTTCAAATTAAGGGAAGGAGGACCAAAATCTGAGTAGAAAAAAGGGTAAAAGACACTAACAGTTTGTTTAAAACTCCAAACACAGCCTAAGCATGTGAAAAATGTTCAGCCCCACTCATAATGAGGGAAATGCAAATAACTTCACTGAGATGCCATTTCTCGCTTATCACACTGGCAACGATTAGAAAGCACGACAACACCCTCTGTTTAAAGAAATTAGGAGAGACAGCCTTGGATGAGAACACCAGGAATTCCAGGAATGGAAACTGTACAGTACCTTCAGAGGAGACGGCACCAGTATCTAATCACTGCACATCTCTTTAAATAACTTTTTCATCCCGGTAAGGCCACGTTGAAGAATTTACCCTGAAGAACAAAATGAAAATACGTACACACATGGCTAATCACCCCAGCCTTGTTTGGAATTTCAAAACACTGGCAGTAACCTAAGCCCCAGTAACATGAGAGGCTGAATCGACCACAGTATGTTGATACCGTGGCGTCCTTTGGGAAAAGGCATGAGCATCTCTATGAACAGATATGGAGCGATTTCTGTTAAGAAAAAAAAAATAAAACTGTGCAAGGTGTCTATTATGTTACTTTTTGTGTAACAAAAAGTATCTATTGTATGTTACTTTGGGCCAACCAAAAAAAAAAAATTGGGAGAAATAAGAAACTATACTTGAATTTGCTTAGTTGTGTCAAAGGAGCCCCAAAAGGAGAGACGAGAAATCCCTGATCTTGGTAACCTTCAGGGCAGGTAGATGGGGACGGGGTGGAATGGAGGAGAAACTGACATTTTTGAGTCGGCTTTTGGTATAGTTTTGACTGTTTAGAACCATGTCTTGCTTCATATACTCAGGGAACACTCGAATGCATGAATTAATAATCAGCATCTATGAGGAAGTGGAGCAAAAATTGCAACTAGAATGTCAGCAGAAACAGCCCTAATAATATCTAAAGTAGCCACCGTGTAGAAAGAGAACTCGGGGAGCCCACCAAGTCATTTTTTATACCCTTAGCCTAGCAACAAATACTGGCGCCACTACTATAGTTAGGAAGCTTGCTTTTCACAGTGGTGTATGCTAGCAATCCTGAAACATGACTTTATGTATCGTATCGGTTTGCAAAGAGACCCAGGTTTTACCATCAGAGAAGCGAGCTACAAATACACAAAGGGCGAAGTGAGGATGTGCCCTGGGGTGTTGAACTGGAATTGGAGGTGTTAGTAAGAATGGTCTTTAAATACACAGACACAGAAATCGATAGGAATCTCAGGACACAGAGCATATCTTCCCAGCTCTGTCCACTGAGTATGTCAGAGAGCAATGCCGTCTCAGTGGCCGCAAATGCATTTACTGCCAAGATCTGGTGCCTGAATTCCACCCTCCACTAAAAGGAACGACTTTCCTGGGGAACTGGCTGATTCCAGGGCTGGTGGAGCATCTTGCTGTGCAAATAAGTAAGGGTGTGCTCAAAAGACAATGGAGAATGTCAGCAAGATGCGGCCAGACTGAAGGGACTCCCCAGGCCCCCTGGGGGCAATCTGGGCATCAGAGTAAATCGAGACAGCAACGGGTAAGTCAGACTCGTGAGACTCTCTGGGGGCCTGCATCTTGCGTGTTTATATCCTGAGAGTGAAAGCAAAGTTGCTCAGTATTCTGCAGCCTACGGATGAGCCGCGGGAAATTTTCCAAGCAAGGATACTGGAGTGAGTAGCCTTTCCCTTCTCCAGGGGATTTTTCCAACCCAGGGGTTGACCCCAGGTCTCTGGCATTGCAGGCAGATTCTTGACCATCTGAGCCATGAAGGAAGTCCAAGAATGCTGGAGTGGTAGCCTATCCCTTCTCCAGGGGATCTTCCCAACCCAGGGATCGAACCAGGGTCTCCCACATTGCGGGTGGATCCGTTACCAGCTGAGTCACAGCTTATGTCTTATGCTGACATAAATAAATGAACAAATAGATACCTACGGAGAAGAGAGTTCTCTCCCAGCAGAAGACAAACTAACACGTAAATAAGGGCTGACGGAATTAGAAAATCGCTACACTGTCACCATCCTGGATTCGGTCAAGAACATCAAGGACTGTAGAAAATGTACAGAAAAACGGGAAGATTACTACACTTGCTATCCAGCATTAAAGTTAGCTCCCACAAGACAGTGTTTAAGTACAAAGGCTAAAGGGGAAGCATTTATGAGAGAGCATATGAGTAGCCACCACCTCACGCACTGACCAAGGTTAGCATCCCCAGCAGGTGCCAAGATCACAGCACACGCCCTGGACAAGACGCCGGAGGAGGCCTCCGCCTCTCCCAGCGCTCCGCAGAAGCTGTTGCCACACGAGTCTAATTACAAGGTAGCGTCGAAAGAAAATCGATAGGAATCTCAGGACACAGAGCATATCTTCCCAGCTCTGTCCACTGAGTATGTCAGAGAGCAATGCCGTCTCAGTGGCCGCAAATGCATTTACTGCCAAGATCTGGTGCCTGAATTCCACCCTCCACTAAAAGGAACGACTTTCCTGGGGAACTGGCTGATTCCAGGGCTGGTGGAGCATCTTGCTGTGCAAATAAGTAAGGGTGTGCTCAAAAGACAATGGAGAATGTCAGCAAGATGCGGCCAGACTGAAGGGACTCCCCAGGCCCCCTGGGGGCAATCTGGGCATCAGAGTAAATCGAGACAGCAACGGGTAAGTCAGACTCGTGAGACTCTCTGGGGGCCTGCATCTTGCGTGTTTATATCCTGAGAGTGAAAGCAAAGTTGCTCAGTATTCTGCAGCCTACGGATGAGCCGCGGAATTCTCCAAGCAAGGATACTGGAGTGAGTAGCCTTTCCCTTCTCCAGGGGATTTTTCCAACCCAGGGGTTGACCCCAGGTCTCTGGCATTGCAGGCAGATTCTTGACCATCTGAGCCATGAAGGAAGTCCAAGAATGCTGGAGTGGTAGCCTATCCCTTCTCCAGGGGATCTTCCCAACCCAGGGATCGAACCAGGGTCTCCCACATTGCGGGTGGATCCGTTACCAGCTGAGTCACAGCTTATGTCTTATGCTGACATAAATAAATGAACAAATAGATACCTACGGAGAAGAGAGTTCTCTCCCAGCAGAAGACAAACTAACACGTAAATAAGGGCTGACGGAATTAGAAAATCGCTACACTGTCACCATCCTGGATTCGGTCAAGAACATCAAGGACTGTAGAAAATGTACAGAAAAACGGGAAGATTACTACACTTGCTATCCAGCATTAAAGTTAGCTCCCACAAGACAGTGTTTAAGTACAAAGGCTAAAGGGGAAGCATTTATGAGAGAGCATATGAGTAGCCACCACCTCACGCACTGACCAAGGTTAGCATCCCCAGCAGGTGCCAAGATCACAGCACACGCCCTGGACAAGACGCCGGAGGAGGCCTCCGCCTCTCTCCCGAGCGCTCCCGCAGAAGCTGTTGCCACACGAGTCTAATTACAAGGTAGCGTCGAAAGAACGAAGCCTCTCGCACAGGGAAATCCGCCCGAGCGCCACCGAGCCCTCAAAGCCAGACCACAGGCGGCGGAGCCACCCAGAGGAAAGGCTGCCCGGGAGACGGCATGCTGTAAGTGACGCGGGACTGCACCCTGGACTAGGACTTTTTTTTCTTTTGCTAAATAAGCAGAAAGGAGACAACTAGTAAAACAAAATTAGTTCTGGAGATCGAGTAACACAGTATATCACTGCTAATTTTCTGAGTTTGTTAAGCCTCGCGTAGGTATCTAGAAAACAGGTCTATTTTAAGAAAATACATGCAGACACTTTTTAGGGGGCATCAGTTTGCAACGTGCCAACAGATGGTGCAGAAAAAAATAATACACACATGAGAGAGAGAGGAAGCCAATGTGATAGAATGTTAATACCTGGGGAATCTGGGTGAAGAATACTTTGAAATTGTTTATACCACTTTTATACTTTTTCAGTAAACTTGAAACTATTTCAACATAAATGGTAGAGATAGAGAAAAAGAAAAAAAACAAAACCCTTTTTTTTTCTCTCTCCTGTCTCTTTAGCTCTGTCTCTGACTCTCTCTCTCTTCACAAACCCACGCCCAGAAACATGTAGCCAAACTGTGATCTGCATTTACATCTAGACGGTGGGACCCTACATTTAAAATGCATCTTCTTGCAAAGGCAGCAAGAGCAAAGGAGTGGAAACTGGCCCATCTAAAAGGCTTCTGCAAACAAAGGAAACCAAATGAGCAGGAAACAACCAAATGAGAAGGCTGTCTACCAAATGGGAGAAAGTATTTACCAATCACATATCGGATAAGGGATTAATTTCCAGAAACTATAAGGAAGTCATAGAAAAAAACAAATAATCCAGTGAAGACTTGGGCAGAGCATCTGAACCAGATGTGTTTCTAAACAAGACGTACAGACGACTAACAGATACAGAAGAGTGCACGGCGTTGCTAATTTTTAGAGAAATGCTAATCAAAACCACCTCACACGGGTCAGAACAGCCCTTATCAAAAAGCCGAGAAGCAACAGACGCTGGCAAGGGCATCGAGCCGAAGGGAGCCCGGGTGCGCTGTGGGTGGGGCTGCCCATGGGTGCAGCCACTACAGAAAACAGTCATGAAGGCTCCTCCAAACATTAAAAATGACCGTGGTGGTGGTGTAGTCGCTAAGTTGTGTCCAGCTCTTGTGGTCCTGTGGACCGTAGACTACCAAGTTCCTCTGTCCACGGGATGCTCCAGGCAGGAGTACTGGAGTGGGTTGCCATGTCCTTCTCCAGGGAAAAATGAGCATATGATCAAGTCCTCTGCAAAGGCACCAAAAACACTGGTCAAAGAAGATACATTTACCCCTATGCTCAATGAAGCATTATTTACAGCAGCCAAGATATGGGAGCAACCTCCGTGTCCACTGATGGATAAGAACGTCTGACATACACATTTGTGTGCATGTATATCTAGAATGTACGTATAGACATGTATGCATGTGTGTATACATATATGTATAGATGTATGTGTGCAGATATGCAGTGGAATATTATTGGCCTTAATGAAGCAGCAAATCCTGTCATTTGCTAAATAGATGAACCCTTAAGGCATTCTAACAACGTGAAATAAATCCAACAAAGAGGAATACTGTATGTTCTCACTTATATGTGGAATCTAAAAAAAAAAAAAAACCTCATTAAAACAGAGCATCATAGAGTGGGAGAAACAGGAGATGCTTGACCAGAAGATCTAAGTTTCTGGTTATGAGGTGAAAGAGGTCCTAGGTTCTATGCACAACACGCTAATTACCAATATTGCACTGTGAACGTGGAAGCTGTGGAGCGCATCTTAGATGTCCTCACCATGCCAACAGCAGCAGCGAGGTAGTTATGTGACGTGAGGGATGTAACTGACCTGATCGTGGTAAACACTTGGCAATATGTCCTTGCATCAAATCACCACCGCGTGCACCTTCAACATCCACGATGCGGTACAACAATTATATCTCAACAAAGCCGGGAGGGGACCAAACATGATAACAGGAAAATAAAGTGAATCTTGTTTACGCTTTTAGGAGTTACACGTGTTCAGCGGTGAGTGTGTATTTGTTCTCCTACTATGGACATAGCTGCAGTTGTAGAAAGCGCAGGCGAGGGCGTGGCCCGGTGGGCGGGTCAGGGTGGGCCGTCTCAGCCAATCACTGCCTCTCCCGAGGTGGCCACGCCCATCTGGCCGGCCAGCCACAGCGGCCGTGCCCACAGCCCTCTAGGGGGTCTCGACAGGGAGGCAGCTGACCTGCTGTGTCACACGCTCCCCGCAAAGGCTGGCCTACCCTGTGTGCCAGAGGAGAAGCTAAATATGGCAACGTGCACGCTCCCTGGGACAGAAACGCCTGTCACTGTCTGGTGGCCGCAGATCCAGAGGGAGGGACCTAGAGTTCACCTGCAGTGGTCACCTGACATTTTTTAGCAAACGATTATTTCTTACCAAGGTACCGAACATGCCGTCTCAACTCTTGGGGTGCCTTGGAAAACCACCCAAATTCTTTCCCGGGTTTAAGTTTTTTAAAGACATGAAAAACATGTCTCACAGTGTTGGGCTTACCAAAGAGCCAAGAAATGGTCCTTTGATGAGCTCATTGAAAAACACACTGAAAGGGTGCGGGGACAGAGTGAGGAGAGAATTCTGCAGCCCGGACCGTGAGGTCTGGACTAGACCATAGGTGGGCAGCTTCTGACCCCTTTATTGAGCAGTTCCCCAGTTTCTGCCAGCTGGACATGACTCAGTGGGTCACAGCGCTTTCCTCTGACTCCCGGCAGGAAAGTGTCCACCCGTCAGAGTGGAGGCTGTTTTGAACATAAAGCCAGTCTCAGTTTTATCCGAAGGTTAATTTTGGATGAGGTGAAAGAGGTCCTAGGTTCTATGCACAACACGCTAATTACCAATATTGCACTGTGAACGTGGAAGCTGTGGAGCGCATCTTAGATGTCCTCACCATGCCAACAGCAGCAGCGAGGTAGTTATGTGACGTGAGGGATGTAACTGACCTGATCGTGGTAAACACTTGGCAATATGTCCTTGCATCAAATCACCACGCGTGCACCTTCAACATCCACGATGCGGTACAGCAATTATATCTCAACAAAGCCGGGAGGGGACCAAACATGATAACAGGAAAATAAAGTGAATCTTGTTTACGCTTTTAGGAGTTACACGTGTTCAGCGGTGAGTGTGTATTTGTTCTCCTACTATGGACATAGCTGCAGTTGTAGAAAGCGCAGGCGAGGGCGTGGCCCGGTGGGCGGGTCAGGGTGGGCCGTCTCAGCCAATCACTGCCTCTCCCGAGGTGGCCACGCCCATCTGGCCGGCCAGCCACAGCGGCCGTGCCCACAGCCCTCTAGGGGGTCTCGACAGGGAGGCAGCTGACCTGCTGTGTCACACGCTCCCCGCAAAGGCTGGCCTACCCTGTGTGCCAGAGGAGAAGCTAAATATGGCAACGTGCACGCTCCTGGGACAGAAACGCCTGTCACTGTCTGGTGGCCGCAGATCCAGAGGGAGGGACCTAGAGGTCACCTGCAGTGGTCACCTGACATTTTTTAGCAAACGATTATTTCTTACCAAGGTACCGAACATGCCGTCTCAACTCTTGGGGTGCCTTGGAAAACCACCCAAATTCTTTCCCGGGTTTAAGTTTTTTAAAGACATGAAAAACATGTCTCACAGTGTTGGGCTTACCAAAGAGCCAAGAAATGGTCCTTTGATGAGCTCATTGAAAAACACACTGAAAGGGTGCGGGGACAGAGTGAGGAGAGAATTCTGCAGCCCGGACCGTGAGGTCTGGACTAGACCATAGGTGGGCAGCTTCTGACCCCTTTATTGAGCAGTTCCCCAGTTTCTGCCAGCTGGACATGACTCAGTGGGTCACAGCGCTTTCCTCTGACTCCCGGCAGGAAAGTGTCCACCCGTCAGAGTGGAGGCTGTTCACCAACATTCCCCAAACCTTCCAGAAACTTCATGCCAAAGGCCAGTCTCAGTTTTATCCTACGGAAAACTCGGTCCTAACACATCCAGCTCTTCATACTGCAAGCTGGGCCTTCATTTGTGAGTTCAGAGCCAGTCACGTGTTCAGTTACTCGAGATTCCTCTCATTCCTGCTGTCACTATGAGGTCATTCTCTGAATTTATTCTCAAAGGCTGCCGCCATTCCAGGATGGAGGCAAATTCTTAACCCCTCAGGAATTAAATGTGAATTTTTCTATTAACCCAATTTCTGAGCAGCCTCTCCGTTTGACGGAGAGAACCCAAGATACACCCTAGTGTAAAATGGAGTTTGGGGAAACTCAACTGATTTTCTGATTGTTGACAAAATATTTAAGAAATCAGGACAGTCTTTAGAATTTTGGAAATCTGAACTTCCCAAATGTAAAAAAAGACATGTATCACAGTAAACGTTTATTATTCTGTTTTGAAATCTGGCAATGTCCCAGAAAATACGTGAAAATCATGACGTGAAATCAAATGTAAAAATCTAAGCACGATTGGAAAACAGCTTTTAGGGTCTTGGAATTCAAATAGGTCCGTGCACCAGTGGTTCTTCTCTCCGGAGTTATGCATAATCTCATCACCTTTCAGCAAACATAATAGCTCATGCATAAAGCTATTAATGTTTATCCCTGGGTTGGGAAGATCTCCTCGAGGAGGGCATCACACCCCACTCCACTATTCTTGCCTGCAGAATCCCATGGACAGAGAAGCCTGGCAGGCTACAGTCCATGGGGCTGCAAACAGTCGGACATTCCTGAGTGACTGAGCACATTCACAGAGCTATTTAAACTGACATATGTATCGACTCATTGAATCCTTTCAGTAATCTTATAAGGAAGGCACTATTCCATTATTTTTATAGATAAATACGCACTGAGAGTCAATGCCTAAGGGCTATGGCTAATGAATGGCAGAACACAGATTCAAAAGCTTGACTCTGACTATAGAGTGTGAGTGTTTAGCTATTGTGTTTTGTCGTGTCTGAATTATTAGTAGAGAGAAACTCCAAACTCCCTCTCCTTGCCTCCCAACATCATGTATCAGCCATCTCTCCTTTTCCTCACCCACTGGTATTTGGTAAATGCTTAGAAGAAGAGCTGACGTGTAGCATTTACCAGTGTCCACAGCCAAGTTCCAAGTGGCTAATTTCCAATTGCCGAGACATGTGCAATATGCCTAATAGTTATAATCCCATTACCTCTTATTTATAAAGATACAATATCCAAAAGCACAGAGACAGTAATCAAAAGTAGATAAGTTTAGAATATTTACCATTCTCTGAATTTATTCTCAAAGGCTGCCGCCATTCCAGGATGGAGGCAAATTCTTAACCCCTCAGGAATTAAATGTGAATTTTTCTATTAACCCAATTTCTGAGCAGCCTCTCCGTTTGACGGAGAGAACCCAAGATACACCCTAGTGTAAAATGGAGTTTGGGGAAACTCAACTGATTTTCTGATTGTTGACAAAATATTTAAGAAATCAGGACAGTCTTTAGAATTTTGGAAATCTGAACTTCCCAAATGTAAAAAAAAAGACATGTATCACAGTAAACGTTTATTATTCTGTTTTGAAATCTGGCAATGTCCCAGAAAATACGTGAAAATCATGACGTGAAATCAAATGTAAAAATCTAAGCACGATTGGAAAACAGCTTTTAGGGTCTTGGAATTCAAATAGGTCCGTGCACCAGTGGTTCTTCTCTCCGGAGTTATGCATAATCTCATCACCTTTCAGCAAACATAATAGCTCATGCATAAAGCTATTAATGTTTATCCCTGGGTTGGGAAGATCTCCTCGAGGAGGGCATCACACCCCACTCCACTATTCTTGCCTGCAGAATCCCATGGACAGAGAAGCCTGGCAGGCTACAGTCCATGGGGCTGCAAACAGTCGGACATTCCTGAGTGACTGAGCACATTCACAGAGCTATTTAAACTGACATATGTATCGACTCATTGAATCCTTTCAGTAATCTTATAAGGAAGGCACTATTCCATTATTTTTATAGATAAATACGCACTGAGAGTCAATGCCTAAGGGCTATGGCTAATGAATGGCAGAACACAGATTCAAAAGCTTGACTCTGACTATAGAGTGTGAGTGTTTAGCTATTGTGTTTTGTCGTGTCTGAATTATTAGTAGAGAGAAACTCCAAACTCCCTCTCCTTGCCTCCCAACATCATGTATCAGCCATCTCTCCTTTTCCTCACCCACTGGTATTTGGTAAATGCTTAGAAGAAGAGCTGACGTGTAGCATTTACCAGTGTCCACAGCCAAGTTCCAAGTGGCTAATTTCCAATTGCCGAGACATGTGCAATATGCCTAATAGTTATAATCCCATTACCTCTTATTTATAAAGATACAATATAACCTCCAAAAGCACAGAGACAGTATAATGTCAAAAGTAGATAAGTTTAGAATATTTATTACCTTTGCTTTAATATAATCTACTTAATTATAAATTTATATTATCTAATTCTAATTTAAAAAATTTAATTCCTGAAAGTTTAGCAACTGGCCCTCAAAAGCCAGTTATATCGAATAATGTATTTTCTGTAAGTATTTTTTAGTGAAAAATTTGGAGAATGGTGAAATTAAAACACTCGATTACAATCTCAATGGTGTTTAACTCTAAGTCCTCCTCTAAATTTCTGGGGTTACCCAGTTCCTCTTTCCAGAGAATAGTCCAGAGAGTGGGTTTGCCTAGGCCTGTTGAAAAATTTGCGGTCTTTTGCGCCATCTGGTGGATACACTTTGAAACTACAATGCTCCTTGCCGCTGTCCTGTTTGCCTGGGTTGCTGAGAATTTTGTGGTCTGTGGCGCCCTCTGGTGGTTCCAGCTCGTAATTGCTATGCTCCCTGCCGCGGTCTTGTTTGCCTGGTCCCGCTGGGAATTTGGCGGTCAGCTGCGCCACCTCGTGGCCATAGCTTGCAATTGCTATGTTCCCTGCTGCTGTCTTGACACCTCCTTCAGGGCGCTTGTCAGGAAAATTCTTTACGCACTCGCATTTTTAACTACTAATTAGTCTTCCAGGGAGTAATTTGACTCTTTTCTCCTATTCTAAGGCCTTTAAGATCAATTCCCAGGAGGTGGGCCCAGGGCATGATTTTTTCCCTCTCCTGAAATGATGATCCCAACATGAGTAGTGGAGATCTCTAGACTTGGCTTATAAACGTTAATCAGGCTCTCCAACGTCCTAATAAATACCCCCAAGATTAGGTCACTATTCCCTAAGAGACTGACAGGGTTCTCAGCAAACAGATCTGCAAGATAGCATCCTGTTATCTCAAAGGTGCCCAAACTGAAGGCATAACCCTGTCCTCCATCCCATAATCCTGCTCTTTCAATCATGGACCCTGTCTCATTACCTGACTTTAAGATGATAGAAATATATGGAAAGAGAAATGATTTGGAGGCTACCTTATGGTTGTGCTAACCGACACCACGAATCTCTTTACTGTAGTTGATTCTACTGTGGTTGAGTCCTAACCCTATAATGGGGGCAGATGTCTTCAACCATTCTCCCCATCTTCTTCCCTTTTGAACCTCTACTTGGATATTCATTCATTCATCCAACTATCATCTATTGGGCACAAGTGTGTGCTGGTCACGTGGCTGGGAGATGTGGCTCAAAAAACAAGACGACCCAGAAGAACACAGCCCTGCTCTTGAGGGCTCCTGGGGTCGTGGTGAAGGGAAGGGGATATGTTTGGCAGCATCAGTGAAGGGGCAGTGCGGAGCCAGGGACGTCAAGCGACGGCGGAAGCAGGAGGTCTCGGGAGAGCTTCGTGCAGGGCTGCCTGAGCTGACCCTGACGTGGGTCTAGCCTTTGGGCAGAGGGAGAAGGCAGAGAACCAGGAATCAAGGCATGAAGGCATGGACTGGGGATTTCTGAAGGAACTGGCAGGGCACAGAAGAGTGCATGTCCACGAGGCAGAAATAATGAGCGGTGTCACTGGAAACCAGGCTGGGGACGGCTCTGAGTGGTCTCCATTTCCCCTGTGAGAAATGCGACTTCAGAGCCTTCGCAGGTGTTTAGCAAAGGAGAGGATGGGATCCACGATGAAAGACTCTCTGCCGTGGGCCCACGAGCCATAGGAGGGCTTCTTTTCTGCTGGGACACAGGACCCTTCAAGCTCCTCCTCTAAAAAGGATAAAGATGGGGACCTTTTCAGCAAGAGAGAGAGAGAGAGCCCACGACAGTAGCCGCCTCTGGCAAGCCGTGTCCCGCAGAATGGACAAACTAGGCATCGATCAAAGAGGAGGAAAGGGTGATGGGGACAAAGAGGAAGCAAAAGTACTAAACAGAAGGACGATCCAAATTATCGAGGAGGAGGAGACAAAGGAAGAAGAACAGATGAGGGGGAGGGGACAGGAGGGGGGGGGGGAAGGGAGGGGCGGGGGTTCTTCCCACATCCACCTTGGGAATGACAGGACTGGACCTTGGGCAGCAGGAATGTAAAAATGGGGTCTGCAGGAGGAGGGCTGTACGGCTGTGAAGCTTTGCAGCTTCTGACCTATGGATCTCATCATTTTAGTTTAAGGAGTTTATCCCCGAATAATCACAACTGAGCATAAGATGTGAGTAAGAGATGCTTTTCACATAAAATGTGCGAGACGCTCACATAACATGTGCGTGAGAGACACTCGTTATAGCACAGGCACAGCAGAAACTAAGGAGAAACAAACGGAGAGGATCCATATGTTTTGGAGAAGAGGGATATATTTTAAAAATCATATGTATCAAGAATGTTTCATGGCATGGTTAACGCTTTTGATAAATATAATCGTGTTAAGTTAAAAAAAAAAAAAAACTGGATTCACTGTGTATAGTATGACTCTAATTTGGTAAATAAACTCCATAGGGGAACTTCCCTGGGGATCCAATGGTTAAGACTCCACACTTCCCCTCAGGAGGGACAGGTTCAATCCATGGTTGGGGAATTAAAGATCCTATATATCCTGAGGTGTGGCCAAAAACATTACACAAAAATTTCTTATGTGTAGAAAAAGAAGAAAATAAAGGCAAGAGAATATTAACTCTGGCTATATCTGAATAGTAAGATCATGGACCAATTCTTCACACTTTAACAAGCTTAAAATAGAAAAAGGAATGTCGACTAAAAAAGATGAACAACTTGAGAGTTGTGGGTTTTCTATGGGGTATAATTAGGACTGCAGCCCGGGAGGCAGCACCCCAGATAGCTCTGAGAGACTGCTCCAAAGAGGCGGCAGGAGGAAGATCAGTATTTAAGGATTCTGGTAAGGGGGGAGCTTAATATCATTAAGCAATCATTTTACAAGGGATCTTCAGTTAATCATTAGCATCTGATTTCATCATGAAAGAATTTAGTGCTTTTCTAGATGTGAGGAGATGCAAGGACAGAGATAATAAAGGTCATTCCTAAAAGGCATCCACCTGTCTAAAGACCTGCCAAACCCTGGAGTAGAGTGCCTGTACCCCACCCTGATCTCCATCAGAGGGTATAGAAGGTCAGCAGCTCTCACCAGCACAGGGTCTGGTCTCTGCAGAGGCAGATGGCAAATGCCCTTGTTGTCCAGTCATTGGCAATGTAATTGGTAAATGCCAGTTTGTAGCTGACAGGAAATAACTGAACTTTCTGGCCTAAGTTATTACACTTATAAAAAGTCTTATCAAAGATTGAGATTGGAATAGAGCTGAGGACAAAAGCACAATGACATTTGGACATATGAAGCAACATTTCAGAATCCATAAAAATGAGATTTTAATTTTTTTAATAAACATTTCATAATTAAAATCCTTCTTTTAATGATAAAGTTCAACATGACTGTGATTAAACTTGAACTTGTGAGTGCCTGGCAGTCAGGGCACAAAGGGAAAATAGGAACAGCACCGTTTTACTGTGATGTGTAGCTGGGTCTCATTCCAGACCAGCAAGGGAAATACTGTATTTCTGCGCATGACTGCCCTGTGAGAAAAGGGGTTCCTTCAGGGGTGCTGTGTGATGGTCTGGAGGGGTGGGATGGGGGGTTATATACATATGACTAATCTGGGATCATACATATCTGTAAACAACAAAACTCTGTAAAAGTAAAAAAATAAAAATTAAAAAAAAAATCCTTCCCAGGCTTGCAACAGGGGAGACTGAGTGATATAGACACCAACACAAACTATGACATTTTAATAAACGGATACAATGGTGCCACCCATTATCTGTGACGTTTACAAAATCCTAGGGCGTTAGAGGAAACCTCAGTGGAGGGCCTGTGCACAAAGACGAGCGCAGTCTGTCCCCTCATGAAGCTTTGGGCAGACCCCAATCAGAGAAGCGAGGTGGCCTAGGCGCTTTTTCTCACGATTGCTGTCCTTAAGGACATAAAGGTTGCTTGTCAAACAGCTTCCTAGGTCCCTCCTCCTAAAGACGTCAGGTCAACCGGTTTGGAGCAGAACCTAGGGATCTTCATGCTGAACATACTAAACAAACACCCAGATCAGATTAGACGTGGGTGGTCCAGGGACACCCTTTAGAGAACCGTATATCTAGAGGTGGATTGTTTCCAAATCCCTCTGGCAACTTGCCTAAATAGTACTATCCTTAGCAGGCTGTGCTCTTAGCAAGAACCGTGGTCCCAGAGTTCAGAATCAGTAGTTTTCTAACCTTGGGGATATAGAGCCTTTGGGTTACACATACTGGTCACAGGGCATCTTGCCAGAGGGTTCTCAGGGCATGGGTTAATAGGTAAGAGCCTCTGGACAGGTTTTCTAAAATTCTCCTGCAGTGGTGGCGCCGGACCACTAGGCGGCGTCTCGTTCCAGCCCGCCTTCCCGCAGCCTTGGGATGTAGAAATCTCCTGAGGACCCGGCAAAGCTCAGCTTTCCAAAAAGGACTCAAACGCCAGGGAAACAAACGCTCTTGCAAATGAGGAGCAAAATGAAAGAGGATCTAATTAATTTGCCAGATGATAGATGATTGGAAATAACTTTTAGGACAGATCACACTGTAGATTTTGCTACATCACTCTAAAGGAATGTAAGGACTTGAATAACGTTGTAGTAACAAAGTACCTTTCATTTCTCTTATTTATTTATGTCAATAAAGTTTCTCATCATTCGAATTTTTCATCAGAAAAAAATAGGAAGAAACTGGATGCTGAGCCTGGCCTATATACATATGACTAATCTGGGATCATACATATCTGTAAACAACAAAACTCTGTAAAAGTAAAAAAATAAAAATTAAAAAAAAAATCCTTCCCAGGCTTGCAACAGGGGAGACTGAGTGATATAGACACCAACACAAACTATGACATTTTAATAAACGGATACAATGGTGCCACCCATTATCTGTGACGTTTACAAAATCCTAGGGCGTTAGAGGAAACCTCAGTGGAGGGCCTGTGCACAAAGACGAGCGCAGTCTGTCCCCTCATGAAGCTTTGGGCAGACCCCAATCAGAGAAGCGAGGTGGCCTAGGCGCTTTTTCTCACGATTGCTGTCCTTAAGGACATAAAGGTTGCTTGTCAAACAGCTTCCTAGGTCCCTCCTCCTAAAGACGTCAGGTCAACCGGTTTGGAGCAGAACCTAGGGATCTTCATGCTGAACATACTAAACAAACACCCAGATCAGATTAGACGTGGGTGGTCCAGGGACACCCTTTAGAGAACCGTATATCTAGAGGTGGATTGTTTCCAAATCCCTCTGGCAACTTGCCTAAATAGTACTATCCTTAGCAGGCTGTGCTCTTAGCAAGAACCGTGGTCCCAGAGTTCAGAATCAGTAGTTTTCTAACCTTGGGGATATAGAGCCTTTGGGTTACACATACTGGTCACAGGGCATCTTGCCAGAGGGTTCTCAGGGCATGGGTTAATAGGTAAGAGCCTCTGGACAGGTTTTCTAAAATTCTCCTGCAGTGGTGGCGCCGGACCACTAGGCGGCGTCTCGTTCCAGCCCGCCTTCCCGCAGCCTTGGGATGTAGAAATCTCCTGAGGACCCGGCAAAGCTCAGCTTTCCAAAAAGGACTCAAACGCCAGGGAAACAAACGCTCTTGCAAATGAGGAGCAAAATGAAAGAGGATCTAATTAATTTGCCAGATGATAGATGATTGGAAATAACTTTTAGGACAGATCACACTGTAGATTTTGCTACATCACTCTAAAGGAATGTAAGGACTTGAATAACGTTGTAGTAACAAAGTACCTTTCATTTCTCTTATTTATTTATGTCAATAAAGTTTCTCATCATTCGAATTTTTCATCAGAAAAAAATAGGAAGAAACTGGATGCTGAGCCTGGCCTAATTCAAACTAAGTTTAATCTATGGATATACATGGCTAGTCATAAAAGCCACATTCCTTTAACTAAATGACACACTGCTGAGGCATCATTAGAAAGATATTTCTGTTGTTCTTATTAAAATTATGTACCACTAGCTCTCATCGATCCAAAAGAGAAATGTTTAACACTTACAGGTCAATGAGCATAGAGATTAAAAAAATGAGATTATGAACAATATATGGAAAATTTGACAGCCAAGAAGAAATGGACAAGTTTGTAGAAACCTACAAAACAGAACCAAGAAGAAAGCCCAGCAAAGACCCAAGAGGAAATAATTTGAAGAGACTAGAAGTGAAATACACTCTGTAACACACACACACACACCTCCCTACAAACAGAAGTCCAGAACCAGGTGGCTTCCCAGGAGAATTCTACCAAACATATAAAGAAGAACTTACACCGGTCCTTCCAAACTCTTCCAAAAGATTAAAGAGGAGGGAACACTTCCAAAGACATTCTATGAGGCCACCATCAGCCTAATACCCAAACCAGACCAAGATGCCACCAGGAAATTACAGGCCAATATCTTTGATAAATATAGATGCAAAAATTCACAATAAAATATTAGCAAACAAAATCCAACAACACACATGCAAAAGTCATATGCCAAGCATAAGCTGGACTTATCCCAAGTTCACAAGAACGATTCCACAAATGCAGATTGAAAAACGTGATACACCGGGACAAAACAACAGCCCCACGATCATCTTAACAGAGGCAGACAAAGCATTTAGTAAAATTCAACATCCATCCACCATAAAAACTCAGTGGGTATAGTAGGAAAGATGCTCAACCTCACAAAACCTATGTATGACAAGTTCACAGCCAATATAATACTCAGTTGAAAGTCTCCCACTAAAATCTGGAATCAGACAAGGCTCCCCACTCTCCCAACCTGAGCTCAATGTAATATTGGGAGTCCTGGCCACGGCAACCATACAAATAAAAGACATCCATACTGGGAGGGAAAAGGCAAAACTGTCACTATGTGAAGATGACATGACACTACATACAGAAAACCCCAGATTCCACATAGAAACCACTGGAACTGATAAACCAATTCCACAAGGCAGCAGGATACAAGATCAACACACAGAAACTGTTGCATTTTTTGACATTAACAATGAAATATCAAAGGGAATGTAAAAACAAAATGCTTTTTTAAATCACACCAAAAAAAACACCAAAAAACAACTTAGGAATAAACCTGACCAACGAGGTTGAAGACTTCAATGCTGAAAACAGTAAAGGAGAAAACTGATGATTCAAAGAAATGGAAAGAGGCCCCATGCTTTTGGATTGGAAGAATTAATATTGTTAAAATGGCCATACTCCCCAAAGCCACCTACAGATTTATTGTAATCCCTATCAAATTACCCATCACATTTTCACAGAACTAGAACAAATAATCCTACAATTTATATGGAAAACCTGGCAAGAATTCTACCAAACATATAAAGAAGAACTTACACCGGTCCTTCCAAACTCTTCCAAAAGATTAAAGAGGAGGGAACACTTCCAAAGACATTCTATGAGGCCACCATCAGCCTAATACCCAAACCAGACCAAGATGCCACCAGGAAATTACAGGCCAATATCTTTGATAAATATAGATGCAAAAATTCACAATAAAATATTAGCAAACAAAATCCAACAACACACATGCAAAAGTCATATGCCAAGCATAAGCTGGACTTATCCCAAGTTCACAAGAACGATTCCACAAATGCAGATTGAAAAACGTGATACACCGGGACAAAACAACAGCCCCACGATCATCTTAACAGAGGCAGACAAAGCATTTAGTAAAATTCAACATCCATCCACCATAAAAACTCAGTGGGTATAGTAGGAAAGATGCTCAACCTCACAAAACCTATGTATGACAAGTTCACAGCCAATATAATACTCAGTTGAAAGTCTCCCACTAAAATCTGGAATCAGACAAGGCTCCCCACTCTCCCAACCTGAGCTCAATGTAATATTGGGAGTCCTGGCCACGGCAACCATACAAATAAAAGACATCCATACTGGGAGGGAAAAGGCAAAACTGTCACTATGTGAAGATGACATGACACTACATACAGAAAACCCCAGATTCCACATAGAAACCACTGGAACTGATAAACCAATTCCACAAGGCAGCAGGATACAAGATCAACACACAGAAACTGTTGCATTTTTTGACATTAACAATGAAATATCAAAGGGAATGTAAAAACAAAATGCTTTTTTAAATCACACCAAAAAAAACACCAAAAAACAACTTAGGAATAAACCTGACCAACGAGGTTGAAGACTTCAATGCTGAAAACAGTAAAGGAGAAAACTGATGATTCAAAGAAATGGAAAGAGGCCCCATGCTTTTGGATTGGAAGAATTAATATTGTTAAAATGGCCATACTCCCCAAAGCCACCTACAGATTTATTGTAATCCCTATCAAATTACCCATCACATTTTCACAGAACTAGAACAAATAATCCTACAATTTATATGGAACCATAAAAGACCCAGAATGGCCAAAGCAATCCTGAGGGAAATAGAACAAAGCAGGAGGCAAAACCTTCCCAGATTTCAGACATTACAAAGCTACAGTAATCCAAAGGGCGTGATACAGGCACAAAAGCAGACACAAGGATCAATGGTATAGAACAGAGAGTCAAGAAATAAATCGGCACCCTATGATCAATTAGCCTTTGGCAAAGGAGACAAGAATACACAATAAGTCTCTTCAGCAAGGGGTGTTGGAAAAGTTGGACAGCCTATGTAAATCAAGTAAGTGAGAACATACCCTTACACAAAATGGAAAAATAAACTCAAAATGCCTTAAAGAGTTAAACATAAGACATGACACCAAAACACTCCTAGAAGAGAACATTGGCAAAACATTCTCTGGCATAAACCATACCAATGTTTTCTTAGGTCAGTCTCCCAAGAGAATAAGAATAAAAGCAAAAAATAAACACAGGAGACCTAATCAAACTTACACACATTTGCCTAACAAAGGAAACCATAAACAGAATGAAAAGACAGCCTACAGACAGGGAGAAAATATTTGTACTGAAGTAGTCAACAAGTGCTTACTTTCCAAAATATACACACAGCTCATACAACTCAACAACAGGAAAACACACAACTCAATGAACTGACAAATGAGGAATTAGACATTTCTCCAAAGACAACATAGACGGTCAACAGACACACAAAAGTACGCTCAACCCTGCTAATTATTAACAAAATTGGAATCAAAACTACAATGAGGCGCCACCTCACACTGGTCAGAATGGCCATCATGAAGAAGTTCCCCAAATAACAAGTATTTGGAAGGTGTGGAGGAGAGCCTACTGTCTCACACGGCTGATGGAAATGTCACCCGGTGCGGCCACTGAGGGAAATAGTATGGAGGTCCCTCAAAAGTAAAAATAGAGATGCCCCTCCCACTCCTGGGCATATATCAGACAAAACTATTGTTAAAATGGCCATACTCCCCAAAGCCACCTACAGATTTATTGTAATCCCTATCAAATTACCCATCACATTTTCACAGAACTAGAACAAATAATCCTACAATTTATATGGAACCATAAAAGACCCAGAATGGCCAAAGCAATCCTGAGGGAAATAGAACAAAGCAGGAGGCAAAACCTTCCCAGATTTCAGACATTACAAAGCTACAGTAATCCAAAGGGCGTGATACAGGCACAAAAGCAGACACAAGGATCAATGGTATAGAACAGAGAGTCAAGAAATAAATCGGCACCCTATGATCAATTAGCCTTTGGCAAAGGAGACAAGAATACACAATAAGTCTCTTCAGCAAGGGGTGTTGGAAAAGTTGGACAGCCTATGTAAATCAAGTAAGTGAGAACATACCCTTACACAAAATGGAAAAATAAACTCAAAATGCCTTAAAGAGTTAAACATAAGACATGACACCAAAACACTCCTAGAAGAGAACATTGGCAAAACATTCTCTGGCATAAACCATACCAATGTTTTCTTAGGTCAGTCTCCCAAGAGAATAAGAATAAAAGCAAAAAATAAACACAGGAGACCTAATCAAACTTACACACATTTGCCTAACAAAGGAAACCATAAACAGAATGAAAAGACAGCCTACAGACAGGGAGAAAATATTTGTACTGAAGTAGTCAACAAGTGCTTACTTTCCAAAATATACACACAGCTCATACAACTCAACAACAGGAAAACACACAACTCAATGAACTGACAAATGAGGAATTAGACATTTCTCCAAAGACAACATAGACGGTCAACAGACACACAAAAGTACGCTCAACCCTGCTAATTATTAACAAAATTGGAATCAAAACTACAATGAGGCGCCACCTCACACTGGTCAGAATGGCCATCATGAAGAAGTTCACAAATAACAAGTATTTCGGAAGATGTGGAGAAAAGCCTACTGTCTCACACGGCTGATGGAAATGTCACCCGGTGCAGCCACTGAGGGAAATAGTATGGAGGTCCCTCAAAAAAGTAAAAATAGAGATGCCCCTCCCACTCCTGGGCATATATCAGACAAAACTATAGTTCAAAAAGATGCATGCACTCCTCTGTTCACAGCAGTGCTCCTCACCATAGCCAAGACAGGGAAATAACCTACATGTCCACTGAGAGTTGATGGATAAAGATGAGGAGGAACATGTATGCACAGACACAACAGAATGCTCTGCGGTCATAAAAAAGAACAGAATATCGCCATCTGCAGCAACTAAGAGGGAATTACATATTATCACATCGAGTGAAGTCAGAAAGGGAAAGACAAATACCATATAATATCACTTACATGTGGAATCTAAGACATGCCACTCCCTTATGTACAAAACAGAAGTGGACTCAGACAAGAAGAACAGACTTGTGGTTGTCAAGGGAGAAGGGGGTGAGGGAGGGTCCAAGTGGGGGTTTGGGGTTCTGTTAAATCATAATACAAGAGAACCTAAAGAAGAGCCTTATGTATATATACGTACACGTTACATATGTATCTGAATCACTTAGCTGTTCAGCAGAAATTAACACATTGTAAATCAACTATACTTCAATTATTTTGATTTTTAAAAGGCTTTGCCAGAGCATACAATTCTGGTAGATGTGAAATGGAGTCAACGAGAAAAGAAATAATGCCAAATATCTTATGAAAGAAGAGCGTGTGTGTTTATCTTATAAAATGGAGGCAGATGGCAATTAAACCTCTCTAGCCTCTGGATTCTATTGAGTAGATTGAAAGACTGGTAGGAGGTTTTATATTCTGGGGAGGATTTATTCATAATGTCAGTACTCAACAAATCACTCACAGGGCCCCTGGTGGTCTGACTGAATTAGACTTTCTCCAAAGACAACATAGACGGTCAACAGACACACAAAAGTACGCTCAACCCTGCTAATTATTAACAAAATTGGAATCAAAACTACAATGAGGCGCCACCTCACACTGGTCAGAATGGCCATCATGAAGAAGTTCACAAATAACAAGTATTTCGGAAGATGTGGAGAAAAGCCTACTGTCTCACACGGCTGATGGAAATGTCACCCGGTGCAGCCACTGAGGGAAATAGTATGGAGGTCCCTCAAAAAAGTAAAAATAGAGATGCCCCTCCCACTCCTGGGCATATATCAGACAAAACTATAGTTCAAAAAGATGCATGCACTCCTCTGTTCACAGCAGTGCTCCTCACCATAGCCAAGACAGGGAAATAACCTACATGTCCACTGAGAGTTGATGGATAAAGATGAGGAGGAACATGTATGCACAGACACAACAGAATGCTCTGCGGTCATAAAAAAGAACAGAATATCGCCATCTGCAGCAACTAAGAGGGAATTACATATTATCACATCGAGTGAAGTCAGAAAGGGAAAGACAAATACCATATAATATCACTTACATGTGGAATCTAAGACATGCCACTCCCTTATGTACAAAACAGAAGTGGACTCAGACAAGAAGAACAGACTTGTGGTTGTCAAGGGAGAAGGGGGTGAGGGAGGGTCCAAGTGGGGGTTTGGGGTTCTGTTAAATCATAATACAAGAGAACCTAAAGAAGAGCCTTATGTATATATACGTACACGTTACATATGTATCTGAATCACTTAGCTGTTCAGCAGAAATTAACACATTGTAAATCAACTATACTTCAATTATTTTGATTTTTAAAAGGCTTTGCCAGAGCATACAATTCTGGTAGATGTGAAATGGAGTCAACGAGAAAAGAAATAATGCCAAATATCTTATGAAAGAAGAGCGTGTGTGTTTATCTTATAAAATGGAGGCAGATGGCAATTAAACCTCTCTAGCCTCTGGATTCTATTGAGTAGATTGAAAGACTGGTAGGAGGTTTTTATATTCTGGGGGAGGAGATTTATTCATAATGTCAGTACTCACAAATACTCCAGGGCTTCCCCTGGTGGTCCAGTGGGTAAGGACACAGCCTTGCAGTGCAAGGGGCGCCGGTTCGATCCCTGGCCTGGGAAGATCCCACGTGCCGTGGAGCGGCTGGACCTATGTGTCCAATTACTGAGCCGGAGCTCTGGAGCGCATGCGCCCAGAGCCGGTGCTCTGCAATGCCAGACGCCACGGCGATGGGAGGCCCAGAGGAGCCAAAGAACAAAGACGGATGAAAATAGAGAAATGAAAGACCAATAGAAGTGGCCCGCCCACTCCACTCCTTCCCCAACCCAAGCCCCGCCCTAAATAAATAAATAAATAAATAAATAGAGGTCAAGCTACTTTAAAAAAACAAAAAACCAAAAACAAATACTCTACAAACGCCAGCTTGGATAGTTAGTTAATGTGTGTCCGTGCTCAGTCATGTCCAACTCTGCCACCCCCTGGACTGAAGCCCGCCAGGCTCCTCTATTCTTGGGATTCTCCAGGCAAGAAGACTGCATGGGTTGCCATGCCCTTCTCCAGGGGCTCTTCCTGACCCTGCGATCGAACCCTGCATCATCTCTGGCATTGATGGGCAGATTCTTTACCACTGAGCCACCCGGGTAGCTATTTAAACGTGATGGAAAATATTGATATCCACGTAACCACGTGCAAGAATTGTGTAGATTTTACCAAATTCCATTCTACAAGTGAAAATGTTAGAGGACCACTCTTGGCAAGATGAGCATGCAGCTGGAGCATTTCTCTGTGGGAGGGACCTGGAGGCACCTGCCTGGAGGAGAAGGGAGGTGAGGAGCCTGCAACCTGCATTTATTTGCATAAGAATTGTATGGTTTTTCTGAGGCTAGTTAGGACAGCCCAAACCAGCAAAGCTTTCTGACGATTAGCTGCTTTTCATTCACATCTTACAAAAGGTTGACAAAGCATCGGCTCGCCATATCCCAAGATTATCTTTAATCATGTTACGGTGTATCTGTAAGGAACGGAAGATGATTCAGTCCATTTGGAAAGGAGCTGTATTTACGGGAATGTTTCTCATACGACGTCTTATTGATCTGCTCCAGCAAACGAGCATGTAGCTTTCTCGCTGACAGGACAGAGCTCTCTGCTGAACCGCTTCTCCTCTGTCCATAATCAGCTGCTCACTCTCCTGGAATGAACTCCGTAACACTCCGCACACCAGCGGATGTGGAGCAGTAGGATTTCTCAAGCTACACAGTGAGAGAGAGTGTGTGTGTGTGCACACGCGTGCTCACTCAATCGCATCTGACTGTGTGTGTGTCTTTGTGTGTGCGCGTGCTCAATCCCATCAGACTCTGTGACCTCACGGACCATAGCCCGCCAGGCTCCTCTGTCCATGGGATTCTCCAGGCAAGAAGACTGGAGAGGTTGCCCTGCCCTCCACCAGGGAGTTTCCTGACCAGGGATAGAACCCTCGTCTCTGGGGTCTCCTGCATTGGCAGGCAGATTCTTTACCACTGAGCCACCTGGGAAGCCCAGCAGAAGACCCAAAAGGTACCCTTAAGTCCCTGTAAAAGCTACCGCCCTATGTGGTTATTTGATGGCTACTGATTGGTTCGGGAGAATTCCGCAGGGTGTTGGAAATGAATGTTTGGAATTTAAGAAAGAAGTTGTGGTTGGAAACCTCAGGCTTATCCACAGAAAGCTCACAGAGAGCTGGACATGTTATGTCCTCAAATCACACACATGGTCTTAGTTTGTATCTGCTCCGCCGAACGCAGGCTGACTACAGAACCTTAGCAAGGACTGAGAAGGCCTTGACGCGAAACACCACAAACTAAGAGGACGAAGAGTAATAAAAGATTACTGTAATCCCATCACTCTGAGGCAGCCACTATAAGTCCTTTCTATTTTCTTCTATTTGTCTATATTCTTGATATTTGAGATCATAGATGACCTGGATTCGTGATGTGGTCTCAAGTCAACACAGCTTGACCACCACCCAGGGAACTGGGGTGGACGGGAGGGAGACAGCAGAGACGAGCAGGCGGAGATATTCCTCAGGGCTCCCGCGGCACCCCCTTGACCTTCTGTCTGGAAGAGGAGGGGCCGTGTGGGTGGTAAACCAGGTTGAAGAACAAGGAAAGATCAATATTCATATGTATTTCTTCCCACAGAAGGACACAGACGGTCAGTGAGTGTTACTCTTGGCTTGGGGGGTTTCAAGGACAGAGCTCTCTGCTGAACCGCTTCTCCTCTGTCCATAATCAGCTGCTCACTCTCCTGGAATGAACTCCGTAACACTCCGCACACCAGCGGATGTGGAGCAGTAGGATTTCTCAAGCTACACAGTGAGAGAGAGTGTGTGTGTGTGCACACGCGTGCTCACTCAATCGCATCTGACTGTGTGTGTGTCTTTGTGTGTGCGCGTGCTCAATCCCATCAGACTCTGTGACCTCACGGACCATAGCCCGCCAGGCTCCTCTGTCCATGGGATTCTCCAGGCAAGAAGACTGGAGAGGGTTGCCCTGCCCTCCACCAGGGGAGTTTCCTGACCAGGGATAGAACCCTCGTCTCTGGGGTCTCCTGCATTGGCAGGCAGATTCTTTACCACTGAGCCACCTGGGAAGCCCAGCAGAAGACCCAAAAGGTACCCTTAAGTCCCTGTAAAAGCTACCGCCCTATGTGGTTATTTGATGGCTACTGATTGGTTCGGGAGAATTCCGCAGGGTGTTGGAAATGAATGTTTGGAATTTAAGAAAGAAGTTGTGGTTGGAAACCTCAGGCTTATCCACAGAAAGCTCACAGAGAGCTGGACATGTTATGTCCTCAAATCACACACATGGTCTTAGTTTGTATCTGCTCCGCCGAACGCAGGCTGACTACAGAACCTTAGCAAGGACTGAGAAGGCCTTGACGAAACACCACAAACTAAGAGGACGAAGAGTAATAAAAGATTACTGTAATCCCATCACTCTGAGGCAGCCACTATAAGTCCTTTCTATTTTCTTCTATTTGTCTATATTCTTGATATTTGAGATCATAGATGACCTGGATTCGTGATGTGGTCTCAAGTCAACACAGCTTGACCACCACCCAGGGAACTGGGGTGGACGGGAGGGAGACAGCAGAGACGAGCAGGCGGAGATATTCCTCAGGGCTCCCGCGGCACCCCCTTGACCTTCTGTCTGGAAGAGGAGGGGCCGTGTGGGTGGTAAACCAGGTTGAAGAACAAGGAAAGATCAATATTCATATGTATTTCTTCCCACAGAAGGACACAGACGGTCAGTGAGTGTTACTCTGGCTTGATGAGCCACGCTGCGTGTGAGAGGGCAGGGGTCCTGCAAGGATCCAGCTGCCTGCTCACGTCTGACAGGTCCCCCTGGACAGAGGGCGACATCCGCCACGTCAGAATCGCTGGGAAGTCGGGGGCCGGGGCACGACCCTCAGGGTCACGCGTCTGCTCTCCCTCGTTTCTGTTCATTTCTCTCTGTTTGGCGAATTAAACGAGGAAATAAAGTGGGTGTGTCTGTCTGCCTGTGTGTAGGATGCCACTTCCTACCCAACTGTAATTCTCTTTAAACACCGGTCCAGCCACTCTGTGGCATGTGGGATCTTCCTGGTCCAGGGATCCAACCGGGGCCCCTTGCACTGCAAGGCGGACTCTCTACCCACTGGACCACGGAAGCCCCCATGTGTCCATTTTTGTCTTTTGGACTTTGGTTTGAGATCATCTCCTCAAATGCCCAGCAAGTCATGCCAGACCATGTATATATGAGGTTTATTTCTGAGCTGATTGTATGCTGTGTGTTTTATGAGGCAAGTGTCTGGAGGCCTTCGCTGTATACTGATTGGGGAGGGACCTCACCACTTCACTGGGCAGCATCTCAATGTCCCCTGCAGGAGGACGTGGACAAGTCTGGCTGCAGACGTGTGGAGTCAGACATCGGCAGGGGCTAGGTGAGGAGCGTTTTCCTGATTTCAAATGCAGACCTGTCACTTACCCACTTGGAATGGGCACCTACCGGAGAGATTTAGGCAATCATCTCTAAGGAACCTTGTGGCTTTTCTTAGGATCTCTTAATAACTTGCTAAAATATCAACCTAAGCCATAGGTAGCACTACCTTGTATTTGCTCATAATTATGTGACTCATAGGGAAAGCTGCCAGTCCCCTGGCCACATATCAGGGAGCCAAGAGTTACCACTCAATTACTGGGCTGGCTGAAAAAGTCTTGTGGTTTTTTTCTGTAAGATATTACAGAGAAACCAGAACAAACTTTTCCGCCACCCCAGTCTTTACACTCTGAGATAGTTAAATTCTAGTCACGATATACACGTAAGAAAAAAAAAATCGGTAAAATGAATGTCTTGCAGACAACAGCTCAAATACTTGACAGTAAAAACTGACAACAGCGATTATTGTAACTGGTAAACTCAGAAGTCTCGCGTCACTAGAAAGACACATTCGTGGAGAAATCTTTTTCAGGGACACAGTGTCAAACTATTGGCAAGTGCATCTCGCCTTGCAGCTCCTGGCCACTGAAATGATGATCACTAACAGGCATTCGCTTAATTTAGGTCCCTGAAACTGAGGCTCCAAGCAGTGAAATAATTTGATAATTCTCCCCAGTTAAACCTTACGGATTTGAGACAACAGAGATTTTTCTTTTTTTAAGTTGGGCATCTCTGCAGTGATCATACCAGGTCTTTTGTGTTTTGAGAAATGGTTGCCAAAGTTGAATTTCCAGGCTTGGGAGATGGTGTCAACCCTAGGATGCCTTACTCTGAGGTCCCCTCAGAGCCTGGAGAGGGAGGCGCTCCGTTCCCCTGCTTTCCACGAGAGGTATGCGTCTGCCGGAAATTCCTGCAGGGGATACTCACCGTATTCACGGAGCCTTCATATTTGTACTTCTTGTGCAATTTGCAACATAAGAAGCATTGAAGGGACCTTTTGGCAAGTGACTGCAGCCATGAAATTAAAGACGCTTGCTCCTTGGGAGCTATGACAAACCTAGACAGCGTATTCAAAAGCAGAGACATCACCTGACTGACAATGGTCTGTATCACAGCTGTGGTTTTCCCAGGAGTCATGTATGGACGTGAGAGATGGACCATCCAGAAGGCTGAGCACAAAACCTGGTGGTAGATCTAGGATTCTTAAGGAACCTTGTGGCTTTTCTTAGGATCTCTTAATAACTTGCTAAAATATCAACCTAAGCCATAGGTAGCACTACCTTGTATTTGCTCATAATTATGTGACTCATAGGGAAAGCTGCCAGTCCCCTGGCCACATATCAGGGAGCCAAGAGTTACCACTCAATTACTGGGCTGGCTGAAAAAGTCTTGTGGTTTTTTTCTGTAAGATATTACAGAGAAACCAGAACAAACTTTTCCGCCACCCCAGTCTTTACACTCTGAGATAGTTAAATTCTAGTCACGATATACACGTAAGAAAAAAAAAATCGGTAAAATGAATGTCTTGCAGACAACAGCTCAAATACTTGACAGTAAAAACTGACAACAGCGATTATTGTAACTGGTAAACTCAGAAGTCTCGCGTCACTAGAAAGACACATTCGTGGAGAAATCTTTTTCAGGGACACAGTGTCAAACTATTGGCAAGTGCATCTCGCCTTGCAGCTCCTGGCCACTGAAATGATGATCACTAACAGGCATTCGCTTAATTTAGGTCCCTGAAACTGAGGCTCCAAGCAGTGAAATAATTTGATAATTCTCCCCAGTTAAACCTTACGGATTTGAGACAACAGAGATTTTTCTTTTTAAGTTGGGCATCTCTGCAGTGATCATACCAGGTCTTTTGTGTTTTGAGAAATGGTTGCCAAAGTTGAATTTCCAGGCTTGGGAGATGGTGTCAACCCTAGGATGCCTTACTCTGAGGTCCCCTCAGAGCCTGGAGAGGGAGGCGCTCCGTTCCCCTGCTTTCCACGAGAGGTATGCGTCTGCCGGAAATTCCTGCAGGGGATACTCACCGTATTCACGGAGCCTTCATATTTGTACTTCTTGTGCAATTTGCAACATAAGAAGCATTGAAGGGACCTTTTGGCAAGTGACTGCAGCCATGAAATTAAAGACGCTTGCTCCTTGGGAGCTATGACAAACCTAGACAGCGTATTCAAAAGCAGAGACATCACCTGACTGACAATGGTCTGTATCGTCACAGCTGTGGTTTTCCCAGGAGTCATGTATGGACGTGAGAGATGGACCATCCAGAAGGCTGAGCACTGAAGAATTGATGCCTTTCAACTGTGGTGTTGGAAAAGGTTCTCGAGAGCCCCTTGGACTGCAAGGAGATCAAACCAGTCACTCCTAAAGGAAATCAACACTGATTGTTCAATGGAAGGAGTGATGCTCAAGCTGAAACTCCAATACGCTGGCCACCTGATGCAAAAAGATGCCTCACTGGAAAAGACCCGGATGGTGGGAAAAACAGAAGGCAAAAGGAGACGGAGACGACAGAGGACAAAATGGTTGGACGGCATCACTAAGTCAATGAACATGAGTTTGAGCAGACTCCAGGAGATGGTGACGGACAGGAAGGCCTGGTGTGTTACAGCCCAGAGGGTCACAAAGAGTCGGACACAACTGAGCAATTGTCCTTGGCCAGTGTGAGAAAGAGCCTTTTTCTGGGCAAAGTGCTACGTCCAGACTGAGACAGCAGGTGGGAGGAGAAACCCAGTCATTGAAAAGAGTCAGCCCTGTATCACAGTGGACCCTCACTCTGCAAACTGTGACCAGCAAAAAAGACCTGGAAGCTTTTCACCATCATGCTGTCGGTGGATTTCACGCACCATTGGAAGCTATCTGATCTGTTCTCCAGTGTTAAGGAAGGTATCTGGGCTCACACATACAACAATTCTCTCCAGAGAATCATGCGTTCATGTTTAAGTTAAAAAATAAAAATAAAAAAGAAGAACCAGAATGTCCTTCTCAGCAACAGGGAGTTACCTGGGCTAAGTTTGACACTGGATGAGTGACAGATTCCAAGTGACGCCCTGTGACAGCCGCTGTTCACACTCTTACGGTGGAACAAAGTCTCCCCGTTGGACTGGGTTGCTAAGGAAACCACACAGACCCTCCCAGGGTAGACCGGAGACAGGGAGCCGTCCGATGAGTCCTCGTCACTTGCAGAGCCATATGGCTCTGCCTCAGCTGCTGTCAGAGTTCCTGCTTTGGCACCTCGGTTCATCTGATAGTGTTTGGTTTGCACATGCCCGGTTTATTTTCAGCCATCCCTTAGCTGCTGAAGTCTCTGTTGAATTCCAGAGCTCGTGTCTTTAAAGGAATTCGTCTTTTTCACCAAAGACCTCTTTGTAATACCAGGAAGGGCTGGGGGCACCTGAAGAATTGATGCCTTTCAACTGTGGTGTTGGAAAAGGTTCTCGAGAGCCCCTTGGACTGCAAGGAGATCAAACCAGTCACTCCTAAAGGAAATCAACACTGATTGTTCAATGGAAGGAGTGATGCTCAAGCTGAAACTCCAATACGCTGGCCACCTGATGCAAAAAGATGCCTCACTGGAAAAGACCCGGATGGTGGGAAAAACAGAAGGCAAAAGGAGACGGAGACGACAGAGGACAAAATGGTTGGACGGCATCACTAAGTCAATGAACATGAGTTTGAGCAGACTCCAGGAGATGGTGACGGACAGGAAGGCCTGGTGTGTTACAGCCCAGAGGGTCACAAAGAGTCGGACACAACTGAGCAATTGTCCTTGGCCAGTGTGAGAAAGAGCCTTTTTCTGGGCAAAGTGCTACGTCCAGACTGAGACAGCAGGTGGGAGGAGAAACCCAGTCATTGAAAAGAGTCAGCCCTGTATCACAGTGGACCCTCACTCTGCAAACTGTGACCAGCAAAAAAGACCTGGAAGCTTTTCACCATCATGCTGTCGGTGGATTTCACGCACCATTGGAAGCTATCTGATCTGTTCTCCAGTGTTAAGGAAGGTATCTGGGCTCACACATACAACAATTCTCTCCAGAGAATCATGCGTTCATGTTTAAGTTAAAAAATAAAAATAAAAAAGAAGAACCAGAATGTCCTTCTCAGCAACAGGGAGTTACCTGGGCTAAGTTTGACACTGGATGAGTGACAGATTCCAAGTGACGCCCTGTGACAGCCGCTGTTCACACTCTTACGGTGGAACAAAGTCTCCCCGTTGGACTGGGTTGCTAAGGAAACCACACAGACCCTCCCAGGGTAGACCGGAGACAGGGAGCCGTCCGATGAGTCCTCGTCACTTGCAGAGCCATATGGCTCTGCCTCAGCTGCTGTCAGAGTTCCTGCTTTGGCACCTCGGTTCATCTGATAGTGTTTGGTTTGCACATGCCCGGTTTATTTTCAGCCATCCCTTAGCTGCTGAAGTCTCTGTTGAATTCCAGAGCTCGTGTCTTTAAAGGAATTCGTCTTTTTCACCAAAGACATCTTTGTAATATCTGAGAGAGGGATAGTCTCTGGTGACCCCCTCTTTCCTTCACTCCTGATGATAATTTGTGTTCTCTCTTTTATTCTTGGTGAATCTGGCGAGAGGGTCTTTTTTTTTTTTTTTTTTTTTTGCTGTGACTTGAGGTTTGCAGGATTTCAGTCCCCCAACTAGAGATGGAACCCAAGCCCATGGCAGTGAATGCTTCGAATATCAACCACTAGACCATCTGTATTTCTATTACAGTTCTCTCTTGTCTTGTCTGAGAGCATAACCCCAACAGAAACAAACCTGTTCTTTTTATTCAGCCTGCCCACCCCTCCTTACTGGCTGTCTCTTCATGGTGGGGGGGTGGTTCCCCTCAGCCCGCACTGAAGTTAGGCTATTGAAAACCATGGTGAGTTTGTGCTGTTTTAATTTGCGTCTGGTTTACATTTACTTGGTTGCATTTGAGGATTAGTATTTGTCTATAGAACAACCATAAAAATTACTTCTTTTTTTTAATTTATTTATTTTTGTTTTAATTTTTAGGAGGGGCAGGTTCGGGATGGGCGGGTCACTTCTATTGGTCCTTCATTTATCTATTTTTGATCCATTTTTGTTCTTTTGGCCCGTGTGGGCCTCCCATCACAGTGGCCTCCACGGCACATGGGATCTTCCCAGGCCAGGGATCGAACTGGTGCCCCTTGCACTACAAGGCGGTATCCTTACCCAATGGACCACCAGGGAAGCCCAAAGTTACTTCTTAAAGATGTATACAGTGAACACAAGCAGTGGTCTAGAATTGGCTTGATGCTCATTAGCTCTATGAAATGCAACAAGCTTCTCAGCCTGCATGTTCATTTATACAGTCAGATAGTGCAAACTGGCCCTCTTTCAGATCTTTTTAAACTTCGGCATTCTATAAATCTAAAACCTGTTTCAAACATACTGTTTCAAACATCTAAAAGCACTCCTGAAAATTGACAATGAAGGGATCTGAGCAATGTCAGGTTAAGCCTACATTTCTGGACCTTGTGTCTTCCCCCTCCCACCTTCTTGTTACAACCACCCAACAGACGAGATAAGCATGACATGCCCCGCAGATGTCCACGGCTAGGGGCAGTGGTCCAGGGCATGCTTTAAGGCAGGGGTCTCCCACCTCTGAAATCCAGTGCCCGGTGATCCGAAGTGGAGCTGATGTTATGATAAAACTAAAGTGCACAACAGATGTAATGTGCTGGAATCATCCTGAGACAATGCCCCCATTCCACCGTGGTTTCAGGAAAAACTGTCTTCCGCTGCTTTAAGGTACAGACAATCTGGGGATTTCTTATTAAGTACATTTCTTTCTAGCAGATCTGAGGCAAGGCATGAGATCCTTCATTTTACCCCTACAACAACAACAAAACAAAAGAAGGGAAAAAAGAAAGAAAGGGAAAAAAAGAGACACAGAACGTGAAGGGAGGAAGAAAAAACATCTGGTCAATGAACTAGGAAGCCCCAGTTTCAAAATCAGAGAGCTAATAAACTAACAAAGTCTTTCCCTTAGCTACGATCTTGCAGTATTTGGTGAAAAGCAGCAGAGAAAGAAAACACCTGAGTAAACCAAGATCTATCTTTCATGAGGTAGAAAGGTATGTAAGAGGACTTGCAGCCTTACCAAAGAGTTTGCCTGCTGCAGAGAAATGAACAAGGGCACCAACACTTTGATCACAGACATTGAGGACAAACCCGCTGAGAAGAGCGGGTGGGAGGGATGGGGAGGGGCCAGCGGGCGGAAGGGGGCGGGGCAGAGATGGGCGACGCTGCAGGTACCTAGGTGGGATTCCAGAGGCTGGCGAGCAAGCAGCCTGATTGAACAAGCAGGGCAAAGGTTAGGATAGTACAGAAGAAACTGCCGTCTTTCTTGTTAGATACTTCATGTGTGAACAGAACGCGCAGACACTGACCCCAAACCCCAAACCTTAGGCTGCCGCTCTGAAGTCCTTCCACCAGCAGGTGCTCCCTGCTGGGGATGGCTCTACCCTGACTGTCACCACTACTCTTTTCAAGATAAAGAGTAACAACGAGGTAAGTGACACACCATTAATGTCCGTGCTAGTTTTTTTCTTGCGCTTTTACTTTGAGGCTTTCTACCCTGAATCTCGGGTTGGGTTGCTGGGGGTACCCTCTTTGAAAACCCAACAAAAGCAGTCAGGATGACTCATTTTGACCAGTGACAACCACCCTGCAAAGGCTCTTGAGCAATGGCAAGTACCTTTTCAATGGAAGTCATAAGGGACACCACTTTGGGCCAGAAGGGTGATAGAAGGGCTCCATGACATGGAGACTCCCCAAGAAAGATGGTAAAAATCGCCGGGGTAGAAGAAGGTTGTCACCTAGAAGAGGACAAGGATAGCAGCTTCTCACATGGCTCGTATCACATCGAAGTACATCAGCAATCTGTTCATCAGATGGCCCAGATGGACACCAGCAAGGGAGGCTCGGAAGAGGTGACTCTCTGGTATTTATACTCAAACAGATGGGTTCTTCCAAAGCAATCTAGTCTGCCACACTGCCAAATCAACAGCTATGAAAACTAACACAGATTAAATTTGCTTCATAAATGGTCCTCTGAAGCAGGCTTCTTCTTTTTTTTTTTTTTAAAAAAAAAAAAAACCACTTTCATTTATTTAATTTTGGCTGTGCTGGGTCTTTGTTGATGTGTGGGTTTAGCTGCTCTGCGGTATGTGGGATCTTCCCGGATCAGGGCTGGAACCTGTGTCTCCTGCATTGGCAGACGGGTTCTTATCCACTGTGCCACAAGGGAAGCTCTGAAGCAGACTTCTTAGTCTTTCAAATTGGCTGAACAGGCACCACACTTTGATCACAGACATTGAGGACAAACCCGCTGAGAAGAGCGGGTGGGAGGGATGGGGAGGGCCAGCGGGCGGAAGGGGCGGGCAGAGNTGGGCGACGCTGCAGGTACCTAGGTGGGATTCCAGAGGCTGGCGAGCAAGCAGCCTGATTGAACAAGCAGGGCAAAGGTTAGGATAGTACAGAAGAAACTGCCGTCTTTCTTGTTAGATACTTCATGTGTGAACAGAACGCGCAGACACTGACCCCAAACCCCAAACCTTAGGCTGCCGCTCTGAAGTCCTTCCACCAGCAGGTGCTCCCTGCTGGGGATGGCTCTACCCTGACTGTCACCACTACTCTTTTCAAGATAAAGAGTAACAACGAGGTAAGTGACACACCATTAATGTCCGTGCTAGTTTTTTTCTTGCGCTTTTACTTTGAGGCTTTCTACCCTGAATCTCGGGTTGGGTTGCTGGGGGTACCCTCTTTGAAAACCCAACAAAAGCAGTCAGGATGACTCATTTTGACCAGTGACAACCACCCTGCAAAGGCTCTTGAGCAATGGCAAGTACCTTTTCAATGGAAGTCATAAGGGACACCACTTTGGGCCAGAAGGGTGATAGAAGGGCTCCATGACATGGAGACTCCCCAAGAAAGATGGTAAAAATCGCCGGGGTAGAAGAAGGTTGTCACCTAGAAGAGGACAAGGATAGCAGCTTCTCACATGGCTCGTATCACATCGAAGTACATCAGCAATCTGTTCATCAGATGGCCCAGATGGACACCAGCAAGGGAGGCTCGGAAGAGGTGACTCTCTGGTATTTATACTCAAACAGATGGGTTCTTCCAAAGCAATCTAGTCTGCCACACTGCCAAATCAACAGCTATGAAAACTAACACAGATTAAATTTGCTTCATAAATGGTCCTCTGAAGCAGGCTTCTTCTTTTTTTTTTTTTTAAAAAAAAAAAAAACCACTTTCATTTATTTAATTTTGGCTGTGCTGGGTCTTTGTTGATGTGTGGGTTTAGCTGCTCTGCGGTATGTGGGATCTTCCCGGATCAGGGCTGGAACCTGTGTCTCCTGCATTGGCAGACGGGTTCTTATCCACTGTGCCACAAGGGAAGCTCTGAAGCAGACTTCTTAGTCTTTCAAATTGGTTCTTCAGTTTCATCTCTTGGCTGAAATATTTTCAGGCTATTATCTCCTTGCATGTCATCATTCACTCTTTCTTCCTTTTTTTTGTTGTTTTGGCCTCTTTTATTGTGGTTTTTTTTTTTTTTTTTTAAATTCATCTTTATTCTTTGGCCTGTGTGGGCCTCCCATTTCAGTGGCCTCATTGCAGAGCACCGGCTCTGGGCACATGCACTCCAGAGCACTGGCTCATAATTGGGCACACTGGTCCAGCTGCTCCAGGGAAGATGGGATCTTTCCAGGCCAGGGATCGAACTTGTACCCCATGCACTGCAAGGTGGACTCTCTACCCACTGGACCACCAGGGAAGCCCCACTCTTTCTTTCTTATAACTCTTTAATACACATGGACACCCACACAATTCTCTGCTCTTCAGCCTGAGAGAGGGTAAAGGTGCTGGGGAATCAACTCGCTCATGGAGATTCACTATGCTTAAACATACAAATTAGCAAATTCCAAAGTTAGAAAATGAAATGCACCCAACACCAAATTGGCTGATAAAGAACCCACTTGCCAATGCAGGAAACATGAGAGACCATGGGTTTGATCCCTGGGTCCAGAAGATCCCTGGAGAAGGAAATGGCAACCTACTTTAGCATCCTTGCCTGGCAAATCCCATGGGTAGAGGAGCCTGGCGGGCTACAATCCATAGGGTCGCAAAGAGCTGGACACGACTAAGCATGCATGCACATGACATCAAATAAGTCATTTTAGTATCAATTTTTTTTTTAAAGATTTATTTATTTATTTTGGGGGTGGGGGTCGGCTTGGGGAGGGAAGGGAGCGGGCGGGCCACTTCTCTTGGCCTTTCATTTCTCTATTTTCATCCGTCTTTGTTCTTTGGCTCCTGTGGGCCTCCCATCACGGTGGCGTCTGTTGTCGCAGAGCACCGGCTCTGGGCGCATGCGCTCCAGAGCTCCGGCTCGGTAATTGGACACATGGGTCCAGCCGCTCCGCAGCACGTGGGATCTTCCCAGGCCAGGGCTCGAACCGGCGCCCCTTGCACTGCAAGGCGGTGTCCTTACCCACTGGACCACCAGGGGAAGCCCTTTTTTTTTTTTTTAAAGATTTAGTATCAGTTTTTAAAGCATTAAATTTCATCACAATTTACCCTATCATTTTATTACTATTTGCACATTCTCAAACTTCTGCCAGCACCTAGCATTCACAACGGTCACAGTATTTATTATTGTTTATATGTATCTACTGTGCTAACTATACATTCATGTTCTCATTCATCAATGGGGGGCATAGTCCATTAACCACATTGTATTTCTTTAATACAGATTAAATATGGATGGGATGGGTTTATCCAGGAATGCGAGGTTTGTTGTAGTGTAAGCTCCTGACAATTAGCGTTTTTTGATTGTACGCTAAGAGCTTGACATTAAGTTTCTGATTGTCAGGCATCCACTTGCAGACTACTCTCTCAACTAGACACATTGCCAGATGCGTGACTACACAAAAAGCAGACCACTCCACCCACACAGCTCCCCTTTGTAGGAAGTTCTCCATGACTTAAATAACTGACCACCTGAGTGGCTCTGCTTTTCTGTTTCTGTACTTTAATTCCTCCTCTTATATCTAAAAATACATCAATAAAGAATGAAGTCTCTTGGACTTCCCTGGTGGTCCAGTGGGTAAGGACACTGCCTTGCCGTACAAGGGGCGCCAGTTTGATCCCTGGCCTGGGAAGATCCCACGTGCCATGGACTGGCTGGATAGACGTGTCCAACTACCGAGCTGGAGCTCTGGAGCGCATGCGCCCAGAGCCAGTGCTCTGCAGTGAGAGAGGCCACTGTGATGGGAGGCCCACACGGGCCAAAGAACAAAGATGGATGGAAATGGATAAATGAAAGACCAATAGAAGTGGCTAATAAAATAAAATACAAAGAAGAATGAAGTCTCAAAACACTAGGCCTCCTGCTGTTAGCTGCAATAAAGGCAGGACTCCAGGCTCACACTGGCTCTCTCTACTGAGATCTCACTGGGCCTCTAGGACCCGTGAGAAATAAGCCTTGTTTCTTCAAAGTCCTCTCTCTGGTAGTTGTTGCAAGATGCGTCCTGCAGTCATAACAGAAACCCACGAGGTTCCCTCCAGCCACGAGTTGGTTCTGGTCTGAGAGCGGGCTCGAACCGGCGCCCCTTGCACTGCAAGGCGGTGTCCTTACCCACTGGACCACCAGGGGAAGCCCTTTTTTTTTTTTTTAAAGATTTAGTATCAGTTTTTAAAGCATTAAATTTCATCACAATTTACCCTATCATTTTATTACTATTTGCACATTCTCAAACTTCTGCCAGCACCTAGCATTCACAACGGTCACAGTATTTATTATTGTTTATATGTATCTACTGTGCTAACTATACATTCATGTTCTCATTCATCAATGGGGGGCATAGTCCATTAACCACATTGTATTTCTTTAATACAGATTAAATATGGATGGGATGGGTTTATCCAGGAATGCGAGGTTTGTTGTAGTGTAAGCTCCTGACAATTAGCGTTTTTTGATTGTACGCTAAGAGCTTGACATTAAGTTTCTGATTGTCAGGCATCCACTTGCAGACTACTCTCTCAACTAGACACATTGCCAGATGCGTGACTACACAAAAAGCAGACCACTCCACCCACACAGCTCCCTTTGTAGGAAGTTCTCCATGACTTAAATAACTGACCACCTGAGTGGCTCTGCTTTTCTGTTTCTGTACTTTAATTCCTCCTCTTATATCTAAAAATACATCAATAAAGAATGAAGTCTCTTGGACTTCCCTGGTGGTCCAGTGGGTAAGGACACTGCCTTGCCGTACAAGGGGCGCCAGTTTGATCCCTGGCCTGGGAAGATCCCACGTGCCATGGACTGGCTGGATAGACGTGTCCAACTACCGAGCTGGAGCTCTGGAGCGCATGCGCCCAGAGCCAGTGCTCTGCAGTGAGAGAGGCCACTGTGATGGGAGGCCCACACGGGCCAAAGAACAAAGATGGATGGAAATGGATAAATGAAAGACCAATAGAAGTGGCTAATAAAATAAAATACAAAGAAGAATGAAGTCTCAAAACACTAGGCCTCCTGCTGTTAGCTGCAATAAAGGCAGGACTCCAGGCTCACACTGGCTCTCTCTACTGAGATCTCACTGGGCCTCTAGGACCCGTGAGAAATAAGCCTTGTTTCTTCAAAGTCCTCTCTCTGGTAGTTGTTGCAAGATGCGTCCTGCAGTCATAACAGAAACCCACGAGGTTCCCTCCAGCCACGAGTTGGTTCTGGTCTGAGAGCTGTCCATGGGTTTATCAGGGTCGTACAGCCCAGGTGAGCGCCCCAGGCATGTCTAGTCCACAGTATTGCTATGAATAGGCTGAGAATGACCCAAAACATTGGTTTAACATCTGAAAGTAGATCAGTGTAACACACCATATCGATGAATAAAGGATCAAAATTATACAATCAGGAAAAGCACTTAACGGAATCTATCAATAACTCCAATAAAAATACTGAACAAACTAAGAACAGAAGGAACTTCTTCAACCTTTTAAGGAACATCTATAAAAAACACACAGTGAGTATCTCCTGTGATGGACAAAGACTGAATACACTTTCCCTCAAGATCAAGAATATTGCTGACTCCAGATTTCAAGGCCTAGGGGAGACCAATCAATCAAGCTTGGTGCCTGCTTCGTGCTGGGCTGAGGAGAACAGAGAAACAAGCTGTCTTTGGGCACTAGTGGGGACTGGGCTTACATGGAATAATCCCTGCCCCTGCCAACAACAGGGAGGAGGTAATTCTCCACAAGGTAATTCAGATCTCAAGTGGTGAAAGAAAAAAATCCATTGGATCATAGAAAAAGCAAGAGACTTTCAGAAAAACATCTACTTCTGCTTCACCAACTACACAAAAGCCTTTGACTATGTAGATCACAACAAACTGTGGAGTACCAGATCACCTTACCTGTCACCTGAAAAACCTGTACGAAGGTCAAGAAGCAACAGTTAAAACCAGGCATGGAACAATGGACTGGTTCAAAATTGGGAAAGGAGCATGTTAAGGCTGTATATCATCACCCTGCTTATTTAACTTCTATGCAGAGGATGCCATATGAAATGCTGGGCTGGATGAAGCTAAGCTGGAATCAGGACTGCCAAGAGAAATGTCAAAAACCTCACATATGCAGATGACACCCCACAAATGGGAGAAGGCAAAGAGGAACTAAGGAGCTCCTTGATGCAGGTAAAAGAGGAGAGTGAAAAAGCTAGCTTAAAACTCAGCATTCAGAAACCTATGATCATGGCATCTGATCTCATCAGTTCATGGCAAATAGATGGACAAACAATGGAAACAATGACAGACTTTATTTCCTTGGGCTCCCAAATCACCACAGACGGTGACTGCAGCCACAAAATTAAAGACTGAGTTCTTGAAAGAAAAGCTATGACAAACCTAGACAGCATATTAAAAAGGAGAGACATCACTTGCCAACAAAGGGCCAACTAGTCAAAGGCATGGTTTTCAGTAGTCATGTATGGATGTGAGAATTAGACCATAAAGAAGGCTGAGCACTGAAGAACTGATGTTTTTGAACTGTGATGCTGGAGAAGACTTTTTTTTTTAAACATTCGAGAGTCCCTTGGACTGCAAGGGGGTAAACCCAATCAATCCTAAAGGAAATCAAACTGAGAATCTCCTGTGATGGACAAAGACTGAATACACTTTCCCTCAAGATCAAGAATATTGCTGACTCCAGATTTCAAGGCCTAGGGGAGACCAATCAATCAAGCTTGGTGCCTGCTTCGTGCTGGGCTGAGGAGAACAGAGAAACAAGCTGTCTTTGGGCACTAGTGGGGACTGGGCTTACATGGAATAATCCCTGCCCCTGCCAACAACAGGGAGGAGGTAATTCTCCACAAGGTAATTCAGATCTCAAGTGGTGAAAGAAAAAAATCCATTGGATCATAGAAAAAGCAAGAGACTTTCAGAAAAACATCTACTTCTGCTTCACCAACTACACAAAAGCCTTTGACTATGTAGATCACAACAAACTGTGGAGTACCAGATCACCTTACCTGTCACCTGAAAAACCTGTACGAAGGTCAAGAAGCAACAGTTAAAACCAGGCATGGAACAATGGACTGGTTCAAAATTGGGAAAGGAGCATGTTAAGGCTGTATATCATCACCCTGCTTATTTAACTTCTATGCAGAGGATGCCATATGAAATGCTGGGCTGGATGAAGCTAAGCTGGAATCAGGACTGCCAAGAGAAATGTCAAAAACCTCACATATGCAGATGACACCCCACAAATGGGAGAAGGCAAAGAGGAACTAAGGAGCTCCTTGATGCAGGTAAAAGAGGAGAGTGAAAAAGCTAGCTTAAAACTCAGCATTCAGAAACCTATGATCATGGCATCTGATCTCATCAGTTCATGGCAAATAGATGGACAAACAATGGAAACAATGACAGACTTTATTTCCTTGGGCTCCCAAATCACCACAGACGGTGACTGCAGCCACAAAATTAAAGACTGAGTTCTTGAAAGAAAAGCTATGACAAACCTAGACAGCATATTAAAAAGGAGAGACATCACTTGCCAACAAAGGGCCAACTAGTCAAAGGCATGGTTTTTTCAGTAGTCATGTATGGATGTGAGAATTAGACCATAAAGAAGGCTGAGCACTGAAGAACTGATGTTTTTGAACTGTGATGCTGGAGAAGACTTTTTTTTTTAAACATTCGAGAGTCCCTTGGACTGCAAGGGGGTAAACCCAATCAATCCTAAAGGAAATCAACCCTGACTATTCAATAGAAGGCTTGATGCTGAAGCTGAAATTCCAGTACTTTGGTTGCCTGATGTGAAGAGTTGCCTTTTTAGAAGACTCTGAGGTTGGGAAAGATTGAGGGCAGGGGGAGAAGAAGGAGACACAAAATGAGATGGCTGAATGGCATCAGCAATTCAGTGGACCTGAGTGTTAGCAAACTCCTAGAGATGGTGAAGGACAGGGAAGCCTGGAGTGTTGCAGTCAAAGGGGTGGTATAGTGTCAGACACGACTGTGAACAACAAATAAAATAGTGCTTTATAGTAATATTCAGGTCTTCTCAGTTCAACTGGCATGTTCTTTGCCAATTTACAGTATTTCAATACATCTTTGATAATTCAAACTATTTTGAGGTCCTCATTATAAACATGTTATTAAGCTATCTACAGCCAGTGGATTTTTAAAAATTTTTGGCCTCTTTCATTGGTTTTTTGTTTAGTTACTTTCATCTATCTTTATCTTTTGGCCTGTGTGGGCCTCCCATCGCAGTGGCCTCTCTTGTTGCAGAGCACCGGCTCTAGGCACATGTGCTCCAGAGTGTTGGCTTGTAATTGGACATACTGGTCCAGCCGCTCCACAACGGGTGGGATCTTCCTGGGCCAGGGATCGAACTGATGTCCCCTGCACTGCAAGGCGGACTCTTTACCCACTGGACCACCAGGGAAGCCCTGCCCGTGGGTTCTGAAATAAAAGTACATGCCCATTCTGGCCTCTAGGTCATTTCTCTCCTGGCAGATTCTGTTTGTGTTGGTTCCACCCATCTCCTGGTGCCCGTGAAGGGAAGCCTGCAGTATGTGTGGGTACTTTTGTCTTTAATTGCTGGACCACTGTACCCATTTAGTTAGAACTCCAAGAATCCCTCCAGCTGGTTCTCCTCTTGGTGCTCCGTCTGGACCTAGTTGGAATCCTTGTACTCCTATTTAGATGTGACTTTAGCATGCTGACTTATCACCTCAGATTTCTCAGCCAAGCTCCAGCCTCTCCCTCCTTCTTCCTCCCCAAGATGCTTTGGAAAAGACAGCCAAAGTGTCATCTTTAAACCACTGCTCCCAGGAAGTCTTGGGGAGGTTCAAAGGAGTCCTCCCGGAAGGCTCTGAATTTATTGGAATGACATTTCATAGCCTGTTAATGTTTTGTTTCAGGGAATTCTGAAAATTTTCTCCAGGACCAATTTACAAGTCACATAAGGAAAGAAATTTCATCACGTTTTAACTATACCTTGAATATTATTCAACTGTTCTTTTGAATATGTACCTCTAATTAGATCCCTCCCCTGCTAAACACTGTTGGAAAGGTTCCCCAGAACTTTCTTTGTAACTTTCTTTAGTACATCAGGTACCTCACACTCTGGGATCTGCCCATTTGCCGAGCTCCATGGCTGCCCATCATCCCGTGAGCATCCTCACTCCAGTGACTCTGCACTGGCATCAGTTGCTCAGAACATGCTTCTAGGCCTTCGCGTTTTTCTGTTGTCTGCTTGGAATAGTCTTCGTATGGATAACATCTTTCAAAATTTTTCTCAATGTCATGCTCGCAGACCAGGCCTCTCTCACACCCATTTCTGTCTTCTCCTCTTTGTCTTCACAGAAATCTATGCATCCCTCTGTCACATGGATCACACCACACTGCAATCATGGGAGTGGGAAATTGTAGGGAATGTATCTTAAATTATTTTGAATCTCCAGTGCAGGGTGCTCCATAAAATTATGCGAGTATCTGCTGAATGGGGAGAAGAGCGGTACATCTTAACATTTTTTTTTCCTTTAAATCAACAAGAGCGGAGAACAAGTGCAGACTTATTATTACTGATGATGGCTGTTGAGACTTTGAAAGATTAGTTTCAAATCAATGGAGGTCATAAAGCATCTTTTAGTTGTCATGACAATACTTATCTTTCAGAGTTGATCAGAAAGTTCAGGCATTCAATTTAATATTCAGGATTACAGGGAAAAAAAACTCAACAGCAAGTCATCAATAGCAGCTCAACTCAAGTTAACGATTGTTGTGTATATCCTATATGCAAGACACAGGTTACTAGGATACTGGTTCCTTTTCACTAAACACTGAATTTCAGAAAATCTGTGAAAATACAAACTTTCAGAAGGAAAATACTTTCGGGTTTTCTACATAAATAGATCCCAACTCTAAGTGTCCAGCTTTGCAAATTATGTTGCATGATTCTTCTCTCTTGTTTTGTTTATACGAGTTGAAATTTTGGGATATGACCAGAAATGCAAATGTCATGTTAGCATATATATAAAAATAGGAGAACAAATATAAACTTTTTTTCTAGGCAGAATCCTGAACAGGCAGAAAACTTTACTGACTAGAACTTTAGGGGCCCAGGGGCTAAAGTCTAGATTTTGGTTTTATACAGAGTTCCAATTCAGAATGGTATCCATTCTTTTCATGACACAGCTGTATTAGGTTCTCCAGAAAAACAGAACCAATAGGATATATTTAGATCTATGTGTATGCATGTTAAGTAGCTTCAGTTGTGTCTGACTTTTCACTGTCCTATGGGCTGTGGCTCACCAGGCTCCTCTGACCATGAGGATTCTCCAGGCAAGAATAACGACATGGGTTGCCACGCCCTCCTCCAGGGATGTAGATCTATAAGAGAAAGTCCATTATGGGAATTGGCTCACATCATTATGGGAGTTCAGGTATGCTATGATATGCCATTCACAAGCTGGAGAACCAGGAAAGTCAGTGATATAATTCAGTCTAAGTGAGACGGTCTGAGCACTGAAGGCCTGCTGGTGTAACTGGCAAAGAGTCTAAGAACCAGGGGTTCTGGTGCTGGAGGGCAGCAGATGGACCTTCCTGCTCAAGGAGAGCACGATGCACCCTTCCTCTGCTTTTCTGGTCTATGGGGGCCCTAGATGGACTGTGATGCTCACCCATATGGGAGATGGAGAAACAATCACTGCTTCTTTGTTTATCAGAAAGCAAAAAAGTGCTAAATGCTGGAACTCAAAGGTTAAGACGAAGCTGTTGTCTTGAGCCTCAAGGGTATTAGGGAACAGAAGTGTAAACAGAGAAGAACTGTTCAATGACACCTGAAGCAGTGGTTAGCATGACCCCATAAAAACTGCTTAAGATAATCTTTCAATATTTTGAGTATATAGCTTTTCATATAATCAAAGAAATACTTATACAATTAAGGACTTCAAGTCTCAAAACATGTATACATATTAGATTAACATTTATAGAACTGTATCTTATATTATGCCTGCTAAGTTGCTTCAGTTGTATCTGGCTTTTTGCAATCCTATGAGCTATAGCTCCTCTGTCCATGGGATTCTCCAAACACAAATACTGGAGTGGGTTGCCATGCCCTCCTCCAGGGGATCTTCCTGACCAAGGAATTGAACCCATGTCTCTCAAGTCTCCTGCACTTGCAGGTGGATTCTTTACTGCTAGCACCATCTGCGAAGCCCATCATAGTATACTTAATATTAATAAAATCGCATAACCTTTTATAGGTTTAATACATAGGTGGTTCAGACGACAATGCAAGAGGCCCAGGTTCAGCTAATGGGCTGGGAAGATCCCCTGGAGGAGGGCATGGCTACCCACTCCAGTATTCTCGCCTGTAGGATCCCATGGACAGAGGAGCCTGGTGGGCTACAGTCCATGGGGTCGCAAAGAGTTGGACATGGGGCTTCCCTGGTGGTCCAGTGGATAAGGACACCGCCTTGCAGTGCAAGGGGCGACGGTTCCATCCCTGGCCTGGGAAGATCCCACGTGCTGCAGAGCGGCTGGACTGATGTGTCCAGTTGCCGAGCCGGAGCTCTGGAGCGCATGCGCCCAGAGCCAGCGCTCTGCAACGACAGATGCCACCGCGATGAGGCCCGCAGTAGCCAAAGAACAAAGATGGATGAAAATAGATAAATGAAAGGCCAATAGAAATGGCCCGCCTGCCCCCCTCCCTCCCCAGCCCGCACCAACATCCCCCACCACCACCACCACCAAAAATGAATAAAAGAAAGACCAATAAAGGTGGCCAAAAAAACTAAAAAAAAAAAAAAAAAAAAGAGTCAGACATGACTAAAGCAACTTAGCACACACATATGTACCTATTTTATTCTAAGTATTTTATAGGTTTTGTTATATTTATTTAGTTTCTCCATTTCCAGATGCTTTTCTGAAAATAGAGAGAGGAGCTGCTTATTGTTCTGTTGTTTACAGGCATGTTGGCAAATTCAGTATTAATTTCAGTATAACAGTGTTTATTAAATTTATTGGATATAGCAAACTTTTTTTCTTTTCTAATACATTTTACTATAGTGCTTATTTCGTTTCTTTTTTTTAAATTTTGGCCTCTTGTCTATTTATTTTCATCCTTTTTTTTAAAAAAGATTTATTTATTTATTTATTTTTTGGGGTGAGGCAGGGGTGGGGTGGCGAGGGAGGGGGTGGGTGGGCCACTTCTATTGGTCTTTCATTTGTCTATTTTCATACATCTTTGTTCTTTGGTCCGTGTGGGCCTCCCATCGCGGTAGCCTCTGTTGTTGCAGATTTGTTACAGAGCATCGGCTCTGGGCGCACGAGCTCCAGAGCTCCAGCTCGGCAATTGGACACATCAGTCCAGCCGCTTCGCGGCACATGGGATCTTCCCAGGCCAGGGACCGAACCGGCGCCCCTTGCACTGCAAGGCGGTGTCCTTACCCACTGGACCACCAGGGAAGCCGTATTTTCATCCATCTTTATTCTTTAGCCTGTGTGGGCCTCCCATTGCAGCAGCCTCTCTGGCTGCAGAGCGCTGGCTCATAATTGGACACACCGGTTCAGCCGCTCCGCGGCACCTGGGATCCTCCCAGGCCAGGGATGGAAGTGGTACCCCTTGTACTGCACTGGACCACCATGGAAGCCCCAATTTTGTTTCTATATCTTGCTGCATTAGCTAGGATCTCCAAGACAATGAAGAACAATTAGGGAAGCAGTGTATTAGCATGTCACTGTTAATGATGTTTGCTGTTGTTTTCATTTAGTTCTTATACTATTTGTGAAGATTTCTCTATTCCTATTTTACTTACACTTGTAAAAAGTTAGGAATGGCTATTGAATTCCACTGAAGGTTTTGAGCATATATTTACAAGTCATATGGATAATGTAGTATTAATCCTTTAATATCTAAGATACTTAATGAACTTACAGTGAATCAACTTTACATTACCAGAATAAAACTTACTTTCTATTCAGTATCATTTTTTAAACTACTTAATATAATTTAATTAGGTGCTATCACTGCTTAATTTTTGTAGGCTTTTGCCTCCATTTTCATATGCAGTATTTGTCTATTTTGAAGTATTAAAATTATGCTAATCTCAGAAGATAAACTGGCATTATTTCCACATTTTTCTCTGATCTGTAATTGTCTTAATAGCTTCCATATTATTTATCTTTTAAAGGTGAACTGGAACTTAAGGTACAAAAAAAAAATGTCTGCTGAACCTAATTCTTTAAAAAACAAGAACAAAACAAAAAACATCTCTTCAAGTATAGTTTACAAGAAAATGTCTTCATTTGAAGTGGACAGTTACATGAGTTTCAGTAAATCAATATACCTGTGCAACCAACACACCATGTAAGATATAAAATATTTCCACCTGCTCCAAAAGTTTGCTTATTTTTCAGTCAATCTCAACAGCCTCAGGCAACCTATGTCTGAATTCTAAAACTACAGCTTAGTTTTGTCTGTTCTAGACCTTTGTATAAATGGAATCATACACTATGTCCTCTTTGGAGCTTGTCTACTTTACTTAACACAGTGTTTCTGAGATTCATCCATGTTGTTTGGCCTATCAATACTTGTTCTTTTTTTACTGTTGAATAGTATTCAGGTGTTTGGTTATACCCCACACATGGTTGATCTACTCATCTTTTGAAGAACATCTGTGTTATTACAGTGAAGGGCCAGAGTGACTAAAGCAGCTACAAAATTAGTATGTGTAAGTCTTTTATGGACACATCCTTTCCTTTCTCTTGGTTACCTATCTGGCAGAGGGATTGCTGGGTCATGTATTAAGTCAATGTTAAATTTCACAGGAAACAGTGTTTTCCTAAACTGGTTGTTCTATTTTACTTCCTCACCAGCAATGGGTTGAGGTCCAGCTGCTTCCCATCCTGCCGTAAAAAGTTAGGAATGGCTATTGAATTCCACTGAAGGTTTTGAGCATATATTTACAAGTCATATGGATAATGTAGTATTAATCCTTTAATATCTAAGATACTTAATGAACTTACAGTGAATCAACTTTACATTACCAGAATAAAACTTACTTTCTATTCAGTATCATTTTTTAAACTACTTAATATAATTTAATTAGGTGCTATCACTGCTTAATTTTTGTAGGCTTTTGCCTCCATTTTCATATGCAGTATTTGTCTATTTTGAAGTATTAAAATTATGCTAATCTCAGAAGATAAACTGGCATTATTTCCACATTTTTCTCTGATCTGTAATTGTCTTAATAGCTTCCATATTATTTATCTTTTAAAGGTGAACTGGAACTTAAGGTACAAAAAAAAAATGTCTGCTGAACCTAATTCTTTAAAAAACAAGAACAAAACAAAAAACATCTCTTCAAGTATAGTTTACAAGAAAATGTCTTCATTTGAAGTGGACAGTTACATGAGTTTCAGTAAATCAATATACCTGTGCAACCAACACACCATGTAAGATATAAAATATTTCCACCTGCTCCAAAAGTTTGTATATTTTTTCAGTCAATCTCAACAGCCTCAGGCAACCTATGTCTGAATTCTAAAACTACAGCTTAGTTTTGTCTGTTCTAGACCTTTGTATAAATGGAATCATACACTATGTCCTCTTTGGAGCTTGTCTACTTTACTTAACACAGTGTTTCTGAGATTCATCCATGTTGTTTGGCCTATCAATACTTGTTCTTTTTTTACTGTTGAATAGTATTCAGGTGTTTGGTTATACCCCACACATGGTTGATCTACTCATCTTTTGAAGAACATCTGTGTTATTACAGTGAAGGGCCAGAGTGACTAAAGCAGCTACAAAATTAGTATGTGTAAGTCTTTTATGGACACATCCTTTCCTTTCTCTTGGTTACCTATCTGGCAGAGGGATTGCTGGGTCATGTATTAAGTCAATGTTAAATTTCACAGGAAACAGTGTTTTCCTAAACTGGTTGTTCTATTTTACTTCCTCACCAGCAATGGGTTGAGGTCCAGCTGCTTCCCATCCTGCCTAACACTCAGTACTATTGATTTTTTTGGCACTATCAATTTTTCAAAAAGTATTTGGCTTTTCTAAATACTTATAAGCTATGTTTACCTGTGGCTCCAAGCTGTATTTCCCTGGAAACTACAGATACAGAAATCTCTTCATGTATTTATTTCCCACTCCCGTCTACTTTTATGAAGTGGTTCTTCAAAGCTTCAACCGCTTAACAAGTGCGGTCATTTGGCTTCTTACTATCGAGATGTAAAAGCTGTTCACATATTTGGGATCTAAGAACTGCTTGAGAGAGTCTGCTGTTATCAGGGGGGCTGCAACGTCAAAACATGAAAAACCAAACAAAAATCTTTCCAAGTACAGTTTATAGGTCTGCATGGTCAAAACTGTTTTCAAAATAATACCCAAGTGCAATGCACCTTTTCGGTGTGCTGACATTTACACTGATGTTAAAAAAATAGCAAATAACTAAAGATGAGTAAAAATACTGATCTCTCAGCATGAATCAACCAACAACCTGTACTAGTGGGGCTTTTACCCTTCACCATGACATGCTTTGAGTTAACTTACTGACCAGAGATGTATTAATACTTCTTCTGCTACCTGAATGTTATTGACTGGAGACGACGGTTCAGTATTGGCTTGCATAACAAATCGCCAGACACAAGCATTAGTTTCTGCAACCCCCTCCCCTCCCCAGTCAATAATGGGTTAAAATATACCTGTTTCACTTAATGTATCGAATGATGTAATAAAATGATTGCTTTTATTAACTTGTTCTTTTTACTGTTGAATAGTATTCAGGTGTTTGGTTATACCCCACACATGGTTGATCTACTCATCTTTTGAAGAACATCTGTGTTATTACAGTGAAGGGCCAGAGTGACTAAAGCAGCTACAAAATTAGTATGTGTAAGTCTTTTATGGACACATCCTTTCCTTTCTCTTGGTTACCTATCTGGCAGAGGGATTGCTGGGTCATGTATTAAGTCAATGTTAAATTTCACAGGAAACAGTGTTTTCCTAAACTGGTTGTTCTATTTTACTTCCTCACCAGCAATGGGTTGAGGTCCAGCTGCTTCCCATCCTGCCTAACACTCAGTACTATTGATTTTTTTGGCACTATCAATTTTTCAAAAAGTATTTGGCTTTTCTAAATACTTATAAGCTATGTTTACCTGTGGCTCCAAGCTGTATTTCCCTGGAAACTACAGATACAGAAATCTCTTCATGTATTTATTTCCCACTCCCGTCTACTTTTATGAAGTGGTTCTTCAAAGCTTCAACCGCTTAACAAGTGCGGTCATTTGGCTTCTTACTATCGAGATGTAAAAGCTGTTCACATATTTGGGATCTAAGAACTGCTTGAGAGAGTCTGCTGTTATCAGGGGGGCTGCAACGTCAAAACATGAAAAACCAAACAAAAATCTTTCCAAGTACAGTTTATAGGTCTGCATGGTCAAAACTGTTTTCAAAATAATACCCAAGTGCAATGCACCTTTTCGGTGTGCTGACATTTACACTGATGTTAAAAAAAAATAGCAAATAACTAAAGATGAGTAAAAATACTGATCTCTCAGCATGAATCAACCAACAACCTGTACTAGTGGGGCTTTTACCCTTCACCATGACATGCTTTGAGTTAACTTACTGACCAGAGATGTATTAATACTTCTTCTGCTACCTGAATGTTATTGACTGGAGACGACGGTTCAGTATTGGCTTGCATAACAAATCGCCAGACACAAGCATTAGTTTCTGCAACCCCCTCCCCTCCCCAGTCAATAATGGGTTAAAATATACCTGTTTCACTTAATGTATCGAATGATGTAATAAAAATGATTGCTTTTATTAACTTTTAACCCTGAGGTGCATGGCTTTTTAATACTCTGTTACTACCTGGGAAGTCTGTGTAAGCCCTTTTTGTGGCAGGCCAAAATTTGAAGAGGAAACAACATGTGCAGCTGCCAGAGTACCCAGCCACTCTTTCCACAGAATATCACTTGTAGCGGGCAGACCGACTGGCAGACATCCGGTTATTCAGATGCGTGTGGCTGGAACACGTATTTCAAAAAAGAGCGTGTGCTGTATTTCAAATGGATCCCCAACAAAGTCCTGCTGTATAGCACATGGAACTCTGCTCATTGTTCTGTGTCAGCCTGGATGGGAGGGGGATCTGGGGAGAATGGACACGTGTGTGTGTGGCCTCTGCTCACCGGAAACAATCACAACACTGTTAATTGGCTATACCCCAATCCAAAATGTTTGTGGTGTTAAAAAATTTAAATTAAAATTAAATCAAAACAAGCTGTGTAGGTGTCACTTCAAGGAAAATGACAATTTGTTCCCAATGACAGACAGACTTTAAGCTTTCAAGGAAAACTTAGAATTTCTGAAAACTTGAATTCAGCATGAGCTTGATAGCTTCCCAAGAGTTAACATTCCTACAACTGTCATCAGAAATGATTCTAACAAGTTCAATTTTCAAAATACTGTACAATAGACAGTGTCAACATTTGGGATATCAGGATGACTTAATGAACCCACATTTCTCAAATGAGCAACGCATGAGGTTACATGGTGAGAAGATCCACTCCTAGCATAAAAGAGGCCAATGGATTTTAATAAGGACAGAACAAAATGCTTGTTAATGTGGTTTCAGATTCCACATTACAGCTAACCTGTAAGAAACTATTTCTTAAATGTTCCTATCTATATCCATTTCAGAGAGCTGACATAACAAACCCACAAACTAGATGGCTTAAAAGAACATAAATGTATTACATCACATTCTGGAAACAAGAAAGGTACGTGATCATGCTCTCTCTCCCTCTCTTTCTCTGTCTCTCTCTCTCTCTTGTGCAGCATAAATCTCTGCCTCCATGTCACATAACATTCTCCCTGTGACTTTTTCTCTTCACAGTGTTTTCCTTCTCTATACACCTGTGTCTGAAATTTCCTCTTATAAGGACACAAGTCATACTGCATTAGGATTCTTTGAATGGCTTTTGAATACCAAGACAGTAAAACTTTTGTTCAAAAAAAAATCACATTCCGTGAAAAGGTTTAGGAAACAAATTATTGAGTAGTTAAACTTTTCCCCTGGTGGCTCAGATGGAGAATTCACCTGCAATGCAGGAGACCTGGGGTGGACCCCTGGGTTGGGAACTGGAGGAAGGCATGGCCACCCACTCCAATATTCTTGCCTGGAGAATCCCCATGGACAATCCCCTGGTGGGCTGCAGTCCACGGGTCACAAAGAATTGGATATGATGGATATGACTGAGCCACTAAACACAGCTAATTACCTTCATCTGAACTCTATGAAATCTATGTAGAACCTGTTGCCAACTGAGGTCAATATTCTGAAGTCCTGGGAGTTAGGATTTCCTTTCTGGGGGGAAACACTATTGAACCCATAACAGCGTCAAGGAAGAATACTTACAAATGATCTGAAAAGGCCAGTGAAATACTTCTGTGGCCAACACGTTATCAGTGTGAGGCCAGATTTTCCTCATACACGCCAACCAACACAATGTACCATAACAGATTGATTGCAAAACCACATATGAGAATACAGCTGTCTTCCGTCAGTCTCATTAAAGAGATTTGCAAAAATGTCAAATACTGCCAATCAGTTTTACTAAATTTTTCTGTAGCTTGGGAAATGTGATTATTTTTCATAAACACGTCATTTATGTTAACATGAGATAGATTTATTATCATTTTGTATGAAAAAATCATCTTTAAAAATTCTGTTTTAATATATAGTATATAAAAACTATTTCTTAAATGTTCCTATCTATATCCATTTCAGAGAGCTGACATAACAAACCCACAAACTAGATGGCTTAAAAGAACATAAATGTATTACATCACATTCTGGAAACAAGAAAGGTACGTGATCATGCTCTCTCTCCCTCTCTTTCTCTGTCTCTCTCTCTCTCTTGTGCAGCATAAATCTCTGCCTCCATGTCACATAACATTCTCCCTGTGACTTTTTCTCTTCACAGTGTTTTCCTTCTCTATACACCTGTGTCTGAAATTTCCTCTTATAAGGACACAAGTCATACTGCATTAGGATTCTTTGAATGGCTTTTGAATACCAAGACAGTAAAACTTTTGTTCAAAAAAAAATCACATTCCGTGAAAAGGTTTAGGAAACAAATTATTGAGTAGTTAAACTTTTCCCCTGGTGGCTCAGATGGAGAATTCACCTGCAATGCAGGAGACCTGGGGTGGACCCCTGGGTTGGGAACTGGAGGAAGGCATGGCCACCCACTCCAATATTCTTGCCTGGAGAATCCCCATGGACAATCCCCTGGTGGGCTGCAGTCCACGGGTCACAAAGAATTGGATATGATGGATATGACTGAGCCACTAAACACAGCTAATTACCTTCATCTGAACTCTATGAAATCTATGTAGAACCTGTTGCCAACTGAGGTCAATATTCTGAAGTCCTGGGAGTTAGGATTTCCTTTCTGGGGGGAAACACTATTGAACCCATAACAGCGTCAAGGAAGAATACTTACAAATGATCTGAAAAGGCCAGTGAAATACTTCTGTGGCCAACACGTTATCAGTGTGAGGCCAGATTTTCCTCATACACGCCAACCAACACAATGTACCATAACAGATTGATTGCAAAACCACATATGAGAATACAGCTGTCTTCCGTCAGTCTCATTAAAGAGATTTGCAAAAATGTCAAATACTGCCAATCAGTTTTACTAAATTTTTCTGTAGCTTGGGAAATGTGATTATTTTTCATAAACACGTCATTTATGTTAACATGAGATAGATTTATTATCATTTTGTATGAAAAAATCATCTTTAAAAATTCTGTTTTAATATATAGTATATAAAAACTGATAGGTACAGGGAAATATTGTATCTCTTTGATACCTAAAACCTCTTTGGTTGAGAAGGAAGTCCTTAATATTTTTTTAAGACTTATTTATTTATTTCATTTTAGCTGCTCAGGGGCTTCACTGCTACCCACAGGCTTTCTCTAGTTGTGCTGAGCAAGGGTTATTCTTCATTTCAGTGCATGGGCTTCTCACAGCAGTGGCTTCTCTTGTTGTGAAGCACGGCCTCAGGAGCGGTGGAGCATGCATTTAGTTGCTCTGTGGCATGTGGAATCTTCCCAGATCAGGGATCGAACCAAACCAGTGGCCCTTGCATTGCAAGGCAGATTCTTAACCACTGGACCAGCAGGGAAGCCAAATAATTTTCTGAGAGTAGTCTTAAGGGTTACTGGCTTTGTAGGCATCTATAGAATATTCCAGGTGTTCAACAGTTGCTCCAAATGTCTTGAACCCTTTCAAGGTCAGGCGTTGTTCAGCTTATAGCTGTTCAATGGTTATTCTTCACCTGGATCCACAGAATCCTCACTCTGTACCTAGACAGCTTAGAATTCAGCCAATGAACCCCTCTGCATAAACTATTTCTGTGTGGCTTCCTATCCCCGGCACTCCACTTCCCACAGTCCAGTTGCTTCCGACTCCCTGGACTCTGATCTGTCTGCCCCTCTGTGTGTGAGACCACTGTGCTCCCTCTCCCTTGGCAGGTCTGGTGAATGCCTCCAAAGAATGCTTTTTCCAACCTACGTGTTTAGAAGATAGAGCGCAAGGTAGGTTGCTCTCATCGCTAGGCCTGATGGTCTGCTTTGGGGCTCAACTACACATACCACTGTCCCCCTGAACCATCAGTGGAAGGCAAACCCTATGAAAGAACGCAATTTCAGCCCTTTTGTTCCCTGATGTATCCTCAGTGCTTAGAAAGAGATTTGCAAAAATGTCAAATACTGCCAATCAGTTTTACTAAATTTTTCTGTAGCTTGGGAAATGTGATTATTTTTCATAAACACGTCATTTATGTTAACATGAGATAGATTTATTATCATTTTGTATGAAAAAATCATCTTTAAAAATTCTGTTTTAATATATAGTATATAAAAACTGATAGGTACAGGGAAATATTGTATCTCTTTGATACCTAAAACCTCTTTGGTTGAGAAGGAAGTCCTTAATATTTTTTTAAGACTTATTTATTTATTTCATTTTAGCTGCTCAGGGGCTTCACTGCTACCCACAGGCTTTCTCTAGTTGTGCTGAGCAAGGGTTATTCTTCATTTCAGTGCATGGGCTTCTCACAGCAGTGGCTTCTCTTGTTGTGAAGCACGGCCTCAGGAGCGGTGGAGCATGCATTTAGTTGCTCTGTGGCATGTGGAATCTTCCCAGATCAGGGATCGAACCAAACCAGTGGCCCTTGCATTGCAAGGCAGATTCTTAACCACTGGACCAGCAGGGAAGCCAAATAATTTTCTGAGAGTAGTCTTAAGGGTTACTGGCTTTGTAGGCATCTATAGAATATTCCAGGTGTTCAACAGTTGCTCCAAATGTCTTGAACCCTTTCAAGGTCAGGCGTTGTTCAGCTTATAGCTGTTCAATGGTTATTCTTCACCTGGATCCACAGAATCCTCACTCTGTACCTAGACAGCTTAGAATTCAGCCAATGAACCCCTCTGCATAAACTATTTCTGTGTGGCTTCCTATCCCCGGCACTCCACTTCCCACAGTCCAGTTGCTTCCGACTCCCTGGACTCTGATCTGTCTGCCCCTCTGTGTGTGAGACCACTGTGCTCCCTCTCCCTTGGCAGGTCTGGTGAATGCCTCCAAAGAATGCTTTTTCCAACCTACGTGTTTAGAAGATAGAGCGCAAGGTAGGTTGCTCTCATCGCTAGGCCTGATGGTCTGCTTTGGGGCTCAACTACACATACCACTGTCCCCCTGAACCATCAGTGGAAGGCAAACCCTATGAAAGAACGCAATTTCAGCCCTTTTGTTCCCTGATGTATCCTCAGTGCTTAGAACAGAGATGTGTGATAATGTGTTAAATAAATTCAAAGAAGGTGCAATTTTTATGCTCGTCATTATAGGACCCGCACAGAAACATTTGCTAGAGAGAATACAATCATTTAGAGATAAATTGTTGTTTAGTCTCTAAAGTCCTTTCTGACTCTTTATCAACCCTCATGGACGGTTCCCCACCAGGCTCCTCTATCCATGGGATTCTCCAGGCAAGAATACTGGAGTGGGTTGACACTTCCTACTTCAAGAGATCTTCCATGACCAAAGATAGAACCCAGCATAGGCAGATGCTTTACCACCGAACTACCAGGAAAGCCCAAAGACAAATTACTTATTTAAATTACTCATTTCTATCACCTGTGTCTGTGACTTCCTCAGATGGTACGGGTTAAGAGCTGATCCTAGATGTATCAGCATTAGCTCTTAACCCATACCATCAATAAAGCTGCTATTTCTGTGTGCATTTGATCTTGTTTGGTTGAGACTGGAACCCAGGTCTGTCATATCCCCAACCCAGGTACCTTACCACTAGCCCCTGAGCCACAACTATTGAGCCTGTGCTCTAGAGTCTCAGAGCCACAACTGTTGAGCCCATGCGCTGCAACTACTGAAACCCCTGTGCCCTAGAGCCTGAGTTCCACAACAAGTGAACCGGTGAGGAAACTGGTCTATATTCTTATACTTCTACTGGGTCACCAAACATCATTAAACATCGCAAATAATCTGGTTCCGAAGCAGCGACATTTCAGCAGAAATCGATATATCTGAGATTTTTTGTTAAAAGCAGAAGGGTCCTTTTAACTGGCTTATGCAATCAGAGCATACAGTGACTTTCAAGAAAGTTCCAGACCATATGGCATTCCGGTATCTTTCAAGAAGTGTGGTTTGATGGGACCAGCAGCGAACATGAAGAGGAGGTATGATTTAAAGGAAAGCTGTTGGAGGGCTGTGTTGCAAATAAAACCTAAGAAGGCACTTTGCAATTCGCTTGTCTATTTTTTTCCTGGTGTTTCACTGCTGCCTTTCATTCCCAGACACTATAAATGTCCTTTGACAGTTTCCATCTAAATTTCAAACTCCATCGTGTTCTCTCCAAGAATCTGACACTTATTCTCCTGGTGGACTGGAAAGAAGGCATGTCACAGCTTTGCTGAGAAAGGCGGGAGGGTGGCCTGAGCCTGCCTGGCATGTGTCACACTGTCTCGTTTTTATCTGCCATCTCATCCCTAAATGGCAGCATTTGGGTAAGATGCCCTATAAAGTCTTCCAGTCCTGTAAGTCTACCATCTTCCAGGGATTGTGTTTGACTCTGATTTGGAGCTATTAAATTCTACCCACATCCATGTCCTACTGTTTTTTCAAGATTTTTTTTTTTTTGATATGGACCATTTTTAAAGACTTTATTTAATTCATTACAATACTTCTTCGGTTTTATCTTTTGATTTTTTTTTTTTTTTTTGCCACAAGGCTTGTGGGATCTTAGCTCCCCGACCAGGGATTGAATCCACACCTTCGGCACTGGAAGGCAAAAATTTAAACCACTGGACCACCAGCCACATCCCCCAACTGTTAATTAAATCATCTCCGACCCCCACCCCCAGCTGTGACACAGGCTAATAGAGGAAGAGTGTTTTCAGGGCCTTTATGCTGTTACTCAGTATTTACAGTGTGTGGATGGCTAGCCAAAGAGGTCTGCTTTCTCAGACATGTCTTTAAAGCCCTGGGTCAAGAAGACCAAGTGGGAAGACCGGGGGCAGAAAGAAGTCCATGCAGGCAGGAGCCCAGGGGTTTGCAATTACACAGATGCCCTCGGTTTCAGGCCTTAAAGCCCTTGCTTTGACAAAGTGGGGTCTGAGGGCTGGCAACAAATGCATCACCTAAGAGTCTGTTAGATTCTCAGGTGAATCTAACCTGGACCTGTAGTACCAGAGTCGACATATTTAGAAAGTTTCTAGGTGTTTTGTGGACACATGAAAATCATACCAACTCACTTCCATTCCACTCCCCAAAAAACCTCCAAAACTTAGGAGGTGAAAGTTCTTGTATGTTGAGAACTATAAAATAAGAATAAAGGAAATCAAAGATGATTCAAAGAAATGGAAAGATATGCCATGTTTTTGGACAGAATATTATTGAAATGGTTAATTTACAGATTTAATGTGATCCCTATCAAATTGCCCATGACATTTTCACAGGACTAGAATAATCCTAAAATGTATATGGAACCATAAAAGACTCAGAATGGCCAAAGCAATCTTGAGGAAAAAGAACAAAGCAGGAGGCATAACTCTCCCAGACTTCAGACAAGAGTAAAACCCTACAGTAATCAAAACAGTGTGGTATTGACACAGAAAAAGACATACGGATGAGTGGAACAGAAGCAAGAGGACAGAACTAAGCCCACACACCTACGGTCAATTATCTTCAACAAAGGAGACAAGTACACAATGAGAAGAAACCTATTCAGCAAGGGTGATGGAAAGCCAATGTAAATCAATGAAATGAGAAGACACACACACACACAAACCCGAAATGCCTTGAAGATTTAACCATAAGACATGACACCACAGAACACCTAGAGAACGAAGACAAGACATTCTCAGATGTAAATTATATCAACTGTTTTCTTAGGTCCGTTTCCCAAGGTGATGGAAATAAAAGCAAAAACAGACAAAGCGGACTTCATCAAACCTCCAAGCTTTTGCATAGCAAAGCAAAGCATAAACAAAATGAAAAGACAGCCTACAGACTGGGAGAAAATATCTGCAAACCATGGGAGCGACAGAGGCTTAAATTCCGCAAATATACAAATGGCTCCTACGACTCAACAACCACAAAAACCAAACCGCCTCATTGAGAAATGGGCAGAATAGACAGCTCTCCAAAGAAGACACACAGATAGCCACTAGGCCCATGAAAAGCTGCTCAACATTGCTAGTTATTAGAGAAATGCAAAGCAAAACTCCAATGACGGCCCCCTGAGATAAACTCTCCTCTCCTGATGGGGCCCCCAAGGAGGGGGTTCCTGATCCTGAAAGCCCCTTCAACAAAGGAGACAAGTCTTGCTCAACTATCAGTGTGTACCTGCCAAGACCCTCTTGGTCCTACTCTCACCAGCATGGTGGCAAGCATTTTCTTCATCGATAATTCTGAGAGGCAAAGGGGCTGGCTGGACAGAGCCAAAGGTCAGATCAGCCTGACACCCTAAGAATGCAGTGGCAGTGGCTGAATGAAGGATACAGAATCTGGTCTGGTCATCCCCCTTCTCTGATATACACTGGCTTCACCTCTTCAACCTTTATGAAATGTTTCACAGGACTAGAATAATCCTAAAATGTATATGGAACCATAAAAGACTCAGAATGGCCAAAGCAATCTTGAGGAAAAAGAACAAAGCAGGAGGCATAACTCTCCCAGACTTCAGACAAGAGTAAAACCCTACAGTAATCAAAACAGTGTGGTATTGACACAGAAAAAGACATACGGATGAGTGGAACAGAAGCAAGAGGACAGAACTAAGCCCACACACCTACGGTCAATTATCTTCAACAAAGGAGACAAGTACACAATGAGAAGAAACCTATTCAGCAAGGGTGATGGAAAGCCAATGTAAATCAATGAAATGAGAAGACACACACACACACACAAACCCGAAATGCCTTGAAGATTTAACCATAAGACATGACACCACAGAACACCTAGAGAACGAAGACAAGACATTCTCAGATGTAAATTATATCAACTGTTTTCTTAGGTCCGTTTCCCAAGGTGATGGAAATAAAAGCAAAAACAGACAAAGCGGACTTCATCAAACCTCCAAGCTTTTGCATAGCAAAGCAAAGCATAAACAAAATGAAAAGACAGCCTACAGACTGGGAGAAAATATCTGCAAACCATGGGAGCGACAGAGGCTTAAATTCCGCAAATATACAAATGGCTCCTACGACTCAACAACCACAAAAACCAAACCGCCTCATTGAGAAATGGGCAGAATAGACAGCTCTCCAAAGAAGACACACAGATAGCCACTAGGCCCATGAAAAGCTGCTCAACATTGCTAGTTATTAGAGAAATGCAAAGCAAAACTCCAATGACGGCCCCCTGAGATAAACTCTCCTCTCCTGATGGGGCCCCCAAGGAGGGGGTTCCTGATCCTGAAAGCCCCTTCAACAAAGGAGACAAGTCTTGCTCAACTATCAGTGTGTACCTGCCAAGACCCTCTTGGTCCTACTCTCACCAGCATGGTGGCAAGCATTTTCTTCATCGATAATTCTGAGAGGCAAAGGGGCTGGCTGGACAGAGCCAAAGGTCAGATCAGCCTGACACCCTAAGAATGCAGTGGCAGTGGCTGAATGAAGGATACAGAATCTGGTCTGGTCATCCCCCTTCTCTGATATACACTGGCTTCACCTCTTACCTTACTGAGGCCTTCTGAGGTCCCACTAGGCCTAGAGGCTTTAGCTCAGAGCCTCCTAAGTCCAGGAGGTTGATGTGCTGCCCAGGGTCCAGAACCTGCTCCAAGGAAGCCAGGCTTGTTTCCCAAGAAGAGGGGGCTACCTTCCCAGGCCTGTTTGGAAGCCCCACAGCCCCGATGCATTTTGTTGTATACACAGGTACTATAGGCTTTTTGTTATCTTTCTTCTTGTTATAGTACTTTTTTTTTTTTGCCCAACTTCTCCTCCCCTACAATACTTTTTTTGTTTTTTAGTACTTTTTAATGCAGTTAAAACACTGTTTTTTAGTACTCATCAATTCCTTAAGTATATTTTACCAACTACTTGGACAATCAGTTTGTGCAAAGCTCCCATTCTCCCCACCCCCTTACCCTGCTTTTCAGATATATTTTCCATTTGGCTATACACACATATACCTTGGCATGAAATAAAATTCCAAGATCATTCAAGTAGCCTGAGTAATAAGTTTGTGTTCAAAAGATGGTTTGCATTTCAAGAAAAAAACTACAAAGAAGTACCACCTCAGACCAGTCAGAATGGCCATCATTAAAAATTCCACACATAGGGCTTCCCTGGGGATCCCGTGGGTTGAAAATCCACCTGCCAATGCAAAGGACACGGGTTCGATCCCTGCTCCAGGAGGATCCCACATGCCTCGGAGCAACTAGGCCCATGTGCCAGGGTTACTGAGCCTGGGTTCTAGAACCCAGGAGCCACAACTACTGAAGTCCATGCGCCATAAAGTCCAGTGACCTGCAACAAAAGAAGCTACTGCAATGAGAAGCCTGCGTACCACAACTAGAGAGTGGGCTCCCACTCTCCACAGCTAGAGAAAGCTCGCGAGCAGCAACAAAACCCAGCACAGTCAAAGATAAACTAAATATATAAATCTTAAAAAGTTGGTCTTCCCTGGTTTTTAGAGGCTGGGAGCCAAAGGTCAGATCAGCCTGACACCCTAAGAATGCAGTGGCAGTGGCTGAATGAAGGATACAGAATCTGGTCTGGTCATCCCCCTTCTCTGATATACACTGGCTTCACCTCTTACCTTACTGAGGCCTTCTGAGGTCCCACTAGGCCTAGAGGCTTTAGCTCAGAGCCTCCTAAGTCCAGGAGGTTGATGTGCTGCCCAGGGTCCAGAACCTGCTCCAAGGAAGCCAGGCTTGTTTCCCAAGAAGAGGGGGCTACCTTCCCAGGCCTGTTTGGAAGCCCCACAGCCCCGATGCATTTTGTTGTATACACAGGTACTATAGGCTTTTTGTTATCTTTCTTCTTGTTATAGTACTTTTTTTTTTTTGCCCAACTTCTCCTCCCCTACAATACTTTTTTTGTTTTTTAGTACTTTTTAATGCAGTTAAAACACTGTTTTTTAGTACTCATCAATTCCTTAAGTATATTTTACCAACTACTTGGACAATCAGTTTGTGCAAAGCTCCCATTCTCCCCACCCCCTTACCCTGCTTTTCAGATATATTTTCCATTTGGCTATACACACATATACCTTGGCATGAAATAAAATTCCAAGATCATTCAAGTAGCCTGAGTAATAAGTTTGTGTTCAAAAGATGGTTTGCATTTCAAGAAAAAAACTACAAAGAAGTACCACCTCAGACCAGTCAGAATGGCCATCATTAAAAATTCCACACATAGGGCTTCCCTGGGGATCCCGTGGGTTGAAAATCCACCTGCCAATGCAAAGGACACGGGTTCGATCCCTGCTCCAGGAGGATCCCACATGCCTCGGAGCAACTAGGCCCATGTGCCAGGGTTACTGAGCCTGGGTTCTAGAACCCAGGAGCCACAACTACTGAAGTCCATGCGCCATAAAGTCCAGTGACCTGCAACAAAAGAAGCTACTGCAATGAGAAGCCTGCGTACCACAACTAGAGAGTGGGCTCCCACTCTCCACAGCTAGAGAAAGCTCGCGAGCAGCAACAAAAACCCAGCACAGTCAAAGATAAACTAAATATATAAATCTTAAAAAAAAAAGTTGGTCTTCCCTGGTGGTCCAGTGGGTGGAGAGTCCGCCTTGACGTGCAGGGGCGGGGGAAAGCCGTTAGATCCCTGGCCCGGGAAGATCCCACATGCCGCGGAGCGCTGGACCGGTGTGTCCAATTGTGAGCCCGCGCTCTGGAGCGCATGCACCCAGAGCCTGTGCTGTGCTACGTGAGTGGCCACTGCAATGGGAGGCCTACACTGGCCAAAAAAAAAAAAAAGTCCACAAATAACAAATGTCAGGGAGGATGTGGAGAAAAGTTACCCTCCTACACTGTTGGTGGGACTGTTACGTTGATGTAGCCATTATGGAAAAAGAGTCCGGAGGCTCCTCAAAAAACTAAAAATAGAGTTGTCATTTGATCCAGCAATCTACTCCTGCTTATATACAGACAAAATTACAATTCAGAAAGATACACACACATATGTATACCTATGGCTGATTCATGTTGATGTTTAGCAGAAAACAACAAAATTCTGTAAAACAATTGTCCTTCAATTAAAAAGATAAATTTAAAAAAGACAGAAATAAAATAAAAAGTGAGAATTAGAGATATCTTAAGAAAGAAAAAGGTACAGGCCCCTCTATGGTCATAGCAGCACGATTCTCAATAGCCAAGACATGGAAACAACCTAAATGCTTATCAACAAATGAACGGATAAAGAAAATCAGGTACATACATCCAATGAAATATTATTCAGCCATAAAAAAGAACAACAATAGTGACATTTGTATAACCCAGCAGGACCCCAAGGGCCTTTCGAGAACAACGACTCCCACTCCCACCCCCATGTCCTCTGCTTGCTCTTTGTAGAAAAACGTCGAAGAATAAATTTAATTGCAGAAGTGAAAAAATGCAGACACGAAAACAATGATGCAAGACGAAATACTAATAGTTTTGCCATTCAGCAGCATTAACAACCTTTAGTTTCTCAAGGACTATGGAGACTATTCTGGACCACGTCCTTTGAGCTGTTTTACAGATACTGAAATGGCCGTCAGGTGGGAGAAGTTAACTGTGAATAAGTTTCCTTAAGCAGGTAGACCTCCCCAAAGGCTGGAACCAGGTTGAGGGCGTTGAAGCCTGATTACCTTACCACCAGCCAATCAGAAGAATGTCCAGGAGCTGACCACACCCCTCCAAACCCCACTCCTGCCCTCTGTCTTTAAACCCTTTCCCTGAAAGCCTTTGGGAGACCGGGTCTTTAAAGCACTGACTGCCCTGGACCCCTTGCGTGGCCCTGTGATACACGCTCCACCAGCCTTTACCACACCCAGGGGTTAGTAATTAGTAGCTGCCATGGGGCAAGCAAACCCGAGCTTGGTTCAGTAAAATTCGCAGCAACATGGATGAACCAGAGATTATCACACTAAACGAAATAAGAAAGCAAGCAACCAATGCCATAGGCTATCATTTATATCTGTAACCTAAAATAACACACCAATGAACTTATCTGAGAAACAAACAGGCTCAGAGAACAGACTTGTGGTTGCCAAGGGAGTGGGGTGGGGGGAGGAGGGAGTGGGAGTTTGGAGTTAGCAGATGCAAACTATTATGCATACAATGCTTAAACCAGAGAACTATATTCCATATCCTCTGATAAACTATGAAAATATATAAAAACGTACATGCGTAACTGAATCATTTTCTGTACAGCAGAAATCAACACGACATTGCAAATCAACTATACTTCAATTAAAAAAAAAGTTTGAAAGGCCGTACGTATGGTCGACCGTCCCTACCTTGACCTGAAGTGTGACGAGGGCCTGGAAGTCAGCTGAGCGTCTGCTGGCCTACGGCAAGAGGGGCGCGGGGTCCCCGGCACTCAGGGTCCCCGAGCTTCTCCGGAGAGACGGATGCGAGGTGCCCCGGCTCCGTCTGCAGCCCGGCTCCTTCCCGGCGGCTCTCCTCCTCGATCTGGAGACGCCGACTCCCCGCACACCCCGCCCACCGGCGCCAGCGCTCCCGGTGCGGGGCGGGCGCTCAAGTTCCAGCCTCCGGGGCGCCCCGTGCGCTCCGCCCGCCGTCGGCAGCCACGCGCAGCGCGCCCCGCGCCCCGCGCCCGGGTCCCCGCGCTGTCCCCTCGCGATCATGGGACACCGGGCGCTGCTTCTGCTTTTGCCTCCCGTGCTGGTCGCGCTAAGCGGTCTCGGGGGCTCCGCGACCGGTGAGTGGGACCCCCGAATGGGGCGCTGCTGGGCGGGGGCGGAGCAGAGCTTGGGGCGCCCTCGCTGGGTGTGCGCCGCGTGTCCCCAATCCTGCGGTGCCCTTTGCTCCGGGAGGGCGAGGCGGCCATCTGGAGGGGCCTCGTGCTTCTCTGCCTTTAACTCCTTAACAAGCTCGCCGGGTGGGTGGGCTCAGAGAAACAATTGGATGCCTTTTCCTCTCAGGTCCTTTAGCCTCAGGGTAAGAAAGCTCTCGCCGCACCTGAGTGCAGGGTGCGCCCTCCCGCCTAGGTTCTTCCTTCCCGCAGCAACGGGATTGCTTTCTAGCCCTGGTCTCTGACGCGCCCGCCGTCGCCAGGGTTTAATCGGGCAGGAAATTTATAGACTCTCGGAGGCGCGAGACCTCAGGAAGAGATGTTTCCCTCTAGAAGCAGCCGCGGGGGTAACAGAGCATGGTCCCGGGGTGCTGGTTAGCAAACAACTTCCAGGGGCGCTTGTGAATACCCCTCAGGTGCAGGTGGACCCCAGGGTGGAAGAGAACTGAGTCGGGGTCCCAGGGTGACTGAGGCACCCTCAGTTCCTGTAGGGTTGGTGGCTGGTCACCTGCGCAGGAGCTGCCCAGCCTTTGTGGGACCACCTGGTCCACAGGTCTCTCCTGACAGGTGCTCCTGGCCCCCATGGATGCAGGCAGGTTTCAAATCATCTTTTAACTTATGCAGACGCTGTCTTGGTCAAGATGCCGTTAACTGGTTTGGAGGAAATGGCCCTTCATCTCAGCGCAGTTTGTCCTCCAAAGATTCTAACTCTCTGGGTTTTTGCCTAACCTGGTGAAGCCTCTCTCCTGTGGCAGGAAGCCCTTCCCTGTTGTGTGAACGGTTTGCTCCACACCTGCAATAGGATTTTAAATTCCTTGCCTTTTCCCCTAAGCTCTGTTTCCTAAAGCCTTCTGGTGTGAGGATATCTTTATGATGTCTGGCAGAACAGCACGTAATCTGCTTTGAGTGTTGTACATAATATTCGTTGTATATTGACAGGCTGTGAGAAAGTTACTGTAAATGTAATATGTGAATAGATTAGGACAAATTTTATTTATTCACAGGAAGCACGTATCTAAATTTGAAAACTAATGTTTGAGGCTCATCAACAGATGGTGTGTAGCCTCCAGGTGCACATTGGGTCTCCAGACTGTGAATCCCTGGGGCAGAATAGTGTTCCAGGTGGGACTTGCTCAGCCCGGTGAGTCTGAGGGTGGCTGTTGCTTTTCAGTCACTCAGTCGTAGCTGACTCTTTGCAACCCTGTGCACTGCAGTATGCCAGGCTTCCCTGTCCTTCACCATCTCCAGGAGAGAGATGTCTTATGCCCACAGCAGCGCTAACTATAATTCTTCTGGAAAGGATCTGCTAGAAGAGGTGTTTGAAAAAGAGTCCAGGAGCATTTCTTTGGAGGGGGGAGGGGTTATACCAGGTGATTTTGTACTCATTTAATCCTTGAATTTTCCTCTTAGAACTACTTATTCACTAGCCTTATTTTATAGACAAGAAAAACTCAGGTAATAAGCCTCCTGGGTGATGTGGTTAGTAAGTGGTCTAACCATAGTTACAGCCTAGTAGCCTGACAACTGTGCCTGGGGTACAGCTTAGGGGTTGCTAACCTCACCTGCTCTCAAATGAATGCTTTGGTCCAGTTAAATGGGATTGTCTGGGTGGACAGTGAGTAGCTGGCAAAGTTGTGAGCTATTCATTAATCACTGGTGCCTCCTGAATCTTTCAGACATAATGCAGTTCATAAGCCAGCATTTTAAAATCAAGCATTGAATCACCATGCTAAAAGCACTGTCTTAGACAGATGCATGTAAGGTTAAGGTCTGTTCCTTACCAAAGAAGGGGTAGTCTACATGGTGGGCTTCCATGGTCAACTCCCATTCCAAGGCTTTGCATACGATTTTACATCCCTCGTACATACATTGTCCCTGAGGTAGGGCTGCTGGGTCTTCACTGCATCCTGCAGAAACTTCTACTGAATGGGCCACATGGCTTATGGTTTCTTGGAACCAAGGATTGGCTTTTTCTCTTTGAAAGTGAGGATAAAATAGTAAACTAAATACAGTAAGACCTTCCCAGTGCTTTCCTCTGACTACCACACCTATAACAGGCTTATTTTTGACCATTAATTGTTCAAGGTTGATAAATACAAGTTTATGATTTGAATAAAATGGATCATACAAATCAGTGTCCTGAAAAGAACTGAAAACTTAAATCTGTATAACCAGGCTACTAGAGGCTTTCTTGTAAAGATGGCATGCGTGACCCCAAGCCCTAACTTACTTTTGTTTTTTAAATTTTGGCCTCTTCTATTTTATTATTTTTTCATTTATTTATTTTCATCTATCTTTATTCTTTGGCCTGTGTGGGCCTCCCATCACAGTGACCTCTCTCGTTGCAGAGCACTGGCTCTGGGTGCATGCGTTCCAGAGTGCTGGCTCGTAACTGGACACACCAGTCCAGCCATTCCTTGGCATGTGGGATTTTCCTGGGCAAGGGATCGAACTGGTGCCCTTGCACTGCAAGGCAGACTCTCTACCCACTGGACCACCAGGGAAGCCCCCCTAACTTACTGTATCTATACAAGTCCAAGGGTAAACTAGGTTGAGTGCCTTTGAGCCCAGACCTCTAAACGTGCAACTCTTCATACTGAGTCTTCAAATCTGGGGAAAGTAATCAAATCTTTTTAAGCACAAGTGCAAGTCTGAGCCATTCTAACAAGATGACGGGGAGACAAATGACAGGCCTCCAGCAGCGGCTCCATGGCATCAGAAAGAACGGTACCCAAGGCAAAAACGCCGACTGTCACCGGCAGAGCTGCCTGGATTTTTAGGGTCCTGAACCCCCTAGCATTCCCCCAGGGTAATGGTTGAAGGAAGGTCTTTCTAGGAGAACGCTGACTTCAGTGTATCACAAAAAGGTCTCCTGGACCCAAGGAAGCCAGGAATGTTGATGGCTTTGCTTCTTGGTCATCCCATGCAGATGAAATACAGTGTCACATGACGAGGCAAGCTGCGTGCGGAGGCAGGTGCATTCCCATGGCCTGGCTCTGCAACGGAGAGCGGGAGTGCCCAGATGGGGCAGACGAGCAGTGCGGTAAGCAGTCTTGCTGCGGTGCCGTGGGGTGTATCCCGCGCTCACCTACATCGGCCCTTATCTCTCCATGCCTGGTGGACAGTGCTCATGGTTTCCACCCTCTTAGCGGGTGTTCCAAAACGCTGGGACTCTGGGTTGTGGCCAGCTTTCAGTGGGCAAGGCCGGGGGTGTGTCTTGAAGTGTTGGCAACACTGTCGTGCAAACATAGCGGGGATGATCTGGGATAGAAAGATCCAGCAAAAGTCTGGCTTCTCATCAATTCAGATCTAAACATCTGACCGTGTCACTCAAACTGGACTAATATAGAGATTCCTTCATAGAACACTCCCACAGACCCCAAGGCACACCGTCCCTTTTATATACAATAAACGAGTACAACTTTTATATGCTTAGAGTTTTTATATGACTGAAGAACAGCTTTCAAATTGGGGACAAAAACTATAAACCCCACAGAAGTCACTTATCTATTGGATAAATGTCTTCCTGAAATAAAGTTGAAGGACATCTCTGCTCAGAGCCCCAGAAGGGAGGCTGAAGGACCTGTGTGAGGAAGGTGTCTCCCTAGGTGCCTAGCATCTGGGGGCACAGGGACTATGGGAGGGGACCTTCCTCACTGAAAGAGGAAAGTCCCATAGCACGGGTGAGTGCTCCCCTCAGGCACAGTCATGGGGTGGTCACTTACTGAAACTAATTTGACAATGACACCTTGGATATCAAAATGTGTACTATTACAGATTAGGGTAAAGTTTCAGACTTGCAGAAATGCCTTGGGCGTGGGCCCTCAGACACTTTAGCCCATCTCAAGTTGACTTGCTTCAGCCAGTAGTCAGATTTTGGCGGCATTATTTGAAGGTCTAATTAAGCCCCAAACCCCAGTTGCCAGGTTGCCTGAGACTGCCTGAGTTCTTAATAGAGTCTCAAACATCAAAGAATTCAAAGAAGTAAAACATGGGTCGAATGTTGATGGCTTTGCTTCTTGGTCATCCCATGCAGATGAAATACAGTGTCACATGACGAGGCAAGCTGCGTGCGGAGGCAGGTGCATTCCCATGGCCTGGCTCTGCAACGGAGAGCGGGAGTGCCCAGATGGGGCAGACGAGCAGTGCGGTAAGCAGTCTTGCTGCGGTGCCGTGGGGTGTATCCCGCGCTCACCTACATCGGCCCTTATCTCTCCATGCCTGGTGGACAGTGCTCATGGTTTCCACCCTCTTAGCGGGTGTTCCAAAACGCTGGGACTCTGGGTTGTGGCCAGCTTTCAGTGGGCAAGGCCGGGGGTGTGTCTTGAAGTGTTGGCAACACTGTCGTGCAAACATAGCGGGGATGATCTGGGATAGAAAGATCCAGCAAAAGTCTGGCTTCTCATCAATTCAGATCTAAACATCTGACCGTGTCACTCAAACTGGACTAATATAGAGATTCCTTCATAGAACACTCCCACAGACCCCAAGTCACATCGTCCCTTTTATATACAATAACCGAGTACAACTTTTATATGCTTAGAGTTTTTATATGACTGAAGAACAGCTTTCAAATTGGGGACAAAAACTATAAACCCCACAGAAGTCACTTATCTATTGGATAAATGTCTTCCTGAAATAAAGTTGAAGGACATCTCTGCTCAGAGCCCCAGAAGGGAGGCTGAAGGACCTGTGTGAGGAAGGTGTCTCCCTAGGTGCCTAGCATCTGGGGGCACAGGGACTATGGGAGGGGACCTTCCTCACTGAAAGAGGAAAGTCCCATAGCACGGGTGAGTGCTCCCCTCAGGCACAGTCATGGGGTGGTCACTTACTGAAACTAATTTGACAATGACACCTTGGATATCAAAATGTGTACTATTACAGATTAGGGTAAAGTTTCAGACTTGCAGAAATGCCTTGGGCGTGGGCCCTCAGACACTTTAGCCCATCTCAAGTTGACTTGCTTCAGCCAGTAGTCAGATTTTGGCGGCATTATTTGAAGGTCTAATTAAGCCCCAAACCCCAGTTGCCAGGTTGCCTGAGACTGCCTGAGTTCTTAATAGAGTCTCAAACATCAAAGAATTCAAAGAAGTAAAACCTATGCAACTGAACTGTCCAATACAGGAGTCACTAGCAAGTGAGGATTTACATTTATTTAAATGAATACAGTAAAGTTCAACGTCTGGATCACACTGGCTACACTGCAAGAGCTCCATAGCCCCATGTGACTGGTGGCTGCCATTTGGGACAGAAGAGATATAAAATGCTTTTTAGAAGGTTTTAGTGGACAGTAGTGTTCTAGAAGAATAATGTTCTAGAAGAATGGGAAGAGACGTTCACTTTTTAAATTTTATTTTCTAACCTTTTTAGTTTGTATCAGAGTATAGCTGACTCACAATGTTGTGATAGAATCAAGTGAACGGCAAAGGGACCCAGCCACACATATTCATGCAGGGAAGGAGATGTTTATTGATCTGTTGACTGACTGCCCCTAAGTTCGGGGTACGCTGAACGATGTCATCAAATGTGACGTGAAAAGGACGGGCTGGTTTAGGATTCACTCCAGTGACAGACAAATCAGGAATGAATTATTCCTTTGCGAATGAAAACACCTGATAGGAAATCCGGATTTAAAAGCCGCAGTGCCCTGACAAGCTCCTCCTTTGCTCCTCTCCTTCTTCACTGCCGCTGACCCAGAGGCGTGTCACGGACACCCGCAGGCCTGGCAGTCGCTTTTCCCCCTTTTACTGCCGCTGATGGTTCGGATGAGGTTGATTGTGGTGCGTAACCTCTGCTCAGGCCAGACTAAGTGTGAGGAAGGTGTCTCCCTAGGTGCCTAGCATCTGGGGCACAGGGACTATGGGAGGGACCTTCCTCACTAAAATAGCACGGGTGAGTGCTCCCTCAGGCACAGTCATGGGGTGGTCACTTACTGAAACTAATTTGACAATGACACCTTGGATATCAAAATGTGTACTATTACAGATTAGGGTAAAGTTTCAGACTTGCAGAAATGCCTTGGGCGTGGGCCCTCAGACACTTTAGCCCATCTCAAGTTGACTTGCTTCAGCCAGTAGTCAGATTTTGGCGGCATTATTTGAAGGTCTAATTAAGCCCCAAACCCCAGTTGCCAGGTTGCCTGAGACTGCCTGAGTTCTTAATAGAGTCTCAAACATCAAAGAATTCAAAGAAGTAAAACCTATGCAACTGAACTGTCCAATACAGGGGTCACTAGCCGCAAGTGAGGATTTACATTTATTTAAATGAATACAGTAAAGTTCAACGTCTGGATCACACTGGCTACACTGCAAGAGCTCCATAGCCCCATGTGACTGGTGGCTGCCATTTGGGACAGAAGAGATATAAAATGCTTTTTAGAAGGTTTTAGTGGACAGTAGTGTTCTAGAAGAATAATGTTCTAGAAGAATGGGGAAGAGACGTTCACTTTTTAAATTTTATTTTCTAACCTTTTTAGTTTGTATCAGAGTATAGCTGACTCACAATGTTGTGATAGAATCAAGTGAACGGCAAAGGGACCCAGCCACACATATTCATGCAGGGAAGGAGATGTTTATTGATCTGTTGACTGACTGCCCCTAAGTTCGGGGTACGCTGAACGATGTCATCAAATGTGACGTGAAAAGGACGGGCTGGTTTAGGATTCACTCCAGTGACAGACAAATCAGGAATGAATTATTCCTTTGCGAATGAAAACACCTGATAGGAAATCCGGATTTAAAAGCCGCAGTGCCCTGACAAGCTCCTCCTTTGCTCCTCTCCTTCTTCACTGCCGCTGACCCCCAGAGGAGGCGTGTCACGGACACCCGCAGGCCTGGCAGTGTGACGACGGAGGGTGTATTTCCACCCACTGGCTCTGTGACGGCGTCGGCGACTGCTTAGATGGTTCGGATGAGGTTGATTGTGGTGCGTACAGCTTGTTTTTTTTTTATCTTTACTCACATTCTGTGTATCAGCCGCGTTGACTAACTTCAAGAGCATTAAGTGAAACAAGCCTATCATGAAATAGCCTTCTGCCTATGTGCTAAACCCGGACCTTATAAATTGTCTCTGGTATTGCAAGAGGCCATTTTCACGCACTTCCCCATTTTTCAAAACTACCTAGAATTAGAAAGAGTATTCCTTTGGAACTTCCTGGCGGTCTAGTAGTTCCAATGCAGGGCTTACAGGCTCCATCCTTGGTTGGGGAGCTAAGATCTCACATGCCTTGCAGCCAAAACACCAAAGCAATAAGAGTACTGTAACAAATTCGGTAAGACTTTAAAAAATGGACGACACCTCCCCAAAAAAGAAAAATCTTAAAAAAAAAAAGATTATTGACTTAAAACCTATTTGGGGTGAAACGTCAGAATACAGAGCTATGGCCACATCTCTGACAGATCCCATCCCCTCTGATTTTTGGTTTTCTGTGGATTAAGTTTGTGAGCAAACCATAAAATCCCTAAGTAACAAGGTCGGGACAGGGGTTCTACCTCATCTAGCCGCCTTCTGCCTTTTAGAGAGAAGGACGGCATGTCCTGATCAAACACTCCGGTGTCCAGGAGACCTGCAGTGCGGCGAAGCCGGGGACCCCTGTGATGTGAGCGAGACCTGCGGAGGCGGGCTTGGGGATGCGCTCTGCCCGCGGCATGGCTGTCTGAGCGGGCAGTGGCAGTGCAGGAACAAGGTGTGCGTCCCGGACAGCTGGCGCTGTGACGGCGTGGACCACTGCGGGGACGCCTCGGACGAGGAGGGCTGTGGTGAGTCTCGGACCCTTCCCACCTCTGGGTAAAGGGAAGGTTGGACCCTGTGGACCGCGTTCTACAAGTGGTGCTTGAATTCCTATGGCGGAGATTGCCATCTTGTATCTAAACATGGGATGTTTCCTAGCAATAGCCACGATTTCCTTATCCATGGAAACGTAACGCAGGGCTTAAATAGGAGCTCAGCGGTGGACCCTGGAGGCACTGCCAGAATGTTTCTGCTGTTCAAATCTGGCCGACGCACAGAACACCTGAGCGCTGGCATCCGGAGGCCGTCTTCTACCAGATGCCTACATCCTTGAGGGGTGAATATGGAAGGGGAACAGTCCTCGCTCAAAAATAGAAAGCTTCCCCCAAACCTGGTGAATGCTACAGTCCTTGTTATAACCCACAATGCACAGGGTAGCAGAGCCTCCAATCTTTTATGAACTTAACATACCTTTCACTCTTCATTTTTAGAATTAAATCTGTAATATTAAATGTGTTCAGATTCTAACATTTTGATAGTAATTTATAACCTAGTTTCTTAAGAGAGTACTTCTTTGTGGGCTAGTGTCATCTGACTCTATTATGATTTCAATTAGATCTATTTTATGCTCGCTCAGTTCAGGTTTCATACAGTTTCAATCTAGTGCCCTGATGTCTTCACAGTGTTGCGATATATCAAGTCTTTAAGTCCTGGTTCCTGAAAACTCTGCTTCAAAAGATACGTTCCTTTTCTGCCCAGAGTTGCCTCGAGTTATAGAAACATTGCCACCTCCTTTACCCGCTGTAAGGCTTGGCTATTTTTAACCCAAATATTAATGAAGAGAATGCTTAATTTCCTACATAGCTTCCTGTCCAGAAGGCATGGTTGGATGTGATGAGGGGAAATGCATCCTAGAATCCCGGGTGTGTGATGGGGCAGCAGACTGTGCAGATGGTGCCGATGAACCCATCACATGTGGTAAGAAATCAGCTGCTTGGCTTACCATGGGAGAGAGGAGACTAAGATGAAATAAGCCAGGACCTTGGTTATCAGGGGGTCTACTCTCTGAGACAGCTCTGGGGCTCCAACTCCTCCAGAAGTGGCTATCCTTCAGTGATGGACCTTTTATGTTTTACAAGTTCCAGCCTTGGCTTTGGTCTCCTGAATGTGAGCAAATGTTAGCTGAATTATAAAAACTGAGGGCCATTCTCATGTTGCAGCTTTATGGAAATAGATGAACTAAAGCCCCCGAGCTACAGGGTTCCTAAAATTCTGGAATAAGGAATGTAAACTTTACCACAAAGAAGGAAAGTATTTGTTCAAGACAGAAAGGTGAATTCTCTAAAAATTTAGCCAAAGAAGAACTGAGGCATGATGAACAGATTTGCAGGGCAGCCGTGGAAACACGGATGCAGAGGACAGACCTGTGGACGGGCTGGGGGGAGGGAGGGAAGCACAGGGTGGGACGTATGGAGAGAGTAACATGGAAACGTACCACTGCTATATGTAAAATGGATAGCCAACGGGAATTTGCTGTATGACTCAGGGAACTGAAACTGGGGCCCTGTAACAACCCAAAGGGTGGGAATGGGAGGGAGGTTCAACAGAGGGGACGTGGATATACCTATAGCTGTTGTATGTTGATGTTTGGCAGAAACCAACGCAACACTGTAAAGCAGTTATCTGTCCATTAAAAATACATTTAATTAAAAAAAGACTGAGGAAGCCTTTCCTGGTGAGGAGGAGCCTTCTGAGCAGGGAGCTTGAAGCTCTGACTTTTAAATTCGGTGGTTCTCACAATAAATATCACTGTTGGTTCCAGCTGAAGCAGAGAGAGAAGGACGTGTGTCCCCAGGCATTTTGTCAAAAGATACGTTCCTTTTCTGCCCAGAGTTGCCTCGAGTTAGCTTCCTCCTTTACCCGCTGTAAGGCTTGGCTATTTTTAACCCAAATATTAATGAAGAGAATGCTTAATTTCCTACATAGCTTCCTGTCCAGAAGGCATGGTTGGATGTGATGAGGGGAAATGCATCCTAGAATCCCGGGTGTGTGATGGGGCAGCAGACTGTGCAGATGGTGCCGATGAACCCATCACATGTGGTAAGAAATCAGCTGCTTGGCTTACCATGGGAGAGAGGAGACTAAGATGAAATAAGCCAGGACCTTGGTTATCAGGGGGTCTACTCTCTGAGACAGCTCTGGGGCTCCAACTCCTCCAGAAGTGGCTATCCTTCAGTGATGGACCTTTTATGTTTTACAAGTTCCAGCCTTGGCTTTGGTCTCCTGAATGTGAGCAAATGTTAGCTGAATTATAAAAACTGAGGGCCATTCTCATGTTGCAGCTTTATGGAAATAGATGAACTAAAGCCCCCGAGCTACAGGGTTCCTAAAATTCTGGAATAAGGAATGTAAACTTTACCACAAAGAAGGAAAGTATTTGTTCAAGACAGAAAGGTGAATTCTCTAAAAATTTAGCCAAAGAAGAACTGAGGCATGATGAACAGATTTGCAGGGCAGCCGTGGAAACACGGATGCAGAGGACAGACCTGTGGACGGGCTGGGGGGAGGGAGGGAAGCACAGGGTGGGACGTATGGAGAGAGTAACATGGAAACGTACCACTGCTATATGTAAAATGGATAGCCAACGGGAATTTGCTGTATGACTCAGGGAACTGAAACTGGGGCCCTGTAACAACCCAAAGGGTGGGAATGGGAGGGAGGTTCAACAGAGGGGACGTGGATATACCTATAGCTGTTGTATGTTGATGTTTGGCAGAAACCAACGCAACACTGTAAAGCAGTTATCTGTCCATTAAAAATACATTTAATTAAAAAAAGACTGAGGAAGCCTTTCCTGGTGAGGAGGAGCCTTCTGAGCAGGGAGCTTGAAGCTCTGACTTTTAAATTCGGTGGTTCTCACAATAAATATCACTGTTGGTTCCAGCTGAAGCAGAGAGAGAAGGACGTGTGTCCCCAGGCATTTTGTCATCTGTCTCTCATTTTCCCTGGAATCTGATCTTAGACCTTAAGGTGAAAGCTCTTTAGTACTGTTAAAGGCTGTGAAAGAAACTTTTCATGAAAGGAACACATAAGAGATACTAAAAACATAAACACAAGGACACAAAATACAGGTTTCTGGTCCTGTATAGATAATTCATTGGGATTAGTACATTATTATATCCCTCTCAGCTGTCTGTAAATTCTAGAGAAAATAAAAGAGAGGCTGCTGGTCCTGGGTGAACAGTACCCCAACCCGTGGAACAGTCCAGACTCTCCCCCTTTCCCCAGCTCCGTGATTCCTAACTTTCCCTCTTCTCTGGTCTCCCCGCAAAGCTGCAACTTTCCTAGGGAAGAGGGCAGGGTCAAAGGTATCTTTAATCAGTCATGGACTCCTCGCACAAGTATGGGAGGTTGTAGTTTATAAACGTTTGGTCCTGGCCATGTTCAACCGTACTGACCGCTGTCCTGTCTCTACCAGGGAAAGACTGCTCTCTGGCCAACGGGGGCTGTGAAGGGCAGTGCAGGGACACAGACCGGGGTGTCCAGTGTTCATGTGGAGCTGGATGGCGATTACAGCCTGACGGTCAGGGCTGCGGAGGTCAGAATTCATGTGGCTCATCTTTACAACTTCTTATTATAATAACATAACATTTACCATTTTAATCATTTTTAGGTATGCCCTTTGATGTGCATTCATAGTGTTGTGCAACCATCATACTATTTCCAGAACTTTTTCATCATCTCCAACAGAAACTCTGTACCCATTAAGCAGAAACTCTTTTCCCCTTTCCTGGTAAACTCTATCAGCTTTCTCCCTATGAAGTTACCTGTTCTAGTACTGTGTATAAGTGGAATCATACAGTATTTGTCATTTTGTGTCTGGATAACTCCCCTGGAGGAGGGCATGGCAACCCACTCCAGGATTCTTGCCTGGACACAGGAGCCTGTGGACACAGGAGCCTGATGGGCTACAGTCCATGGGGTCGCAAAGAGTTGGGCACAACGGATGTGACTTGGCATTCACAACTTCACTTCACTTACTTGTCTTTAAGGCATATTTGTGATGTAGATGTGTCAGAATGACCTTCCCTTTTTTAAGGTCAAATAATATTCCATCGTGTGTATACAGTTTGCTCTTTGTATATGCAGGCTCCACATCTGAAGATTCAACCAACTGCAGAGTGAGGATACCGGGGCGAGTGTAGGGTAGGATGTGGGATTCCAAAATGTTCCCAAAAGCAAAACTTGAATTTGCTATCTGCTAGCAACTATTTACATTGCATGAGGGATTATAAGTGATCTAGAGGCGACTTAAAGTATATGAGAGCATATCCATAGGTTATATGCCCATAGCAGACCACTTTATATAAGAGACCTCAGCATCCATGGACTTTGGCATCCTCTTGGGGTCCTGGAACCAATCCCCTGTGGATACTGAGAGGTGACCATATATTGCATTTTGTTTATCCGTGTATATGTCGATCCACACTTGGTCGTTTCCACCCTTGGCTATTGTGGACAATACTGCTATAAACACTGGTGTGCCAGGGTCTGTAAGTGCCTGCTTTCTTGAGTGTATACCAGAAATGGAACTTCTGTGTCACATGGTAAATTTTATGTTTAACTGTTTGAGAAACCATCAACCTTTCCAAAGAGGCTGCGCTGTTTGACGTTCTCACTAGCAACACGCATGGGTTCTGATTTCTGCACATACCTGCAGCTCATTATGACGCAGCTCTGGAGGGCATGCGAGGCGCCACATCACCACACATGCTGCTAGAGAAACAAGGACAAGTAATCTGTAGTCACCACCCGTCTAGGGTCCCTATACTATAATGTACTCACATTTGTGGGAATCCTGTGGACGTGGGGGCTTTCATCCCAGGACCCGCACAGTGATCTCCACTTAATACATGTTCCAGCAGCATATGAAAAGTGCCCCCCTCCAAAAAACAAAAATACTTGAGATGGTTCCTTGGCCTCCTCTAATTTCTGACTCTCTGTCATCAGATGTGGATGAGTGCTCGATGACATACAGCCCCTGTGGCCAGCAGTGTCATAACACACCCGGTTCCTACTCCTGTGCGTGCATTCAAGGTTACCAGCTCCACAACGGCACGGACTGTCGAGTTACAGGTGAGTTTCAATACCGGAAGCAAAGCAGCGCCCCTGCTCTATCCTTAGCAGCATTTATAGGTAAGAGTGATACAGACAGGTCACTTCAAGGCCTGGTGTTAGAGATGGCTCCACTGTTTCCATAAAGAGGATGCTATTATACTGTCAGCTGATTTGTCTTGAGTGGCAGTTGCTATTTGTATATGCAGGCTCCACATCTGAGGATTACCGGGCGAGTGTAGGGTAGGATGTGGGATTCCAAAATGTTCCCAAAAGCAAAACTTGAATTTGCTATCTGCTAGCAACTATTTACATTGCATGAGGGATTATAAGTGATCTAGAGGCGACTTAAAGTATATGAGAGCATATCCATAGGTTATATGCCCATAGCAGACCACTTTATATAAGAGACCTCAGCATCCATGGACTTTGGCATCCTCTTGGGGTCCTGGAACCAATCCCCTGTGGATACTGAGAGGTGACCATATATTGCATTTTGTTTATCCGTGTATATGTCGATCCACACTTGGTCGTTTCCACCCTTGGCTATTGTGGACAATACTGCTATAAACACTGGTGTGCCAGGGTCTGTAAGTGCCTGCTTTCTTGAGTGTATACCAGAAATGGAACTTCTGTGTCACATGGTAAATTTTATGTTTAACTGTTTGAGAAACCATCAACCTTTCCAAAGAGGCTGCGCTGTTTGACGTTCTCACTAGCAACACGCATGGGTTCTGATTTCTGCACATCCCTGCAGCTCATTCTGACTCTGCTCTGGCTGGCTTGAGAGGGGCCCCATCCCCACGCATGCTGCTAGAGAAACAGGGACAAGTAATCTGTAGTCACCACCCGTCTAGGGTCCCTATACTATAATGTACTCACATTTGTGGGAATCCTGTGGACGTGGGGGCTTTCATCCCAGGACCCGCACAGTGATCTCCACTTAATACATGTTCCAGCAGCATATGAAAAGTGCCCCCCTCCAAAAAACAAAAATACTTGAGATGGTTCCTTGGCCTCCTCTAATTTCTGACTCTCTGTCATCAGATGTGGATGAGTGCTCGATGACATACAGCCCCTGTGGCCAGCAGTGTCATAACACACCCGGTTCCTACTCCTGTGCGTGCATTCAAGGTTACCAGCTCCACAACGGCACGGACTGTCGAGTTACAGGTGAGTTTCAATACCGGAAGCAAAGCAGCGCCCCTGCTCTATCCTTAGCAGCATTTATAGGTAAGAGTGATACAGACAGGTCACTTCAAGGCCTGGTGTTAGAGATGGCTCCACTGTTTCCATAAAGAGGATGCTATTATACTGTCAGCTGATTTGTCTTGAGTGGCAGTTGCTATTATGTGTCTTTAAAATGATTGGGCCTCCCAGGTGGCACTAGTGGTAAAGAGGAAAAGGAAGAGATGCAAGAGATGTGGGACATGGGTTCCATCCCTGGGTCAGGAAGATCCCCTAGAGAAGGGCATGGCCACTCACTCCAGTATTCTTGCCTGGAGAATCCCATGGACAGAGGAACCTGGTGGGCTATGGTCCCCGGGGTGACAAAGAGTCAGACATGACTGAAAAGATTTAGGATGCATACGCACACATCTTTAAAATGATTTAGTTTTTCAACAGATCTGCAGCTAGGTGCTCTGGATACCAACCGATGATCTTAACTTGTCTTGTGCCGCTTTCATAATTGGGTCATTGTATTACATTTGGCCGCTGTTTACAAGGGCTGGAGAGGACCTCTGTCTAGGGGTGAAAGGCTGAATTTGAAATCAGGCAGAAAAGTTCCAAAGATTCATTTCAATGTGCTGAGAGCTCAGAGGAGGAACTGAGGCTTCAGGTGGTCGCCCAGATCTCCTCTAGATCCACCTGAGTCCAGACTTGAGAGAGAAGTGGATAAAGAATCGGCCTGCAATGTGGGAGACCAGGGTTTGATCCCTGGCTGGGGCAGATCCCCTGGAGGAGGAAATGGCAACCCACTCCAATATTCTTGTCTGGAAAATCCCACGGACAAAGTATCCTGGTGGGTTACAATCCAAGGGGTCAAAAAGAGTCAGACATGACAGAGAGACGAACAGTACTACTACGACTAGGTTTTGGCATGGGGCACGGGCCATCATCTTTAGTTAAGGAGAATGGTGGGAAAGAAAGTTTCATATTGACAAGTCACCTTTGTCTTCTATTGCAGGTGATGCTGTTAAAATTCTTATCGCAGCAGATAGAGAACTTGGTGTCCTGGATCGGGAAACAGGCATCTATGAGACACTGGTACCTATAAAGTCAAGGCCTACTTCTGTTGCATATGATCTGGAGAGAAGCATGTACTTCTGGGTGGATGAAGTCTTAAATGTGTTCATTCTTGGGAAGCCAAACTCTGCTCCTCTCTATCCAGGTATATTTCCTGATATTAAGAGCTCTAGCTTCTTTTAAGCTTCTTAAACATATTGTGACAAATGTCTTCATTTGAACATCTTCTGTGACCCACTTGTCATGAATCATGAAAATACATAGACTCTTGATGGAAGTCTGTGTAGTTTGGCTCTACAGGAGCTTTGTAGAGCATAACTTACTGAAATGAGACTGTTAAGCAGTACAGAAAGTATAAGGACGTGGGCTCAGGCCAAGGTGAGTTTTAGCCCAGTCACTTGGTGTATGATCCTGAGCAGCTTGTTAATGCCTTTGAACTGCCATGTATAGGGTGAAGGTAATAGCACTCGTCTCATTGGGTAAGTGTGGGGATTAAGTTGGACAGTGCATGGGAAGAAGTGCTTAGCACAGTCATGGACACACAGAGATCCTCTGCTCGCAGTTAAGAGGTAGCATTTGTAACAGTTTCCCCAGAGACTCTGATCATGAATATTGCCCCAAACTGGGGTCAGTTCTCCTGGATGTCTTGGTTATACTTCTCCTAAGGTCTTTGTCTTTTCTTACTGCCCACTGTACACTGGGAATACCTCACCCAGCAGTGGCTCTCATTCATTCCCTGTGTCCTGTTGGCCTCATTATATGGCTGGAAATCAGAAGGTGTAGAAAAATTTTGTCTGAGTCTCTTTTCTCAAGGTGAGATGCGTAGAGAAGACTACGGAAACATGACGCTGTCTCTTGCATCCCCAGAACTGAAAACCATCAACAGTATTTGCGCCAAATTGGTGGGTTACAATCCAAGGGGTCAAAAGAGTCAGACATGACAGAGCGAACAGTACTACTACGACTAGGTTTTGGCATGGGGCACGGGCCATCATCTTTAGTTAAGGAGAATGGTGGGAAAGAAAGTTTCATATTGACAAGTCACCTTTGTCTTCTATTGCAGGTGATGCTGTTAAAATTCTTATCGCAGCAGATAGAGAACTTGGTGTCCTGGATCGGGAAACAGGCATCTATGAGACACTGGTACCTATAAAGTCAAGGCCTACTTCTGTTGCATATGATCTGGAGAAAAGCATGTACTTCTGGGTGGATGAAGTCTTAAATGTGTTCATTCTTGGGAAGCCAAACTCTGCTCCTCTCTATCCAGGTATATTTCCTGATATTAAGAGCTCTAGCTTCTTTTAAGCTTCTTAAACATATTGTGACAAATGTCTTCATTTGAACATCTTCTGTGACCCACTTGTCATGAATCATGAAAATACATAGACTCTTGATGGAAGTCTGTGTAGTTTGGCTCTACAGGAGCTTTGTAGAGCATAACTTACTGAAATGAGACTGTTAAGCAGTACAGAAAGTATAAGGACGTGGGCTCAGGCCAAGGTGAGTTTTAGCCCAGTCACTTGGTGTATGATCCTGAGCAGCTTGTTAATGCCTTTGAACTGCCATGTATAGGGTGAAGGTAATAGCACTCGTCTCATTGGGTAAGTGTGGGGATTAAGTTGGACAGTGCATGGGAAGAAGTGCTTAGCACAGTCATGGACACACAGAGATCCTCTGCTCGCAGTTAAGAGGTAGCATTTGTAACAGTTTCCCCAGAGACTCTGATCATGAATATTGCCCCAAACTGGGGTCAGTTCTCCTGGATGTCTTGGTTATACTTCTCCTAAGGTCTTTGTCTTTTCTTACTGCCCACTGTACACTGGGAATACCTCACCCAGCAGTGGCTCTCATTCATTCCCTGTGTCCTGTTGGCCTCATTATATGGCTGGAAATCAGAAGGTGTAGAAAAATTTTGTCTGAGTCTCTTTTCTCAAGGTGAGATGCGTAGAGAAGACTACGGAAACATGACGCTGTCTCTTGCATCCCCAGAACTGAAAACCATCAACAGTATCTCTTTGGACTGGCTCACGGGACAGTTGTATTGGGCCAGCAGCCTTGCCAGGGTCATCTGTGCTGGTTTAAGTGATGGCAGAGGCTACGTCCGAATCTTGGAAAAGGATCTCGTGCCAGAGCAGTTAATAGTGTTTCCTGCCAAGAAGTAAGTTGCACTTCCTTTAGAAAATATCCCAAATCATTGGTTGCCTTAGGTATTTACATTGGTAAGAGGACACATCGACCTGTTCAACCTAGGTCTCATTTGCTCTAAAAAATTCTTAATTTTGCAGTCTAAATTGAATACCATAGAGCCAAACTTTTCAAAAGTTACTGAGTTGGAGAGCAGAAATCTCTAGCATTCTGACCAGTGGAACAATATGAGGTCAGGGCAGGGGGGCCGGTCAGAGTCATATACATGCCCTGGAGGGGATTCTCTAATTCTTGTGTCTTTGCTATTCTCAGGTACTTGTATTGGGTAAATCGAGGTGGGCAAGGCCTGAGGACTATTGAAACAGCAGGGATGGATGGCTCTGATAGGAGGGTGCTGGCGGTGGTCAACATGGAGGAACCAACCGGGCTGACACTGGACCATGTGGCTGGCAGGCTCTATTGGATCAGTGAATATAAACAGGTATGATGGATGGGTCAGGAGGAGAAGGTAAACCCATTTAGTAGGGGTATGGGGTTCCTTTGAGTACAGAGTTCTCTCATGTGCTACATCAGCTTCGGGAAGCAGCTTCTGGCCATGAAAACGAAGAAAAGCACAGAATCTTCAGGTGGAGCCAGACCATATCAATGTAGGTTGGGAGACTCTGTGTGACTTTCTTAAACACTCCAAAGTCACACTCAGCCCTGGAATTTCCTGGTCGTCTAGGTCATGTTCTATGTGCTACCCGAGACACAAAACATTTTAAGATGGCAAAAAACATGTAGTTACTTAAGAACCTCAGTGTCTTCTACCCACGTGCCTAAGTTTTCATATTACAGTTCATGTTATCTCGTTTTGGAACCATCAAACTCAAAGACCGTTTGGCCTCATTATATGGCTGGAAATCAGAAGGTGTAGAAAAATTTTGTCTGAGTCTCTTTTCTCAAGGTGAGATGCGTAGAAGACTACGGAAACATGACTCCCTAAACCCAACAGTATCTCTTTGGACTGGCTCACGGGACAGTTGTATTGGGCCAGCAGCCTTGCCAGGGTCATCTGTGCTGGTTTAAGTGATGGCAGAGGCTACGTCCGAATCTTGGAAAAGGATCTCGTGCCAGAGCAGTTAATAGTGTTTCCTGCCAAGAAGTAAGTTGCACTTCCTTTAGAAAATATCCCAAATCATTGGTTGCCTTAGGTATTTACATTGGTAAGAGGACACATCGACCTGTTCAACCTAGGTCTCATTTGCTCTAAAAAATTCTTAATTTTGCAGTCTAAATTGAATACCATAGAGCCAAACTTTTCAAAAGTTACTGAGTTGGAGAGCAGAAATCTCTAGCATTCTGACCAGTGGAACAATATGAGGTCAGGGCAGGGGGGCCGGTCAGAGTCATATACATGCCCTGGAGGGGATTCTCTAATTCTTGTGTCTTTGCTATTCTCAGGTACTTGTATTGGGTAAATCGAGGTGGGCAAGGCCTGAGGACTATTGAAACAGCAGGGATGGATGGCTCTGATAGGAGGGTGCTGGCGGTGGTCAACATGGAGGAACCAACCGGGCTGACACTGGACCATGTGGCTGGCAGGCTCTATTGGATCAGTGAATATAAACAGGTATGATGGATGGGTCAGGAGGAGAAGGTAAACCCATTTAGTAGGGGTATGGGGTTCCTTTGAGTACAGAGTTCTCTCATGTGCTACATCAGCTTCGGGAAGCAGCTTCTGGCCATGAAAACGAAGAAAAGCACAGAATCTTCAGGTGGAGCCAGACCATATCAATGTAGGTTGGGAGACTCTGTGTGACTTTCTTAAACACTCCAAAGTCACACTCAGCCCTGGAATTTCCTGGTCGTCTAGGTCATGTTCTATGTGCTACCCGAGACACAAAACATTTTAAGATGGCAAAAAACATGTAGTTACTTAAGAACCTCAGTGTCTTCTACCCACGTGCCTAAGTTTTCATATTACAGTTCATGTTATCTCGTTTTTGGAACCATCAAACTCAAAGACCAGTTGGACATGGAGGCTGAAAGTGCAGGTCTTATTTTTTTTAAATTTTGGCCTCTTTTATTGGTTTTTTATTTAGTTACTTTCATCCATCTTTATTCTTATGGGCTTCCCATCGCAGTGGCCTCTCTTGTTGCAGAGCTCCAACTTTGAGTACATGCGCTCCAGGGCACTGGCTTGTAATTGGACACACTGGTCTAGCCACTCTGCAGCACATGGAATCTTCCTGGGCCAGGGATTGAACCGGTGTCCCTTGCACTGCAAGGCAGACTCTTTACCCACTGGGCCCCCAGGGAAGCCCCATATTTTTAAGCTTATTTCTTCCATCTGCGATTTCTGGTTATTCAGGTTGCCTCTTTGAGTTCGTCTTGCCCTCTCTGAAGAGAGAGAGGATGCCTGCCTCTGAAGGTGGTTGGGCAATGTAGTGGAAGGATCTGGCCTAATGTCTGATGCAGACACTAAGATATAGTAGCTACTTGGATGGCCATCCTCCATCTAAGAAGGAGGCCAATCCACTGCCTTTGGCATTAGCCTCTGCATATCCCAAGATAAGCTCCTCTCTATCAAGTTGCTATTGGGAAACATGTCTAATCGTTGTCTAAGAAACTGAGGTTCACGAAGGTGGTCACCTCTCTTGCTGCCCTGCTCTCATGAGACCCTGTCACCCTTCAGTCCATAGAGACAGTGAGTGTGGACGGCTCTGGGAGGCACACCTTTCCCAAGGTCTTCCTGGAAGATGACGACCCAGTGGGACTGGCTGTATTTGAGAACTCTTTCTTCTGGGCGAATAAACTACAGCTTATTAGTACTTCGCCCCACACCCCAAAGGAGAGAGTGGTGCTGCTAAACGCTTCCGTATCTGCCTTCTCGGTACTCCACAAATCCCAGCAGCCTAAAAGTGAGTCTCATCGCTTGCTTTCAAAACACTTATGAATCAGAACTCATGCTGAACGGAAACCCCCTAAGTTACTACCTCCGTCTGTTGTTGGCACTTGCTATTTTGGGGCTGGGGAAATGTTCTGGGTATCGTTCCAGACGTACCCAAGACTTCTGAGCAAGATGAACAGGACGAAAATATCTGCTAGAAAAGTTGTTCTAGGCACATACCTAGCTCTTACCTAACACAGCAACCAGAGTTTTAATACACAAAACATCTTAATTTTAATACACAAAACAGGCAATACGCTCTTCACAGAAGGGCTAGAATAGCTTCCAGTTGATAAGAGAAAATAGACCCGAGCTTGGCTTCCTGCCTGGAAGAGGAAGTCAAATGTTGATTGACTAGGACTTAAAAGCTTGTTAATCTGAAATGGTTTGTCAGCTTTGATTCAGATAATAGTTCTTCATGATCCGAGAAACTTAACCAATGTGGTGAGCCAGGCTTAGATGGTAAGAATCCACCTGCAATGCAGGAGACCTGGGTTCGATCCCTGGGTTAGGAAGATCCCCTGGAGGAGGAAATGGCAATCCACTCCAGTATTCCTTTTTTTTTTTTTTTAAACAACTTTGGCCTCTTTTATTGTTTTCTTTATTTTTTTTCTTTAATTTATTTATTTTCATCCATCTTTATTCTTTGGCCTGTGTGGGCCTCCCATTGCAGCGGCTTCTCTTGTTGCAGAGCACTGGCTCTGGGCACGTGTGCCTCAAAGTGTTGACTCATAATTGGACACACCGGTCCAGCCACTCCGTGGCACGTGGGATCCTCCTGGGCCAGGGATCGAACTGGTGCCCTTGCACTGCAAGGCGGACTCTCTACCCACTGGACCAACAGAGAAGCCCCACTCCAGTATTCTTGCCTGGAGAATCCCAAGGACAGAGGAGCCTGGTGGGCTACACTGCATGGAATCTCAAAGAGTCGGACATGACTGAGTGGCTAAGCACACAAGAACTGCTATTTACTTCCTATCAGCAAACTACATAGTCATTTTGCCTTAACTCTAAGGTGGCAGATGCTATTGGTTGAAGCTTTCTTGGCCTAAGCTTATTGTAGAGAGGGCATTGTCACTATCCGAAAGATAAGGGACCTGTGAGTTTAAGGTCAGCGTGCCTAACTTCAAGGGTGACAAGTATATTGAAATTCCTCTGCCTGCGCCCTTACTACCTCCGTCTGTTGGCACTTGCTATTTTGGGGCTGGGAATTTCACGCACGTAAGACTTCTGAGCAAGATGAACAGGACGAAAATATCTGCTAGAAAAGTTGTTCTAGGCACATACCTAGCTCTTACCTAACACAGCAACCAGAGTTTTAATACACAAAACATCTTAATTTTAATACACAAAACAGGCAATACGCTCTTCACAGAAGGGCTAGAATAGCTTCCAGTTGATAAGAGAAAATAGACCCGAGCTTGGCTTCCTGCCTGGAAGAGGAAGTCAAATGTTGATTGACTAGGACTTAAAAGCTTGTTAATCTGAAATGGTTTGTCAGCTTTGATTCAGATAATAGTTCTTCATGATCCGAGAAACTTAACCAATGTGGTGAGCCAGGCTTAGATGGTAAGAATCCACCTGCAATGCAGGAGACCTGGGTTCGATCCCTGGGTTAGGAAGATCCCCTGGAGGAGGAAATGGCAATCCACTCCAGTATTCCTTTTTTTTTTTTTTTAAACAACTTTGGCCTCTTTTATTGTTTTCTTTATTTTTTTTCTTTAATTTATTTATTTTCATCCATCTTTATTCTTTGGCCTGTGTGGGCCTCCCATTGCAGCGGCTTCTCTTGTTGCAGAGCACTGGCTCTGGGCACGTGTGCCTCAAAGTGTTGACTCATAATTGGACACACCGGTCCAGCCACTCCGTGGCACGTGGGATCCTCCTGGGCCAGGGATCGAACTGGTGCCCCTTGCACTGCAAGGCGGACTCTCTACCCACTGGACCAACAGAGAAGCCCCACTCCAGTATTCTTGCCTGGAGAATCCCAAGGACAGAGGAGCCTGGTGGGCTACACTGCATGGAATCTCAAAGAGTCGGACATGACTGAGTGGCTAAGCACACAAGAACTGCTATTTACTTCCTATCAGCAAACTACATAGTCATTTTGCCTTAACTCTAAGGTGGCAGATGCTATTGGTTGAAGCTTTCTTGGCCTAAGCTTATTGTAGAGAGGGCATTGTCACTATCCGAAAGATAAGGGACCTGTGAGTTTAAGGTCAGCGTGCCTAACTTCAAGGGTGACAAGTATATTGAAATTCCTCTTAAAGCAAAAATGCCTAAACTCCCTTAGAGTCTAAAGTTTTGAACTGGTTTGTTTAAATACATGTGAACTTTCATCTAACCTGTTTTTATTTTTAAACAGGCAAAGACCCAGCGTGCATTCCAGGTTCTTGTAGCCACTTGTGTCTCCTGTCCCCCGTCCATCCCAAGGGCTCTAAATGTGTCTGTCCAGAGGGGATGTTTCTGTTACCTTCTGGCCGGTGTAATGGTAAGGATGCTGGGTGAAATGGGCTTGGCTTAAGAAGGTCTAGAAATAATACCCCTTCTGGTTTTGGATCAATCACTTTTGTCCTGAAAGCACAAGAGTTTTGTTATCCCAAAGACCTTAGTTTTTTTTTTTTTTTTTTCTTCCTGTGCTAAAATATACATAACAAAAGTTACTACTTTAAGTGTAATAGTCAGGGCATTGCATACATTCACATTTTTGTGCAACCACCACCCCCTATCTGGTCTTCAGAACTTTTTCATCTCCCCAAACTGAAATTCTATTCCTGTTAAACAATAGCTCCTTATTCTCCTCTCCTGCCTCCCAGCCCCTGGCAATCACCATTCTACTTACTGTCTCTGTGAATTTGACTACTTGTCCTTTTGTGACTGGCTTGTTTCACTTAGCGTTAGGTCTTCAAAGTTTATCCATGTTGTAACATATGCCAGAATTTCTTTTTTAAGGCAGAATAATGTTCCATTGTATGTAGAGACTACATTTTATTTATCCATTCATCTATCAATGGAAACTTGGGTTCAGTTATTTTTAAAACAAGAAAAAATAGCTTATACCACTCACTTTTACACGAAAGACTAATGACTTAACTGTTAGTCATTAGTCAGTAAGACTAATGACTATAGTGTTTTCTGACTCATGTTTGCAAGCAGAGTGTCTACGTAAATGTTGTTAACATAATTCCTTATGTCACTGTTTCATCTTTGAAACAGTAAAGGCTGTATAATCTGTTGAACATCACTGCCCAGATGACTTGACTTTTTCTATAGAACAGTGAAGTTTTAAGAAAAATAAATGATTTCAATGTATTGATGTTCTAACTACCTTTGAAGAAGACAGTTCACAAAGGGTGGCCACAGAGTGCCCTTATGGTATAATAAGCCATTGTGCCAAACACAAGACTTAGCTTAAAATGTTTTGAACTTTATACACAGTTAAATACCAAGGTAATCCTTTAGATAGGCAATAGAATTTAAAATTCTCTATATTGAAAGGTGTGTGCTACAGACAAGGATTTGATATTCCTGACTCAACGCAATCAGGGCTCTTAAATGTGTCTGTCCAGAGGATGTTTCTGTTACCTTCTGGCCGGTGTAATGGTAAGGATGCTGGGTGAAATGGGCTTGGCTTAAGAAGGTCTAGAAATAATACCCCTTCTGGTTTTGGATCAATCACTTTTGTCCTGAAAGCACAAGAGTTTTGTTATCCCAAAGACCTTAGTTATTTCTTTTCTTCCTGTGCTAAAATATACATAACAAAAGTTACTACTTTAAGTGTAATAGTCAGGGCATTGCATACATTCACATTTTTGTGCAACCACCACCCCCTATCTGGTCTTCAGAACTTTTTCATCTCCCCAAACTGAAATTCTATTCCTGTTAAACAATAGCTCCTTATTCTCCTCTCCTGCCTCCCAGCCCCTGGCAATCACCATTCTACTTACTGTCTCTGTGAATTTGACTACTTGTCCTTTTGTGACTGGCTTGTTTCACTTAGCGTTAGGTCTTCAAAGTTTATCCATGTTGTAACATATGCCAGAATTTCTTTTTTAAGGCAGAATAATGTTCCATTGTATGTAGAGACTACATTTTATTTATCCATTCATCTATCAATGGAAACTTGGGTTCAGTTATTTTTAAAACAAGAAAAAATAGCTTATACCACTCACTTTTACACGAAAGACTAATGACTTAACTGTTAGTCATTAGTCAGTAAGACTAATGACTATAGTGTTTTCTGACTCATGTTTGCAAGCAGAGTGTCTACGTAAATGTTGTTAACATAATTCCTTATGTCACTGTTTCATCTTTGAAACAGTAAAGGCTGTATAATCTGTTGAACATCACTGCCCAGATGACTTGACTTTTTTCTATAGAACAGTGAAGTTTTAAGAAAAATAAATGATTTCAATGTATTGATGTTCTAACTACCTTTGAAGAAGACAGTTCACAAAGGGTGGCCACAGAGTGCCCTTATGGTATAATAAGCCATTGTGCCAAACACAAGACTTAGCTTAAAATGTTTTGAACTTTATACACAGTTAAATACCAAGGTAATCCTTTAGATAGGCAATAGAATTTAAAATTCTCTATATTGAAAGGTGTGTGCTACAGACAAGGATTTGATATTCCTGACTCAAACGCAATAGCCCTGCAGCCCTTAATTCTCAGGATTCTGTATTACCCTTTCAGCAAAAATTTAAAGGACTTGGTGCCTTGACAAAGCTGAGCAACACTTTCATTTGCCCAAATGACTTCTTTAAGGAAGTCAAGGCATTCACGTTGCATGTATGTGCTTCAGAAGCAAACATGACAAAATCCTAGAATTCTAGCGGAACCTTGGCTTGAGACAGGGGTGTTGTTTCAGACAGGGGCATGAGGCTTCTCTGACGAATGGTCAAATGGTAAATCTCTCTTTTTCCTCAATAGAGTTAAAACTAGTGTTCTCCTCTGGCAAACGTCTCTACTTGTTGAAAGTTGGTTTTATGGGAACTGCTATAGAGAGAAGCCTCGTTAAAGAGCATCCAAGGAACATCTACCTCCTGGATATTGACTGGAAAAGAAACATCATCTACTGGACAGATACTCAGGGACGTCTGTTCCACTCAACTGGATACTCGGGGGACAAGCAAGAGATCTGGACAGAGAGTACAGGTAGATTGGATTTTGAATTTTTTTCCCTCTATTTTCTGGCTCTAAATTTATCTAGCCTCCCAACCCCCTCCAAAATCCTACCTGTCTCTGATGTGAATCAACCTTAATACCAAAGAGTAGTTTTTAACTAACTTAAATATTAAGTGTCTGACTTATCCTTGTCCTTAGGAAGGGTGTGCAAACTCTTAAAAGGCTACCACGATTTGGGGAAATACTGATGTCAGTATTTAAAATTCTGCGTTTCTGGCCTTGCATCTGGATAGGAGGGAAACAGACCTTAAATACTTCAACTTTGCATTGCAGATTTTCCTTATGCTAATTTAGAAGCAATTTGCAATGTAGATTTCAGAGAGAACTAGCAAGATATTTTCTTAATTTGATAATGTATACTTTCTCTCCCCTCCCACACTCCTACATGGCACACCCTACCCTTAGCTCCCTGAACTCAGCCTAAAAACAAATGTCTATTTTATAAAAGAAAACTGAGACACGAGTTCCAGGGTGAGTAATCTGATTTCTGAATGCCTGTGCCGTGGGTACTCTTTGTGCCAAGGAGCTGCTTTACTATAGGAAGCGATGCATTGGAATCCATGTTCCCGAGACATCCTTCAGAGCAGTGGCTGGTGTCTTGATCCTTACAGAACTGGAATGGCGTCAGGCAATATTTTTTCTCCCTTATATAACACACCCAGCTTGTGCTGCAGAATTACTTGGTTTGGGGGAAGAAAACATGTCTGGTGTCACAAGTTATTGAGGTAAAGGGCTTCCCAGGGGGTACAGTGGTAAAGAACCCACCTGCCAGTGCAGGAGACACTTGAGATGTGACTTCAGACCCTGGGTTGGGAAGATCCTCTGGAGGAGGAAATGGCAACTCCTGCTAGTAGTCTTGCCTATAAAATCCTATGGGCAGATGAGCCTGGCGAGCTACAGTCCATGGGGTTGCAAAGGGTCAGACACGACTGAACAACTGAGCACATGCGCACGCAAAGGAGACACACAGAAGTATTTTTCCTGTACAGTTGACAAGAAAGCTCAACAAAGCCAGGCCAGCCTTTTCTAGGTACTATTTGGCTTGACCTCCGCTCTCAAGGCCTGTTGCAAGATCTCAGGGTCTCCTTACAACCCTTGGGCATGCAGTTCTCAGCTTATTCTTACATCAGGGTACTGACATCTGTGTTATTTCCTCTTGGGCATGTCACTCTTGTCTTCAGACTGACACTTGAGGCTAGAAAATACACATGAAATTCCAAATCAAAAACAGGAGGACTTCAAAGTTCCGCTTTAGGAAAGAGTGCATGCTTTTAAGAACTGCTGTGGAATCACCGTAAGGGCCTTCTGTGATGCTGGCATGTGGGCTTTTCTTGGTTACCTCAGACTCCAGAGGAGAGCACACATTTTCGGCAGAGGGAAGAGCCCAGTGAGGTCAGGAGAAACAGAACCCAGTGGGGCCAGCATGTCTTAGGAAGTGGCCAGTCTGTCATCTAGCTATCTAACTTATAAAATGCAGTGCCTGTGTAGGATACCTCACCTGGGGGTTGTCAAGGATCTGGTGAGTTCAAATGACAGACTAGATGCTGAAACCAGAGTAGGCGTGATGGCACCACTGTGTGAACAAGGTGTGTAGGTTTACAGGGACTGAGCTTTGCATCCTGCGGTGGTCTGCGTTCATCCCTGGCCCAGAGTTTAAGACTGCATGTGAACACATTTGAGTGTCCTTCCTAATGGGAGCGACTTATCCTCTTTCCAGTCTGCTCAGTGAATGTGGACATTCTAACTGGGGACCTGTATTGGCTGCCCTGCAACAGAAGTACTATTGAGAGGACTAGACTGGCTGGCCTAGACACCCGCACCCTGTACAGAACGGGCAGTGTTATACTGCATCTCCTGCTCGACTGGCCAAGGAGACTACTCTACTGGGTGGAAAGTGGGGAACCCTTGCAAAGTATGACCCTTGATGGTCAAGACCGACAGACAGTCTGGAGAGGCACCTGGACGGCGGACACCCACATGACCTTAGACCTCGGCTCGTCTAGTATCCTCTGGACCACCAAAGGCTTAGGTAAGCACTGCACAACCAGTGAGGTTGGAAGCAGCTTGGGGGGCCGAGTGAGAGTCTTGTTTGTAGGGTACCATTTTTATAACTAATTAGATATAGGCTCAAACTCTGATTTTCATTGTTAAAGCTTGGGCACAGGTCACTGACCTCAAACTCTATTCTCATCTGTACGTCTCAATGTATGACTGAAGAGATAGAAAACTTCAGAAAGAACATACTTAATTTTGAACACGGTGAAAAGCTACTTGTTTCTACTTCTGTAAGTAGAAGTCATGGAGCCAAACTTCCATTGCAGATGAAATACAGATGCTTCACTTATAACTTGACAGCAGGTACATGTTGCACCCCTGTAGCTGAATGTGATGCTCTGCTTTCCCAGAATTTATCCTTGAGACCTGGAAAGCAGTGTGCTGATGACCAGGGTGGTAGGACTGTGATGATCAAGTCACATCCGAGGTTTCCAGAGCTCACTTTTCCTGGAGCATTAAATGCTTCCTTGGATTATCTTTCACTATAAAACCTAAACCCACACAATCTCATAGAAGGATCTGTGCATATTTTGAGTGCGAGTCCAGTGGTGCCCTTGCCCCCTCTCTGGCAAAGGCTGCTTGTTCTGTACTGGCTTGTAAGAACTAGGCTCTTCCTCAGGGTTGCAAAGTCTGAGTCTCCTAAAAAACAGAACCTACTCTTTGAACGATACCTGGGGCGACGGGCGTGATCGCAGCCCACGAGCCCTACCTGGTGACTCTGAACAGAACGGCTCTCATGCTGTGGAACAGGCGGAGGCCAGAGCCCTTCTCTGTGTCCAAAGAGGCGTACGTCCAGAAGATGATCATCCTGGCAGAAAACCTGGAGGTTCCAGGTGAGTCTTCCCCAGTGGGCTTGTTCTTGAATCCATGTTACCCTGCTCTCCTCCTTGTGTTTTCTACAAGAAATTCCTGGGTATCTTCCAGTCTGTATCAGCAGTGGTCCCAGCCCACAAGTCAGCAGGCCTTCTGCCTCATTTGACCTTGGATTCACACTTATTAGAGTGAGACTCTAACACGTTTCTCAAAGTTGCTAAATGACACCCAGTTCCTGAGTCTCCAAGGAGGGTGCATTCCCGAGCCCCTTTGGGGAATTGTCTTTCATGTTAGCATGTTAAAAGCACTAAGATTGGCAGTAAAGCAATGTATTTAACTTGTTCTAAACCAGTGTCCAGGACTTCCCAGGTAGCACAGGGGGTTAAGACCATAAACAGGTTCAATCCCTGGCCTGTATGCTACGAATGTGAGGGGAAAAACTTCAGAAAGAACATACTTAATTTTGAACACGGTGAAAAGCTACTTGTTTCTACTTCTGTAAGTAGAAGTCATGGAGCCAAACTTCCATTGCAGATGAAATACAGATGCTTCACTTATAACTTGACAGCAGGTACATGTTGCACCCCTGTAGCTGAATGTGATGCTCTGCTTTCCCAGAATTTATCCTTGAGACCTGGAAAGCAGTGTGCTGATGACCAGGGTGGTAGGACTGTGATGATCAAGTCACATCCGAGGTTTCCAGAGCTCACTTTTCCTGGAGCATTAAATGCTTCCTTGGATTATCTTTCACTATAAAACCTAAACCCACACAATCTCATAGAAGGATCTGTGCATATTTTGAGTGCGAGTCCAGTGGTGCCCTTGCCCCCTCTCTGGCAAAGGCTGCTTGTTCTGTACTGGCTTGTAAGAACTAGGCTCTTCCTCAGGGTTGCAAAGTCTGAGTCTCCTAAAAAACAGAACCTACTCTTTGAACGATACCTGGAGCGACGGCGTGATCGCAGCCCACGAGCCCTACCTGGTGACTCTGAACAGAACGGCTCTCATGCTGTGGAACAGGCGGAGGCCAGAGCCCTTCTCTGTGTCCAAAGAGGCGTACGTCCAGAAGATGATCATCCTGGCAGAAAACCTGGAGGTTCCAGGTGAGTCTTCCCCAGTGGGCTTGTTCTTCGGAATCCATGTTACCCTGCTCTCCTCCTTGTGTTTTCTACAAGAAATTCCTGGGTATCTTCCAGTCTGTATCAGCAGTGGTCCCAGCCCACAAGTCAGCAGGCCTTCTGCCTCATTTGACCTTGGATTCACACTTATTAGAGTGAGACTCTAACACGTTTCTCAAAGTTGCTAAATGACACCCAGTTCCTGAGTCTCCAAGGAGGGTGCATTCCCGAGCCCCTTTGGGGAATTGTCTTTCATGTTAGCATGTTAAAAGCACTAAGTTTGGCAGTAAAGCAATGTATTTAACTTGTTCTAAACCAGTGTCCAGGACTTCCCAGGTAGCACAGTGGTTAAGAATCTACCTACCGGGCTTCCCTTGTGGTCCAGTGGGTAAGGACACTGCCTTGCAGTGCAAAGGGCACAGGTTCAATCCCTGGCCTGGGAAGATCCCACATGCTGCAGAGCAGCTGGACCGATGTGTCCAACTACCAAACCGGAGCTCTGAAGCGCATGCGCCCAGAGCCAGTGCTCTGCGACGACGGAGGCCGCCATGATGGGAGGCCCACAGGAGCCAAAGAACAAAGATGGATGGAAATAGATAATTGAAAGACCAATAGAGGTGGCCCGCTCCCACCCCTCCCTCCCTCCCCACCCCGCCCCCCTCAAAAAAATTATAAAAAAAAAAAAAAGAATCCACCTGCCAATGCAGAAGAGGAAGGTTTTATCCCTGGGTCGGGAAGATTCCCTGGAGAAAGAAATGGCAACCCACTCCAGTTTTGTGGCCTGGAAAATTCCACAAACAGTGGAGCCCAGGGCTACAGTTTGTGGGATTGCAAAGAGTCAGACACGACTGACCACGCACGCACACATGCAAACCCGTTTCCCAAGCTGCTTTTTTTTCCAGCCAAGGAACTCCCTTTCTCATAACAGTAACATCCTGCAGGGGACTCTCTGAGACTGTGCAGAGTTCTGGTTACCAGGGAAGCAGCTCCTCTTCTGTTACACCTGTGTCTTGGCTTCCCCTGTGGCCAAGTGGGTAAGGACACCACCTTGCAGTGCAAGGGGCGCCGGTTCGATCCCTGACCTGGGAAGATCCCATGTGCCGCGGAGCGGCTGGACCCATGTGTCCAATTACCGAGCCGGAGCTGTGGAGCGCATGCGCCCAGAGCTGGTGCTCTGCAATGACAGACGCCACTGCGATGGGGGGCCCACAGGAGCCAGAGAACAAAGACGGATGAAAATGGAGAAATGAAAGACCAATAGAAGGGGCCCGCCCGCTCCCCTCCCCAACCCGACCCCCACCCAAAATAAAAAAAAACCTGTGTCTTGGGCATTCAGATCAATCTGCTTAAAGCTGGTTTTAGCTCTTTATATAAACCTTTGGTGCCACTCCCCCAAATCTGATTTTTAGATCTTGAAGCAAAAGAAGAAATTCTATTATAGGACTCAGGTGCCTTTCTTGGCAGAAGCACCTGGAAGCCCTGAGGAAGAGTAGAAACAGAGATGCACAGAGCTGTTCCTCCTCCTATGCATCTGCTCCCTAGAGGTCTTTCATACCCCTCCCCCACTCCTGCCCCAATGTCTTTTTGATTCCCCCTGATTACTTTTTGATTTACTGGTTCAACCTGATTTTCAAGATTAGACATAGGAATGTGTATTTCTTAGGTGATAAAATATGCTAACAAGAGGTTAGCTCTTTGGTTAAAAAAAAAATCAGTTTTGATTATTCTACTAGCACATCTGTTAGGTTACTGCGACAGGTAACTTTGGGTGGTGTAACTGAGACATCTCACCCTACCACTGGCCCCTGTCCTAGACCACTGCATGCTCCACCAGTAGCCAGACAGAACCAATCCCTGTTCTGTCTTAGCTTTAGTTTGCATGCCTAGAAATCAGCATCAAATGGTAGGAAAACTTAAAGTTTATGGTCGAAAGGGAAAAACAGTTTCTCCAAATTCAAAGCCGTGAAGTTTAAAAAGGCTCGAAAGGGAAAAACGGACCAGGGCTACAGTTTGTGGGATTGCAAAGAGTCAGACACGACTGACCACGCACGCACACATGCAAACCCGTTTCCCAAGCTGCTTTTTTTTCCAGCCAAGGAACTCCCTTTCTCATAACAGTAACATCCTGCAGGGGACTCTCTGAGACTGTGCAGAGTTCTGGTTACCAGGGAAGCAGCTCCTCTTCTGTTACACCTGTGTCTTGGCTTCCCCTGTGGCCAAGTGGGTAAGGACACCACCTTGCAGTGCAAGGGGCGCCGGTTCGATCCCTGACCTGGGAAGATCCCATGTGCCGCGGAGCGGCTGGACCCATGTGTCCAATTACCGAGCCGGAGCTGTGGAGCGCATGCGCCCAGAGCTGGTGCTCTGCAATGACAGACGCCACTGCGATGGGGGGCCCACAGGAGCCAGAGAACAAAGACGGATGAAAATGGAGAAATGAAAGACCAATAGAAGGGGCCCGCCCGCTCCCCTCCCTCCCCAACCCGACCCCCACCCAAAATAAAAAAAAACCTGTGTCTTGGGCATTCAGATCAATCTGCTTAAAGCTGGTTTTAGCTCTTTATATAAACCTTTGGTGCCACTCCCCCAAATCTGATTTTTAGATCTTGAAGCAAAAGAAGAAATTCTATTATAGGACTCAGGTGCCTTTCTTGGCAGAAGCACCTGGAAGCCCTGAGGAAGAGTAGAAACAGAGATGCACAGAGCTGTTCCTCCTCCTATGCATCTGCTCCCTAGAGGTCTTTCATACCCCTCCCCCACTCCTGCCCCAATGTCTTTTTGATTCCCCCTGATTACTTTTTGATTTACTGGTTCAACCTGATTTTCAAGATTAGACATAGGAATGTGTATTTCTTAGGTGATAAAATATGCTAACAAGAGGTTAGCTCTTTGGTTAAAAAAAAAATCAGTTTTGATTATTCTACTAGCACATCTGTTAGGTTACTGCGACAGGTAACTTTGGGTGGTGTAACTGAGACATCTCACCCTACCACTGGCCCCTGTCCTAGACCACTGCATGCTCCACCAGTAGCCAGACAGAACCAATCCCTGTTCTGTCTTAGCTTTAGTTTGCATGCCTAGAAATCAGCATCAAATGGTAGGAAAACTTAAAGTTTATAGGCTCGAAAGGGAAAAACAGTTTCTCCAAATTCAAAGCCGTGAGATGGTAGGCCAACACATCACACACGCGGTCAAAAGATCGAGGGTCCTACTCCTCCTTCCTATGAGATAGACAAACGTAGCTACCGGCCACGGGGCAGCAGAAGCGCGTCTCCCCGACTGAAACCTGATGGACTGACCTGCCGACATGATTGCCAATTCTAGATCCTGCAGTCGAAGGAGCCGCCGCCACCCGTCCTCCTCTCCCGCCTCCACCACCCCCTGTCCTGTGCACCCGATCCTCTGTGCCCTGTCGGGACGGGCTAGCGTGCATCTCCCGGGGCTCCCTTTGTGATGGCAAGAGGGACTGCGGGGACAGCTCAGATGAGGAGAACTGCGCCCACCTCTGCAACAGACCAGGTGTGTCACTGCCACCTGGCCCCATGTCCCAGGTGTGCTGACTCTGCCTTGGGAGCACACTATGAATCGCTGGAGTGTTGATTATTATCACACTTGCTTTCCCTATAAATCTTCATAGATAACATAGCCTCTCAAAGACACAGATTCTCTGATTGTCCGTGTTGTCACGTTTAAGTCTGCAGTGTTTTACCAGGTACAATTTGACTGTTGCTTCCTTGCTTCCTCAAATTTGCCTAAGTATTCCAATATCTGCCTTTACATTGGCATTGAGTGACCTAAATGGACCACCTATAACTGACTTGGTCATGTTTTAACATGTTGTTCAAGTAACCAAACCAGTATGAAGCCTTAGTATTTAAAAGACCTAGTTTAGCTTAAGTAACCGTAGCACTTTATTAAAGCATACTTATATACTTATGGATCAATTAAGATACAGAATTCAGGGAACATCTTGTGGTCCAGTGGCTAAGACAGCAACTTCCCAATGCAGGGGATCCAGGTTCGATCCATAGTCATGGAACTAGATCCTACATGCCACAAATAAGAGTTAGCATGCTGCAGCTAAAGATTTCCCATGCCTTGGGAAAAAAAATCAACAATCCAATGTGCCTCAACTAAGACCCAGTAGGGCCAAATAAATTGAAAAAAAAAAAAGAGAACTCAAATGGGCTTTCCAGATGGTGATAGTGGTAAAGAATCTACCTGCTAGGGCTTCCCTGGTGGTCCAGCAGGTAGAGTCTGCCTTGTACTGCAAGGGGTGCTGATTCGATCCCTGGCCTGGGAAGATCCCACATGCTGTGGAGCAGCTGGACCGGTGTGTCCAATTACAAGCCAGTGCTCTGGAGTGCATGTGCCCAGAGCCACAGCTTTGCAACAAGAGAGGCCAATGCAATGAGAGGCCCACACAGGCCAAAAGAATAAAGATGGATGAAAATAAATAAGCAAATAAAAAATAAATAAAATAGGCCAAAATTAAAAAAAAAAAAAAAAGAAAAGAATTTACCTGCTAGTGCAGGAGACCTAAGAGACATGGGTTCAATCCCTGGGTCCAGAAGATCCCCTGGAAGAGGGTATGGCAACCCACTCCAGTATTCTTGCCTGAAGAACGCCATGGACAGAGGGCTATGGTCCATGGGGTCACAAAGTCAGACATGACTGAAGTGATTTAGCACACATGCATGCAGAACTCAAATAGATCAGTCTGCTTACCCCTCAAATGCCAGAATGAGGGTGAGTTAACCCAGTGATAAAGCTTTAGTCTGATGAGCTTTGCCTTTGACTCGTTCCCTGGAAGGGGTCTTCCAGTGTCTGGATGGAAACAAGTGCATTGAGGAGCAGTACCACTGTGACGGAGCCCAGCAGTGCCTGGACGGCTCTGATGAGCTGGGCTGCTGGAAGCCTGCTGAGGACTGCTCTCTGCGCTGTGACAACAAGACCCGCTGCATCCCCAAGAGCTGGCTGTGCGATGGCAACCCTGACTGTTCTGACGGCAAAGATGAGCAAGGATGTCGTAAGTCCCATGCACATTCCTTGGGGTGCTTCTAATGACCTTACAGTTAGTTCTCCTTATCTGTGGGAGTTATGCATGAATCCTGGGTCCGGAAGATCCCCTGGAGGAGGGCATGGCAACCCACTCCAGGATTCTTGCCTGGAGAATCCCATGAACAGAGGAGCCTGGTGGGCTCCAGTCCATGGGGTTGCAAAGAGTCAGATACGACTGAAGGGACTGAGTGTGCATGCATGTTCTACAGAGCTGCCATGAATGCTGAACTAGAGGATATTGAGTCATTGCCGCTGGAAAATATCCAGGGTGAGGTTTTTTTTAGTTTCTGGCCACGTTTTTGTAAACTGATCAAGACAGAACCTTATTTTATGTGTGTTTCTGTTTAAAGATGACTTACCGTGTATGGTTGGCTCAGTAACACCCAGCAGCTCTGTTACTCATGCTGGACAAAGCTTATTGAGGGCACGTAAATTTTTTTTCCATAAGACACACTGTAGACTCCTTACCCTTAGGAGCACTAGGCATTGCTTCAGCACTATACTTTGGACTATTTGAAACAGCAACATCACCACAAAGAACAGAAAAATGAAAAGCATGATCCTAAATGGTTGCATGGCTTCCCTGGTGGCTTACTGGTAAAGAATTCACCTGCCAATGCAAGAGATGCAGGTTCCATCCCTGGGTCAGGAAGATCCCCTGCAGAAGGAAATGGCAACCCACTCCAGTATTCTTGCCTGGACAGAGGAGCCTGACGGGCTATGCTCCATGGAATTGCCAAGCGTTGGACACGACTTAGCAACTAAACAGCAACAAAAATGATTTCAAAAAGGACACTTTTTAGTAGTCTAAGAATGGAAACAAGAAGGCAGAATGGTGCCTTTTCAGCCTCAACTGGAAATATGTGTGTGAGGCAACTCACACTGGGGTCCCAGGCAGGAATCCTGCTCCCCTGCCTGGCCTGGCACTCTTCTACATGCCCTCCAGCCCTGTCTCCCAGCCCTCATCCTCCAGGACAGAGAGGATTTTCTGGGCTAGCTTAGTAGGGCTTTTCTAGCCTAACACTCTATTTGAACCACCTTCCTGCCCCAATGCCTACTGGGGCTTCGTTCCCAAGATGACAGAGAAGACCAGGAGTCTTCATACCATTTTATTTGCCATCAGATTTCTTCTCCATCTGGCTGAGTGCTTACCTAAAGCTTTGTTTTTCAGTTCATGAAAAATGCAGCACATCTGAATTTCAGTGTGAGAATGGCCAATGTGTATCTTCTGCCCTGCGTTGCGATGGGAACAGGGACTGCCTGGACCACTCGGATGAAGAGGGCTGTCCTGCCTGGCCCCTGCCCTGCCCATCAGGGGAGGTGAAGTGCCCAAGGAGTGGAGAGTGTGTGTTGGCAGAGTGGATATGCGACCATGACTTAGACTGCAAAGATGGAACTGACGAGAAGGTAGCCCACTGTCCCTTCAGAAAAACACAGTAGACACCTACTGATCACAACAGTAACCCATGCTTCCTCATCAGAAAACTGGGGAAAACATAAGAGCAATCCTATGTTTGTTCTCCCACAAACTCTGCCCAAAGAAAGCCACTCGTAAGTGTATCCAAGCCTCTAAAAGTTTTAAGATCCTCTGGTTGAAAGTCGAACTTGTAAGAGATATTTACAAGGGGGAGGTTTGCAAGTGTTAGGTCTTGATCATTGTGGCTTACATGTCCTGTTTAGAGAGACGCTTTGAACCTCTGCCTAACAGTTACCGTGACATCCACAGATGCTTCCATATCATATGAGATGCAGCCCACGTTTGAACCTACTGCTTGTATTTGACCTTAAGAAAGCACCTCTGCTGTGATGCTCCATCTCCTCATCCATAGATGGGTAGTGCCTGTGGGGCTGAGACTATATCTCAAGATGCTGGGGTACAGCAGGTGCACAGATCTGAGGTGTCCTTCCCCTCTGAAACAGATCTGAGATTTCCCATCACATTAGATGCACAATGTGGAGTGTGTGTTATAAATGATGGGAATTCTAGAGAAGAGTTTCTAGAGCAGATTCTTTGGCTCATGTTTTACAATTTATCTTTAACTAAAGGATGATTACTTTACGATAGTATGTTGTCAACATGAATCAGCCATAGATTCTTAAATGAAATTAAGACTTCCTGGCTGGTCTGTTTGTAAAGCAAGGCATTCCTTCCCACTTTCCTGCCCACATTGGTATCACCTACAATTCCTCACTTAAACACCAGCTTCAGAAGGAGTTTCTTATAATCCATGTCACCTGAGTTTTCAGGCTGTTACAGAGGGGACTTGAGGGCCATCTCATAACCCAGGACCCCCCCTCCCGAGCCTCTGAACGCAGGTGTGATGGAGTTGCTCGCTGTCTCCTCAGGACTGCGACCTCAAAGCGCTTCGCTGTGGCTCGAGGCAGTGGCCCTGTGCCAGTGGACAGCAGTGTGTGCCCGAGCCCTGGCACTGTGACGGGCAGAGGGACTGTGCGGACGGCAGTGACGAGATGGGATGTAAGTGCAGGCGGAGGAGGCAGGTGGCTTCAGAGGGGCACCTGCCGCTTGATGCTGCTTCTCGGCTGCGTGGGAACCCAGTGTAGCGAGCCAGTGCTGCGGGGCCTAGAATCCATCCCTCTGCCAGGATGGAGGCGCCTTGACTGCATGCACGAGCGCCTTGTTGTGGGAGGGATATTTGGCGGGGGGTTGACTGAGAAGGTAGGAAGTCATCCTCTCCAGGCCCCCCAGAGACGTGTGGGAGCTCCGCGTTCCAGTGCCGCTCCTCCGCCTGCCTGGACCCTGGCCTGGTGTGTGATGGGAAGCTGGACTGTGCGGATGGTTCTGATGAGGGCGGCCAGTGCTCGTCGTCCGTGTGCCCCCAGGGACAGTGTTTCCACACCTGCTACCCATCCCCACGTGGACCTGTGAGTTGCTTCTGTTTCTGTGCTCTGGCAGCGGGAGACTTGGTGTGCGGAAAGGGGGTCATCCTCATCCAGGCTGCCTGCTCCCTATACTGAGGCTGTCCCATCATCCCACATCCCTGTGCCTGAGACTTTCTGCTGAGTCTTGTCTAGCTTCTTTCCCATCTCCCCTCTTCTGGAACCCTGCTACTTGGCTCCAGAAACTCCTCTACTGTGATATGTAGGATGAAGTTAGGGAGGGATTGTCCCAAGAGTCAAGTAATTCCCTGCCATGCTCAGGAAACCAAGTGCCTGCCCATGAAGGAGGCCTTTCTGTGTGAGTATTTATAATATGACTTGCCCTTCAGTCAAGATCTGGTCGTGTTCTGGCCTGGCATTATTGGCTGGCTAAACGTGGTGAGCTGGATTTGGGCAAGGAGAAGAAAACCGTGCTGACGTCTGGTCCTAGCTTCCCACTTTCCTGCCCACATTGGTATCACCTACAATTCCTCACTTAAACACCAGCTTCAGAAGGAGTTTCTTATAATCCATGTCACCTGAGTTTTCAGGCTGTTACAGAGGGACTTGAGGCCATCTCATAACCCAGGACCCCCCCTCCCGAGCCTCTGAACGCAGGTGTGATGGAGTTGCTCGCTGTCTCCTCAGGACTGCGACCTCAAAGCGCTTCGCTGTGGCTCGAGGCAGTGGCCCTGTGCCAGTGGACAGCAGTGTGTGCCCGAGCCCTGGCACTGTGACGGGCAGAGGGACTGTGCGGACGGCAGTGACGAGATGGGATGTAAGTGCAGGCGGAGGAGGCAGGTGGCTTCAGAGGGGCACCTGCCGCTTGATGCTGCTTCTCGGCTGCGTGGGAACCCAGTGTAGCGAGCCAGTGCTGCGGGGCCTAGAATCCATCCCTCTGCCAGGATGGAGGCGCCTTGACTGCATGCACGAGCGCCTTGTTGTGGGAGGGATATTTGGCGGGGGGTTGACTGAGAAGGTAGGAAGTCATCCTCTCCAGGCCCCCCAGAGACGTGTGGGAGCTCCGCGTTCCAGTGCCGCTCCTCCGCCTGCCTGGACCCTGGCCTGGTGTGTGATGGGAAGCTGGACTGTGCGGATGGTTCTGATGAGGCGGCCAGTGCTCGTCGTCCGTGTGCCCCCAGGGACAGTGTTTCCACACCTGCTACCCATCCCCACGTGGACCTGTGAGTTGCTTCTGTTTCTGTGCTCTGGCAGCGGGAGACTTGGTGTGCGGAAAGGGGGTCATCCTCATCCAGGCTGCCTGCTCCCTATACTGAGGCTGTCCCATCATCCCACATCCCTGTGCCTGAGACTTTCTGCTGAGTCTTGTCTAGCTTCTTTCCCATCTCCCCTCTTCTGGAACCCTGCTACTTGGCTCCAGAAACTCCTCTACTGTGATATGTAGGATGAAGTTAGGGAGGGATTGTCCCAAGAGTCAAGTAATTCCCTGCCATGCTCAGGAAACCAAGTGCCTGCCCATGAAGGAGGCCTTTCTGTGTGAGTATTTATAATATGACTTGCCCTTCAGTCAAGATCTGGTCGTGTTCTGGCCTGGCATTATTGGCTGGCTAAACGTGGTGAGCTGGATTTGGGTGGGCAAGGAGAAGAAAACCGTGCTGACGTCTGGTCCTAGGAACATGTCTGTTAGTTGACAACCAGTTCAGTGGCGTCTTCGGGTCTCTTCACTGATGAATTCTCCTGGGATCCTAGGTGTCTGGGGTTGAACTGGACATCTCTGTTCACTTGGGACTCCTGGTGGTGGCAAGGATGTGGGGGTTGTGGCGGGAGATGACGAGAGGGACTGCATTCAAAATGAAGTTGAGTCAAAGAACGGTTTGAGTCACTGACATGGAGTGCATCGTCGTGTGCTTTTTATATCAAGGTTGAGGTCTTTTTTTTTTTTTTTTAATCAGTGCTGTACCTTGTCTTTAGAGAGTTTTCACGTTTTCCACCTCTATCAGGTATGTGCTTGTGAGCGAGGTTTTGAACTGAAAAGCAGTGGCCGAGTCTGCGAGGATGTGGATGAGTGCCAGAGGCGGGGTGGTCACCCTTGCAGTCAGACCTGTGTCAACACAAGGGGCTCCTACACCTGCACCTGTCATCCTGGCTACTTGCTGGAGCCCGATGGCCATACTTGTAAAGCAACAGGTACATGCAGCTGGGACTATCTCCTTAGCTGTGGGTGGAGAGCTTGGAGGTCTACGTCCTCCAGGAAAAGCAATGCAAATCTCTCTCTCAGGTCTTCAGTATTCCTGCCTACTCTATCTGTCTTCAGAAAAAGTCCCAGAGCTCCCTTTTTATATCCTATAGTTCAGACTGAATTTGAGGCTGAAAGTATCTACTATTAAGATATTATTATAATGAAACCATACGTTGAACCTCTGTATCCATGGGTCAGCCTTACCTGAAGTTAGAACAAATACCTAAAGACCACGAAAGCACTTCTTTCCATTCCACCTAACCCCAGATATTTAGTTATAACTGCGGTTTTCAATCTATGCTAATTATGCCTTTATTTGAAGTATCTTCAAACCATGCTTTAGCTTAACCATTACATCAAGGAAAGAATTACTTAGGTGCCAGTGAGCTGTACCACAGCCCTGTCCCTGAGAAGGCAAAAGCTGCTTAATCCTCTGATGCCTTAGCCAGGGCTGGGTTCACTGTTCAAACTTCTTAAGGCCATGCTGAAAGCAGTTTCTTTTTGACAGGTACTGAGCCAGTCTTGCTTGTGGCAATTCAGTTTAAGCTCTTCCTCTATGGGTTGAGGAGCTTGAAAGAGGATATTCTGGCAACTACGGACAAGAACCTGATTATTTTCTCTGTTGACTATGACTTGGTGGATCAGAAAGTCTTCTGGACCGATCTCGGGGCCGAAAGCATCCAGTGGATAAGCATGGACATGAGGAAGAAAGGGACGATGGTGAAAGGTAGGTCCCCGTCTCGCCCTTACTAATTCCACATGGCATGAAAAATAAGATGAGTGGCCATGAGCTTTCTAAACATTGGTTTATAGCTCCTTGACAAAAAGTAATCAAGTCTTGCTATTAATAGTTAGAAATGAGAAGATGCCATCTGTGTTGATATGGAATCGAACTATCAGCCAGCGGCCGTTACTCATGACGGTCATCTTCTTCTGCAAATAGTATTTGGGAGTACTAAAAAGACTGCTCTGATGGAGATGCATAGGGCAGTTGGAAAATAAATTAACATGGCATGCAAGTCTGAGGCCTGTGAGCTTCAACCTTCCAGAAAGCTATAATTTAAGTACACATGTTGACTGGTTTTCTCTCCTCAGGGATAAAGGCAGACTGCATAGCGGTTGACTGGATTGGGAGGAATCTCTACTGGGTGGACAGGACAGCTGGTCAGATTTTGGCAATTCAGCTGACTGCGGTTTGGAGAGGAAAATCTGAATACACGATCATCCTGGACAGTGACTTGAACCAACCACGGTCTTTGGCTTTAGATCCCCTAAATGGGTGAGTCCGAGTGCCACAATGCCCGGTAAAATCAGCAACTCTGTTGTTCCTCTTTAGTTCTATTTTGGTTGTTTTTCTTCAACATAGAATGAGAAAGTAGGGCTTCCCTGGGGGCTCAGTGGTAAAGAATCCAGCTGACAATGCAGGAAGACACAAGTTCCACCCCTGATTCAGGAAGATACCACATGTCGTAGAGCAACTGAGCTCATGAGCCACAACTATTGAGCTGTGCTCTAGAGCCTGGTAGCCGCAACAGCTGAAGCCCATGCACCCTAAAGTCCATGCTTCACAACAAGGGAAACCACCACAGTGAGAAACCTGTGCACTGCAACTAGAGAGTAGCCCCCCGCTTGCTGCAACTAGAGAAAAAACCCACACAGCAATGAAGACCCAGCACAGCCAGAAACAAATAAACTTTTTAAAAAGTATATAAAAAGAAAGAGTGAGTGTCTCTTTGTTCTGAAATTAATTTAGAGGAAAGGAATACCGTATGTGAAATTCAGTTTGGGCTTCTCCTGAAATGCAAGATAAGGCCATGTGTAATATTTTCCCTAAAATTAGAGTATATTAATGCATGTTTGAGAATTTTAAACACCATGTCTAAACCAGAGGCTATATTTTGCATATTTGGATTCAGCCATCCATTAAGAACTTATGTTGTCATCTGGATGTATTTATCAAAATAATTTTCTTCTAAATAGTATAAAATAGAAAATTTGTGATCTATATAATTTATGTATAACCTTCATTGTTGTAAATTTAGGGGGAAATGCATCATACAATTATGATTTTTTCACCAGTGAAACAATAAAGTTGCTATTAACAACAATAAATGAATGAGTGAATAGAAACCTCATCTGACTTGACTTTAGATCTTATGATGGGAGTCAACCCTACACATAGTAGCTTTGAAAGATTCTGGGAAAAATCCTTTATGTCAGGAAAATGAGATGTAGACATGCTCACTTGGTGGCCCACCTATACTTTCTTTGGCTAAAATAAACAAATATACCTCTAAGCGGAAAATTTGTATGGCTTTAAAATGGCAGAAGAAGGGAGAACAGAACTAGGGATGGTGTTTAATTGACAGTATTGTGATTGGTGGTGGTGGGGCAATGGGTGAGTCCGAGTGCCACAAGCCCGGTAAAATCAGCAACTCTGTTGTTCCTCTTTAGTTCTATTTTGGTTGTTTTTCTTCCACATAGAATGAGAAAGTAGGGCTTCCCTGGGGGCTCAGTGGTAAAGAATCCAGCTGACAATGCAGGAAGACACAAGTTCCACCCCTGATTCAGGAAGATACCACATGTCGTAGAGCAACTGAGCTCATGAGCCACAACTATTGAGCTGTGCTCTAGAGCCTGGTAGCCGCAACAGCTGAAGCCCATGCACCCTAAAGTCCATGCTTCACAACAAGGGAAACCACCACAGTGAGAAACCTGTGCACTGCAACTAGAGAGTAGCCCCCCGCTTGCTGCAACTAGAGAAAAAACCCACACAGCAATGAAGACCCAGCACAGCCAGAAACAAATAAACTTTTTTAAAAAGTATATAAAAAGAAAGAGTGAGTGTCTCTTTGTTCTGAAATTAATTTAGAGGAAAGGAATACCGTATGTGAAATTCAGTTTGGGCTTCTCCTGAAATGCAAGATAAGGCCATGTGTAATATTTTCCCTAAAATTAGAGTATATTAATGCATGTTTGAGAATTTTAAACACCATGTCTAAACCAGAGGCTATATTTTGCATATTTGGATTCAGCCATCCATTAAGAACTTATGTTGTCATCTGGATGTATTTATCAAAATAATTTTCTTCTAAATAGTATAAAATAGAAAATTTGTGATCTATATAATTTATGTATAACCTTCATTGTTGTAAATTTAGGGGGAAATGCATCATACAATTATGATTTTTTCACCAGTGAAACAATAAAGTTGCTATTAACAACAATAAATGAATGAGTGAATAGAAACCTCATCTGACTTGACTTTAGATCTTATGATGGGAGTCAACCCTACACATAGTAGCTTTGAAAGATTCTGGGAAAAATCCTTTATGTCAGGAAAATGAGATGTAGACATGCTCACTTGGTGGCCCACCTATACTTTCTTTGGCTAAAATAAACAAATATACCTCTAAGCGGAAAATTTGTATGGCTTTAAAATGGCAGAAGAAGGGAGAACAGAACTAGGGATGGTGTTTAATTGACAGTATTGTGATTGGTGGTGGTGACAGGACAGAGGAGCTGGGTGTGTGTGGGGTCTTCCTTCTAGAGCCCCATCTCTCTGCAAAGGGCCAGGAGCTTAGAGGCAGCATTTCCTACTTGTCCGAGTTAAGCCCCAAATGGAATGACCATGTGTGTATCAAATGTAAGATCGAGATAGAGCAAAACTCAGGATCCAGAGGGAACCCAGGTCAGATACCTTCTCTCTGCTTTTCTCACTTTTCAATACCTTCAACTAGGAATCTGGTAATGTGGCCCTCAGGAGACTAGTGGGAGTTTCCTGATGCATCTAATAGCTTGTGACCAAGAGTGTGGCATGAGGCTCCCATCTGCCCATGGAACTAGTGGACAGTCTGGCCCAAAAAAGATTGGCATGTTCCCTGGATATTTTACAGGCTAGAGTTCTAATGTATTTCTTAGACTTCCTATACAATTGTCAAAATAGATATTATATCCTTAAATAATGAACAGTTACCATAAGATTTCAAAGAGAACATTCTTGTACTACTTTCACAAATTATGGTTAAGGCACAGACCAAGTTTAAGTCTAAGAGAAAGAAATAATTGGGCTGTAAATCAGTGTTTTAAGGAATGAACAGGCATTATTTTTCCATAAAGTAATATTTTATCTTAAAGCTGACTTGTATCCACATAGGCTAATGTACTGGTCGGAAATTGGTGGAGAACCTCAAATAGAACAAGCTGGAATGGATGGGAGCGGCAGAAAAATACTCCTCAGTCAAGGTCTCGGCTGGCCCACTAGCATTGCTCTCGACCCGTTGAGTTGGAAGATATTCTGGTCTGATGACAAATTTCACTGCATTGGCTCTGCCAATCTAGATGGTACTGGTATGAGCGTAAGTGTTCTTTTGCTATTAGGCTTGTGTGAAATGGCATGTGCCTTGTACAAAACTCATTCGGGTACCTTCCGGTCACTGTTTTAGATGTTGCAGCTAACCCAAATCAAGAGCCCTTTCTCAGTTGCTGTGTTCGAGGATGAAGTCTTCTGGTCTGAAATGAAGACGAGAACAGTACAGCGCATGAAAAAGGCAACTGGCAAGAGCCGGGCTGTCCTCATCAAGCGTTTGGAGCAGCCTTACGGACTAAAGGTCTATAGATGACGCTTCAAAGTATCCCCTGATCCTCCTGGGAAGGCTCCACGTATGAGCTGCTCAAGGACACACTGTAGGGACATCCATATATAATGATTAAAAGGCAGGGTGGAGTCACTTCCTGTTTGTAAGGATTCAGCAATGAATAGTGACATCTAGGTGTTTTCTTTCAGGTAATGCATGAAGTGCTACAGCCCAGGTCTTCAAATCCTTGTCTGGACACTGGATGTTCTCACTTGTGCCTTCTCAGCCCCCAGTACAAGGGACGCTGTCGCTGTCCAGTTGGACTCCTGCTTGCAGATGATGGCGTCAGCTGTTTCCCACTCAAGGAGTCTGCATCTGGTATCCCAAACTATAGATATTATATTCCAAGAGTGTGGCATGAGGCTCCCATCTGCCCATGGAACTAGTGGACAGTCTGGCCCAAAAAGATTGGCATTTTCCCCTGGATATTTTACAGGCTAGAGTTCTAATGTATTTCTTAGACTTCCTATACAATTGTCAAAATAGATATTATATCCTTAAATAATGAACAGTTACCATAAGATTTCAAAGAGAACATTCTTGTACTACTTTCACAAATTATGGTTAAGGCACAGACCAAGTTTAAGTCTAAGAGAAAGAAATAATTGGGCTGTAAATCAGTGTTTTAAGGAATGAACAGGCATTATTTTTCCATAAAGTAATATTTTATCTTAAAGCTGACTTGTATCCACATAGGCTAATGTACTGGTCGGAAATTGGTGGAGAACCTCAAATAGAACAAGCTGGAATGGATGGGAGCGGCAGAAAAATACTCCTCAGTCAAGGTCTCGGCTGGCCCACTAGCATTGCTCTCGACCCGTTGAGTTGGAAGATATTCTGGTCTGATGACAAATTTCACTGCATTGGCTCTGCCAATCTAGATGGTACTGGTATGAGCGTAAGTGTTCTTTTGCTATTAGGCTTGTGTGAAATGGCATGTGCCTTGTACAAAACTCATTCCGGGTACCTTCCGGTCACTGTTTTAGATGTTGCAGCTAACCCAAATCAAGAGCCCTTTCTCAGTTGCTGTGTTCGAGGATGAAGTCTTCTGGTCTGAAATGAAGACGAGAACAGTACAGCGCATGAAAAAGGCAACTGGCAAGAGCCGGGCTGTCCTCATCAAGCGTTTGGAGCAGCCTTACGGACTAAAGGTCTATAGATGACGCTTCAAAGTATCCCCCTGATCCTCCCTGGGAAGGCTCCACGTATGAGCTGCTCAAGGACACACTGTAGGGACATCCATATATAATGATTAAAAGGCAGGGTGGAGTCACTTCCTGTTTGTAAGGATTCAGCAATGCATAGTGACATCTAGGTGTTTTCTTTCAGGTAATGCATGAAGTGCTACAGCCCAGGTCTTCAAATCCTTGTCTGGACACTGGATGTTCTCACTTGTGCCTTCTCAGCCCCCAGTACAAGGGACGCTGTCGCTGTCCAGTTGGACTCCTGCTTGCAGATGATGGCGTCAGCTGTTTCCCACTCAAGGAGTCTGCATTTCTGTTCCTTGGGTTGCCTACAGGTATCATGCAGGTATGATCCTGTCCTGTCCCATGTGTGGGCTACCATCTACTTCAGACTTTGGGTAATTTGAATTTCCTTGAATTTCTTCTCCTTGAAATATTCTTTAAATACAATTTAAATTTGAATGTTCACTGTGTGCTGGGAGCTATGATGGCCAGAAAAAAAAAGTAGCTATGAAATGAAGACCCCCTCCTACTCAGATTCCATAAGAAATGCTTAGTGCTTCAGAAGACAGCAAGGCTAGGGACCTGACGCTACGTGCAACTCAGCTGAACTGTCCAAGCACTTAGCTGATGATGCAGAGTAATTCTAAATACAGGCGACTTGGCTGGGTTCCAGCTTGAAGGGTAAGTACATTTTGTGAGGATATTTTTCTTCTTAAATCATAGGAAGATAAAAGGTACTAAAAAGCAAGTCACCCCTAACTTCTACTATCCAGAGGGCTTGACAACTTTGTCAGTTTAAAATGACAAAGCAAGTTTGGGGGTTGGAAGACCGACTTCAGTTTCAGTAAGATCTTAAGAGTGGTGTCTTAAAGAGGAGGGCCTTTCACGTGTGTCTGTGTGTATATCAAATCCACAACCTTATGTAGTGTTATATGTCAGTTTTATCTCAATAAAAATAAATTAAAATAGTTAAAGGGGAGGGCCTTTCACAGAGGAGTAAATGTTTAAAAGCATTTGAATTCAAGGAATTTTAAGTCCCTGAAGCTCTAGGAAGGGAGAGAGAGGTGATCTGCTTTTAGACGAGAGACGATATGAAAATCTGAACTTAAGTACCTGAACATGCATGCAAAATCAAGATGAAGAATTTGACTAGATTCAACTGATGGCATCCACTGAATTTTTCCCCCACAGATCTATCTGAAAAATCTAGGTGCTTCCCGAGAACAAGCAACTTTACCAGGACACAGGATTCTTCCCTTTACCAATGTGAACCAGCTTGCGTCAATGGACTACCTCGTTCAGGAGAAGGTGCTCTACCTGACAGAGTGGAATAAGGGTGATATCTGGTTGCTGAGGCTCAAAGACTCTGGAAAACTCTCTTGGAGGAAAATCCTGTCTGTGGAGGGCACAGTGACAGACTTTGCGGTAGACTGGATGAGTGGAAATGTGTATTGGATTGGCAGTGAGAATGCTCACATCCATGTAACCTCCACCAGGGCCCAATACTCCACTGTCTTGCTCAGCGAAAGTCTCTACCGCCCAACCTCCGTTGTGCTCCACCGCCGACTGCAGTCATGTGCTTTGTGGACCTGGGTCCCCAGGATGACGGTAGGCGTGGCTCCAGCATTGAATGTGCCTCCATGGATGGCAGCAGGAGGAAGGTGCTCTGGCAGAAACCCCAGGTCCCTGTGGGTCTGAGCTTTTCAGATGCAGGGACCCGTCTGTACTGGGCTGATCCTGGTAAGCAGTTATCTCCTCCTAAGTGTGAGCGTGGGGGACCTTGGTCAGTGAAACAGTGATATTCTGCTTTCTGGCCTTCACCGTTAATTTCAAATAGCTTTTAGGTCTGAGTTTACATTTTCTCCACCACTTTCTAAACAAATACAGTCAGTTCCCTTCTGAGCAGCTTCTAGGAGCAGTAACATTTCCACTCAACCAGTCCACAGCACGGTCAGTCACTGTGCCCTCCACAGACAGGATTTTTTCCTTCCAATGCCTTTAAGAGATTATTCAGTAAATCTTAAGTTCTTAAAGGACCTTTGGGGAATCAATTTTGTAAACTTTTTTTAAAAAAAAAGTTAAAGGGAGGGCCTTTCACAGAGGAGTAAATGTTTAAAAGCATTTGAATTCAAGGAATTTTAAGTCCCTGAAGCTCTAGGAAGGGAGAGAGGTGATCTGCTTTTAGACGAGAGACGATATGAAAATCTGAACTTAAGTACCTGAACATGCATGCAAAATCAAGATGAAGAATTTGACTAGATTCAACTGATGGCATCCACTGAATTTTTCCCCCACAGATCTATCTGAAAAATCTAGGTGCTTCCCGAGAACAAGCAACTTTACCAGGACACAGGATTCTTCCCTTTACCAATGTGAACCAGCTTGCGTCAATGGACTACCTCGTTCAGGAGAAGGTGCTCTACCTGACAGAGTGGAATAAGGGTGATATCTGGTTGCTGAGGCTCAAAGACTCTGGAAAACTCTCTTGGAGGAAAATCCTGTCTGTGGAGGGCACAGTGACAGACTTTGCGGTAGACTGGATGAGTGGAAATGTGTATTGGATTGGCAGTGAGAATGCTCACATCCATGTAACCTCCACCAGGGCCCAATACTCCACTGTCTTGCTCAGCGAAAGTCTCTACCGCCCAACCTCCGTTGTGCTCCACCCGCCGACTGCAGTCATGTGCTTTGTGGACCTGGGTCCCCAGGATGACGGTAGGCGTGGCTCCAGCATTGAATGTGCCTCCATGGATGGCAGCAGGAGGAAGGTGCTCTGGCAGAAACCCCAGGTCCCTGTGGGTCTGAGCTTTTCAGATGCAGGGACCCGTCTGTACTGGGCTGATCCTGGTAAGCAGTTATCTCCTCCTAAGTGTGAGCGTGGGGGACCTTGGTCAGTGAAACAGTGATATTCTGCTTTCTGGCCTTCACCGTTAATTTCAAATAGCTTTTAGGTCTGAGTTTACATTTTCTCCACCACTTTCTAAACAAATACAGTCAGTTCCCTTCTGAGCAGCTTCTAGGAGCAGTAACATTTCCACTCAACCAGTCCACAGCACGGTCAGTCACTGTGCCCTCCACAGACAGGATTTTCCTCCAAAAGAGCTTTCCAGAGTCTTTGAGAGTCATGCAATTGCCTTTGGTGAAGGGATGAAATCAAGAATTTGATAAATATGCATGAACAAATCTTTGTGTCATACTGTTAGAGTAGAATGAATAAGAACTGGTCTTCAGAAAGTGCACGTATCCTCCTGGAGGGGAGGCAAGACAAGACACAGAGTTGCAGGATAATCTACAGCTGTCTGGGCTCCAAATAAAAATTAACTGAGGGGCTTCCCTGGTGGTCCAGTGGGTAAGGACACCGCCTTGCAGTGCAAGGGGCGCTGGTTCGATCCCTGGCCTGGGAAGATCCCACGTGCTGTGGAGCGGCTGGACCGATGTGTCCGATGACCAAGCCCGAGTTCTGGAGCGCATGCGCCCAGAGCCGTTGTTCTGTGACAACAGAGGCCACAGTGATGGGAGGCCCACACGGGCCAAAGAACAAAGATGGATGAAAAATGGACAAATGAAAGACCAATAGAAGTGGCCTGCCTGCTCCCCTCCCTCCCCACCTCACCCCCACCAAAATAAATAAATAAATAAATCTTTAAAAAAAAAAAGTAACTGAACCTCTCCTTCTAGGGAGAGGACTCATAGAAAGTATTCAGCAAGATGGCTCTAGATACAGGGTAGACCGCCGAGGAATTCAGGGCCTTAACCTCTTTACGTATGGCCAAGCCATGATGTTCTGGACCACCCTGGATGACGGTAGGTCTTATTTCTACATCTGGTTGTCTTTTGTGAGCTGAATTTACTCCTGGGTATGTAAAGGAAACCTGATACTGCTTAGCACTGATCTTTGGCAGTGTGTTTCCTTGGAGAAGTGCTAAGTGGCCTCCCTAATTTAACATGTATGGAGCTTCCCTGGTGCTCCAGTGAGTAAGGAGTCTGCCCTGCAGTGCAACGGGTGCCGGTTCGATCCCTGGCCTGGGAAGATCCCATGTGCTGCGGAGCGGCGAGACCCATGTGTCCAACTACCGAGCCGGAGCTCTGGAGTGTATGCACCAAGAGCCAGTGCTCTGCGGCCAGAGAGGCCACTGCGATGGGAGGCCCATACAGGCCAAAGAACAAAGATGGATGAAAATAAATAAATGAAAGACCAATAGAAGTGACCAAAAAACCCCCCAAAAACCATGTGTGTATGTTGACAGTGTCTCTGTCATCTGGGAGAGCTTTATCTTTTTTGGTTGTTCTTTATATGTGAGTATAATTAATCCCATTCTGCCTGAGATTTCTGGCTTTCATAGGAGGCTCTTGGCTTTGGAGGACACCAGGGTATGGTACAGAGAGAACTGGGCCAGGAATTGGGACCAGATGGCTTTGTCAGTTAGTAGGTATAACTACTTACCTGTCTCAGTTGACTAGGTACACAAGAAAGTATTAGGTGAATTCTAGAGCATTCTGTACTTGCTGTATATTTATAGTGTTCAAAGAGATTGTCTAAACCACAGTGCTCTAGTACATTATTCCTAACTACAGTCTAGATCTGGTAAAACTGGAAAATGCTGTTTAAGGTAAATCTGTCTCTATATTTCCCAGTGCTGGTCCCTTGACCAGGTGGACTGGCCTCATGAGAACTGCAAAAATAAGTTATCAGATCTTCCCACAAAGATGCTAAACTACTAGGTATGTGGTGAGACCTCTGCCATTTAAGATCCCCCAGTGATTCTTGTTACAGATAAGCCATTTTCAGAAATGCTATTCTGGAGGAACGTCTAAAATCATTGCCCATCAACTGCATGAGCCAAATTTTAGTGTCTCATATCCTACTTTTTATCTGTGTATCTAGATGTATATGAATATGCTGGACATAGGTTCACCAGACTTCATTTTCAGCATAGGCATAAAACTGTTGTCATTGATCTTTAAGTTTCTTCCCAGGAACTAGATTTAGAAAAATGCATGTCTCATCTGGAAAACTCCTGTTCATTTAACTGGAGTTTTTGCAGATGACTGACAGTTTTCATACTGAGCAATGCCCAGGAAGTTGTAAGATAAATTTCACTTCTGTTAATGATTGTTCACTGGCTTTTATTTCAGCCCAGATCAATAAAGTTTGGTACAGCAAAGCAGAGCTTTCTGAAAGCCGATGGTTTCAAGCAGACCAGAAGATTGTGGATTTAAAAGTTTATAGTAAACTTAGCCAACAGGGTAAGCAACCTTCCAGTGATTATAGCAACACTGAAGTCTACTGAATTTCCCTAGGAAGGGGTTGTTCCATCCTGTACGAGCTCCTTGGACTATCTTTGTGTTTCCCATTAAAATATTCCTCTGGCACATTCCTATGATCTGTATAACTCTTGTTATCTTTGTGTAGTTATGTATGGTCTGCTTCTGTTGATAGCTATTCCTGATATGTAGCTAGGAGACGCAGTGGTGGTAGGAATTTGGGCTGGAGTTTGGTATACTTGGGTTCTATTTTAAGTTCTCTCATTGTAGACTGAAGTACAGCTGTGATACAACTGAAATCTAAAATGAAACTGGTCTTCATCTACATGGACTTTGTCAGTTAGTAGGTATAACTACTTACCTGTCTCAGTTGACTAGGTACACAAGAAAGTATTAGGTGAATTCTAGAGCATTCTGTACTTGCTGTATATTTATAGTGTTCAAAGAGATTGTCTAAACCACAGTGCTCTAGTACATTATTCCTAACTACAGTCTAGATCTGGTAAAACTGGAAAATGCTGTTTAAGGTAAATCTGTCTCTATATTTCCCAGTGCTGGTCCCTTGACCAGGTGGACTGGCCTCATGAGAACTGCAAAAATAAGTTATCAGATCTTCCCACAAAGATGCTAAACTACTAGGTATGTGGTGAGACCTCTGCCATTTAAGATCCCCCAGTGATTCTTGTTACAGATAAGCCATTTTCAGAAATGCTATTCTGGAGGAACGTCTAAAATCATTGCCCATCAACTGCATGAGCCAAATTTTAGTGTCTCATATCCTACTTTTTATCTGTGTATCTAGATGTATATGAATATGCTGGACATAGGTTCACCAGACTTCATTTTCAGCATAGGCATAAAACTGTTGTCATTGATCTTTAAGTTTCTTCCCAGGAACTAGATTTAGAAAAATGCATGTCTCATCTGGAAAACTCCTGTTCATTTAACTGGAGTTTTTGCAGATGACTGACAGTTTTCATACTGAGCAATGCCCAGGAAGTTGTAAGATAAATTTCACTTCTGTTAATGATTGTTCACTGGCTTTTATTTCAGCCCAGATCAATAAAGTTTGGTACAGCAAAGCAGAGCTTTCTGAAAGCCGATGGTTTCAAGCAGACCAGAAGATTGTGGATTTAAAAGTTTATAGTAAACTTAGCCAACAGGGTAAGCAACCTTCCAGTGATTATAGCAACACTGAAGTCTACTGAATTTCCCTAGGAAGGGGTTGTTCCATCCTGTACGAGCTCCTTGGACTATCTTTGTGTTTCCCATTAAAATATTCCTCTGGCACATTCCTATGATCTGTATAACTCTTGTTATCTTTGTGTAGTTATGTATGGTCTGCTTCTGTTGATAGCTATTCCTGATATGTAGCTAGGAGACGCAGTGGTGGTAGGAATTTGGGCTGGAGTTTGGTATACTTGGGTTCTATTTTAAGTTCTCTCATTGTAGACTGAAGTACAGCTGTGATACAACTGAAATCTAAAATGAAACTGGTCTTCATTCTACTCATTGTCACTTATATCTACCTGTGATGTTATCTTTGAAATAGCAACTTGACGGGGGCTTGGGTGTGTTTCTCCACCTTTCTTGTAGACACAGATATCTAACTGAGGGTCCCTTTCACCTCTGAAGTATGTTTTATCTTCACTGTACCCATAATTTATTCCAGAATTCCTGGAATATATCAAGAGATAAAACCTCACTAGAAGTCAAAGCTTGAGGAGGAAGCCTTGGAGAACTAGGGGAAGATAAATGTGACTGACTAAATTAGACTGTCATCTCCTACCCTCCAAACCCCACCTCTTTGTGCCCACTCATCTGTTCTCTGTATCTGTGACTCTTAGAGGGATGAGAGACCATAGCCTCCATGTTCTCATCTAAAGAGAGCTTTATTTCTAGGTCCTTCCAGTTAAGATCTTGGCTACGTGATGAGAGAGGAAAAGGAGAACTTCCAAGAGATCTTGGATGAGCCAAGTTTACCTCAATGTTTCTTAAAAAGAGAGATGAGCTCCTGGCTTTTGGTGTTATTCTGAGCACATGCATGTTTATTGCAAATTTATTCACAATCACAAAAACTGAAAATAACCAGGATGTTCCTAAATAAGTGAACAGATAAACAAGCTTTTATTTCAGCCCAGATCAATAAAGTTTGGTACAGCAAAGCAGAGCTTTCTGAAAGCCGATGGTTTCAAGCAGACCAGAAGATTGTGGATTTAAAAGTTTATAGTAAACTTAGCCAACAGGGTAAGCAACCTTCCAGTGATTATAGCAACACTGAAGTCTACTGAATTTCCCTAGGAAGGGGTTGTTCCATCCTGTACGAGCTCCTTGGACTATCTTTGTGTTTCCCATTAAAATATTCCTCTGGCACATTCCTATGATCTGTATAACTCTTGTTATCTTTGTGTAGTTATGTATGGTCTGCTTCTGTTGATAGCTATTCCTGATATGTAGCTAGGAGACGCAGTGGTGGTAGGAATTTGGGCTGGAGTTTGGTATACTTGGGTTCTATTTTAAGTTCTCTCATTGTAGACTGAAGTACAGCTGTGATACAACTGAAATCTAAAATGAAACTGGTCTTCATTCTACTCATTGTCACTTATATCTACCTGTGATGTTATCTTTGAAATAGCAACTTGACGGGGGCTTGGGTGTGTTTCTCCACCTTTCTTGTAGACACAGATATCTAACTGAGGGTCCCTTTCACCTCTGAAGTATGTTTTATCTTCACTGTACCCATAATTTATTCCAGAATTCCTGGAATATATCAAGAGATAAAACCTCACTAGAAGTCAAAGCTTGAGGAGGAAGCCTTGGAGAACTAGGGGAAGATAAATGTGACTGACTAAATTAGACTGTCATCTCCTACCCTCCAAACCCCACCTCTTTGTGCCCACTCATCTGTTCTCTGTATCTGTGACTCTTAGAGGGATGAGAGACCATAGCCTCCATGTTCTCATCTAAAGAGAGCTTTATTTCTAGGTCCTTCCAGTTAAGATCTTGGCTACGTGATGAGAGAGGAAAAGGAGAACTTCCAAGAGATCTTGGATGAGCCAAGTTTACCTCAATGTTTCTTAAAAAAAGAGAGAGATGAGCTCCTGGCTTTTGGTGTTATTCTGAGCACATGCATGTTTATTGCAAATTTATTCACAATCACAAAAAACTGAAAATAACCAGGATGTTCCTAAATAAGTGAACAGATAAACAAGCTGTGGGAGGAATGGAATATTAGCCAACCACAAAAAAGAAACAAGCTATCAAACCAGGACACAACATGGATTCATTTCAAGTGCATAATACAAAGTGAAAGAACCCAGTTTGAAAAGGCTATATAGTTATATGGCATTCTGGAAAAGTGTACCTGTAGATTCTGTGAAAAGGATCGGTGTTTTCCAGGAAGGAGCGGGAAGAGGGAAGGTTGAATAGGAGAATCACAGGGGATATTTTTAAGGTGTGTATTCTGTGTGATAATGTAATTGTGGATACATGAAGTTATGCATTTGTCAAGATGCACAGAACTCCATAGCACAAAGAGTAAGCCTTAATGCATGCAAATTAAAAAAATAATAATCATTTAGGGCTTCCCTGGTGGTCCAGTGGGTAAAGAGTCTGACTTGCAGCACAAGGGGCGCCGGTTTGATCCCTGGCCTGGTGAGATTCCATGTGCCATGGAGCGGCTGGACCGGTGTGTCCAGTTACGTGCCAGCGCTCTGGAGTGCATGAGCCCAGAGCCAGTGTTCTGAGATGCAAGAGGCCACTGCAATAGGAGGCCCACACAGGCCAAGGAGTAAAGATGGATGAAAATAAATAAATAAAAAACCAATAAAAAGAGGCCAAAATTTAAAAAAAAATTCCTTTAGAAGGTTAGGGGGTTCTAGGAAGGAACACAAACAGTGACAAAACAATCTAATTGTTCTACAAATGTATGAAACAATATTACTGAAAAGGTAGAAAAGGTACTGAGAAAGTAACTCTGGAAATCAGTGGAGTTTCTAACAGTAAAACAAAAAAAACTATGCATAGGCACTGTACTCTCACTGATAAAGTTGTCTCCCCCTGGGGTACAGACTAACAATTCTGATACCACTATGAACGTTTGCTGGGATTGAGCAAGGATGGAAAGCGATGGCAGATGATAGGAGCTTTCTCACTACTGAGAATTTATAGATAAGCGAGGAAGGAAGCTGGAATGACCCATATGATAATAGAAAAGAGTTCTCGACATCAACATAAACGCAGAGCAAGCGATGTGAAATCCTCGCATCCTTATCCATGAAGAAGAATCACCAATCCTTGGTCCTCAGTTGTCGAAAAGGAGAATGGAATATTAGCCAACCACAAAAAAGAAACAAGCTATCAAACCAGGACACAACATGGATTCATTTCAAGTGCATAATACAAAGTGAAAGAACCCAGTTTGAAAAGGCTATATAGTTATATGGCATTCTGGAAAAGTGTACCTGTAGATTCTGTGAAAAGGATCGGTGTTTTCCAGGAAGGAGCGGGAAGAGGGAAGGTTGAATAGGAGAATCACAGGGGATATTTTTAAGGTGTGTATTCTGTGTGATAATGTAATTGTGGATACATGAAGTTATGCATTTGTCAAGATGCACAGAACTCCATAGCACAAAGAGTAAGCCTTAATGCATGCAAATTAAAAAAATAATAATCATTTAGGGCTTCCCTGGTGGTCCAGTGGGTAAAGAGTCTGACTTGCAGCACAAGGGGCCCCGGTTTGATCCCTGGCCTGGTGAGATTCCATGTGCCATGGAGCGGCTGGACCGGTGTGTCCAGTTACGTGCCAGCGCTCTGGAGTGCATGAGCCCAGAGCCAGTGTTCTGAGATGCAAGAGGCCACTGCAATAGGAGGCCCACACAGGCCAAGGAGTAAAGATGGATGAAAATAAATAAATAAAAAACCAATAAAAAGAGGCCAAAATTTAAAAAAAAATTCCTTTAGAAGGTTAGGGGGTTCTAGGAAGGAACACAAACAGTGACAAAACAATCTAATTGTTCTACAAATGTATGAAACAATATTACTGAAAAGGTAGAAAAGGTACTGAGAAAGTAACTCTGGAAATCAGTGGAGTTTCTAACAGTAAAACAAAAAAAACTATGCATAGGCACTGTACTCTCACTGATAAAGTTGTCTCCCCCTGGGGTACAGACTAACAATTCTGATACCACTATGAACGTTTGCTGGGATTGAGCAAGGATGGAAAGCGATGGCAGATGATAGGAGCTTTCTCACTACTGAGAATTTATAGATAAGCGAGGGAAGGAAGCTGGAATGACCCATATGATAATAGAAAAGAGTTCTCGACATCAACATAAACGCAGGTTCAGCTTAATTATAGTTACTGATGTGAAATCCTCGCATCCTTATCCATGAAGAAGAATCACCAATCCCTTGGTCCTCAGTTGTCGAAAAGGAGTTAAACTGAAAAGCCATCTACTCTGGGGAGAAAAACTTGGGTACTCTAACCCTGATACTCTATTTGCAGAAAGTTTACAGAAGAGCCTTCTGAAATAATCTACATCAATATTTTTGGTGGGGGGCGGGGTGGCGATCCACAGGTAGTAACAGTTGCTCAAAAGACAATGGAGGATGTAGCCATATCTGTTTACCGAACCCAGAAGGACAGACTTGTAAATGTCCCAGCGGGTACTACTTGGCGGACATAAAGACATGTCTTGAAGCTGTCCGATGCTCTGCACCGTCACAGTCCTGTAAGGATGGTCAGAAATGCATTTCCACGGCACAGGTTTGTGATGGTCATGCTGACTGTCTGGATGGATCGGATGAAGTGGACTGTGAGTATCTCCTTACCCAGGAACCACCGTTGGTCACCATGGTGATTTACCTTTAGTAATATTTGATTGCACAGTGTTCCTCAACATTTTATCCTTTAAACTGTCTCCTCCTCAGTGTGTACTGTTTAAACTGAACAACAGAAAACTTCTAACTATGGGCAATGGATATAGATTATGTGGACACTTTGTGAAAAGTTAACATCCTCCTGATTCAACTTTAGAGTCGACCATATGATAGTTCACTCCAAAGAGCTCGACAGTGTATGTTATCTGAAAGAGCACCCATCTGATTCAGTGCATCAAAACTGATAACAATAGTGAGCATCCCCCAGGGTGTAAGAGGCTGGCAAACTATTCACTTGTCCTGGTTCCCCCTTTTGAAAGTGGAAATAGCGCATTCTGTCTCAGTTATTAAGGAATCTATCCTTAGATTCCTTAGATGTGTAGAAAGCTATCATATTATATAACACTGTCAAGTTAATACTTAAATGCAAGCTGGAGATGTTTTTTATAGAAATATTGTTCCAAACTGTGACTTCGTGGGAGGGCTGGAATGACCCATATGAAAAAATTCACTCAACATAAACGCAGGTTCAGCTTAATTATAGTTACTGATGTGAAATCCTCGCATCCTTATCCATGAAGAAGAATCACCAATCCCTTGGTCCTCAGTTGTCGAAAAGGAGTTAAACTGAAAAGCCATCTACTCTGGGGAGAAAAACTTGGGTACTCTAACCCTGATACTCTATTTGCAGAAAGTTTACAGAAGAGCCTTCTGAAATAATCTACATCAATATTTTTGGTGGGGGGCGGGGTGGCGATCCACAGGTAGTAACAGTTGCTCAAAAGACAATGGAGGATGTAGCCATATCTGTTTACCGAACCCAGAAGGACAGACTTGTAAATGTCCCAGCGGGTACTACTTGGCGGACATAAAGACATGTCTTGAAGCTGTCCGATGCTCTGCACCGTCACAGTCCTGTAAGGATGGTCAGAAATGCATTTCCACGGCACAGGTTTGTGATGGTCATGCTGACTGTCTGGATGGATCGGATGAAGTGGACTGTGAGTATCTCCTTACCCAGGAACCACCGTTGGTCACCATGGTGATTTACCTTTAGTAATATTTGATTGCACAGTGTTCCTCAACATTTTATCCTTTAAACTGTCTCCTCCTCAGTGTGTACTGTTTAAACTGAACAACAGAAAACTTCTAACTATGGGCAATGGATATAGATTATGTGGACACTTTGTGAAAAGTTAACATCCTCCTGATTCAACTTTAGAGTCGACCATATGATAGTTCACTCCAAAGAGCTCGACAGTGTATGTTATCTGAAAGAGCACCCATCTGATTCAGTGCATCAAAACTGATAACAATAGTGAGCATCCCCCAGGGTGTAAGAGGCTGGCAAACTATTCACTTGTCCTGGTTCCCCCTTTTGAAAGTGGAAATAGCGCATTCTGTCTCAGTTATTAAGGAATCTATCCTTAGATTCCTTAGATGTGTAGAAAGCTATCATATTATATAACACTGTCAAGTTAATACTTAAATGCAAGCTGGAGATGTTTTTTATAGAAATATTGTTCCAAACTGTGACTTCGTGGGAAGGTGGTGCCCTGGCCAATCAGCTGAGTGACCATGATACCTAATTCACTTGGAGCCATCAGCTACAGCTCCACTAGTATTCAAGTTCCCTTCACTGTAAAATCAAAGAGACAGTGGGCTTCATCCTAGCCAGGAAAGGAAGAGACCTGAAAAGGAGCCTCATTGACTTCTCAATGCACATTCTTATCTCCCTAAAAGCTGACTAGCTGCCAGACCACCTATCAATTCTCAACATCTCACCTTCAATGGGAAAGATAAGGATTTTGATTCCCATAGTTGATCCTATTTTTTAGCAACTAAGGGTGATTTTGTTGAGAGTCCCGTGTTGGCAATGACTCAAGGATTGGAGTAAATGAATGGGACATTTATCATTTTTCCCACCTTTAGATTAGGTTAGGTTTCTGGTTTAAAACAAAACCAGAAACCTAACCTAACCATCTCTTGCCCTCCCATTCCTGATGAGCTGGGCCCAAGAGTTGACTCTGCTTCTTAATGGTTTCACTCTGACTTTACATAAAACTTTTTTTTAAATTTATTTTTGGCCTCTTTTATTGGTTTTTTATTTATTTTCATCCACCTTCATTCCCTGACCTGTGTGGGCCTCCCACTGCAGTGGCCTCTCTCATTGCAGAGCACTGGCTCTGGGCATATGCACCCCAGAGTGCTGGCTTGCAATTGGACACACGGGTCCAGCTGCTCTGCCGCAAGTGAGATCCTCCAGGGCCAGGGATCGAATCGGTGCCCTCGCACTGCAAGGCGAACTCTTTACCCACTGACCCACCGGGGAAGCCCCATAAAACTTTTTTGATGGAAATGGTCCTGGGTGTGTAAAGTGAGGCCGACTTCCTCTGGATGTACCCTAAATGCCCAGGAGTGGAAATGTTCCTATGACACCCACTTAGGACACAGGCAAGAAGCATTTTATTGCTAATTTTGCTGTTTTCTCTCCTTGTACTTTGGTCTTCCATGTGAGGAGTAATACTTGTGCCAACTATCATGAAGAATGTGGTGAAATGCCTTTAACCCAAGCTCTTGGAATCTTCTTTGGTGAGTTTTTATAGAAATATTGTTCCAAACTGTGACTTCGTGGGAAGGTGGTGCCCTGGCCAATCAGCTGAGTGACCATGATACCTAATTCACTTGGAGCCATCAGCTACAGCTCCACTAGTATTCAAGTTCCCTTCACTGTAAAATCAAAGAGACAGTGGGCTTCATCCTAGCCAGGAAAGGAAGAGACCTGAAAAGGAGCCTCATTGACTTCTCAATGCACATTCTTATCTCCCTAAAAGCTGACTAGCTGGAAGACCACTTATTAATTCTAAACATGTCATCTTCAATGGGAAAGATAAGGGATTTTGATTCCCATAGTTGATCCTATTTTTTAGCAACTAAGGGTGATTTTGTTGAGAGTCCCGTGTTGGCAATGACTCAAGGATTGGAGTAAATGAATGGGACATTTATCATTTTTCCCACCTTTAGATTAGGTTAGGTTTCTGGTTTAAAACAAAACCAGAAACCTAACCTAACCATCTCTTGCCCTCCCATTCCTGATGAGCTGGGCCCAAGAGTTGACTCTGCTTCTTAATGGTTTCACTCTGACTTTACATAAAACTTTTTTTTAAATTTATTTTTGGCCTCTTTTATTGGTTTTTTATTTATTTTCATCCACCTTCATTCCCTGACCTGTGTGGGCCTCCCACTGCAGTGGCCTCTCTCATTGCAGAGCACTGGCTCTGGGCATATGCACCCCAGAGTGCTGGCTTGCAATTGGACACACGGGTCCAGCTGCTCTGCCGCAAGTGAGATCCTCCAGGGCCAGGGATCGAATCGGTGCCCTCGCACTGCAAGGCGAACTCTTTACCCACTGACCCACCGGGGAAGCCCCATAAAACTTTTTTGATGGAAATGGTCCTGGGTGTGTAAAGTGAGGCCGACTTCCTCTGGATGTACCCTAAATGCCCAGGAGTGGAAATGTTCCTATGACACCCACTTAGGACACAGGCAAGAAGCATTTTTATTGCTAATTTTGCTGTTTTCACTCCTGGTACTTTGGTCTTCCATGTGAGGAGTAATACTTGTGCCAACTATCATGAAGAATATGGTGAAATGCCTTAAACACAAGCTCTTGGAATCTTCTTTGGTGAGAACCCTGTCATGCGCTCCCTGTCTTATGAGTGACCGTCCCACATTACCACCAAACCTGGTTCAACATCTGCAACTTGTACATCTTGCTAAACCTACAGTTTACTCAGACTCAAAAAAACGGGAAATATTTACAGATTAACTTGATCCTTCTAGTCTAGATATATACTAGTTTGGTCTACTACACTCATCCCTGTAGAGTCAAACGTTTTTGGAACTGGTGGCATCTACCTTGTCTAAAATTCTGCATACCATCATTTGAAAACTGACTGGTATGATAGACTACACTGGTCCTGAAACCAAATATTTTAAGTTTTTCAGTCAGCTTTTAATAATTTTTTGTTTAGTCAAAAGTAATGCTAGTGCTTGGGATTTCAAAAATTCAAACGTATCCATTTAAGTTCATAGAATTCTTGTTCTTCTGAAATAGTTCTTAAATTGACAGCAACAAACCTGAATATACACTTGTGTTCACACCTCCTGTCTTTGCAGGTACCTATTCAGACACAGCCCACTCAACCCCAGCACCCAAAATGTCAGAGGCTGGAAAGAAACTGACCCCAAAAGCTACCCAACGTCTCCAGGGTACCAAGTCCACCAAGACTAGATCTCCAGGTCCAGAAGGGATGAATTACCCTGTCAGAAAAACACTCAGCCCTCCGATGCCTGCTCTAGAGAGCAAGACACCAGAAACCAAGGAAGGAGTTCAGGCCAAGGACTCACCCAGGGAAAAGCTTCTGCTCTGTAGCAGCGATTTCTGCAACGGGAGGGGAATCTGTACAAGGCAAGGAGAGCTGAGAACATGCAACTGTCTGATGGGCTACGGCGGAGAGTTCTGTGAAGAAACGGGGCATGGACCGGCCCCTGGCCACACGGCCCTCAGCTTAACCATAGCCCTGCCTGTGGTTCTGGCTGCTCTGGGAGCATTTGTGTATTTCAGAAGAGAACACAGATTAAAACGGTGAGCAACCACTTTTGTTCTTATGGGAGAATTTTATTCTAAAGAAGGACCAAAAGTAAACCAAGATTAATAGGGGCGTCCCTGGTGGTCCAGTGGGTAGTATCCGCCTTGCAGTACAAGGGGCACTGGTTTGATCCCTGGTCTGGGAAGATCCCGAAACAACTGGACCAGTGTGTCCAATTACACGCCAGCGCCCTGGAACACATGTGCCCATTGTTGGTGCTCTTCCTCGAGAGAGGCCACTGCAATAGGAGGCCAACACAGGCCAAAGAATAAAGATGGATGAAAATAAATAAATTGAAAAAAAAACCAAACAATAAAAGAGGCCACAATTTTTTTAAAAAAATAGTAAAACAAGATTAATAAGATCAGAGGTATGAATCTGAGGAAAGATCTGAGCAACAAAGCAGGCTCTTTTGTTAGATGATCTGGAAAACTAATAATTGGGGCCATCTTTGAATGAGGACAAATATTTTAAGTTTTTCAGTCAGCTTTTAATAATTTTTTGTTTAGTCAAAAGTAATGCTAGTGCTTGGGATTTCAAAAATTCAAACGTATCCATTTAAGTTCATAGAATTCTTGTTCTTCTGAAATAGTTCTTAAATTGACAGCAACAAACCTGAATATACACTTGTGTTCACACCTCCTGTCTTTGCAGGTACCTATTCAGACACAGCCCACTCAACCCCAGCACCCAAAATGTCAGAGGCTGGAAAGAAACTGACCCCAAAAGCTACCCAACGTCTCCAGGGTACCAAGTCCACCAAGACTAGATCTCCAGGTCCAGAAGGGATGAATTACCCTGTCAGAAAAACACTCAGCCCTCCGATGCCTGCTCTAGAGAGCAAGACACCAGAAACCAAGGAAGGAGTTCAGGCCAAGGACTCACCCAGGGAAAAGCTTCTGCTCTGTAGCAGCGATTTCTGCAACGGGAGGGGAATCTGTACAAGGCAAGGAGAGCTGAGAACATGCAACTGTCTGATGGGCTACGGCGGAGAGTTCTGTGAAGAAACGGGGCATGGACCGGCCCCTGGCCACACGGCCCTCAGCTTAACCATAGCCCTGCCTGTGGTTCTGGCTGCTCTGGGAGCATTTGTGTATTTCAGAAGAGAACACAGATTAAAACGGTGAGCAACCACTTTTGTTCTTATGGGAGAATTTTATTCTAAAGAAGGACCAAAAGTAAACCAAGATTAATAGGGGCGTCCCTGGTGGTCCAGTGGGTAGTATCCGCCTTGCAGTACAAGGGGCACTGGTTTGATCCCTGGTCTGGGAAGATCCCGAAACAACTGGACCAGTGTGTCCAATTACACGCCAGCGCCCTGGAACACATGTGCCCATTGTTGGTGCTCTTCCTCGAGAGAGGCCACTGCAATAGGAGGCCAACACAGGCCAAAGAATAAAGATGGATGAAAATAAATAAATTGAAAAAAAAACCAAACAATAAAAGAGGCCACAATTTTTTTAAAAAAATAGTAAAACAAGATTAATAAGATCAGAGGTATGAATCTGAGGAAAGATCTGAGCAACAAAGCAGGCTCTTTTGTTAGATGATCTGGAAAACTAATAATTGGGGCCATCTTTGAATGAGACCTGGGGCAAACAACAGTGTAAGGGGTAGGAGGCGGATAAAATCTGCCTCAAGAGCAGTCAAGGGCACACTCTCAGGGATGAAGTGAGGAGTGTCCCTTCCAGTGAGGTAGGGTGTGCGTGAGTGAGTGCTTAATCACTACATGTCTAACTCTTTTGCAACCCCTTGGACTGGAGCCTGCCAGGCTCCTCTGTTGTGATTTCCCAGGCAAGCACACTGGAGTGCGTTGCCATTGGCTCCCTCAGGGGATCTTCTCAACCCAGGGATCAAATGTGTCTCTTGTGTCTCCAGCATCGGCAGGCAGATTCTTTACCACTGCACTGCCTGGGAAGCTCCCAGGGAGGCGGAACTAAGTGCCAATAACTGGAGGGAAAATTTTGCTTTTCTCCTTGGATTACAGATGTAGGCTTCCCCTATGTCTTCATGTGGTCCTTCCTCTGTACGTGCTGATGTCCTAATCCCCTCTTCTTATAAGGACACCAGTCCCTAATGACCTACTTTAAACATCATTACCACTTTTGATGACCCTATTCCTAAATATGGTCACATTCTGAGGTACTAGAGGTTAGACTTCAACACATGAATTTTAGGGAAACAAAATGTAGCCCTTGACAAGAGGTGAGATAAGCTCACAAGAGATTTAAGGCCAAAGCAAAAAGTCTTATTTAAGAGCAAGAGTCACTGGATTAAAAAGAAGCAATGAGCGTCCCTGGTGGTCCAGTGGGTAGTATCCGCCTTGCAGTACAAGGGGCACTGGTTTGATCCCTGGTCTGGGAAGATCCCGAAACAACTGGACCAGTGTGTCCAATTACACGCCAGCGCCCTGGAACACATGTGCCCATTGTTGGTGCTCTTCCTCGAGAGAGGCCACTGCAATAGGAGGCCAACACAGGCCAAAGAATAAAGATGGATGAAAATAAATAAATTGAAAAAAAAACCAAACAATAAAAGAGGCCACAATTTTTTTAAAAAAATAGTAAAACAAGATTAATAAGATCAGAGGTATGAATCTGAGGAAAGATCTGAGCAACAAAGCAGGCTCTTTTGTTAGATGATCTGGAAAACTAATAATTGGGGCCATCTTTGAATGAGACCTGGGGCAAACAACAGTGTAAGGGGTAGGAGGCGGATAAAATCTGCCTCAAGAGCAGTCAAGGGCACACTCTCAGGGATGAAGTGAGGAGTGTCCCTTCCAGTGAGGTAGGGTGTGCGTGAGTGAGTGCTTAATCACTACATGTCTAACTCTTTTGCAACCCCTTGGACTGGAGCCTGCCAGGCTCCTCTGTTGTGATTTCCCAGGCAAGCACACTGGAGTGCGTTGCCATTGGCTCCCTCAGGGGATCTTCTCAACCCAGGGATCAAATGTGTCTCTTGTGTCTCCAGCATCGGCAGGCAGATTCTTTACCACTGCACTGCCTGGGAAGCTCCCAGGGAGGCGGAACTAAGTGCCAATAACTGGAGGGAAAATTTTGCTTTTCTCCTTGGATTACAGATGTAGGCTTCCCCTATGTCTTCATGTGGTCCTTCCTCTGTACGTGCTGATGTCCTAATCCCCTCTTCTTATAAGGACACCAGTCCCTAATGACCTACTTTAAACATCATTACCACTTTTGATGACCCTATTCCTAAATATGGTCACATTCTGAGGTACTAGAGGTTAGACTTCAACACATGAATTTTAGGGAAACAAAATGTAGCCCTTGACAAGAGGTGAGATAAGCTCACAAGAGATTTAAGGCCAAAGCAAAAAGTCTTATTTAAGAGCAAGAGTCACTGGATTAAAAAAAAAGAAGAAGAAATGAACAAGAATGACTCAAGTGATTAACATGACAAAATAAGATTTAGGAAGATGTAGTAATATTAAGATGAACTGTGGTGCTTCCCTTGGGCTTCTGACTTCCAGTCCGGCCTGTCTTCTACATTAACCTGCTTTCTTAACTCATCTGTGTCCAGTTGCTACCTACCTGTTTGGGGATTCAGTTCTGACTCTGATTTCCTAGTTTCCTCTCAATTGAGAAGATAACATCATTTTGGCAGTTCAGTGAATGCCTAGTAACAAATCATAGCTGACTCAAGTATTGGCCATTCTTGGTTAGTTCTTTGTTATAGAGACAATTAACACACAGCATAGTTCACATAACAATAAGGGACGAGTCCCCATATTTTTACCCATGCCCATTCCCAGCTTTCACCTTAAGGAACACCTCTTTTGACTTTCTCTGATTTCTAGTAACAGTACAGCATCATCAAGAAATTTGACCTGCCATAAAGAAAATGACCAAGAGGAGGAGAATCTAATGAATAGTGAGACTTTTCTTAATGAAGCTTATGATGAACAGGTATGTCTGAGAACTGTCTTTGAGGAAAACAGGTGGTGAGATCCAGTCACAGAATGCCCCTTCCAGAAAATCCTAGCAGAGTAAAATTAGGCAGTGTTAAAGAGTTTTTGTTATTGGTGAATGATGCTTCTATGTAGACCAAATGAATGCTCATTAAATTTTTTGATTGCTGATTCTGTTGAGTCTAAAGTTGTTCAGACCAAAGTGAAAGATACATGAAATAGTAATCAAGAAATTCAGCTTTTGGTGGACTTCCAAAAGGGGCTCAGTACTACCTGGGGAGAAGTGAGCTGTAATTAGGGTTAGTTAACATTGCTTCTAAAACTTATGTCTCCTCTCATCTGGCTAACCCACATAGCTCAACCATTTCTGTGTTTTTGCTTTGTTTTAATGTAATGCATATTCTCTAATTTCAAGTCTCTTTTCCTACAGGAATTGTTAACCTCTTTACAAATTGACTAAGTTGACAAAAAAGGATCTGAACCATCTCAATAAAGACTGTTTATATATCTCACTGTGTACTGTTTTAACTTCTGTAACAGTTTGTGTAAAATGGTAATTTCATATTAAAATAACTTTTTATTTTTTAATTTATAGTTGATTTTAATTTATAGTTGATTTACAATGTTGTGTTAATTTCTAGCCATACAGCAAGGTGCTTCAGTCATACATTTATATACATCCCTTTTCATATTCTTTTCCATTAGGTTTTATCACCAGGTATTGAATAGGGTTCCCTGTGCTATACAGCAGGACCTTGTTGTCTGTCTATTATCTAATAGCTTGCATCTACAAACCCCAAACTCCCAATCCATTCCTTCCCCTATCCATCCCCCCATCCTTGACAACCACAAGTCTGTTCTCTATGTCTGTGAGTCTATTTCTGTTTTGTAGATATGTTCATTTGTGTCATATTTTAGATTCCACATATAAGTGATATCATATGTATTTGTCTTTCTCCTTCTGACTTACTTCACTTAATATGATAATCTCTAGGTCAACCCATGTTGTTGCAAATGGCATTATTTCATGTATTGCTTTTTTTGTGTGTGTGTGTGGGGGGAAGGGGTGGGTTGGGGAGGGAGAGGGCAGGCAGGCCACTTCTATTGGTCTTTCATTACCTATTTTCATCCATCTTTGTTCTTTGGCCTGTGTGGGCCTCCCATCACGGTGGCCTCTGTTGTCACAGAGCACTAGCTCTGGGTGCATGTGCTGCAGAGCCCCGGCTCGGTAATTGGACACATGGGTCCTGCCGCTCCGCGGCATGTGGGATCTTCCCAGGCCAGGGATCGAACCGGCGTCCCTTGCACTGCAAGGCAGTGTCCTTACCCACTGGACCACCAGGGAAGCCCCTATGTATTGCTTTTTTATCTTTAGCTATTCTGGGTTTTCACTGCTGCCACAGGCTCTTCTCTAGTTGTGGGGAGTGGGGGCTACTCTCTAGTTGAGGTGAGCAGGCTTCTTGTTGTGGTGACTTCTCTTGTTGTGGAACTCAGGCTCTAGGGCACACAGGCTTCAGTAGCTACAGCACATGGGCTTCATCCTGAGGCTCTAGAGCACAGGCTCAATAGTTGTCGCTCATGGGCTTAGTTGTTCCGCAGCTTGTGGGATCTTCCCAGATCAGGGATTGAACCCGTGTCTCCTGCATCGGCAGGTGAGCTCTTTACCACTGAGCTACCCTGGAAGCCCTATTTCATGTATTTCTTATAGCTGAATAATATTCCATTGTTTCTATGTGCCACATCTGTTTTATCCATTCATCTGTTGAAGGACATTTAGGCTGTTTCCATGCCCTGGCTATTGTGAATAATAATGGTATAAGCATATAAGCACAGGAGTGCATGTATCTTCTTGAATTATAGTTAAGTCTGGGTATATGCCCAGAAATGAGATTTTTATCAAAAGTGGGGTCCAGCTGTTTGTCACTCAAAGGCCAATAAAGAGGCAAGGTTGATGAAAAGGAAAATTCACTTTATTTCTGAGGCCAGCATCTCATGGGGATTGGGGGGAGGACAGACTTCTGTTCAAAGGCCAGCTACCCCCCGTTGACAATCGGTGGACAGGAGTTTTTGTAGATGAAGGGAGGGGGCTACACGCAGAAATAGCATAGTCAGCTCTGACAGTCATCTTGAAATTTGTTACACTGTGGTCTGGCCAGCATCATCTTGATTTTTTTGTTTGTTTTACGTACAATTAATCTTCATTTCCCATTCCTTTGTGGCCAGCTCTTGGAATTGTGGCAGTTTTATGTCATGGCTATGGTCTAGTCACTGTGTACTTAACTTCTTCCACCTGGTGGGGATTTTCGTGTCTAGAATATTAAATACTAATACATTTTTCCTTAATAGCCGAAGCAAATATACAATGTATGTTTAATAGGCCACAAGCAGGCTGTTTGGGTTAACCTAACATTCAAATTAAATCACATACGAGTCAGAATGACGTCCTCGTATCTCAATATATGAAAATTTCTTCCATCATTTTCCCCTTTTAATTGTAAATCTCTCCTTAGAAAGCATTGATAATCAATGTATTTTTCCAGCATTGCCAGAGTGACTTAGCCACTTGCTCTGGATCCATTCCCATCCCTTGGTGCAAGGCCTACTTTTTGTTTCTATATTGGTCTCGTTATTCATGTTGGATTCTAAAACTGGACACACAGACGTATTGGCACAAAGGGTCTTTGGGCCAAAAGTCATCTCAACCAGTTCATATCTGCTAGGAAAATATGCAAACGCCACTTAGATCCCAACGCCCCTTCGTGCCAATACCTCTGTGTGTCTTCCTAGATCACTGCTTTATTCATATGCACATAAGGAATCATGGCATTGAATCTGCCATGGGACACAGGCAACAAAGCAGGAATATGACCTAAAGTTCAGCAGCACCGACCTCGGGCAAATCACTTAATCATAAGGCTGCTACCCCAATGATAAAAATAGGATGAACCTCAGGCCATTAGGGTATTGAATGAAAGCACAAAAATGCCTGCTTAGCCTAGTACCCAAGACTGACAGCATAAGCCTAAATTATAATAAACACAACTTGACTTGGAAGACTTCTCTCTGGACCCTCTCCAGCCTATTCCTATTTAGTTTCTTTCTGCATGAATTTGTATAGAACGCCAAGCATAAAGAGAAGTCCTAGGCTTATGACTGGGGGTGTCGTGCATAGAACACACTGTGCTTTGCAGTCAAGTATAAAAATTCCTGAGTACAGATCATCCTGACCTGAAGAACACATGCGGGCGGCCCACCTTCCTCGAGGGCAGGAGACAGGTGGAGCATCCTCAGATTGCCTGTGAGGCTCAGCTGCACTGGAGAGAACCCATCTCCGCCCCACGTACCCGCGGCCCCTCTCATCCACAGGGTCAATCTCCCTTTTCTCTTGCCCCCTCACCCAAGAGCCGTCCTCACTGCCAGGTGTGCCCTTGGCAATGCTCTGCCTCTATCTGTGTAAGAGTGACCCAAAGCATCCAGATATAAAACCCGTGACCCAGAAGCATCCAGACGGAAAGCCTGCATAGATGATGGACAATGGAATCATCACTGTATGATGGTGCTTAAGCCGCTGTCTTGGCCCCTTAGACCTTCGACCTCCAGCAGACTCGCGGGGCCATGTCCTGGCTGCCTCCATCTGTTTCCGTGGGCTCTGATGGAATGGTCCGCTCAGCCTCCCTCCTGCTCCGCAAAGCTGTTTCCTGTTTGGGCCCCAGGAACACTGTTTGCTCTTTCTGGGAAAAGGGGAGCTGACTGCACCCAAACTGTCACATAGACACTCTTTCCCCCCTGCCCATCTTTCTAAATATCTTTCCTGTCATTGGCCCTTTCTGAATGTGTGCCTATTATTCCAACTAAAGATACTTTCACACATCCTGTGGCGCTTTCTCTATTCCATAATTCACAAAATATCTGTCCCTTTCACCAGAAAGGCTTAATTTTATGAACACTACTTAAAACTTGATACTTAATTTCTAACCATCCCATCTCCTAAAATGACTGTAATATGTCCATTTCACGACGTTATCTATTTGGAGCAATGGGCATGTTATGAAGCATGTGTGATAATCTCTACATTAATTTCTTGATTTTTTTACAGCTAGTAAATAGAGCAGTAAGGCTGTAGAAGATGGAAAATTTGCATTTCATTATAGAAACTCAACTTCTATAACCTGGTAAATAGATTTTCCCCTGGAAGGAAAAAGAGCTTTAGGAAAAGATCATAGTTTTATGCTTTAGGCTCCAAGAGCCCCACACAAAACTTGACCTCTGGTGTCTATTGCTAGCAACTCAGAGTTAAATCAAGAACTTATACTGTTGTTCCTTGGTATCCATGAGGGATTGGTTCCAGGACCGTCATGGATACCAAAATCCATGGAGACTCAAGGTCCTTACAGCCAACCCTCTGGATCCATGGGTTCTGCACTGAAAAGATTCTGTTTGCATTTGGTTGAATCCACAGAGGCAGAACCCACAGATACAGAGAGTAGACGGTGCTTATTCTTTCTAGGAAACAAATTAGGGGAGGGGTCACGGACCATGATGGGCCTGCTGTTCTTAGTTCCTACCGCTGTTAGCAGTTAAAATGCTTTGGAGATCAAGAGAGATTGAGAACTAGAATATGGAGTTTGTTGCTTTCAGGCCAGTTACTAATTTGATGGGTCAATCAGCTTCCCCACATTTCACTGTTCCAATTTCACATCTCTTCTTCCAGTTTCCTCTAGTTCTTAACCTCCAGCCTCAGAATACTTAGATTCAGTAAGGCCTTCTGATACCATCTAATCCAGTCTTCCCAGTTATACAGCTGAAGAAACTGGAATCCAGCACGGGCAGGCCTGAGGCCATTATTAGGGAACATATTATTACCCACATTCCAGAAAAATGGCACTGACTTGTTCAGTTTCCTCAGCCCGGAGTTGAGTGGTAGCAACCTGGGAGGCAACCACGGTGGTGGGGGAGGTGTGGGGGGCCATTTGTCACACGGATGGCCAGGCAGTGTGGCACACTGGACAAGAACGAGGTCGAGCTGCATTTCAATCAGGTCTCAAACCACTCTCTCCCCTCCCCCCGCTGGAGAATCAGGCCCTCTGGTCAGTACTGGCTCACTGCCAGCCTTATCTACGTTATCCTTTATTTGTGCCAGTGAAATCTTGTTTTCCTGTATTCAATCCTGCTTCATCAAGATTTGCTGGAGGAGGTCATTTTATTGTCTCCAGTGAAAAAAAAAGAATGTGGGCAAAGTTTTTCTGGAACATAGGGTAAGAATTTCACATAAGTTTTTACTTGAAATAATGATTGAGAGAATTCCCTGGTGGTCCAGTGGTTAGGACGCCACACTCGCACTCTCCACACGCCCACCATGCTGAGGGTACGGGTTCAATCCCTGCTGGGGGAACTAAGATCTGGTAAGGAAGGAAAAACTATTGAATTCCTTATTCTCCTCCTTTCCCAGAGGAAGAAAGAACTCATTTGTAGTGTCCCGGGAATAGAGAAGGCATGGGTTATGCTTGGTTGGTCTTTGTAAGCCAGTCACAGTCTGATCCTCAAAGCTGCTCCCGTGGCCCCTGGATTCTGGCCCAGTGGCCTTGGGTCTCAAATTACTTTCCATGTATAGGATAAGTTGTGCATAAGGTGAGGAAGCACTTGGGTGCAGAAACAGCTTTCAGAGGTGACTTTAATTTATTCAGTTGCTAACAGGCACAGAAGAAGTATTAGTACCCATTCTAGGATTACAAACATAAAGAGAAGCTGTCCATGCCCCTACCTTCAATTGAGAGGTGAGATGACCAAGAGAAGCATGCCAAGACAAGCACACATCTGAACATGTAAATGATATGTTCAAAGATGGCACCTCTCCGTCATGGGGAAAAGCAATTTAGAGTATGTGTGTGGGATAAAGAGAAGAGGAGGAAAACCTAAGCTTTGACCAAGTCACAAATGAAATTTAAACTAAGAGTGAATAATAGATAAGGAAGATCCTGAGAGTTTTAAAGATGAACTACAGTCTGTCATTTTAGGGAGGTCAGAGTAAAGAGATGAGGTGAGACGTGTGTACACTTTAGGGACGTGATGAGGCTCTGAGAGGAAAGGGTCTTTCTCTGCTTGCTGCACTGTGGAGTTGTTCTGGCAAAAAGGAGTCACACGGATGGCCAGGCAGTGTGGCACACTGGACAAGAACGAGGTCGAGCTGCATTTCAATCAGGTCTCAAACCACTCTCTCCCCTCCCCCCGCTGGAGAATCAGGCCCTCTGGTCAGTACTGGCTCACTGCCAGCCTTATCTACGTTATCCTTTATTTGTGCCAGTGAAATCTTGTTTTCCTGTATTCAATCCTGCTTCATCAAGATTTGCTGGAGGAGGTCATTTTATTGTCTCCAGTGAAAAAAAAAGAATGTGGGCAAAGTTTTTCTGGAACATAGGGTAAGAATTTCACATAAGTTTTTACTTGAAATAATGATTGAGAGAATTCCCTGGTGGTCCAGTGGTTAGGACGCCACACTCGCACTCTCCACACGCCCACCATGCTGAGGGTACGGGTTCAATCCCTGCTGGGGGAACTAAGATCTGGTAAGGAAGGAAAAACTATTGAATTCCTTATTCTCCTCCTTTCCCAGAGGAAGAAAGAACTCATTTGTAGTGTCCCGGGAATAGAGAAGGCATGGGTTATGCTTGGTTGGTCTTTGTAAGCCAGTCACAGTCTGATCCTCAAAGCTGCTCCCGTGGCCCCTGGATTCTGGCCCAGTGGCCTTGGGTCTCAAATTACTTTCCATGTATAGGATAAGTTGTGCATAAGGTGAGGAAGCACTTGGGTGCAGAAACAGCTTTCAGAGGTGACTTTAATTTATTCAGTTGCTAACAGGCACAGAAGAAGTATTAGTACCCATTCTAGGATTACAAACATAAAGAGAAGCTGTCCATGCCCCTACCTTCAATTGAGAGGTGAGATGACCAAGAGAAGCATGCCAAGACAAGCACACATCTGAACATGTAAATGATATGTTCAAAGATGGCACCTCTCCGTCATGGGGAAAAGCAATTTAGAGTATGTGTGTGGGATAAAGAGAAGAGGAGGAAAACCTAAGCTTTGACCAAGTCACAAATGAAATTTAAACTAAGAGTGAATAATAGATAAGGAAGATCCTGAGAGTTTTAAAGATGAACTACAGTCTGTCATTTTAGGGAGGTCAGAGTAAAGAGATGAGGTGAGACGTGTGTACACTTTAGGGACGTGATGAGGCTCTGAGAGGAAAGGGTCTTTCTCTGCTTGCTGCACTGTGGAGTTGTCTTCACATTGGCAGAAAAGAATGTTCCTCATCCGCCATTCATATATTGAATTATTAACATTCGACTCTGAAGACATTCTGTACTACAGATTGAATCCAGACTGTGTTCCCTGCTTTAAAAAGTGTGAATAGATCAAAAGAGAGCCTTAGGTTCATTCAATTGTCCCCTCGGCTTTGTCCTGTCCTTACCACCCCCAACTAGGGCGAAGAGGAAGCAAAGCAAGCTGGTATCTGCCCACTTTGGCAATCTATTTTTTCACTGATATTTCTTTACTGGGAACTTGGGATTTGCTATTCTCGCTAATGTCAAACCTTATCTTTCGGCTCTCTGCTCAAGCCTCCCTCCTTCCCAAACACCTTTCTTAAAATGCTACCATTATTTCCTCTAGCCTGAGATCATGGTGTGTTATTCTTCTTTCTCCTTGTACATCTGTCTCACACAAGAATATGAAAGTTTTACAAAGGCAAGGCCTGGAAGAAATTTACTTTCCAAGGCATCCAAAGATGTGGTGAGAGGATGGCAGCCCCCCCAACCTTCCAAATGATCCAGACCATGAAAAGAGGGTGGTGACTGCAGCAAGCGATCAACAGCCCATGTGTCCCAAGCCCCACCCCTCCTTAGAGAGGGTGGGGTCTGAATCAGAGCCTGACTGGCAAATAGGCAGAGGAGGAGCTGTGTTAATACAGGGTGTGCGCTGTTCTCATAGATGCCTCACTCCTCCAGGCAGAGCTTGAGTAACCTTGAACAGACTTCACTCATTAAATGGGACCACGTTCTCTGTATGTCATTTGGCTTATTAAAGGTGAGTCCTCACAACAATGTCCGTAGAGTCAAAGCTGTGGTTTTTCCAGTCATCATGTATGGATGTGAGAGTTGGACCGTAACGAAGGCTGAGTGCCAAAGAATTGATGCTTTTGAACTGTGGTGCTGGAGAAGACTCTTGAGAGTCCCTCAGACAGGAAGACATTAATCCAGTGAATCCTTAAGGAAATCAACTCTGAATATTTGTTGGAAAGACTGATGCTGAAGCTCCAATAATTTGGCCACCTGATGGGAAGGGCCCACTCATTGGAAAAGACCCTGAGGCTGGGAAAGATTGAAGGCAGGAGGAGACCAGGATGACAGAGGGTGAGATGGCTGGATGGCATCACCAACTCAATGGACAGGAGTTTGAGTGGGAGATGGTGAAGGACAGGGAAGCCTGACATGCTGCAGTCCATAGGGTCGTAAAGAGTAGGACATGACTGAACAACTGATCCATAAGAATGTAAAGCAACTATACTTCAATTTAAAAAGACAACTCTATTTAAGAAATAAGTGAGTCGTGAGGGTGTGTCAGAGGTGTGAAGGACTTGAGGCCAGGAGGCAGTGCATTCCACATTAGAGTCTCACTGTGCTGTAGCTGCATGGCTAGGTGGGGGTTAGGCATAGGGAAAGTGCTCGCCAACGACAGCAACTCCTGAGGCTCTAGCCTCCTCCTGCACCTTGAATCTCGAGTCTATTGTCATTTTTTACCGACTCTCAGGTCAAACCCAGATTCTGCCCCAATGCAGGAGGCTCTTTCCATGATGTCTTGAATATTTTTTTATATAGTAAAAAGAAGTTGGGTTTTCTTAAAGGGAGTTTTTATTTTATTTCTGTGGATGAAGCAAAAATAGAATTCTAACTCATCAGCAAATCTTAATCACCAGAGAAGTGTTTTGGATAGAAGCCACTGGAGAGTAACTGGGCAGGGAAAAGTGAAAACATATGAAATACCAGTATTGATTGTTTTCACCAAGGCTTCTCTAGAAACACTGAAATTATGATGTAGCCAAGAGTCTGTAGATTCAGTACTTGTCAGAAACTCAATATCTTTCTGTTGTCTGCCAGCTCCTGGCTTCTCATGCGCCCCATTCCTGCCTATTGAGGTGTCAGCTGAAAAACATAGGGTTGCCATTTCTCTATTCTGGCTCTGTTTCCTAAATCAAGTCCTCTAATTCATGCAGGCAATAGTTCTCAGAGGTCTGATTACGTGCCGCCATTTGGGGTTGAAATTTGAGTGAGACACGGTCCCAAGGAAAGCCATGCGGCCCCAGTGAGGGGGTGTGAACAGGCAGCCGTGGCCTCTCCTGGGAGCTAGTTAGGAAATCAGTTTCAAGCCTCACTCCAGACCTACTGAACCAGACTTTGCATTTGAAAAAGATCCCCAGAGACATACCAGCACAGAGAAACTCGCCTGCAAAAAGAAACAGGAGACTCCAGCACAAAATGGCAAGGAAAGTGAATCTGTGTTATTCCTTCCCCTGCTAACACCCAGGATGTGCTTCTTAGTTCTACGAGAGCCCTGTCGTCAGTGCTTACTAAGCTGAACGCACCTACCTCTGAACTGGCTACTGTTCAGTTCAGTCCAAGATGCCCTTAAATCAACCACTTGGAATTGGAGGCGGCCCTGCTGGAGATTTAGTCTCACTCATTGTACACCGAGCTGCCTACCTGTGATTTTAGGCAGCACTCTTACAAGAGGAAAGGATGTCTAGTCTCACCTCATGTGGAAACAGGTGCTTCTAGTTTTTTTAAACAATAGACTTGGCTTTGCACAGAAAACAGCATGAACCTGAAAATAAAGCAATCAGGGATGGAAGGGACCTATTGCCTACTCAGTAATCTCAGGCTAGGAGGTGCAAATATCTGAGTACTAGATTTTACCAACTGTGTAGGCAGCCAGGAAACCGTTAGTAATGAATGCTTAAACTCCCAAAGATTGTTCTGGAGACAATGGTGCATTTGTGAGTATAGTGAAACTCTGACTCTCAAATTTTATTTATAAATAAGAGATATATACACATGTACATTAGCCTAATGTGATTACCAGGTTCCATTTTGTTTCAAATATTTAATATATAGCTCTTTATATCCAGGGTGAGGTAGCCAAGAAATAGAACAATATAACATTAGTCCCTTCATTCTCCTGGTATCTAGAAGAGAAACTCTGGAGTGACCTCAACTTTCACACTAAAAAATAAGTGCCAAAATGATAAATCCTCTTTATACATGAAGAAATGCAAATCTAAGTTAATCAGGTAACTTCATTCCCTAAAAGTCACTAAAGATGCTGTTATTTGCATGGTTCTATGTTTAAGAGCCTTGTTCAAATATCACCAGAAATGTAGTAGTGTCTTGAGAGTTTGCATGAAAATTACACAGCACAAGAAAAACACTAATAATAATTACACTGATGCAAGGTTCATCAGCATTTCAGAACGTTGTTGATTCAAGGTGTTAAATCGGTTCTGAGCCTTCACTGGCTGATTTTGACATTATTATTATCAACAAGATGCAAAGTCACCCTATGTCTCCAATAAAAAATACGAAATGCCTGTCGCTTCCCAAGAGGGCCCTGCTTCCCCTGGAAGTGCAGGTGGGGACACTAAACTGAAAAAAAGGAAATCAAACCCAGCCTGAACTAATCCTCCAAGCAGTTCAGTCTGGCCACAGGACAGGAAGATCGCCCTCCAAAATCAGTTATAGGAATGTGTCCCAGGGTCCGATTCCAAGCCAGGTGTTTCCAGAGGAAAGGTAACAGCGGAGTTCTAGGTTGGACCCTGGCGAGGTGAGCCCTTCATCCCAGGGGCCTGGAACTGAAGTCGCAGGGCAGCACTGGGCCCCGAGCTGCATGAACCTGAAATAAAGGCAATCAGACTTGGCTTTGCACAGAAAACAGCATGAACCTAAAAAAGGGAAAACCTATTGCCTACTCAGTAATCTCAGGCTAGGAGGTGCAAATATCTGAGTACTAGATTTTACCAACTGTGTAGGCAGCCAGGAAACCGTTAGTAATGAATGCTTAAACTCCCAAAGATTGTTCTGGAGACAATGGTGCATTTGTGAGTATAGTGAAACTCTGACTCTCAAATTTTATTTATAAATAAGAGATATATACACATGTACATTAGCCTAATGTGATTACCAGGTTCCATTTTGTTTCAAATATTTAATATATAGCTCTTTATATCCAGGGTGAGGTAGCCAAGAAATAGAACAATATAACATTAGTCCCTTCATTCTCCTGGTATCTAGAAGAGAAACTCTGGAGTGACCTCAACTTTCACACTAAAAAATAAGTGCCAAAATGATAAATCCTCTTTATACATGAAGAAATGCAAATCTAAGTTAATCAGGTAACTTCATTCCCTAAAAGTCACTAAAGATGCTGTTATTTGCATGGTTCTATGTTTAAGAGCCTTGTTCAAATATCACCAGAAATGTAGTAGTGTCTTGAGAGTTTGCATGAAAATTACACAGCACAAGAAAAACACTAATAATAATTACACTGATGCAAGGTTCATCAGCATTTCAGAACGTTGTTGATTCAAGGTGTTAAATCGGTTCTGAGCCTTCACTGGCTGATTTTGACATTATTATTATCAACAAGATGCAAAGTCACCCTATGTCTCCAATAAAAAATACGAAATGCCTGTCGCTTCCCAAGAGGGCCCTGCTTCCCCTGGAAGTGCAGGTGGGGACACTAAACTGAAAAAAAGGAAATCAAACCCAGCCTGAACTAATCCTCCAAGCAGTTCAGTCTGGCCACAGGACAGGAAGATCGCCCTCCAAAATCAGTTATAGGAATGTGTCCCAGGGTCCGATTCCAAGCCAGGTGTTTCCAGAGGAAAGGTAACAGCGGAGTTCTAGGTTGGACCCTGGCGAGGTGAGCCCTTCATCCTGACGAGCTGGGCCAGAGTCGGCACGGGGGTACTGCCTAGAAGTCGGAGTCGCAGGGCAGCGCACTGCCGCAGGGCCGAGTGCTGCGGGAGGACATGCCATGCTCGGAGTCCGGAGCCTTCTCCCCATCGAGCACGTCCATCTGGTTACTGTAGGCCTTGGGTGGCGGCCGGGGCATCGGGAAGCCGACCTTGCGCTGGCCGCTGGTGGCGAGCTGGTCGGGCCGCGCCCGGTGCTGGCCGTCACTATAGTACTTGATGGCCGGCGTGAGCACAGGCTCCGGCCAGTCGACGTACAAGGTGCTGATGCTGCTGCGGCGCGCGCTGCTCGGGGGCGCCTTGCGGCAGCCTTCGCAACGCTCGGCGCACCAGGGCGCGAAGCTGAGCGCGAGGGAGAAGCCGCCCAGCAGCAGCAGGCAGCTGCCCAGGTAGCCCAGCACCAGGCTGTAGCCGACCTGCACCGTGACCGGGCTGGCCTGGGCGGGCAGGACGGTGCGATCCTCCAAGAAGTGATTGTACCAGGAGACCGGGATGAGGCTCAAGAGGCCCGAGGTGAAGAGCGCGACGCCCGAGAGGCCGGCCAGCGCGAAGTGGGGCTCGTCTCGCCAGCAGCGCACGCCCAGCGTCGCCAGCAGAAGCCCCACGGCCGTGACGGCCAGCGACGTGATCATGAGTCCCCGCGCCACCCGCACGGGCTCGGCGGCGTAGTAGCCCAAGGTGTCCTGCTGGCCGCACTGGCGCTCGAGGCTGCTCTGCTCGCGACACATGTCCCACAGGCCCTGGTACACCACCACGTCCACCGGCTGGTCAGCCCTTCACCAGCCTCCAGCCCGGCGTCAGCGTGCTGGTCAAGGTGAGCCCTGCTTCCCTGGAAGTGCAGGTGGGGACACTAAACTGAAAAAAAGGAAATCAAACCCAGCCTGAACTAATCCTCCAAGCAGTTCAGTCTGGCCACAGGACAGGAAGATCGCCCTCCAAAATCAGTTATAGGAATGTGTCCCAGGGTCCGATTCCAAGCCAGGTGTTTCCAGAGGAAAGGTAACAGCGGAGTTCTAGGTTGGACCCTGGCGAGGTGAGCCCTTCATCCTGACGAGCTGGGCCAGAGTCGGCACGGGGGTACTGCCTAGAAGTCGGAGTCGCAGGGCAGCGCACTGCCGCAGGGCCGAGTGCTGCGGGAGGACATGCCATGCTCGGAGTCCGGAGCCTTCTCCCCATCGAGCACGTCCATCTGGTTACTGTAGGCCTTGGGTGGCGGCCGGGGCATCGGGAAGCCGACCTTGCGCTGGCCGCTGGTGGCGAGCTGGTCGGGCCGCGCCCGGTGCTGGCCGTCACTATAGTACTTGATGGCCGGCGTGAGCACAGGCTCCGGCCAGTCGACGTACAAGGTGCTGATGCTGCTGCGGCGCGCGCTGCTCGGGGGCGCCTTGCGGCAGCCTTCGCAACGCTCGGCGCACCAGGGCGCGAAGCTGAGCGCGAGGGAGAAGCCGCCCAGCAGCAGCAGGCAGCTGCCCAGGTAGCCCAGCACCAGGCTGTAGCCGACCTGCACCGTGACCGGGCTGGCCTGGGCGGGCAGGACGGTGCGATCCTCCAAGAAGTGATTGTACCAGGAGACCGGGATGAGGCTCAAGAGGCCCGAGGTGAAGAGCGCGACGCCCGAGAGGCCGGCCAGCGCGAAGTGGGGCTCGTCTCGCCAGCAGCGCACGCCCAGCGTCGCCAGCAGAAGCCCCACGGCCGTGACGGCCAGCGACGTGATCATGAGTCCCCGCGCCACCCGCACGGGCTCGGCGGCGTAGTAGCCCAAGGTGTCCTGCTGGCCGCACTGGCGCTCGAGGCTGCTCTGCTCGCGACACATGTCCCACAGGCCCTGGTACACCACCACGTCCACCGGCTGGTCGAGGAAGCCCTTCACCAGCCTCCAGCCCGGCGTCAGCGTGCTGGTCAAGGTGAGCAACAGCCCACAGGGCGCCAGCACCATGCCCAGCGTCATCACCACTGGCGTCCGCATCCTGGAGCGTGCACCTGCCGCGACTCTTCGGTCCCCGCCACCGGCTGGCGATCTCGAGCCCTCGCGCCCCCTGGGGAGCGCTCCAGGCTCCGGCCCCCTGAAGTCCGCACGCTCCCGGAGTCCTGCACCCGGCTCTCCTGGGGCTGGAGCTCTGTCTCCAGCGCTGGACTGTTCGCTCCTCTCCGTGTGCGTCCCGCGTCCCAAGCCGCTCCGCCCTACTCCCGCCGGGCCTCCTAATCGAAACCAGTTCGCCGGAGAGTCTGACCGAAACCGCAGCCCAAGGTGTGGACGCGCAGAGGCGGCCGAAGCCAAACCTGAAGCCGTCCCTGTGGGAGGGGCGGGAGTGGCGAGCAGGAAACTGCGCCCCGAGCAAAGGTCGCCCCGCCCCTGCGCCCTGGCGGGGCTCCGGCTGGGGCGGGGAAGGAAAGGGGCGGTGCCGCTCGGAGGGCTGCCCATGCCCCTGCCCTGCCGGTTCCTGTTTCTCAGCAACTAAAGCTTTTCTCCGGTCCCCGCCAGTTGATCCTGCACCTGTAGCCTATCCTCATGCCGCCTGCGCCCGCGAGAGGGATCCGACCAACCCTCGAAGTTGTGCGCTGTTAACTTGTACCCACCCATGGCCAAGTGGGCGGAACCTCCCGAGGTGCGCTGGGCAGGCGGCACCGAGGGTCCACCCAGTTGAGCAGTGTGTCCCAGAGTATTGCACTCGTGGATTTTGTTTACTTTGCTTAATAAATGCGTCTTACTCGGGATTAACCGTGATGCAAAAGAATCCTAGTGAGTGTGTTTTGGTGATGAGGAATTACCGAGGATTTTACTTTCTTTTTCCAGTCTCTGGAAAGATTTTGAAACTGACCAAAAAAAAAAAAAAAAAAAAAGGAGGGTGGGTATCCTGCCTAGCACACCTTTCCTGCCTTTGCAGAGTTCTGAGACTTTCATTGTCTTTGAGCTGTTAACAACTCTGTAAATTGCAGAAAACCTGTAGTGCCTAATTATTTTGTCCATTGTAACGCAAATGAGTTTGTCAGTAGAGTGTTAATGATTATTACCCAATGGGTCCAGACCTGTTAGGCACTGATTTGTAAATTCACTTTAGCAGGCTGTTTGCCTCTACACAGGTGTGCTCTTTGCTCTGTCCTCCAAATCGGTTGTAACATCGCATCGGTTTCCTTAATAAGTTAAATAAAATCTTTGGTTTGCGTTCATTTTATATTTGGGTGAGAAACATGATTTTACATTTTCCTAAAAATTATCCTTTAACAATATTTCCCTCATTTTCTGTATTTCTTACAATGGAAATGTGCTAACCTTTACAGTTGGTTAAAATTACTTCTAAAAAACCAAAGTTAACTGACCCATTTGAATTTTTTTTTATTTGCAAGTCTCTCAGTTGTGTTTGATTCTTTGTGACCCATGGACAAGCCATGGAACTCTCCAGACAAGTATACTGGAGTGGGTAGCCTTTCCCTTCTTCAGGGGATCTTCCCAACTCAGGGACTGAACCCAGGCCTCCCACACTGGAGGCATATTCTTTGCATTGCACGTGGCTTCTTTACTGCCTGAGCCACCAGGGAAGCCCAGCTAAGCATTAGTTTGAAGTAATTTTGAGCATTCTAGGAGTGGCCAATACCAAGGATGGATCCTCTGTTTTTTGAAAATTTCTAAATTCAAAATTGTGGTAAGATGCACATCCACATGGAATTTACCATCTTAACCATTTTAAGTCGACCACCCTCGAAGTTGTGCGCTGTTAACTTGCCACCCATGGCCAAGTGGGCGGAACCTCCCGAGGTGCGCTGGGCAGGCGGCACCGAGGGTCCACCCAGTTGAGCAGTGTGTCCCAGAGTATTGCACTCGTGGATTTTGTTTACTTTGCTTAATAAATGCGTCTTACTCGGGATTAACCGTGATGCAAAAGAATCCTAGTGAGTGTGTTTTGGTGATGAGGAATTACCGAGGATTTTACTTTCTTTTTCCAGTCTCTGGAAAGATTTTGAAACTGACCAAAAAAAAAAAAAAAAAAAAAGGAGGGTGGGTATCCTGCCTAGCACACCTTTCCTGCCTTTGCAGAGTTCTGAGACTTTCATTGTCTTTGAGCTGTTAACAACTCTGTAAATTGCAGAAAACCTGTAGTGCCTAATTATTTTGTCCATTGTAACGCAAATGAGTTTGTCAGTAGAGTGTTAATGATTATTACCCAATGGGTCCAGACCTGTTAGGCACTGATTTGTAAATTCACTTTAGCAGGCTGTTTGCCTCTACACAGGTGTGCTCTTTGCTCTGTCCTCCAAATCGGTTGTAACATCGCATCGGTTTCCTTAATAAGTTAAATAAAATCTTTGGTTTGCGTTCATTTTATATTTGGGTGAGAAACATGATTTTACATTTTCCTAAAAATTATCCTTTAACAATATTTCCCTCATTTTCTGTATTTCTTACAATGGAAATGTGCTAACCTTTACAGTTGGTTAAAATTACTTCTAAAAAACCAAAGTTAACTGACCCATTTGAATTTTTTTTTTTATTTGCAAGTCTCTCAGTTGTGTTTGATTCTTTGTGACCCATGGACAAGCCATGGAACTCTCCAGACAAGTATACTGGAGTGGGTAGCCTTTCCCTTCTTCAGGGGATCTTCCCAACTCAGGGACTGAACCCAGGCCTCCCACACTGGAGGCATATTCTTTGCATTGCACGTGGCTTCTTTACTGCCTGAGCCACCAGGGAAGCCCAGCTAAGCATTAGTTTGAAGTAATTTTGAGCATTCTAGGAGTGGCCAATACCAAGGATGGATCCTCTGTTTTTTGAAAATTTCTAAATTCAAAAAATTGTGGTAAGATGCACATCCACATGGAATTTACCATCTTAACCATTTTAAGTATGTAATTCACTTGACTTAAGTATATTCATATTGTGCTACCATCCCCATCAGCCATCTCCCAAATTTCTTCATTTCCCCAAACTGAAAATTAATTTGTCAGTAAGTCCCCAACCCAACCAAGACTTTGCCGATATCCCTCCTACCCCAGCCTGTGGCAATCACCATTTTACTTTGTCTTTATGAATTTGAGTCCTCCAGTTATTTCATGCATGTGGAACTATGCAGTGTTTATGACTGGCTTATTTCTCTTAGCATAATGTCTTCAGGGTTCACCCACATGCATGTGTCAGAACTCCCTTCCTTCTTAAGGCTGAATAACTGTCCATTGCACGTACAGATCACATTGTGTCCATCCATTCAGCCTTGGATGCACACTTAAGTTGCTTCCACTATTTGGCTCTTGTAAACACTCCTGCTAAGGGTACAGTAATATCTCTGTCTTCAGTTCTCCAGAAGTGGAATTGCTGGACCGTATGTGGGAACCCTATATTCAATTTTGAGAAGAAACACTCTACTGTTTTCCTTAGCACCTCCATCATTTTACATTCCCACCAGCAGGACACCTGGCTTACAGTTTCTCCAACCACCTCATCAACTCCTCACACCACAACACAGGAGAACTGGATGTCCTCTCCTGTGTTTCTGGAGTGTCGTGCTCCCGTGTGCCTCTAGACCTGGGTATATGCCCTCTTCTTTTCCCAGAGTCCCACCTGCCACTTCCCAAACCCAGTGCTTCTTTCAGATCTTCGCTCAAATATCATTTTCTCTGGGACAGCATCTCAATCTCATAGATTAACTTTTCCTATTGGACTTCCATACACATGCTCTTTTGTTGTAACACCTGCCAAAACCCCTTGTCACTCAAATCATCTGGCTGTTTAGAGCAAGGATAAATACTTAAAGGGCAAGGGTAGTGCTTTTGATTCTACCCTAAATCTATCTTGATGGCCTGGCCTGTGGCAGTCACTTAACCCATATTTTCTCTCTCCCTGTTGTGTCCTTTCTCACAGTATCCACAGAATGCACCTACAGATAACTGCCTGGTCAACATAAACTGTTAATGCATTTTAACAAATATGTTTATTGTTTGAATTTTTTTCCAGCATAGAAAACAATAAGATATAGGGTAGTACCAATATTTATGACCAAAAAAAAAAAAAGTGTAGCCCAGTGGGGGTAAGTTTCTATAGTAGTAAAAGATGATTGCATTAAGCGTGGCATCTGATTCTAGACCTGGGCTCTTTGTTCCGTGGGCCTCTGAGTTCACTGAAAGGCTGAGTGAGAAGCAAAGCAAAGCATGAATCACAGTGTGGCAGGGGTGAATTACTGCTGAGATAAGTACCTATCCTTGTAAGCTGATCCTCAGGCCCTAGAATAGCTTTCTTTTCTGCAGAGGGCCCTATAGTAAGGCAGGGAACTGTTTACAATGTCCTGTGGACAGAGCAGCCTGGCAGGCTACAGTCCCTGGGGTCAAAAAAGAGTTGGACACACTTAGCAATGAAACAACAACAACAGAGATTTCCAGATAAATAGGGGGCTCCCAGAGACTAATTCTAAAGGGACCAATGTTGGGTTCCTTGTAAGCCTATACAGGCTAGGCCTCAGTGCAAGTTTGGGGAGTAACGATTGGTGTGCCATTATGAGGTATCTTCAGAGTTCCTTTATCAGGTCTTTATATTTTACCCTGTCCTAAAAAGAAGCTATAGCATACATCATTAAAAAAATCATAGTAAAATACACAGAACATGAGATGTACCATCTTAACAATGTAAATATTCAGTTCAGTAGTGTTAAGGGCATTCACATTGCTGAACCTCCAGAAATCTTTTCATCTTACAAGACCGAAACTCTCTACCTATCAAACAACTCTCCTGTCCTCCCAGTCCTTGGCAACCACTGTTCTGCTTTCTCTCTGTGACTTTGACTATTGTAGGCAAGTTGGAGAAATGGAATGACACAGTATCATCCTTAAGTAACTGACATTTCTTTTAGCACATCCTCCTTAAGCTTCATCTGTGCTGTAGCATGTATCAGAGTTTTCTTCCTTTTAAAGGTTTACTCACATTCTATTGTATGTATAGCATAGAGCAACTAATAAAAAGATGGCCTGGCCTGTGGAAGTCACTTAACCCATATTTTCTCTCTCCCTGTTGTGTCCTTTCTCACAGTATCCACAGAATGCACCTACAGATAACTGCCTGGTCAACATAAACTGTTAATGCATTTTAACAAATATGTTTATTGTTTGAATTTTTTTCCAGCATAGAAAACAATAAGATATAGGGTAGTACCAATATTTATGACCAAAAAAAAAAAAAGTGTAGCCCAGTGGGGGTAAGTTTCTATAGTAGTAAAAAGATGATTGCATTAAGCGTGGCATCTGATTCTAGACCTGGGCTCTTTGTTCCGTGGGCCTCTGAGTTCACTGAAAGGCTGAGTGAGAAGCAAAGCAAAGCATGAATCACAGTGTGGCAGGGGTGAATTACTGCTGAGATAAGTACCTATCCTTGTAAGCTGATCCTCAGGCCCTAGAATAGCTTTCTTTTCTGCAGAGGGCCCTATAGTAAGGCAGGGAACTGTTTACAATGTCCTGTGGACAGAGCAGCCTGGCAGGCTACAGTCCCTGGGGTCAAAAAAGAGTTGGACACACTTAGCAATGAAACAACAACAACAGAGATTTCCAGATAAATAGGGGGCTCCCAGAGACTAATTCTAAAGGGACCAATGTTGGGTTCCTTGTAAGCCTATACAGGCTAGGCCTCAGTGCAAGTTTGGGGAGTAACGATTGGTGTGCCATTATGAGGTATCTTCAGAGTTCCTTTATCAGGTCTTTATATTTTACCCTGTCCTAAAAAGAAGCTATAGCATACATCATTAAAAAAATCATAGTAAAATACACAGAACATGAGATGTACCATCTTAACAATGTAAATATTCAGTTCAGTAGTGTTAAGGGCATTCACATTGCTGAACCTCCAGAAATCTTTTCATCTTACAAGACCGAAACTCTCTACCTATCAAACAACTCTCCTGTCCTCCCAGTCCTTGGCAACCACTGTTCTGCTTTCTCTCTCTGTGACTTTGACTATTGTAGGCAAGTTGGAGAAATGGAATGACACAGTATCATCCTTAAGTAACTGACATTTCTTTTAGCACATCCTCCTTAAGCTTCATCTGTGCTGTAGCATGTATCAGAGTTTTCTTCCTTTTAAAGGTTTACTCACATTCTATTGTATGTATAGACCACATTTTGTTTACTCATTTATTCATTGATGGACATGGGTGGTTTCCACCTTTTGTCTATTGTGAATAATGATGCTGACAGTAAGTCATTTATTCATTTATCTATCTATTTATTTAATTCAGCATGTGGGGTCATATTCCTGTAGTAGAAGCATAGAGTCTGAACTACTGCACCGCCAGGGAAGTCCCTAAACTATTTTCATAACATCAACGAAACCAACAAATTATTGCAAAATTTCTACCACTGATGTGACATCTAACTGATGGTTAACCTTTAAGACTGAAGTATGGTTGATTTATAATGCTGTGTTAATTTCAGGTGTACAGCAAAGTGATTCAGAACCACCAGATTGCCAGGGAAATCCCCAGTAAATCAATTTAAATTTATTCTGTATTATTCCTGTGTGGATATTGATCACCTAAAGCAAGCATCTACTTGTCATTCCTCTTGTACATATCAGAAGATATCACAGGATATTATGCCATTTAAAAAGGACAAAAAAATTTGGCTTAAGTTTTATCTTCCAGAGGCTTCTAACTCTTTTTGGTCTAGCCTCAAGGCTGCCTCCTTTACAAAGGTCGGATGCACGGTGGGGCAGGGCTGGTCCCAGGAATCAGTAGCTGTGCTTACACCACCGGCTTCTCTTCAGCACCGTTTTTCCGAGATTCAGCACACCACGGACTAGGTTTCCTTAGGTCAATATTTTATATTTTACCCTGTCCTAAAAAGAAGCTATAGCATACATCATTAAAAAAATCATAGTAAAATACACAGAACATGAGATGTACCATCTTAACAATGTAAATATTCAGTTCAGTAGTGTTAAGGGCATTCACATTGCTGAACCTCCAGAAATCTTTTCATCTTACAAGACCGAAACTCTCTACCTATCAAACAACTCTCCTGTCCTCCCAGTCCTTGGCAACCACTGTTCTGCTTTCTCTCTCTGTGACTTTGACTATTGTAGGCAAGTTGGAGAAATGGAATGACACAGTATCATCCTTAAGTAACTGACATTTCTTTTAGCACATCCTCCTTAAGCTTCATCTGTGCTGTAGCATGTATCAGAGTTTTCTTCCTTTTAAAGGTTTACTCACATTCTATTGTATGTATAGACCACATTTTGTTTACTCATTTATTCATTGATGGACATGGGTGGTTTCCACCTTTTGTCTATTGTGAATAATGATGCTGACAGTAAGTCATTTATTCATTTATCTATCTATTTATTTAATTCAGCATGTGGGGTCATATTCCTGTAGTAGAAGCATAGAGTCTGAACTACTGCACCGCCAGGGAAGTCCCTAAACTATTTTCATAACATCAACGAAACCAACAAATTATTGCAAAATTTCTACCACTGATGTGACATCTAACTGATGGTTAACCTTTAAGACTGAAGTATGGTTGATTTATAATGCTGTGTTAATTTCAGGTGTACAGCAAAGTGATTCAGAACCACCAGATTGCCAGGGAAATCCCCAGTAAATCAATTTAAATTTATTCTGTATTATTCCTGTGTGGATATTGATCACCTAAAGCAAGCATCTACTTGTCATTCCTCTTGTACATATCAGAAGATATCACAGGATATTATGCCATTTAAAAAGGACAAAAAAATTTGGCTTAAGTTTTATCTTCCAGAGGCTTCTAACTCTTTTTGGTCTAGCCTCAAGGCTGCCTCCTTTACAAAGGTCGGATGCACGGTGGGGGCAGGGCTGGTCCCAGGAATCAGTAGCTGTGCTTACACCACCGGCTTCTCTTCAGCACCGTCCATTTCCATCTACTGCAGGGCAAAGAGATTCAGCACACCACGGACTAGGTTTCCTTAGGTCAATATTTTATATTATGAAAACATTACCTCTCTCACACACACAGTACCTGTGAAACATTTGAAATTTAGTAGGCATATTACAATGAGGATAATAAAATGCATCTTTTTTTTATTCTTGGAATTTTCTTCCCCCTTAATGGTTAAAGAAGATGTACAATGTATGTTTAATAGACCACAGACAGGCTGTTTTGGTTATCCTAAAGTTCAAGTTAAATCATGTATAGGTCAGAATGACTTCCTCATACCCCAATATGTGAAATTTTCTTCCATTACTTTTCCCTTTGAATTGCAAATCTTTTCATAGAAAGCACTGATAATCAATACATTTTTCCACCATTGCCAGAGTGGCTCAGAGTTGCCGGCTCTGGGTCCATTCACGTCCCTCGGTGCTAGGCCTATTTTTTGTTTATATATTGGCCCAGTTATCTACACAGGGGAGAAACTAACCTGACATTAACAGGCAAGTACAGTGGTATGCTGATGGAGAAACATTTTAGAGGCTATACATTTGATCACTTGTACCCGATTTACACAGAAGAATGATGCATGTTGCTTTTAACAGTAAACTTAAAGCCAGCAGAGATATGCATCATGACTCGTTATACCCTGGGACAACTTCTAGGGCAGTTGTCCCATTCTTAACATTGGAGTCAAAAATACGGTTTGAAGCAAAACAATCACTTTCCACCAGAAGTCTTTAAATTTACCCGTTATCATTCTTTAAATTTCTTATCGGCAATATGATCTGAAAGTTATCAAATGTTTTCTGTATAGTTACATTAATGTTTCTTCTGAGATGCCTAAGGGCCCTCTGAAATACTCAAATTGAGAGAAAAAAGCTTACAATCTTACAAAACCAGCTCAGTATTCCAGAAACAAGCAGCTCAAGGACAGAATTATCATCATTTTTCCTCAACAAAAAAATCTCCATTCTTTATATTGTCTCTCGCCGACAATACATAGCCTACCTGCTTTACACACTAAAATGTTTTCCTTCTCATTTTTAGTAGCTTTAATTACATAAACAGGTTTTGTTTTTTTTTTTTTTTAACACTTAGAAGCCTTAACAGGGGCTTCCCTGGTGGTCCAGTGGGTAAGGACACCACCTTGCAGTGCAAGGGGCGCTGGTTCAATCCCTGGCCTGGGAAGATCCCACGTGCCACGGAGCGGCTGGACTGATGTGTCCAATGACTGAGTTGGAGCTCTGGAGAGCATGCGCCCAGAGCCGGTGCTCTGCGACGACGGAGGCCACCACGATGGGAGGCCCACGGGAGCCAAAGAACAAAGACGGATGAAAATAGAGAAATGAAAGACCAATAGAGGTGGCCGGCCCACGCCCCTCCCTCCCCACCTCACCCCCTAAAAGATAAATAAATAAAACAATTTAAAAAAAAAAAAAAAGCCTTAATAAAACCAAGAAACAAGTAACTATAAACTGTTATACCAGCATTTACTGACTGGCAAACTTAAGAACATTACATAACCTCTAAAAACTTGCATTTTTCTCATAATTTCTCTTTAATATGGAACAAGATGCTTAATAAATCCAAGATGCTTAACAAACCCAAATATCTTTTGAAATTCTCCTATTAACACAAGCCCAAAACCTCAGGCAAAGTGAGATGTGTTTGTATTTCAAGGACATGACAAGAGTTACTTTAAAGCTTTCTCCTGGGCATATTTTTGTTTCCTTAGGGCCATAATCCTGAAAACAGTATTTTATCAAGCTAGCTTTCTCTAACTGCATACACAAAAAGGACTAGCACTGGAATATCAAAAGTTTCATCTTAAACAATTTTCTCTGGAGTTTCAAGAACACTGTTACCATACATTAGTTACAAAATCTTTCTTTTTTCTTTAATGATAATTTCATAGCAGAAGTTTTTCTAATAAATTGAACTTGTACATCTCATTTTACAAAAGACAAGAAAGATACCAACCAGACAAATGGAATACACATTCACACACCAGAAGGCAGAACCATCACAAATCTGCCAAGAGAATAACCAATACTGAGGCCCAAACACCTGATCCAACAAACATGGCCCTCCCCATCAGACACACCTCAGAACCAACTGGCGAAAATTACCAATAACATTCTGTGCTCACAAACCACCTTTAACAGTATACATCCATCAGAACCAATTAGCAAAATACCCAAATGACACTCTGGGCTCAAAACCAGTTCTCAACGGTAGACACACATAAGAACCAACAGGTAAAATGCTCAAAAAGCATTCTGGGCTCGAAAGAGAAGTTTGCCCGAGTGCACAGGTGGACTTACTTGGTCATGGCATTCATCAGCTTGTCCAGGGCTGTTTCCTCTGAGTAGCTCAGCATGCGCCCAGACCGGTGCTCTGACGACGGAGGCCACCACGATGGGAGGCCCACGGGAGCAAAAGAACAAAGACGGATGAAAAAAGCAAAATAAAAGACCAATAGAGGTGGCCGGCCCACGCCCCCCCCTCCCCACCTCACCCCCTAAAAGATAAATAAATAAAACAATTTAAAAAAAAAAAAAAAAGCCTTAATAAAACCAAGAAACAAGTAACTATAAACTGTTATACCAGCATTTACTGACTGGCAAACTTAAGAACATTACATAACCTCTAAAAACTTGCATTTTTCTCATAATTTCTCTTTAATATGGAACAAGATGCTTAATAAATCCAAGATGCTTAACAAACCCAAATATCTTTTGAAATTCTCCTATTAACACAAGCCCAAAACCTCAGGCAAAGTGAGATGTGTTTGTATTTCAAGGACATGACAAGAGTTACTTTAAAGCTTTCTCCTGGGCATATTTTTGTTTCCTTAGGGCCATAATCCTGAAAACAGTATTTTATCAAGCTAGCTTTCTCTAACTGCATACACAAAAAGGACTAGCACTGGAATATCAAAAGTTTCATCTTAAACAATTTTCTCTGGAGTTTCAAGAACACTGTTACCATACATTAGTTACAAAATCTTTCTTTTTTCTTTAATGATAATTTCATAGCAGAAGTTTTTCTAATAAATTGAACTTGTACATCTCATTTTACAAAAGACAAGAAAGATACCAACCAGACAAATGGAATACACATTCACACACCAGAAGGCAGAACCATCACAAATCTGCCAAGAGAATAACCAATACTGAGGCCCAAACACCTGATCCAACAAACATGGCCCTCCCCATCAGACACACCTCAGAACCAACTGGCGAAAATTACCAATAACATTCTGTGCTCACAAACCACCTTTAACAGTATACATCCATCAGAACCAATTAGCAAAATACCCAAATGACACTCTGGGCTCAAAACCAGTTCTCAACGGTAGACACACATAAGAACCAACAGGTAAAATGCTCAAAAAGCATTCTGGGCTCGAAAGAGAAGTTTGCCCGAGTGCACACGGGTGGACTTACTTGGTCATGGCATTCATCAGCTTGTCCAGGGCTGTTTCCATTCCACAAAGGAAATGCGTGTGCTGACAGTCGACGACAAGAAGAGGAGAAACAGGGAGGATCCAACCAGTGGGCCTTGAGAAAAGAGTCTCTTGCAGCCATCTGGGCCGTCTTCTGCTAGAGAAAAACGCTCCGAAGCCGAACATCGCGAGAGCACAGCCTCACGTTGGGCGCCAAAGTCTATTAGTGAAAGTGAGTTCAGCTGCTCACTCCTTAAAAGCCAATCAAGAACCAAGGTTGGTGGAAAGGAAAGTTTGCTTTATGTTGCAGGCCAGCAACTTGGGTGGAATGCCACATTCCTGTCCAAGAGTGGATTCCTCCCTCCTCCCGCCCCAAATCCCATCACCCTCAGTAAGAGGAAAAGAGGTGGGGTTTTTTTGGCCACTTCTATTGGTCTTTCATTTATTTCCATCCTTGTTCTTTGACCTGTGGGCCTCCCATCACAGTGGCCTCTTTTGCTGCAGAGCACCGACTCTGGACGCATTTGCTCCAGATCTCCTGCTCAGTAGTTGGACACATCCGTCCAGCCGGTCCACCGGCATGTGGGATCTTCCCAGGTCAGGGATTGAACTGGCGCCACCCCCGCACTGCAAAGCAGTGTCCTTACCCACTGGGCCACCAAGGAAGCCTGAAAAGAGGTTTTATAGGCAGTGAGTGAGGGCTACATGCAGAAACACCACAGTCATCTTGAAATCGGTCGTGTGGTCATCTGACCAGTTTTGTGTTGATTGTTTTAAGTACAGCCAATCTTCAGTTTCCAGATCAGTTTATTCCCATTTCTTTCAGGCCAGTTCTAGGAATTATGGCAGCTTATGTCCTGGCTGCTTTCTGGTCATCATGCGGTTAACCCCATCAACTGGTTAGGGGTTTCAGTATCTACAAAACAGCTCAAAAGACATGACTTTGATTATGCACCATAGCCCTTGAGGAGGAATTTAAGGTCCTTGACTTTGCTTAATGACTAAACTATTATTATTTGGTTTAATTTGACTGTTTGACTCTATTTCTGCATTTTTCTCATTTCTCTGATTCAATGTATTATTTCGCTCAAATTTTTCCACAAGAAAAAGGCAGGCTGAAGACACGAGGAGAAGAATCATAAGAGTCCTGCTCTATATCATTAGGACAGATCCTTTTGTTTTCGTGGCAGAAAAGAGGTTAATATTTCATATCTCTCTTGCAAATCAATAAGAACACAGTATCACAATGAAAAATGGGTAAAAATGCACAAATCACAGAAAAGAATAAACATCTAATAAGCACATTCAAAAGTGATCAACTAAATAACCCTTTTATTCACATAAATGCAAAATAAAACATGTATGAACCATTTTTTCTCCTTTTAAATTGGACACATTCCCACATTCCAAAACTTAAAAACAACAAAAAAGGACCTTCATGCTGCAGCTAAGACTCTGAGCAGCCAAATAACTAAATATGACAAGTTCAAGGGGAAAACATCGTATCAGTTTTGGCTAGAGTTGGGAAAAGTCACTAGAAGAAATAGACTAAGTATTATATTTCACAAGTGACGTCATCGTTAGTTTTGAAAGCCTTAACTGTGTGCCTTCTCTTTGATTTTTCAATTAACCTTTCAGATATTTTCTCTAGGGAAACAAACAGTGTATGTGGGAATGTTTAGCTATCAGGATAATAGGCAGATTACAAAAAAAATAGTGCAGCAAGAAACCAATTAGGTTAAAAAGAAAGTTTGTACATAGAAACCTACTAGAAGCAGATAGAGCAAAATGCTAGCTGTGTTTGGACAGAGAGACTTCACAACCCATCTCTGTTTTCTCTGCACTTTTATACATTTCAGCATTTCCTTATTCTAGGTTTTTAAAAACATTTATTTTTTTATTGGAAAATTATTGCTTTACAATATTGTGATGGTTTTTGCCATACATCTATATGAATCAGTCACAGGTATACCTGTGTCCCCTCCATTCTGAACCCCTTACCACTAGGTTTTATTTTTTAATTTGAAAAGGACTCATTTAAAAATTTCCTGGCCAAGTAAGTTTCCCAATTTCTCTAACTTTGAAGCAAAGTCCTATATTCTTGCAACACAAAATTTTCTCCTGTAATTGTGGATGTACAGTCTTGTAGGGCTTATCATTAGGCCATATGTGGAAAAGGAAGAGCTGAGTTCTATTTGGATGTCACCCACAGAAATGTACACACAATGAACAATATGCACACACAGCAAAAGAAACATGGTATTTTTGTGTATTTTCAAGTATTTTTCATGTTTACACGTGATATACAAACACACTTTACTTAGCAACAAACAGGAAGGGCAAAATTCAATATATATAGGGAGGGAGATGAGAGGGAACTTCAAGAGGGATGGGACATATTATGCATATGACTGATTCATGTTCATATTTGGCAGAAAATAACAAAACTCATAAAGCAATTATGCTTTAACTGAAAAAAGGAAAAAACATATAAATCAGTCCTGAGTCTCACAATCCACATTTGGCATTGACTTTGAACTTCAAGATTGTATTAATATTTGGCAAATATGCTGTGTAGTGGTACACAGAATAACCATGCATCCAATTTTTTCATTTTTACATTATTTTTTCTTTCAGAAGATCATTTTTATTACTTATTCATAATAGTGGTGACTGCTGTATCCACTGCAACAAACATATTTTCTGTTTTCCTTCCTGAAACTCTGAATAGACTTTCCTGTGGTTGCTAAGCAGATAGGACAATCCTATGAATGACCTAATGTTATGTTTACAGTGTCATGCTATGTGAATTCTAAATACATGTGAGGAATGCATTGAATTTAATAACACAGGCAAAGACCATATACTGCTAATACATACACTTAAATCAGGAAGTTTAAATTAGATTAAAGGGGAAATTTTAGCTTAAAATAATCAGACAGAAATATAATGGTTGTACAGGCAACTTGTGCTACATCCCATAAAATTCAATTGTATCTGGATGAAGTGAAAGCAAATAAATTTAACAAGCAGTTGTTTTGACTGAAAGGTCCTCTGGACTTGGGAATGAAAAGGGGGCATAAAAAGATGTCTCCCTCCTGATTGGAGGACAAGATAATCCCTTTGCCTGGACATTTGCAGAACATACGTGTTTTCAGACACTTCTTGATGAATAGAAAACTGTAGAATTGTTTCTGAACAAAAAGGCCAAGGTAAGTTTCCCAATTTCTCTAACTTTGAAGCAAAGTCCTATATTCTTGCAACACAAAATTTTCTCCTGTAATTGTGGATGTACAGTCTTGTAGGGCTTATCATTAGGCCATATGTGGAAAAGGAAGAGCTGAGTTCTATTTGGATGTCACCCACAGAAATGTACACACAATGAACAATATGCACACACAGCAAAAGAAACATGGTATTTTTGTGTATTTTCAAGTATTTTTCATGTTTACACGTGATATACAAACACACTTTACTTAGCAACAAACAGGAAGGGCAAAATTCAATATATATAGGGAGGGAGATGAGAGGGAACTTCAAGAGGGATGGGACATATTATGCATATGACTGATTCATGTTCATATTTGGCAGAAAATAACAAAACTCATAAAGCAATTATGCTTTAACTAAAAAAAGGAAAAAACATATAAATCAGTCCTGAGTCTCACAATCCACATTTGGCATTGACTTTGAACTTCAAGATTGTATTAATATTTGGCAAATATGCTGTGTAGTGGTACACAGAATAACCATGCATCCAATTTTTTCATTTTTACATTATTTTTTCTTTCAGAAGATCATTTTTATTACTTATTCATAATAGTGGTGACTGCTGTATCCACTGCAACAAACATATTTTCTGTTTTCCTTCCTGAAACTCTGAATAGACTTTCCTGTGGTTGCTAAGCAGATAGGACAATCCTATGAATGACCTAATGTTATGTTTACAGTGTCATGCTATGTGAATTCTAAATACATGTGAGGAATGCATTGAATTTAATAACACAGGCAAAGACCATATACTGCTAATACATACACTTAAATCAGGAAGTTTAAATTAGATTAAAGGGGAAATTTTAGCTTAAAATAATCAGACAGAAATATAATGGTTGTACAGGCAACTTGTGCTACATCCCATAAAATTCAATTGTATCTGGATGAAGTGAAAGCAAATAAATTTAACAAGCAGTTGTTTTGACTGAAAGGTCCTCTGGACTTGGGAATGAAAAGGGGGCATAAAAAGATGTCTCCCTCCTGATTGGAGGACAAGATAATCCCTTTGCCTGGACATTTGCAGAACATACGTGTTTTCAGACACTTCTTGATGAATAGAAAACTGTAGAATTGTTTTGGAAAATTCTTTGTCCTGTCTTTTTCCTGTGTGCAGCTATGTTTCACATCAGCAGACAGAAATGGAGAGAATTTCACTGAAATAACTAAAATATGAGAGATGAAGGAGTTAATATACATCACTAACATCTAGATGCCTATCAAAACATGCAGAAATGCATTTTGCTCACTTTATGGTTGCTGTGAGATTTGCTTAGTAGCTAGAAAGCAAATGTGAAAAAATAGAGACCTTCCTAAGCATCAGTGCCTGAGAAAGACCATTTTCTCCTTGGTTCAGAATTCCTTTCCACCTTCATCTTGTAGAAGCACTTCAAAACAGAACCTGTCAAACTTGTAAAACTTGTCAGTGTGAAGCTTGATGCCATCCGTCAGGCATTTTATCAGTTTTTCGGTTCACCTGAATCAATAACAGCTGTAATGTTTACAACTGGATTGGCATACTTCACTTCCTGACCCAGTTACCCATCAGAAAGACCTAGACTAAGCCTAGCAATGGAGAAACGGGTCCACCCACCCTGGTATGTGCAAATAAGCTAATCTTGGGGCTGGAAGGAGAGAGCATGGACTCTAAACGCCTTATTTCCTTGATATGAGAGGTACAGAGAGGAGAGGCGACTTGAGAGTGACGGAGTGAAGGTCACTGGCACCAACTTTGACACAGAACTGGTTCTGCCATGCATTGCTTACCACTGGGCCAAGTTAGCTCTCAGAAACTGACCTTTTCTCTTCAAGTTAAAATGAGTTTCTGCTCAACAGGACTGGTATAAGGATGAATGAGATAGCCTTTATGAAATAAGTCATATAAAGTAGGCACTTAAAATAGCATTTTATTCATGTTAACAACACTGAATTCATCTATATTTGAATGATATCAGCTTAAACTTCATTATCCTCTTTATCTAGTGTTTCTAAAATTTATAATAAAAATGGGAACCTAGAAGTCTCAAGAGCATAGCAGAGAGCAGTGTGTTCATATGCGTGATGTGGTAGTGACTTGAAATAAAAGGCGATATTTAGGTCTGTCTGGTTGTCTGTGGCTATAGGAGGATGTATCATAGAGAGGTACCCTATGTGGTGGCATTAGAAGACGTGTGTCCAGTTTGTAAACCAGTGAGACCATGGACCACTGACAGCAACTTGAACCCGAGAGTCTTGTACTCCTTTGTCTTTAGACCTGGTACATTCATTCCATGGGGCTTCCCTGGTGGCTCAGTAGTAAGCAATCTGCCTGCCAATGCAGGAGACTCCGGCTCAGTCTCTGGGTCAGGAAGATCCCCTGGAGGAGGAAATGGCAGCCCACTCCAATATTCTTGCCTGGGAAATTCCATGGACAGAGGAGTCTGGTGGGCTACAGTCAATGGGGTTGCAAAAAGTTGGACATCACTTAGTGACTCAACAATAACAATTCATTCTGTAAGTCAAATTGAAGTGTTGAAAACCTAGATACTTTTTAAATTGAGTTTGTTTTGTACACAGAGTTTTATAAAAATCTTAGAAGTTGATTCTGGCCAGTTTTCATTTTGGCTGTGCCACACGGCTTGTGGGATCTTAGTCCCTCAACCAGGGATAGAATCCTGAACCATGGCAGTGAAAGCGCCAAGTCCTAACCATTGGACAGAATTAGGAATTGGGATCTCTAATTCTGGCCAATGCAGAAGTCTGAAGCTAATTAAAAATATTTTTTCTCGGTCGTTGAAAATATAATGGAGCATTTCTGAAAGTAGAAAGTGCATGTATAATTGGACAATGTGAATGCAAAATTTCAAATTGTAACAATACAATTCTCATATAAATTCCTAATTGGAGCAATACTTTGTTAAGGGGATGCAAAATACAACCGGTATAATGAAGAAAGCAGAATCAAAGTGAACACACTGGGGTTGGAATCTCTTTTTAAGAAACACAGAAGGATGGTCAGTCAATAAATTCTCTGTTCTATTATCAGACCCAGCCACATGGTTCTTGTGGTTTTGATTTGAATATGTTTTCAATTTCGTGGACAATTGATTTCATTAGAGTCAAAACCAATGGGAACCTAGTGAGCTAGAGAGCAGTGTGTTCATATGCGTGATGTGGTAGTGACTTGAAATAAAAGGCGATATTTAGGTCTGTCTGGTTGTCTGTGGCTATAGGAGGATGTATCATAGAGAGGTACCCTATGTGGTGGCATTAGAAGACGTGTGTCCAGTTTGTAAACCAGTGAGACCATGGACCACTGACAGCAACTTGAACCCGAGAGTCTTGTACTCCTTTGTCTTTAGACCTGGTACATTCATTCCATGGGGCTTCCCTGGTGGCTCAGTAGTAAGCAATCTGCCTGCCAATGCAGGAGACTCCGGCTCAGTCTCTGGGTCAGGAAGATCCCCTGGAGGAGGAAATGGCAGCCCACTCCAATATTCTTGCCTGGGAAATTCCATGGACAGAGGAGTCTGGTGGGCTACAGTCAATGGGGTTGCAAAAAGTTGGACATCACTTAGTGACTCAACAATAACAATTCATTCTGTAAGTCAAATTGAAGTGTTGAAAACCTAGATACTTTTTAAATTGAGTTTGTTTTGTACACAGAGTTTTATAAAAATCTTAGAAGTTGATTCTGGCCAGTTTTCATTTTGGCTGTGCCACACGGCTTGTGGGATCTTAGTCCCTCAACCAGGGATAGAATCCTGAACCATGGCAGTGAAAGCGCCAAGTCCTAACCATTGGACAGAATTAGGAATTGGGATCTCTAATTCTGGCCAATGCAGAAGTCTGAAGCTAATTAAAAATATTTTTTCTCGGTCGTTGAAAATATAATGGAGCATTTCTGAAAGTAGAAAGTGCATGTATAATTGGACAATGTGAATGCAAAATTTCAAATTGTAACAATACAATTCTCATATAAATTCCTAATTGGAGCAATACTTTGTTAAGGGGATGCAAAATACAACCGGTATAATGAAGAAAGCAGAATCAAAGTGAACACACTGGGGTTGGAATCTCTTTTTAAGAAACACAGAAGGATGGTCAGTCAATAAATTCTCTGTTCTATTATCAGACCCAGCCACATGGTTCTTGTGGTTTTGATTTGAATATGTTTTCAATTTCGTGGACAATTGATTTCATTAGAGTACAATTCAAGAAGAATTCTGGTCATGATGTTACTGGGCTGCTAGCCAAGCTATTTGGTTGCTCTGCTCTAAATAACAGATTTAATTAATTCAAAGATGCATGCTCCCTCTTTTGCCTGGGGAACACCTGCTGGTCCTATGGGAGGAGGCTGGCTTTAGAGGATTAATCAGCCAGAAGACTCCCTGGAGGAGTAATGACCTAATTCAGAAGTGCTGAATTCTTAGTCACATCACTTATGAAAGGTTACTTATTGTAGAGGCAATAAACTACTTCGCGGAGGCGAGAGTGCTTGTCCATAAAAAGCTGGGCAAGGAGGAAGTGTCTTGAGAGAAACCCATAGAGCACATACATTTTGCATGAAAAGAAAAATGAAAGTAACAGAGAAAGGACAGGGGTAAGAAATGACATACTGGTGACAGATTGAGCTAGTATAAAATCCATTTTGTAAGAGATGGGGTTAATCTGGCAATGTGTTCTACCGTTTTTCTTGTGTGTTGTTTGGTCGCTAAGTTGTATCCAACTCTTTGTGACATCACGGATTGCCATTTTACACTTACATATAATTCAAATGAATTATGACCAATCCTCACGACACACATAGCATGATCTTTCAGGGACTGAAAGTACTGAATCAGTTGACCTTTGCTGCATAAAAATCATACCAAAATGTCATGGCTTGAAAGAATAATTTTTCAGTATTTCTCTTGATTCTATGGCTTGGCTGGGTGGTGTTTCTGCTGGCCTAGTCATGCGTCTGTGGTGCCTGGGCTGGGGCTGGACTCTGCTGGGACAGCTGGGTGCCCTCACACAGCTTGGCCTCTCTCCTTAGGGCCATCCTGCACGAAGCTGCCCAGGGCCAGTTCTCGTGTGACTTCAGGGTTCTGGCAGCAAGAGAGAGCGGCCCTCATCCACAGGCACTCTGCATGCCTCTGCTCACATTTGCTAAGTCACATGGACAAGCTCAGAGTGAGTAGGGAAGAGATTTTTCCAGAGTTTGGATCAAGGGTGTTGAGAGCAAATCCAGATCATTACTGGTTTTGTTTAAAAGTTTTCAATTTCGTGGACAATTGATTTCATTAGAGTACAATTCAAGAAGAATTCTGGTCATGATGTTACTGGGCTGCTAGCCAAGCTATTTGGTTGCTCTGCTCTAAATAACAGATTTAATTAATTCAAAGATGCATGCTCCCTCTTTTGCCTGGGGAACACCTGCTGGTCCTATGGGAGGAGGCTGGCTTTAGAGGATTAATCAGCCAGAAGACTCCCTGGAGGAGTAATGACCTAATTCAGAAGTGCTGAATTCTTAGTCACATCACTTATGAAAGGTTACTTATTGTAGAGGCAATAAACTACTTCGCGGAGGCGAGAGTGCTTGTCCATAAAAAGCTGGGCAAGGAGGAAGTGTCTTGAGAGAAACCCATAGAGCACATACATTTTGCATGAAAAGAAAAATGAAAGTAACAGAGAAAGGACAGGGGTAAGAAATGACATACTGGTGACAGATTGAGCTAGTATAAAATCCATTTTGTAAGAGATGGGGTTAATCTGGCAATGTGTTCTACCGTTTTTCTTGTGTGTTGTTTGGTCGCTAAGTTGTATCCAACTCTTTGTGACATCACGGATTGCCATTTTACACTTACATATAATTCAAATGAATTATGACCAATCCTCACGACACACATAGCATGATCTTTCAGGGACTGAAAGTACTGAATCAGTTGACCTTTGCTGCATAAAAATCATACCAAAATGTCATGGCTTGAAAGAATAATTTTTCAGTATTTCTCTTGATTCTATGGCTTGGCTGGGTGGTGTTTCTGCTGGCCTAGTCATGCGTCTGTGGTGCCTGGGCTGGGGCTGGACTCTGCTGGGACAGCTGGGTGCCCTCACACAGCTTGGCCTCTCTCCTTAGGGCCATCCTGCACGAAGCTGCCCAGGGCCAGTTCTCGTGTGACTTCAGGGTTCTGGCAGCAAGAGAGAGCGGCCCTCATCCACAGGCACTCTGCATGCCTCTGCTCACATTTGCTAAGTCACATGGACAAGCTCAGAGTGAGTAGGGAAGAGATTTTTCCAGAGTTTGGATCAAGGGTGTTGAGAGCAAATCCAGATCATTACTGCCTCCAGCTATCATAGGTCTGTTCAATCATCTTTGAATAAGAATATCAAAATATCTGAGAAATGTTTACAAACGAAGAGTAGAATTCAGCTTGATCAGTGCTGTCTGATGCAGATAAAACATTATTATGGGTGTATATATATATGTATGTATCTCCATACCAAGTGCTTCATAGCTTCCTATGGCTGGCCACCACTTCATCGTTCAGCACAGATGGAGATGTTGGCAGAGGGGGAAGGTGGGAGAAGGGGGATTGGAGCCTGGGATTAATGGACAATCTGTATGCAGGGCAGTCACCCGGCCCCCAACCATGCACACAGCCCTGGCAGCTGGGGATGGAAGGTGGGGGAAGGAGGCTTTGTATAAGAAATGAAAGGAATGCCCATAATATAATGCATCCTATTAATACATTAAAAGAAAAAATAACCATGCTGAAAGATTCTTTTTTTGTTAACATTCATCATGAATTACTAATTAAGACAAATCAACAACAACAACAAAATCTCCAGTGAAATAAGAGAGAACGAATTTCCTCAGTGGTAAAGAATACTTAAAATCAATAGCCAATATTTTAAGTGGTGAAATAGCAGAGGCATTCCTGGTAAGTTCAGAACTAGTTTTCAACAGTGACCTGGAAAGGCTAACCAGTGAAACTGGGTAAGACTTTAAGTTGGAGGATAGAAATATTGGAAGGAAGAAGCAAAATAGAAAACAGAAAAAAGGTTCCTTCATAAAAACAACACAGTTGACTTAGAAGGACTTCTCTGATGTGGAGGGTTAAAAATGACTGCCAGGTCTTTGCCACTTTGTCTATGCATAGAGTCCAAGTAAGTTCCCCCCTACATTGGCTGGGCTTGGCCACATGACTTGCCATGGCCAATGAGACCACCATGCATAACTAAACAGAAGCTTAGGTAATGGAACCTGTGAAAGTAATTAACCTAGTCTAGTGAGTGGATGAAAGATAAAAGGAAGCTTGGAGGAGAACCAAGGCACTCGGCTGATGGCTAGCAGGCAAAAGGCCCCTGACATAGTATCGCATGGACAAGCTCAGAGTGAGTAGGGAAGAGATTTTTCCAGAGTTTGGATCAAGGGTGTTGAGAGCAAATCCAGATCATTACTGCCTCCAGCTATCATAGGTCTGTTCAATCATCTTTGAATAAGAATATCAAAATATCTGAGAAATGTTTACAAACGAAGAGTAGAATTCAGCTTGATCAGTGCTGTCTGATGCAGATAAAACATTATTATGGGTGTATATATATATGTATGTATCTCCATACCAAGTGCTTCATAGCTTCCTATGGCTGGCCACCACTTCATCGTTCAGCACAGATGGAGATGTTGGCAGAGGGGGAAGGTGGGAGAAGGGGGATTGGAGCCTGGGATTAATGGACAATCTGTATGCAGGGCAGTCACCCGGCCCCCAACCATGCACACAGCCCTGGCAGCTGGGGATGGAAGGTGGGGGAAGGAGGCTTTGTATAAGAAATGAAAGGAATGCCCATAATATAATGCATCCTATTAATACATTAAAAGAAAAATAACCATGCTGAAAGATTCTTTTTTTGTTAACATTCATCATGAATTACTAATTAAGACAAATCAACAACAACAACAAAATCTCCAGTGAAATAAGAGAGAACGAATTTCCTCAGTGGTAAAGAATACTTAAAATCAATAGCCAATATTTTAAGTGGTGAAATAGCAGAGGCATTCCTGGTAAGTTCAGAACTAGTTTTCAACAGTGACCTGGAAAGGCTAACCAGTGAAACTGGGTAAGACTTTAAGTTGGAGGATAGAAATATTGGAAGGAAGAAGCAAAATAGAAAACAGAAAAAAGGTTCCTTCATAAAAACAACACAGTTGACTTAGAAGGACTTCTCTGATGTGGAGGGTTAAAAATGACTGCCAGGTCTTTGCCACTTTGTCTATGCATAGAGTCCAAGTAAGTTCCCCCCTACATTGGCTGGGCTTGGCCACATGACTTGCCATGGCCAATGAGACCACCATGCATAACTAAACAGAAGCTTAGGTAATGGAACCTGTGAAAGTAATTAACCTAGTCTAGTGAGTGGATGAAAGATAAAAGGAAGCTTGGAGGAGAACCAAGGCACTCGGCTGATGGCTAGCAGCAAGGCCCCCTGACATGAGAATCCATCTTGGACCTTCCATCTCATTCAGCCAGCTGAACGCAGTTGGATGAGTACGCCCAGACAAGGACAGAGGAAAAAGCATTCATCAAACTCTAGAGAAACAATAAATAGTGAACCATTAACTCTGGGGCAGTTTGTTAGGCAGAATCATGAACTGATAAAGAACATTGTCATGGAACTCTAGAGTTGTAATTATTGTAGAAACCATTGAATTGCATTTCCTTATAACAAAGGGATACTGGAAACTAGGATTAGAGAGTTTCAATGAGGAATGACATTGGTGGGTTTGGTCCAGAAATCTAGTTTTCATCAATGGATCAATTGATTCATTTTTTTTCACCAAACATTCATTGAGTGCTCACACTGAGCCTGGTGCTAGCAACAGAAAGATCAACCTTGCATCTGTTTAGAGGGCACACTAGAATTATAAGTGAACAGTCATGATGCAGAGATAGACACTCTAAGAAAGCTATGTGTGGGGACTTCCCTGGTGGCCCAGTGGCTCAGACTCCATGCTTCCAATGCAGGGGGTCTGGGTTTGATCCCTGGTCAGGGAACTAAGATCCCGTATGCTGTAACTAAGACCTGGCACAGTCAAATAAATTCATTAAGTAAATAAAAAGAATTTTTTTAAAAAAGGTATGTGTGAAGTGTTATTCCTGGGAACCCAGGGTCAGGGTGGGAGGGTCACAGAAGTGACATTTGCACTGGGTCATAAAGGATTAGTAAGATCTTGTGAGTCAGATAAGGATGGGAAAGGACAGTCCAGGCAGAGACAGAGGGACTGAGAGTCCAGAAACATCTAAGTGAAGCCTGGTCTGGGAAATCGTGAGCACTCTGCGGCCTGGTTACGGGAGGACTTGATTTGGTTTGCTCTTTGCCCATGGTGGACCTCGTTCTTCCAATCTATTGGCAATTGCCTTCCCCCAGAGAACCCTAATTGAAACTAATTCTTCTTCCCCCAGAGAACCCTAATTGAAACTAATTCTTCACCAACCTATCTGGAAAAAGTTCCTGTACAAATTTTAAAAGGGTCTGTAAATTTAAAAGGTCACATCTTACAATAATTTACTAGAGGGTTCAGAATGTATGCTTTGCCTCCTCTCTGCTGTTCTGCCTTTAAGTTGACATGCGTTTCACTGCTGGTTAATTTTATCCTAATAGATAGGTGAACACGATTCCCAGTGTGACTTCTAGGGATAATCTGCACTTGTAAAATGAACTGATTTTTTCCCTCCTGGTTAGAAGATGGAAGAGGAGAATCCCACTAATTCATACCTACTCTGCTTCAGCATTTCCCCCTATATCATCAAAACACAACCTTCAGCTTCACGCTGTGAATCTTGAGTATCACATACTGGAATTTGACCCAGTCCCCTCATCGTCCACACTGTCCTCATTGCAACTAGGAAAGTATGTTTTAAAATTCCAGTTTATAGTCTAGTTTTACCCATAGATATGAACTGAAAACTTAGGATTAGAGAAGTTTTCAATGAGGAATGACATTGGTGGGTTTGGTCCAGAAATCTAGTTTTCATCAATGGATCAATTGATTCATTTTTTCACCAAACATTCATTGAGTGCTCACACTGAGCCTGGTGCTAGCAACAGAAAGATCAACCTTGCATCTGTTTAGAGGGCACACTAGAATTATAAGTGAACAGTCATGATGCAGAGATAGACACTCTAAGAAAGCTATGTGTGGGGACTTCCCTGGTGGCCCAGTGGCTCAGACTCCATGCTTCCAATGCAGGAGGTGTGGGTTTGATCCCTGGTCGGGGAACTAAGATCCCGTATGCTGTAACTAAGACCTGGCACAGTCAAATAAATTCATTAAGTAAATAAAAAGAATTTTTTTAAAAAAGGTATGTGTGAAGTGTTATTCCTGGGAACCCAGGGTCAGGGTGGGAGGGTCACAGAAGTGACATTTGCACTGGGTCATAAAGGATTAGTAAGATCTTGTGAGTCAGATAAGGATGGGAAAGGACAGTCCAGGCAGAGACAGAGGGACTGAGAGTCCAGAAACATCTAAGTGAAGCCTGGTCTGGGAAATCGTGAGCACTCTGCGGCCTGGTTACGGGAGGACTTGATTTGGTTTGCTCTTTGCCCATGGTGGACCTCGTTCTTCCAATCTATTGGCAATTGCCTTCCCCCAGAGAACCCTAATTGAAACTAATTCTTCTTCCCCCAGAGAACCCTAATTGAAACTAATTCTTCACCAACCTATCTGGAAAAAGTTCCTGTACAAATTTTAAAAGGGTCTGTAAATTTAAAAGGTCACATCTTACAATAATTTACTAGAGGGTTCAGAATGTATGCTTTGCCTCCTCTCTGCTGTTCTGCCTTTAAGTTGACATGCGTTTCACTGCTGGTTAATTTTATCCTAATAGATAGGTGAACACGATTCCCAGTGTGACTTCTAGGGATAATCTGCACTTGTAAAATGAACTGATTTTTTCCCTCCTGGTTAGAAGATGGAAGAGGAGAATCCCACTAATTCATACCTACTCTGCTTCAGCATTTCCCCCTATATCATCAAAACACAACCTTCAGCTTCCACGCTGTGAATCTTGAGTATCACATACTGGAATTTGACCCAGTCCCCCTCATCGTCCACACTGTCCTCATTGCAACTAGGAAAGTATGTTTTAAAATTCCAGTTTATAGTCTAGTTAATCTTTTTCATCCCTATAGATAAATAGAAAAAAACATATCAAACATTGTATTTATTTTTACTAGCCCACATTCTCATTCAGAGTCTTGCTGTTGACAATAATAAGGAAATCAGTTTCTTTTCTAAACACTTTAAAAATTACTTTTCCCGGTGAATAGGGAAATGCATAGCTTTTATTTTCAGGCTGGAGTGTACTATTCCAGGGCTTAAAGTCAAAGTGGATGAAATGTCACATCAAACTACTTGTCAATAAAGACGGACAGGATGTCATCTTCTCTCCCTGTTTTGAGGAGCCACAGGAGGAAAACCACAGAGGAGTGACTCTTGAGAGTTGTTCCGTGTACACGCTTGTGTGTCTGGGGTCGCACCATCATCATCATCGCTGTGACACTGTGGCTGGCTCTGGAGGGATGTGAAATGGGACTTTTCCTGTGTGTGGCTGATGCTTCAAAGCTAGAGAACAGCAGAAGCCAGACTCTCTCTGCAGAACCAGTTCTCCCATCGCCACCCATCAGCCGCCCCCACCTACGCAAGGGAAAGTGACACCATCCACCAAGACTCTCTAGGAGACAGCATTCCTTTAGAGAGCGCACAGTCTGCCACCCGTTTCTCATTTCCCCGCCCACGTCCCAAAGTTCATCCAAGCTGGACTCTATACCGAAAGAGCAGGGGCCAACCCCATGGTTTCTCAATGCTACATCATTACGGTTTTCTATGGAGTTGTTCTTCTTGTCTTGGGATGGACTTTTGAGTCACAGCATTCCTTGTCCCTTTCAGTTACTAACCAGACCAAGAGCGACATGCCAACCAAACACTTAACTCACAGTGTTTCCCCGCTTCAGGTCCTTCCTGGCCCAGGCCAGGAAGCCGGCAGTGTGGCCAGGAAGGGTTAGCACCGTTCTGTTCCCTCCCCTCGCCCCTCTACTCGATGCCCCTACTCTGTGCCCGTGTGGGACTCAAGAGAGAAGAGCTGAGGGGATATAAATGTTGGATCTGTCTTGGACAGTTACAATCTGTCCCCTTAAGTGTGACAGATGGCCAGGCACCAGCTCATTATCTCCGGTCGCTGTTTTGTGGGGTCTTGGAGACCTCACTGGGCACAGGCAAGCATCAGGCCATCCTTGGCCCCTCTGACGCCCTGCTACCCATCCGACTCCCCACCGGTCACGATGCTGCCATCTGCCCACTTCATCCCAGGTGGTGTTCTCAGGCTGAGATACAAGTTCCCAGCTACCTTGCTCACTGACCCCAATAAATGTAAAGCTTGGCAAGAGCTGGGGAAAAACTAACTGGAAAACACCTATCAAGGCTCGGGATGGCAGTACGGCAATATGTATTAACTGATCTCTGGTTCCACCTACTGGAATAAACTGGTACTTCACTCTCTTAAAAGTTCAGGCATCACAGCCTTCTTTAGACCCAACTACTATCAGTAAAAGGGTGGTGCTTTTGTGTGTTGATATTTGTTATTGATCCAAACATACCTTGTATTAATAAGAGTTTAGTTAGGTTAGACTGTTTTAAAGGGAGGGCTGGCTCTGGAGGGATGTGAAATGGGACTTTTCCTGTGTGTGGCTGATGCTTCAAAGCTAGAGAACAGCAGAAGCCAGACTCTCTCTGCAGAACCAGTTCTCCCATCGCCACCCATCAGCCGCCCCCACCTACGCAAGGGAAAGTGACACCATCCACCAAGACTCTCTAGGAGACAGCATTCCTTTAGAGAGCGCACAGTCTGCCACCCGTTTCTCATTTCCCCGCCCACGTCCCAAAGTTCATCCAAGCTGGACTCTATACCGAAAGAGCAGGGGCCAACCCCATGGTTTCTCAATGCTACATCATTACGGTTTTCTATGGAGTTGTTCTTCTTGTCTTGGGATGGACTTTTGAGTCACAGCATTCCTTGTCCCTTTCAGTTACTAACCAGACCAAGAGCGACATGCCAACCAAACACTTAACTCACAGTGTTTCCCCGCTTCAGGTCCTTCCTGGCCCAGGCCAGGAAGCCGGCAGTGTGGCCAGGAAGGGTTAGCACCGTTCTGTTCCCTCCCCTCGCCCCTCTACTCGATGCCCCTACTCTGTGCCCGTGTGGGACTCAAGAGAGAAGAGCTGAGGGGATATAAATGTTGGATCTGTCTTGGACAGTTACAATCTGTCCCCTTAAGTGTGACAGATGGCCAGGCACCAGCTCATTATCTCCGGTCGCTGTTTTGTGGGGTCTTGGAGACCTCACTGGGCACAGGCAAGCATCAGGCCATCCTTGGCCCCTCTGACGCCCTGCTACCCATCCGACTCCCCACCGGTCACGATGCTGCCATCTGCCCACTTCATCCCAGGTGGTGTTCTCAGGCTGAGATACAAGTTCCCAGCTACCTTGCTCACTGACCCCAATAAATGTAAAGCTTGGCAAGAGCTGGGGAAAAACTAACTGGAAAACACCTATCAAGGCTCGGGATGGCAGTACGGCAATATGTATTAACTGATCTCTGGTTCCACCTACTGGAATAAACTGGTACTTCACTCTCTTAAAAGTTCAGGCATCACAGCCTTCTTTAGACCCAACTACTATCAGTAAAAGGGGTGGTGCTTTTGTGTGTTGATATTTGTTATTGATCCAAACATACCTTGTATTAATAAGAGTTTAGTTAGGTTAGACGTGTCCCACCTGAGTGCTAATAGGAAAGCGAGGCACTGACTTGCAATAATTTCCTCAGTTTACACCAGTGCGTTTTATTACTTGCATCTTTAGAAATTAATTCCGATTACACTTTGCCCAAAACGCAGAACTTTCAAACTTTCAGTGCCCCCTGTCAGGCCACCCCACAGGGCCTGACATCCAGGTCTCCGGCTCCCCCACCTGGCCAGAGGCCCGGAGGAGGCTGCATCTCTCACCTCCATTGTCTTCTGAGTGATATTTACAGGCCTTCACTTTGCATAGCGGCAGCAGCAGCACGACAGCCTCTTTTTAAAAAAATAAAAACAAAACTTCTTTATGCATTGTTATCCTTCCACTTGTCAGCAGGTGTCAGCAAATCTCAGGGAGTAAAAATACACTCCCTAGATGTGGCCTTTTGTCACCAAACTGAGGGTAGGGGAGAGGGATAAAGACAACAGACAGTGATTTATAAACAGTGTCTGGATGAGACAGAGCTGGCTGAGGTTCCTTGAAACACGCAGAGTCCCTCTTCAGAAAGTCCTCAACCTTGAGTTCAAAATATGGAGTAAGTCAGGAGCTCCGTGTCTTTTGGTTAAGTTGCTTAAACGTTCACTGTTTACTCAGCTGTGAAAATGAGAACAAAGCCCTACCCGCTTTTCAGGATGAAGGAAGTACCGCAGAACGTGTGAGCTTCTTTATAAAGTCAACTATGGGGCCTTCCCTGGCTGTCTCCTGGTTAGGACTCTGTGCTTCCTTCCACGGAAGGGGCCTGGGGTCATTCGTGGGTTGGAGAAATCAGACCCCACAAGCTGCACAGAGCAGCCACAAACCAACAAATAAAGTTCACTCTGGTGCCTCCTAGAAGTAGAATATTAGTAGAACATTTCTGGCGAGAAACATGATTGTTTCCCTTCACTGTGTCTTCTACAGGCACTGGCTCCATTTCTACTAACAACTTGATTGACAGCCTCAGCACTGATAGAATTGGTGATTTGAGGGTAAGAGAAGGTACAAAGATGGAAGGCTCCTGGTACCTCTGAGCACAGGGTCTCCTGGAGCACCCACCTCGGCAGAGGCACTCCATTGCAGTTGCTTGAGATGCAGCTCATCCCTTGGACACCGTTTTCCCAGGTGGGGTAGCAGGAGGACCACAGAGAAATCTGTGCCTTCCAATCTGCGTCTTGCCTGGGGCTGAGGAGGTCTTGTGAAGGCTTAATTCCGATTACACTTTGCCCAAAACGCAGAACTTTCAAACTTTCAGTGCCCCCTGTCAGGCCACCCCACAGGGCCTGACATCCAGGTCTCCGGCTCCCCCACCTGGCCAGAGGCCCGGAGGAGGCTGCATCTCTCACCTCCATTGTCTTCTGAGTGATATTTACAGGCCTTCACTTTGCATAGCGGCAGCAGCAGCACGACAGCCTCTTTTTAAAAAAATAAAAACAAAACTTCTTTATGCATTGTTATCCTTCCACTTGTCAGCAGGTGTCAGCAAATCTCAGGGAGTAAAAATACACTCCCTAGATGTGGCCTTTTGTCACCAAACTGAGGGTAGGGGAGAGGGATAAAGACAACAGACAGTGATTTATAAACAGTGTCTGGATGAGACAGAGCTGGCTGAGGTTCCTTGAAACACGCAGAGTCCCTCTTCAGAAAGTCCTCAACCTTGAGTTCAAAATATGGAGTAAGTCAGGAGCTCCGTGTCTTTTGGTTAAGTTGCTTAAACGTTCACTGTTTACTCAGCTGTGAAAATGAGAACAAAGCCCTACCCGCTTTTCAGGATGAAGGAAGTACCGCAGAACGTGTGAGCTTCTTTATAAAGTCAACTATGGGGCCTTCCCTGGCTGTCTCCTGGTTAGGACTCTGTGCTTCCTTCCACGGAAGGGGCCTGGGGTCATTCGTGGGTTGGAGAAATCAGACCCCACAAGCTGCACAGAGCAGCCACAAACCAACAAATAAAGTTCACTCTGGTGCCTCCTAGAAGTAGAATATTAGTAGAACATTTCTGGCGAGAAACATGATTGTTTCCCTTCACTGTGTCTTCTACAGGCACTGGCTCCATTTCTACTAACAACTTGATTGACAGCCTCAGCACTGATAGAATTGGTGATTTGAGGGTAAGAGAAGGTACAAAGATGGAAGGCTCCTGGTACCTCTGAGCACAGGGTCTCCTGGAGCACCCACCTCGGCAGAGGCACTCCATTGCAGTTGCTTGAGATGCAGCTCATCCCTTGGACACCGTTTTCCCAGGTGGGGTAGCAGGAGGACCACAGAGAAATCTGTGCCTTCCAATCTGCGTCTTGCCTGGGGCTGAGGAGGTCTTGTGAAGGCATCTGGCTCTATTGGAGTCCGAGTGAAACGGGGGTTTAATAGTTTCTTATAGCTAGCTGCCATAACAAATGACCAAGGAGATTTAGTCACACAGTCCGGAAACTAGAAGTCTGAGCTATTTCTCATCCAAACACTCAGGGAGAATTCATTCTTTGCTTCTTCCTGGCTTGGGTGGGGTTTATGGTGGAGCCTGAGAAATTCTGCATTTCTAATCACCTCCCAGGTGATGCTGGTGGTCCATGGACTACACCCTGAGTAGCAGGTGTAAAGCACTTGGGTTTTGTTTTTGTTTTTTCACGAGATAATGGATTACAATCATTTCTAATGAATATTCAGCTCACAAATACCAAATGTAGGCCCTGCTGCTTTGTTGGCCTGCCTTTCTGAATACGCTGTTAAGTTTTCTTTTCAAAGCTGAATCATGGTATAATCTTTCTGAAGACATTTTACACGGCAATTAAACCTGGCACATGTAGTACCAACAATGCGCGTAATCCCGCCGAAGTGATGGCAACCGCAATGGCTGTGAACAAGTGCGCACATGTGGGCAGTGACGACGAGGTCGCGTTGATGCCTGCAGCCAGCCGCAGTAAGATCTCAGGATACACGCCGATTTCAGAGAGTTCAGAGATGTCAAAAGGTGAAAAAAAAAAGTGCATCATAAAATCGATGCCAAATGGAAAGTAAGGTATTCTTTTTGTCTCTTATATTGCCCTCTGTATCTCCATCGTTGCTCTTCACTTGAAACGTCCATCAGCAACTGATTTCACTGAATTTCTGCTGTCAGTTGACTTTGCTTCTAGGGGGTGAGTTCTCTACCCCATTCAGACCCCTCTGAGGTTCTGCACAAGTGGTCAGGGCAGGACCACCCCGCACCTTATTGGAGGGTCTGTGTACCAGGGAGGACCATCGCCTTCCAGCCTGGCCACCCGTCCTCTTCCCTGGAAGCTGCTGGGGGTCCATGAGTCATCACCCCTCCTGGATGCCTTCTTGGCACAGCCCCACCTTCTGTGAGCTTCAAAGACCAGTGTGCTACTGACAGGTTAGTAATGCCCTGAGCTTCACACAAGATAAATGCTTAGAAAATGTCTGTGGAAGGCTTGGGAGTGATAAGCCCTGCCTGATCTGTGAGGCCTGAACTTCTTGAGTTACAGAGGATGCATTTTTATCACAGGAGATTATGGATTGTATTAGCTTGAGGTGAGGTTGGGGTGGTGATTTCCATTTGTGAGCAATAATGCTAGGAATTTTTCTCACAAATTCACATGTGATCAACCCTTGACCTAGAGTGAAATATCATCAGAAAGAAGGGATGGGTTAAAAAAACACATGGTGAATTTAATCTCTAGATCCACATTTCCCTCAAATATTTTCCACGAAAATACATTCGCGTTTCCAGGGATGAGGAGGTGTGCCAAAAAATGACTTCCCTCACCATGTGAAGTAAACACATACTTCGACTTACCTCCCATTGAACTCAACTATGAAACTTGGACAGAGTACATACCAAATAGATTTGGGCAATTCTGGGATAAACCAAGTTGAATAGGTTTCTTTACTGCACAAACGTGGATGATCGTTTCTTTTTTTTTTTTTTTAATGTTTGGCAAACTAGAATCAAATAGGTATGTGAGGGAGAAAGAGGATTACTTCATAGTGACAAATGATCCAGGATAACAGTTATGGTTTCTATACATCTTGAAACCTGAGTCATCTTTATTAAAGGTAGCAAAACTCTAAAAGGGGATCATTTGTATTTAGTGTTTTGCAAACAATTTGACTATAATTTTTTCTCAAGGAATAGTCCAAGAGATGTGCTGCCTGCTTCCATGGGCCCTTCATCTTCCACGTGCAGTAGATGGATATGACACCACACATAGCTTACCTGGAAATCACACGTTTTAGACCACTGTCACATTTTGGGAAAACCACCTGTCAATTCATGGTGACTTTATTTTGAGTGGCAGGACCACCCGCCCCTTATTGGAGGGTTTCTGTGTCCCCTTCCAGCCTGGCCACCCGTCCTCTTCCCTGGAAGCTGCTGGGGGTCCATGAGTCATCACCCCTCCTGGATGCCTTCTTGGCACAGCCCCACCTTCTGTGAGCTTCAAAGACCAGTGTGCTACTGACAGGTTAGTAATGCCCTGAGCTTCACACAAGATAAATGCTTAGAAAATGTCTGTGGAAGGCTTGGGAGTGATAAGCCCTGCCTGATCTGTGAGGCCTGAACTTCTTGAGTTACAGAGGATGCATTTTTATCACAGGAGATTATGGATTGTATTAGCTTGAGGTGAGGTTGGGGTGGTGATTTCCATTTGTGAGCAATAATGCTAGGAATTTTCTCACAAATTCACATGTGATCAACCCTTGACCTAGAGTGAAATATCATCAGAAAGAAGGGATGGGTTAAAAAAACACATGGTGAATTTAATCTCTAGATCCACATTTCCCTCAAATATTTTCCACGAAAATACATTCGCGTTTCCAGGGATGAGGAGGTGTGCCAAAAAATGACTTCCCTCACCATGTGAAGTAAACACATACTTCGACTTACCTCCCATTGAACTCAACTATGAAACTTGGACAGAGTACATACCAAATAGATTTGGGCAATTCTGGGATAAACCAAGTTGAATAGGTTTCTTTACTGCACAAACGTGGATGATCGTTTCTTTTTTTTTTTTTTTAATGTTTGGCAAACTAGAATCAAATAGGTATGTGAGGGAGAAAGAGGATTACTTCATAGTGACAAATGATCCAGGATAACAGTTATGGTTTCTATACATCTTGAAACCTGAGTCATCTTTATTAAAGGTAGCAAAACTCTAAAAGGGGATCATTTGTATTTAGTGTTTTGCAAACAATTTGACTATAATTTTTTTTCTCAAGGAATAGTCCAAGAGATGTGCTGCCTGCTTCCATGGGCCCTTCATCTTCCCACGTGCAGTAGATGGATATGACACCACACATAGCTTACCTGGAAATCACACGTTTTTAGACCACTGTCACATTTTGGGGAAAACCACCTGTCAATTCATGGTGACTTTAGCTTGGCCTTTCAGATGGAAGGCTAGCCATGATCACTTCTTTTAGTTTCTCATTACACCAGGCTTGCTTTTTTCGCCTGCTGAGTGAGTCATGTAGCAATAATTCATGCAGAAATATAATAAGATTAACTTTTCTTCCCTAAAACTCATTAAACTCGATGGACCAAGAGGACAAGGTGAATAAAAGTAATGAAGCAGGGCTTCCCTGGTGGTCCAGTGGGTAAAGAGTCCAACTTGCAGTGCAAGGGGCACCAGTTCGATCCCTGGCCTGAGAAGATCCCACATGCCGCAGAGCAGCTGGACGGGTGTGTCCAATTACAAGCCAGTGCTCTGGAGTGCATGCGCCCAGAGCCAGTGCTCTGCAGCGAGAGGCCTCTGCGATGGGAGGCCCACACAGGCTAAAGAATTAAGATGGACGAAAATAAATAAGTGAAGGACCAATAAAAGAGGCCAAAAATTAAGAAAAAAAAAAGAAGTAATGAAGCAGCTTACAATTGTACAGAGATGAAGAGATGAACTCAGCACTGCTGGAAAGCTGATGTTGAGCAGATGGGTGACTCTGAGCTATTGCTGTAACACTGTATCGGGGATGCTGAAGAAGGAAAGCCAACAAAGAGCTTTGTTAGAAAACATGTTGAGGAAAAAACCCCAATACCTTCAAGATACTTGCTCAGACATAGACTTTGTTTTCAGCACTGCTCCAGGAGGGGTCAAGTATCTTAGATTTTTTGCAATGTGACAAATAAGCACAAACACAGAGGTTGCTAAAACGCAGTGCATGCAGTGTGCCGGGTCGAGTCTGTAGCTCTGACCTTCCACCGTCTTCCCATTAGTGAAAACGTACGACTCCCACCCCCACCTCCCTACGATGGAGAGCCCACCAGGCTTTGGACCATCTGCCCTTTTCTATACTACAGAGCAGGAACTCTCTCAAGACAGTAAGCTCAGGCAAGTCTAGAGCTCACCTAATTTTTCCTTATCCTTCAGAGATGGCTGTCCTCCACAGCCTGACAACCAGTATCTCAAAAACTGTCGTGTTATACATTTCCCTGTCTGTGTGTGTGTCTGTGTATCTGTCTGTTTCAGGCAGTAGGCAAATCTGACATTGTGTCTCCCCATCAAGCAGAAGCCAAATTCCTCAACTGGTGCATCTTCAACATGAATACTGAATTACGAATACTTTAACATGAATTCTAAAAAAATACACAATGTTTTACTGATGAGGAAAGTGAGACATTGCAAGGTCAAATGTCACAGAGCCAGTCCATGTTCTAATCAAAGGAAAATTTTAGTGAAATCTTTCTAACATAGCCCAATACTTGGCTCTCATTATATTTATAAATGCTAATAGGAGCCACAATGACAATTATGCTAATCTCTGTATCTAGTTGCTACTGTTGCAGCAATTATGGTCAATGAGCTCAGTTTGTAAGCTGGAATTTATTAAATCTAGCCACTGAAATACTCCTCTGTTTAAGGAGACTGCCTCTAATATCTCTGACTAAAACTATTTACTTTAAAAATAAAGAGGCCAAAAATTAAGAAAAAGAATATAATGAAGCAGCTTACAATTGTACAGAGATGAAGAGATGAACTCAGCACTGCTGGAAAGCTGATGTTGAGCAGATGGGTGACTCTGAGCTATTGCTGTAACACTGTATCGGGGATGCTGAAGAAGGAAAGCCAACAAAGAGCTTTGTTAGAAAACATGTTGAGGAAAAAACCCCAATACCTTCAAGATACTTGCTCAGACATAGACTTTGTTTTCAGCACTGCTCCAGGAGGGGTCAAGTATCTTAGATTTTTTGCAATGTGACAAATAAGCACAAACACAGAGGTTGCTAAAACGCAGTGCATGCAGTGTGCCGGGTCGAGTCTGTAGCTCTGACCTTCCACCGTCTTCCCATTAGTGAAAACGTACGACTCCCACCCCCACCTCCCTACGATGGAGAGCCCACCAGGCTTTGGACCATCTGCCCTTTTCTATACTACAGAGCAGGAACTCTCTCAAGACAGTAAGCTCAGGCAAGTCTAGAGCTCACCTAATTTTTCCTTATCCTTCAGAGATGGCTGTCCTCCACAGCCTGACAACCAGTATCTCAAAAACTGTCGTGTTATACATTTCCCTGTCTGTGTGTGTGTCTGTGTATCTGTCTGTTTCAGGCAGTAGGCAAATCTGACATTGTGTCTCCCCATCAAGCAGAAGCCAAATTCCTCAACTGGTGCATCTTCAACATGAATACTGAATTACGAATACTTTAACATGAATTCTAAAAAAATACACAATGTTTTACTGATGAGGAAAGTGAGACATTGCAAGGTCAAATGTCACAGAGCCAGTCCATGTTCTAATCAAAGGAAAATTTTAGTGAAATCTTTCTAACATAGCCCAATACTTGGCTCTCATTATATTTATAAATGCTAATAGGAGCCACAATGACAATTATGCTAATCTCTGTATCTAGTTGCTACTGTTGCAGCAATTATGGTCAATGAGCTCAGTTTGTAAGCTGGAATTTATTAAATCTAGCCACTGAAATACTCCTCTGTTTAAGGAGACTGCCTCTAATATCTCTGACTAAAACTATTTACTTTAAAAATATCCTAACAAGATACAAAAAGGCTTTTCATCTTTATTTCCCTTTGATAGAACAGAAAAGGAAAACATGCCTGGAGTCAGATTTTTGGCCTATCTATTAGATAACAAGGACTCTGAAGCTCTTCAAAAATATTTCAGAGATTGTTTTCTGAAGAAACACTCCCAGCTCCAGCTCGGAGCAGTAAAGGAACTGTGGAGACACTGCATGAGAAAAACGTTATATCCTGGACGGCTGGTGGCTCAGGTAACTAATGGAAGACAATTAGGGCAGGAAATTAAACCTATATGAGACCTATTTATATTTACTTTTCGTACATTTATTTGGACATCCATACGATGCAGGTAAGTTAAGTGGATTTAGAATTAGCTTTAGGCAAGATTCTGAAGTGTAAGTTCTCCTTGGTAAAATGAGATCTGTAAGTGAGGGGGTTTGAAGGCACTTGCTTTTTCCAAGAGTTTGTGACTCTCTGGTCCCCAAGCCCAGCCTTCTGAGGCTCAGGACCTCACATGGGCCTGGGTTCCCAGAACCTACCTTGCAAGGCCCACTAGAGGAGGCTGGCTTTGACCAGGGTTCAGGCTTCTCTCCCAGGGTCGACTTTTACCTTTCCTCTGGCATAGTTGCTTAACGCATGATTTCCCCTGGTTAATCAGATCAACACACACCAGGCAATTATCACTTGTATTCGGGGTGTCCTGTAGAGTCCAAGCAGGAGGTGCATCCGATATTCACTGAATGAGGGAAAAAATAATAGAAAATTTTTTTTTTTTGCTTCAAGCAGAAGCCAAATTCCTCAACTGGTGCATCTTCAACATGAATACTGAATTACGAATACTTTAACATGAATTCTAAAAAAATACACAATGTTTTACTGATGAGGAAAGTGAGACATTGCAAGGTCAAATGTCACAGAGCCAGTCCATGTTCTAATCAAAGGAAAATTTTAGTGAAATCTTTCTAACATAGCCCAATACTTGGCTCTCATTATATTTATAAATGCTAATAGGAGCCACAATGACAATTATGCTAATCTCTGTATCTAGTTGCTACTGTTGCAGCAATTATGGTCAATGAGCTCAGTTTGTAAGCTGGAATTTATTAAATCTAGCCACTGAAATACTCCTCTGTTTAAGGAGACTGCCTCTAATATCTCTGACTAAAACTATTTACTTTAAAAATATCCTAACAAGATACAAAAAGGCTTTTCATCTTTATTTCCCTTTGATAGAACAGAAAAGGAAAACATGCCTGGAGTCAGATTTTTGGCCTATCTATTAGATAACAAGGACTCTGAAGCTCTTCAAAAATATTTCAGAGATTGTTTTCTGAAGAAACACTCCCAGCTCCAGCTCGGAGCAGTAAAGGAACTGTGGAGACACTGCATGAGAAAAACGTTATATCCTGGACGGCTGGTGGCTCAGGTAACTAATGGAAGACAATTAGGGCAGGAAATTAAACCTATATGAGACCTATTTATATTTACTTTTCGTACATTTATTTGGACATCCATACGATGCAGGTAAGTTAAGTGGATTTAGAATTAGCTTTAGGCAAGATTCTGAAGTGTAAGTTCTCCTTGGTAAAATGAGATCTGTAAGTGAGGGGGTTTGAAGGCACTTGCTTTTTCCAAGAGTTTGTGACTCTCTGGTCCCCAAGCCCAGCCTTCTGAGGCTCAGGACCTCACATGGGCCTGGGTTCCCAGAACCTACCTTGCAAGGCCCACTAGAGGAGGCTGGCTTTGACCAGGGTTCAGGCTTCTCTCCCAGGGTCGACTTTTACCTTTCCTCTGGCATAGTTGCTTAACGCATGATTTCCCCTGGTTAATCAGATCAACACACACCAGGCAATTATCACTTGTATTCGGGGTGTCCTGTAGAGTCCAAGCAGGAGGTGCATCCGATATTCACTGAATGAGGGAAAAAATAATAGAATTCTTATATATATTTATTCTTACTTCATCCTCTTGTTACTTATATTTTGTTTCAGGTGGTAAAGAATCTGCCTTCAGTGAGGGAGACATAAGTGATCTGGGATTAGTTTCTCTGTCGGGAAGATCACCTGGAAAAGGGCGAGGCTGCCTACTCCAGTATTCTTGCCTGGAGACTTCCATGGACAGAGAAGCCTGGATACAGTCCGCGGGATCACAGAGTCAGTACTGAGTGACTTATACTCTTTATATACTGTGCATCATGTTCTACTTATAACACTACAGACATGTAATTAAAATAAGTATACATACAATAGTGTATAGAGTATAGTACACATACATAGTCCTAAACTCTTCCCAGTTGTGTAAATTTCCTCTCCAGTAAGGACATTCTATGAGTTCATCGTAGGCTTTCCCTTGGCCATCATCTAGGGACTTGCTTCTCTCTTCACTGCTTCCCATGTTTCCAGGATCTCTTGTGTCCCCTTTTCTGTACCTATTTCTGGTATATCTAGCTCCCGAGAGCTTCCAGTAGCTTGCTGAGGAAAGGTAGAAAGGTAGATCTCTAAAGACCTTGTATATCTGAAAATACCTTGAGTGTACCTTCACAAGGAATTGTAGTTTTGCTGGATATACAAATCCTTCTTCCTCAGAAATTCGAAGGTTATGCTTCATTATCTCATAGTTTCCAGCTGATGCCATTCTGATTTGCGATCATTTGTGTAAAACCCATTTCATTTTTATGTTCATATTGAACATTTGCAAGATTTTCTCCATACCTTCCCTTTAAAAAGTAACCACTATGTTGGTTTCTAACATGGTAACTTTTATTGTGAATGTATTGCAGGTGGAATCACAGAATGTGTTCTTTTTGGCCCACTAGAGGAGGCTGGCTTTGACCAGGGTTCAGGCTTCTCTCCCAGGGTCGACTTTTACCTTTCCTCTCTGCATAGTTGCTTAACGCATGATTTCCCTGGTTAATCAGATCAACACACACCAGGCAATTATCACTTGTATTCGGGGTGTCCTGTAGAGTCCAAGCAGGAGGTGCATCCGATATTCACTGAATGAGGGAAAAAATAATAGAATTCTTATATATATTTATTCTTACTTCATCCTCTTGTTACTTATATTTTGTTTCAGGTGGTAAAGAATCTGCCTTCAGTGAGGGAGACATAAGTGATCTGGGATTAGTTTCTCTGTCGGGAAGATCACCTGGAAAAGGGCGAGGCTGCCTACTCCAGTATTCTTGCCTGGAGACTTCCATGGACAGAGAAGCCTGGATACAGTCCGCGGGATCACAGAGTCAGTACTGAGTGACTTATACTCTTTATATACTGTGCATCATGTTCTACTTATAACACTACAGACATGTAATTAAAATAAGTATACATACAATAGTGTATAGAGTATAGTACACATACATAGTCCTAAACTCTTCCCAGTTGTGTAAATTTCCTCTCCAGTAAGGACATTCTATGAGTTCATCGTAGGCTTTCCCTTGGCCATCATCTAGGGACTTGCTTCTCTCTTCACTGCTTCCCATGTTTCCAGGATCTCTTGTGTCCCCTTTTCTGTACCTATTTCTGGTATATCTAGCTCCCGAGAGCTTCCAGTAGCTTGCTGAGGAAAGGTAGAAAGGTAGATCTCTAAAGACCTTGTATATCTGAAAATACCTTGAGTGTACCTTCACAAGGAATTGTAGTTTTGCTGGATATACAAATCCTTCTTCCTCAGAAATTCGAAGGTTATGCTTCATTATCTCATAGTTTCCAGCTGATGCCATTCTGATTTGCGATCATTTGTGTAAAACCCATTTCATTTTTATGTTCATATTGAACATTTGCAAGATTTTCTCCATACCTTCCCTTTAAAAAGTAACCACTATGTTGGTTTCTAACATGGTAACTTTTATTGTGAATGTATTGCAGGTGGAATCACAGAATGTGTTCTTTTTGATATCAGGCTTCTTTACTTACTCAACATCATGTTTGGGAAATCCAACACAGTACATGACAATGATAATTCAGTCTCACTAATGTATGAAGTTCTCCTGTGCGAATAAAATACCGTTTCTGCATCCCAAGATTTCATTTTGCATGGCGCCTATTTTTTACTTTAGGGATGCAATATATTGCCTTATCTCCATATTAATATAAACTAATTACTTTGTTCTTATTCCCATATAGTCTTTGTATTTATTTTATATGGTTTCCTCACATAGTCTGGTGATCCTTGCATCTTGCTCATATTTATGCATGAGGTGCTCAAAGACTGATGGTTAGAGCTCTGTGCCCCCGGGCTGTCCTCCTTGTAGGTTGATCTAGCTACATTATTCTCTTGGAAGAGATCCCTAAGCTTGTATTTTTGTTCTTCTCTCCTTCTCTTGAGCTGATGATATTATTTTTATCACTTATCAGAGAATACATTTCTAAGCAAAAGTCTAACCCTGATTCCCAGCCCTTGGCAAGCCAGTTCGGTGGAGAAGGCTGAGGAACCTCTACATTGGTACGTGACCCCATTTTCAGCATGCCTCCACACTCAGCAGGACTGGCAACTCTGTCCAAGACTGTTTTTCTGTTTGTCCATGTCTGGAAAATATGCCTCAAGTCTTCTCTAATGCGGGTAAGAGCAACCTTCCCCGTCCAAGACTGTTTTTCTGGTATATCTAGCTCCGAGAGCTTCCAGTAGCTTGCTGAGGAAAGGTAGAAAGGTAGATCTCTAAAGACCTTGTATATCTGAAAATACCTTGAGTGTACCTTCACAAGGAATTGTAGTTTTGCTGGATATACAAATCCTTCTTCCTCAGAAATTCGAAGGTTATGCTTCATTATCTCATAGTTTCCAGCTGATGCCATTCTGATTTGCGATCATTTGTGTAAAACCCATTTCATTTTTATGTTCATATTGAACATTTGCAAGATTTTCTCCATACCTTCCCTTTAAAAAGTAACCACTATGTTGGTTTCTAACATGGTAACTTTTATTGTGAATGTATTGCAGGTGGAATCACAGAATGTGTTCTTTTTGATATCAGGCTTCTTTACTTACTCAACATCATGTTTGGGAAATCCAACACAGTACATGACAATGATAATTCAGTCTCACTAATGTATGAAGTTCTCCTGTGCGAATAAAATACCGTTTCTGCATCCCAAGATTTCATTTTGCATGGCGCCTATTTTTTACTTTAGGGATGCAATATATTGCCTTATCTCCATATTAATATAAACTAATTACTTTGTTCTTATTCCCATATAGTCTTTGTATTTATTTTATATGGTTTCCTCACATAGTCTGGTGATCCTTGCATCTTGCTCATATTTATGCATGAGGTGCTCAAAGACTGATGGTTAGAGCTCTGTGCCCCCGGGCTGTCCTCCTTGTAGGTTGATCTAGCTACATTATTCTCTTGGAAGAGATCCCTAAGCTTGTATTTTTGTTCTTCTCTCCTTCTCTTGAGCTGATGATATTATTTTTATCACTTATCAGAGAATACATTTCTAAGCAAAAGTCTAACCCTGATTCCCAGCCCTTGGCAAGCCAGTTCGGTGGAGAAGGCTGAGGAACCTCTACATTGGTACGTGACCCCATTTTCAGCATGCCTCCCACACTCAGCAGGACTGGCAACTCTGTCCAAGACTGTTTTTCTGTTTGTCCATGTCTGGAAAATATGCCTCAAGTCTTCTCCTAATGCGGGTAAGAGCATGTACCTGGTGCTTGGATAGGGGCAGACCACCTGGGGGGTTTAATTCTTTTTTCAACAAACAACTGATTTTCTTCTTCAGCTGTCTTTCCCTCCACTTTCAGAAGTATCTGGTGCTACCAGTTCCTGGGTTTTTGAAAGGTTTTGCAAAGTAAGACAGGATTATCATGGCTGTGAATTTTTTCATTTGCACTCTGGCTTCCAAAAGTTCTGTCTCCCCTCCCACTGTCCTTTGCATTTATGTCTTTGAAAAGCCTTGTGCTGTTATTTTGTGGGGCTTTAGGAATGAGTGAGAGCAAGTAGGTATGTTCAGTGCTCAAATTTCACCTGGAAATCTGGTTCGATCATTTTTTGGAGAAGGAAATGGCAAGCCACTCCAGTATGCTTGCCTGGAAAATTCCATAGATGGAGAACCTTGGTAAGTTTATGGGGTCACACAGAGCCAGACATGACTGACAGCATCTACCACTTTGATTCTGAAAAAGCCTCCAGGATCCAAAGAAGAAGAGATACTTGTGCCAGAATTTGTAACTGTTTACTTTTATTAATATATTAATATTTTATTAATATTTATGTGCTTCTTCATCCTTTCTTCTAGCCTGGCCTAATACATGTTTCCTATGCTTATAGGGCAGGTTAACATACTGGGTTTTTAAAATATTTTCAAGGTACAGTATCCTTTGCTGAATTATCTTCTGGGTTCCTTAGGCATCTATTACTGTGGGAGGAAATGTAGGGAAAACATGTTTTTGATGCTTCTCCAAATCCATTTATTATAACAGTCATTTGTGACAACATGGATGGAATTTGAGGGCATTATGCTGAGTGAGATAAGTCAAAGAGAAAGACATACTGTGTGATATCACTTATAAGTGGCATCCAAAAGGCTGAAGTCATAAAAACAGAGAATAGAACAGAAATTACCAGGAGCTGGGAGGCAGAGGAATTAGGGATATGTCAATAAATATTAGAGATCAATGCACAACACAGAGATTATAGTCAACAGTAGTATATTATAAACTTCAAAGTTGCTAAGTGACTAGATCTTAATTGTTCCTACCACACACACAAAAGAATGTTAATATGTGACATGGTAGAGGTTTAGTTAATAATATGGTGGTAATCTTTCTATCGATTTTTCTCTTCATGGGCTCTACAATCACTGTGCATGGTGACTGCAGTTATGAAATTAGAAGACGATTGCTTCTTGGCAGGAAAGCTGTGACACACCTAGACAGTGTGGTGCAAGTAGAGCCATCATTCTGGTGACAACAGTCCGTACAGTCAAGGCTGTGGCCTTCCCAGTGGTCGCGTAGAGTTGTGAGAGCTGGACCATAAAGAAGGCAGAGAGCCCAGGAATGGATGCCTTCGAACTGTGGTGCTGAAGAAGACTCCTGGAAGTCTCTTTAATAGCAAGAAGATCAAACCCATCAATCTTCAGGGAAAATCAACCCTGAATACTAGGGAATGATGCTGAACCTGAAGTTCCAGTATTTTGGTCCTATGATGGGAATAGCTGACTCATTGAAAAAGTCCCAGGTGTTGGGAGAGATGGAGGGCAGAAGGAGAGGAGGGCATCAGAGGATGAGATGGCTGGATGGCATCACCAATGCAATGGACGTGAACTCGGGCAGACTTCGGGAGATGGTGAGGGATAGGGAAGCTTGGTGGGATGCCGTCTATTGGGTCACAAACAGTCAGACACAACCAGGCGACTGAAGAACAACCATTGTTCTACAATATGTCAATGTATCAAATCAACTGTTGTGCAGTTTATAGCTGCACAATGTTATAGCAGGAATAACAGGAAGGAGAAAAGACTAGGACATACAGAGACAATCTGGGCACACAGATGATAGCTCTCTCCAGTTCTCCAAGATTGGGAATACTCAGTGAAATGGGCTGATTTTTGTTTTGTTTTGGATTTTTTTTTCTTTTGTAATATGGGTGGCCACAGAGTGCAACTGCAAGATCATTCTGACTGGAGACTAAAGGAACTCATCACCAGAGCCTTCCTGTAAGAATATGGGAAGGAAACATGAAGGTTACGACTTTGGCTAAATACTCCCGAAGTGCCCCGCAGCACGAGACGCACCTGCGTTCCTACGGTCGCCGTGACACAGGCAGCCAATCAGGGTTCCTGTTTCATAGGGTGAGGAGCGGCATCATTTTCATCTGGAATGTTGTCCCTTTGGCTGTGAAATCCTCTTGTCTTTCCCCAGTGGCAGCAATATTTCAGAACCTGAAAGTTCTGACACTTTTTAGGGTCAAGCAGACACGCCAGCTGATGTGCATTCCAGAAGACTGAAGTCCAGTTGTCCTTCTGCCTGAACCCAATGAGGAGAACAATTCCTGGCAACCAAAGGCCCTGCGAATGTGACCCAGATCTCCTTTTCCCCTTGGAGAGAGAAAGAAAAAAAAAAAAGAATTGAATCTGGGCCAGTTAATAATTCAGTCCACTGGTTTGTGCCCAAGATGTTGAATCTGAGAGTAGCAGTCATTTCCAAAAGGTGATCTATGCCCAGAGGAAATGCATAGCCTTTCTCCTAGTTTGTCTTTTAGGGCTCTATTACCTTGGAGTCACCTCTTAATACCTGTAGCAAGACCCCAAATTAGTCTCCATTCACAAAGCATCTCTGATGCAACCTCCCTGGGAAAACTTAAAAGCCTGTTTAACTAAAGGAGAGTCTGCTGCCAAGAAGTCGGCCTGGGAGAATGGCAGTAATTAAATGATGATAATATTTAGGATCCTGCAGGTATAACAAAGGCCCCTTTCTTTGTCTCGTGTGGGGACACGTTAGCACATTGCCTCTGTCTGGGAAAGGATGTAGGCTAAAGAGGAATGAAACCATTTGGGGGGTGTGGGAAAGAGGAACTGGGGAGAGCCTTGTGGCAGGGGAGGGGCGGTGACTCCTGAGCAGCTCTGGGAGAGACCGATGCTGGGAGGAGGGGAGTTTAATCTTAATATTCATCAGAGACGGGCCCTGCGGCCCTTCAACCTAAGATATATTAGAACAGGTGAGCGGTGAAACGAAGCGTGTTTTCTGTTCTGTGGGTGATGGTCTGTGGAGAGGCAGGGCAGGAAGGGAGGCAGGGTTGGGGAGGAGGGTAAAGGAAAGAAGATAAAGAGCTACCGTCATCGGAAAGGTTTGAGTGAATCTCACCAGGTACACTCGGTTGGAGATGTTCAGATGCTAAAACTCCTAGCAGAGCCTCACATCACAGTCTCACAGAGATGGGAAGATGGAAATGTGAGTCTAATAGCCAGTCCTTCTTCTCTCCAGCCGTGTGCTCTCCTGCACATCACTGAACAATCAACTGTATCTCAGCTCAGCACACCCACCCAACCACCTCCCCGCCGACGCCCACCAGTCCTAGGCACTGACAGAGCATCTGGCACTATTCACGAGCATCAGGGCAGATTTGTCTCCTGAGCTGAGTGGTCCAGGGGTCGGTCTGATGGATGCATCCTGCTCATCTAATAAATAAGTACATTCATGCCACTTCCTTCAGCCAAAGTAATTTCATCTGTTCACCCCACAAAGAAGATTTTAAAATGCACAGGCCTTGGTCAGTCTTTTCCAGAATCTGAGAGTAGCAGTCATTTCCAACAGGTGATCTATGCCCAGAGGAAATGCATAGCCTTTCTCCTAGTTTGTCTTTTAGGGCTCTATTACCTTGGAGTCACCTCTTAATACCTGTAGCAAGACCCCAAATTAGTCTCCATTCACAAAGCATCTCTGATGCAACCTCCCTGGGAAAACTTAAAAGCCTGTTTAACTAAAGGAGAGTCTGCTGCCAAGAAGTCGGCCTGGGAGAATGGCAGTAATTAAATGATGATAATATTTAGGATCCTGCAGGTATAACAAAGGCCCCTTTCTTTGTCTCGTGTGGGGACACGTTAGCACATTGCCTCTGTCTGGGAAAGGATGTAGGCTAAAGAGGAATGAAACCATTTGGGGGGTGTGGGAAAGAGGAACTGGGGAGAGCCTTGTGGCAGGGGAGGGGCGGTGACTCCTGAGCAGCTCTGGGAGAGACCGATGCTGGGAGGAGGGGAGTTTAATCTTAATATTCATCAGAGACGGGCCCTGCGGCCCTTCAACCTAAGATATATTAGAACAGGTGAGCGGTGAAACGAAGCGTGTTTTCTGTTCTGTGGGTGATGGTCTGTGGAGAGGCAGGGCAGGAAGGGAGGCAGGGTTGGGGAGGAGGGTAAAGGAAAGAAGATAAAGAGCTACCGTCATCGGAAAGGTTTGAGTGAATCTCACCAGGTACACTCGGTTGGAGATGTTCAGATGCTAAAACTCCTAGCAGAGCCTCACATCACAGTCTCACAGAGATGGGAAGATGGAAATGTGAGTCTAATAGCCAGTCCTTCTTCTCTCCAGCCGTGTGCTCTCCTGCACATCACTGAACAATCAACTGTATCTCAGCTCAGCACACCCACCCAACCACCTCCCCGCCGACGCCCACCAGTCCTAGGCACTGACAGAGCATCTGGCACTATTCACGAGCATCAGGGCAGATTTGTCTCCTGAGCTGAGTGGTCCAGGGGTCGGTCTGATGGATGCATCCTGCTCATCTAATAAATAAGTACATTCATGCCACTTCCTTCAGCCAAAGTAATTTCATCTGTTCACCCCACAAAGAAGATTTTAAAAATGCACAGCTTGGGCTCAGGGCCAGGGTTCCACATGTGTGAGAAGGGACCTGAGTTTCTCATTCATCTCTACCAGAACCGGACACATTGCATCCAGGAAGCCCGAATCGGCCTCAACCTCAGATCCACCTACTCCACTCCCTACCTCGTCATCCCCTCCCCTCTGCCCCGCCCTTCTCCCCTTCTCTCTGGTGGGTTTTAATTCTGGCTAAGCAACCTGAACCTAGAGGGCCACAGTGCCAAGACCAGGTAGCAGTCTGTCGAGATGCCCTGTATTGGAGTTAGGAGCGTGAAGGATAGTGGGAGGAAATAAAGAGGAGAGGAATTTAGCCAGAGGGTCTTCTCTTATTGTGTCAAAGCAAGTCTGACCTGGGATCCCACACTGTTTACTTCTCAGATGAACACAAAAGAATGAAGCCTGGAATTGCCCAGGGTAGGACAGTGGAGAGCTTGGAAGGTATACAGGATTCTTCTTTATGCTTGCACCATGACTGTTTCCTCTGTTTGTAAATATAACACACATTCATTATAGAAAGTTTAGAAAACAGGAGGAGTCACAAAAAGGAAATTAAAACCTTCACAATACTAAAACTCAAGAGTAAACACCATTAACCTTTTGGAGAAGCTTAACATTCTCCTATAGCCTTACAGACTACTTTTTTTCTTTTAATAGTCATTCTGTGAGCATTTTCCAAAGACACCGCAAAATCTCAAAAAAATGTTTTTAAATTAGTTGATTCATAATTCTTTATATGGATCAAATGGAAGGTTTTAAAAAAGCGTTTCATATTATTAGCACTTAGGTTTTTGTTTTTCCTATTATGAAAGAAAAGCTCCAGTGAACATGCAGACACATGGAACAGACTCTTACAGAATGTATGAACATATGAATAGAATAAAATAGAATTATTTTCTAGAAGTATGCTCATGGGAGTGGAATTATCAAATTAATTCTTGATATTCTTCTACAGCCTAACTGTGGAAACTCCGTGGAGAACAGCCTCACCATTTCATGCAGGGGCTCCAACATCTCAGGTTGACACCAGGTGGCAGCTCATCTACCAAAGGTCTCCTCTGGCTCACTTGAGTGCAAAAGTGTGCCTGTGAGTGTGCATGCACACGCATGTTCATAAGAGCACACACACACGTGAGAGTTCTAGGAGGGGAGGGGGGGCACTTGAGTTGCACCCTTCTTTCAGGGGGACCCCTAATTCAACATGACTAGCGTTTTTACAAATACTATGTGAAGAGACTAACACAGACACACACACAGAACTCCCTGTGAAGATTGGAGTTGTGCTGCCGTGAGCCAAGAAACTACTGGAAGCCAGGGGAGAGGCCTCAACAGCTCCTTCTCTGGCCCCTTCTGAGGAAGCATGGCACTGCTGACACCTCCGTCTTGGATTTCTAGCCCCCAGAACCGTGGGCAGATACATGTCTGCTGTTTAAGCCATTCCCTCCCTCTGTGATCCTCTGTTACGGCAACGCCAGGACACTAACACATCCGCCTGCCTCCAGGAGTTCCGAAACCGGTTCACTTTGGAAAGACAGCCCTCGGCCTCTTCACAGCCCTGCTTTATACAGAAAAACCAACCAGAGTCAGGCCTGATGTAGAGACGGGAGAACTGTGTCCCAGAGACATGAAATGATTCATTTGAAATTGCTTTCTTATAAAATTCTTTAAAAGAACAAGGCCGAGAAAATTTAACTCTGCCAACCTGCGAATCGTCTACCAGGTGCTTACCTCACACGCAGTGCTCCTGACCCACCTTGAGGCTGGCCTTCGGGAGGCCCAGGGGTAGAATGTGCTCAGGGGCAGAGTGGCCACAAGCAAGTGGCAGGTCAGGGGTGTGGAAGAGCAATACCACGTCAAGTCTCGCTGTTCAAGTGTCAAAAAGTGTCAGTAAAACCTGCCAATGGAGAAAGTGCATACACCTAAAGTATATACATGTGTGAAATAAAATGCCAAAACATGCTTTGAATGAAAAAACATTTCACCCTGAAGGTGGACCTTCCTGGGTTCCCAAATTCTTGGGTAAACATCTGGATCAGAACCATGTTTTAAGTACCCAGTCACGAGGGACTAAACAAAAGATTCTGAAAGCACGGTGCAAGGTGAGGAGGGCCAGGCAGGCTCTGGAGTCAAGGGGTGCAGTTGGAGTTTGAGGTCCACTCTCCCTAGGGGGTTGACATCAGGCATGATGCCTTAACATCTCTGAGTCTCATCTATGAATGGGATGACCAACCCCAAGTTCCAGAGGATCCAAAAGGAATGATGCAGTGGGCGTGATTTATAAAGGACAAAGCCACTGAGCAGCACAAGCCGTTGGGTCTTAGGTGAGCAAAGAGGACAGTTCAGAGTTCCAAGGCAGCCCTGCACCTGGGAGTAGCCTGGCACTGACCTCGGTGTGCATGCTGATCTCTGTCTTGGAGAAGTGAAACATGGAAAGGTTCAGGGGAGATTCAAAAGTGAAATTTTTTGCAAATGCGTGCATGTTCACTTTCTAGGGAGAGAGCTCATGGGTAAAGAGGTATGTGACCACTTCATCCTTCCTCCCAGAAGTTTCTTCCATCCTTCTTTAGAAAGGGTGTGCAGGGGAGGGGAGGGCACTCAGATAGAACAGGAGTAGGGAAAGGAGCTGGGGCACCTTGAAAGAGGTGCAAACAACCAGCCTGTATTCATCCAGTCAAATGATCAACAGTCCCCTCTTGTGGCCTTCTACACCCTAACACCCTAGGATACCTCCCCTTCCCTCCAACTGGCCACCTTTTGTGACTCTCGTTCCTCCCCTGAAGGCTCAGCCTGTGTCTTTCTGGGAGGAAGGGGAGGTGACAGTAGAGTCAGGTGACTCTGGAGGGCCATTTGCCTCTATAGCTTCCCTTCCTAGAGCTGGGGGTCCTCGATACCCTAAGACGCTGTGGTGTCTGAGGGTGCTGTGAGGGAGTCAGGCCACCACTGTCCCATCCAGGTTCCCCAGGAAGATACGTGTAAACAAAGCGTGGCTCCAGCCCAGTTTTGGGTGTCTGTCAGGAGGATGTCGGCTGGAGGTGGAGGGATTGGGGAAGGAGGAGGGAACCGAGGTGAGAGGGTTGTGACTCACTCTGCGGGAACTGTGGTTTCTCAGGGGCTGGGAAAGCAAACGCACATGACCTCAAATTTAGCTAATGGAGTACACTGATTTCCTGTGTGCAGCACAGGCCAAGTACTTTTAACTTCTCCTTAAATATGTTGCCAGCAAGAATTTTTCAGTTCTTATACTCCAACTCCATTTTTAGGTCACCTTTAAGATTTCCTTGCTGTCCGTTTGAGGAGCTTCATCCAATGATAATGTCTCAATCAAGAAAGACATCTGGCTGTTAATTATGTAGCTAATATGCATTTGGTCCTTCCTTTTTCAGAGAGGAGAGAGGAAAAGGCACACATTCATTCTATAGAGCTACTGCATTGTGTTATGTTTATAGAACTACTGCATGTATATGATCCCACCTCTGCTACGGGACTGACCTGTCCACCAAGCCCAAGGATGATATTTATCAGGAGCAGGAAAGCAGTAGCTTAATAACAGCCACATAAAAAGCAAGAAGATAGGCATTTTTGTTGTTGTTGTTAGCTACTGTTGCAGTGCTACATCCTAATTATAATTTCGTATTGTCTCTATATTCCTTTAATCTGACTTTAGGTGGCAGCCCTAAAGCTTTTACTTTCATATGCCTAATGTTCAATTGTATACAGAATTTATGAACTGACAATTATTAGGAACTCAAGAATATTTTACTATCTAAACTAATTATCACTGTCATCTTTAGTCTCACAATAGGGAAAACCTGACACCCCTCCTCCATGGAAGCTGTCTAGGAAACACATCTCAACAATTGGAGAAATTCTCATGCCACGGGTGTTCCTGGCTTCCTGCTATTCTCTTCCTCTGGCTCCCCTCCCTCCCCACCCTAATGAATATTCAGCCTGCATCCTTCAACCAGGAATTTGAATAGGATGCTTCCTGTTTTTCCTATTAAAGATTAACGGTTGTCCTGAGTAAAGGGATTGTTTGCAGCTGGGAATTCCTGTTTATTTTCCATTCTGACCCTGTTCCTGGGGACAACATATATCCCATAGTTTCGAATAATGCCCAGTGCTCTGAGATCCCAGACTCTAAATATAACCTGCCTACTTACCTCTTTCATTTCACTGTGAGAAATTTAAAGTCAGGGACTAGATCTTATTCAACGTCTTTTTTCTGATGCCCCACACAGCACCCTGAACAGAGCTCAATAAAAGCTGTTGCATGGATGAAAAGGCGTAGTGATGCTAAGTTCCAGACAGAAGTGGTCACAGTCATCCACTGTCCTCAGGCTAGAAAAGGATCAAGAGAGACGAGGATTCATTTGTGCCCATTGTGTGCTTTTTGGTGAAGTGGTGATTACCTGGGCATGTTGCGACATGAACCAGTGGATCCTGGAATTGGGTTTTCTTCTGTCTCTTCCAACAATGGATTTTTCCACATTTCTCTCACATGCTTGGTAGCTGTCCCTGCTCTGCCTGGTTACAGGGGCTGCACGGGTCATGGATGCTGGTCCTTGTCTGGTGTGTACTTCAGAAGTCAATCACCAAGGATGTTTTGTAACCATTCGGTGGTTGTTACCTGGGTAAACTGAGATGTTCTGGAAGAATTAATTCCTGGGAAGGTGATGGTTTTGTCACTTTACAGAGAATTACGAGCCAAAGCACGTTTGGAAACATGATTCTACCCAAGTCATTTGTAAATAGGTTGCCATTTGCCATTTAAATCCTGTAGATTCTTGATCTATGACGTGGACTGTATGGGATGAATCATGAAGAAATGTCTGTGAATCTCTTTACAGTTGAAAGGAGATCTGTGAGCTTCTTTCCTGAAGACTGTATGGATGATGTTTTGTATTTGCCATCTGGGGGAAAAGATAGAACCACCTTAGTATTGCCTTCATCCTCATTTTTAAAGGCTGCAAATATACTTTACAAATATCATTTCATAAATCCTTAAACCAAGCCTGGGAAATAGTAGATATGCTGAACATTTACTAAAGCCTTTCGACAGCTTCCTCTCGACTGAGGGATAGATTCCTCTAAGCAGCCTGGGATTCTTTCCTCTGAGCAATCTCTCAAGACCTCCAGTTAAGCTAAATTTCCAGCCTCACTGGCATGTTTTTGCTTTCAGCCCTTTGTGTCCGCTGCTCCTCCTTCCACGAATGCCCCTCCCTGTCCTCCCCTCCGGCACTTTCAGTCCTTCGAGCTGAGAAACCTGAACATTGCCTCCTGGAGACAGTTCCTGCTCTAGGTTAAGTCCCTTGCTGTTTGTTTCCTCACTAGACGGAGTTCCAAAGAGAAATTAAGAGCCCAAGGTGCACACGTTTTCAGAGTAATTGCAACTTTTTAGAAGTTATTTTAGACGTGCATAGGAAATAGTTGAGCTCAGGATCATCCTCTTGGTGATGATCCATGTCCTCCTATTTGTGTATTTGAAAGGAGGTCCAGCCAAAAGTTGCTGCCAAAATTGCCTTTTAGAGGAAGCAGGAAGAGCCTGTCAAACATCATGACTCGTAGTTTGGAGGGTTTTGTTTTGTCAGAGTACTGGCTGTCCAGGGAAAAAGTAAATCACATTTCAGTCCTTGACTTATTCCTTTGGATATTTCACCATATTATTAATATTAGTACTCAGTCACTCAGTCATGTCTGATTCTTTGTGACCCCATGAACTGTGACCCACCAGGCCCCTCTGTCCATGGGATTCTCCAGGCAAGAATTCTGGAGTGGGTTGCTATGCCCCCCTTCAGAGGATCTTCCCAACCCTGGGATCCGACCTTCATCTCTTAGGACTCCTGCATTGGCAGGTGGGTTCTTTACTACTAGCGTCACCTGGGAAGCCCCAAAGAGTGTATAAGTATATGACTTTCTCATTTATATTAGGACATGTTTCTATGAAATATTATTAAAATTAGTGGTTAGGGACTTCCCTGTGGTCTAGTGGTTAAGAATCCATCTTCTAATGCAGGCCATATGGGTTTGATGCCAGGTCTGGCAAGATAAAACCACCTTAGTATTGCCTTCATCCTCATTTTTAAAGGCTGCAAATATACTTTACAAATATCATTTCATAAATCCTTAAACCAAGCCTGGGAAATAGTAGATATGCTGAACATTTACTAAAGCCTTCGACAGCTTCCTCTCGACTGAGGGATAGATTCCTCTAAGCAGCCTGGGATTCTTTCCTCTGAGCAATCTCTCAAGACCTCCAGTTAAGCTAAATTTCCAGCCTCACTGGCATGTTTTTGCTTTCAGCCCTTTGTGTCCGCTGCTCCTCCTTCCACGAATGCCCCTCCCTGTCCTCCCCTCCGGCACTTTCAGTCCTTCGAGCTGAGAAACCTGAACATTGCCTCCTGGAGACAGTTCCTGCTCTAGGTTAAGTCCCTTGCTGTTTGTTTCCTCACTAGACGGAGTTCCAAAGAGAAATTAAGAGCCCAAGGTGCACACGTTTTCAGAGTAATTGCAACTTTTTAGAAGTTATTTTAGACGTGCATAGGAAATAGTTGAGCTCAGGATCATCCTCTTGGTGATGATCCATGTCCTCCTATTTGTGTATTTGAAAGGAGGTCCAGCCAAAAGTTGCTGCCAAAATTGCCTTTTAGAGGAAGCAGGAAGAGCCTGTCAAACATCATGACTCGTAGTTTGGAGGGTTTTGTTTTGTCAGAGTACTGGCTGTCCAGGGAAAAAGTAAATCACATTTCAGTCCTTGACTTATTCCTTTGGATATTTCACCATATTATTAATATTAGTACTCAGTCACTCAGTCATGTCTGATTCTTTGTGACCCCATGAACTGTGACCCACCAGGCCCCTCTGTCCATGGGATTCTCCAGGCAAGAATTCTGGAGTGGGTTGCTATGCCCCCCTTCAGAGGATCTTCCCAACCCTGGGATCCGACCTTCATCTCTTAGGACTCCTGCATTGGCAGGTGGGTTCTTTACTACTAGCGTCACCTGGGAAGCCCCAAAGAGTGTATAAGTATATGACTTTCTCATTTATATTAGGACATGTTTCTATGAAATATTATTAAAAATTAGTGGTTAGGGACTTCCCTGTGGTCTAGTGGTTAAGAATCCATCTTCTAATGCAGGCCATATGGGTTTGATGCCAGGTCTGGCAAGATCCCACATGCCATGGGGCAGCTAAGTGCATGTGCCACAATTATGAACCCAGACTATACACTGGATAACTGTTTCCGAGCTCTTCCCAGACTCAAGTCTGAAACCGCCACACTCCTTCCCATCACCCATCTCTCACGAGTTATCGCTGTATCACAGAAGGACACGTCTCTGGAAGGAACACACTTAATTCTCCTCTGTCATTTACTATTTTGTGAAGAGGATCAAGGAAGAAGCAAAGCTGGTCAGTTATTCATTCCATAGCAGTCCGACCCCTACAAACCTTGGTTTCAATTTCCCATCTGTCTGTTGAAGAACTTGCACTTCATTGGAGGAGGTTTAAGCACTCTAAAAGGTTGTACTATTTTTTTATTTACCTGCAGGGAAAACTGGAGGAGGCTTCAAGGATTTGTAATACTCCACAGGCAAAGGGATTCTGTATTTTTTAAAAATTCTATTCTGCAAGGAGTATTAAAATCCTTCTCATTGAAGTACCTGGTTTGAATATCATTATCTGTTTCAATGGTAAAGTTTTGTGGCTATTATAATTTATAACGTGATAGCTGATCCTTTTGCTAAGCTCTGTGTTTGTTTATTAAACCCTGGAAACCATTATAATAAAGTTAATAGGAAGAAGGAGGTCCCTGAACTTAGTGCACTTGGCAGTTCCTGAAAACAGCCCAGGGTTAGTAAGTGGATGGCCCCCGGTAAAATCCAGGCAAACAGGAGGTGAGGAAGCCTCTGAAAAGCTTAATCCTCCTCTTTCACTTAATTATTTACTTTCAAGTCACTTCCTTAGGGCCATGTCCTTCTAAGATGGATCACTATAAGGATATTTTTTATTATAGCACTGTTTGAGGGAAGATTGTTTTACAAATACACAAAGGGACAATTCATTTGCCCCTGGCCTAAGGCATGGTACATAGTGCTTTGCTAAAATTAGTGGATTCTGATAATCTAAGAAAATAACATTTAAACAGAAGATTTGAGCAAACTTGCAACTAAATCACTTTAGAAACTACTTCACCCTTAAGACTAGGTCTGATCTTATTTTCTGGAGATATCAAATGGCTTCTGAAATAGTTAACACAAACTTTTCACAATTAACCATTGGTGACATGAAGATTAGAAGATTTTTGCTGCCTTGCAGCATTGGGCTAATGCTTAATGGAAGTAAGTCTGCGTAAAAGAATTTTCAAGAGTACCTGGTATACAGACGGGTCTCAAGAAATCTTAGGTACCATTATTGTCACCATTAATATATGAGCTTCCCTGGTGACTCAGACAGTGAAGAATCTGCCTGCAATGTGGGGGACCTGGACTTGATCCCTGGGTTGGGAAGATCCCTTGGAGAAGGGACTGGCTACCCACTCCAGTGTTCTTGCCTGAAGAATCCCATGGACAGAGGAGCCTGGAAGGCTACAGTCCATGGGGTTGCAAAGAGTAGGACACAACTGAGCAACTTTCACTTTCACTGGTTTTTGAATCTATGATCAGTCTAGATATATTTAGTAGTCAATATGAACTTAGACGTCAAAAAGTTACTTGTCCACTGTACTCTAATGCTTTAAATCTGCAGAAATACTACCTTCCATTTTTTTCTCTTCAAGCCCTTAATTTGAGGAAACTATTTGGTTTAAATATCTGACATGAGCCAGAAGCAAGATCTAAAATCAAGGTTTTCTATCATTATGGAAACAGGTTTCTCTAGCCATTCTTAGCCTCAAAAAAACCAAAAAACAAACAACCCAAAAAACCAAACCAAACCAAACAAACAAACAAAACCACATGTTTTATAAACATTTAAGAATATGCATTGAAACTTAGAGGATTGGTAGAAGAGAAGTAAGAACTCTAAAGAAACATGCTGTTGGTAAAATGGCATGTGAATATACAAATACATATATATAAATATGCATTTATACATATTTATATATGAATATACATACATAAAGGAGGAATGTCCCAGATGTCTGCCTTGGGAGACTTCAGGAAGCTGGAGGAAGCCCATTTCCTGACCAGAGGCTTCTGAAGAAGAAGCCAGGCCATTTGTCTTATAACCTTGACCTGAGTCCTGGACTGGCCTTCCCTCCTTCACTCCAACCCAGTGGATAAGGCAATGGGGGACTTTGCTTTAATTCTACTTTAGCTCAGTCTTTAGCCTTTCCTGTGACATGTATTTCTCAGCCCTCTTCTGTGCACCCACAAATGTCTATCACCCAACCCACTAAAATGGGCTTTGTTACCCTTTTCACAATTAACCATTGGTGACATGAAGATTAGAAGATTTTTGCTGCCTTGCAGCATTGGGCTAATGCTTAATGGAAGTAAGTCTGCGTAAAAGAATTTTCAAGAGTACCTGGTATACAGACGGGTCTCAAGAAATCTTAGGTACCATTATTGTCACCATTAATATATGAGCTTCCCTGGTGACTCAGACAGTGAAGAATCTGCCTGCAATGTGGGGGACCTGGACTTGATCCCTGGGTTGGGAAGATCCCTTGGAGAAGGGACTGGCTACCCACTCCAGTGTTCTTGCCTGAAGAATCCCATGGACAGAGGAGCCTGGAAGGCTACAGTCCATGGGGTTGCAAAGAGTAGGACACAACTGAGCAACTTTCACTTTCACTGGTTTTTGAATCTATGATCAGTCTAGATATATTTAGTAGTCAATATGAACTTAGACGTCAAAAAGTTACTTGTCCACTGTACTCTAATGCTTTAAATCTGCAGAAATACTACCTTCCATTTTTTTCTCTTCAAGCCCTTAATTTGAGGAAACTATTTGGTTTAAATATCTGACATGAGCCAGAAGCAAGATCTAAAATCAAGGTTTTCTATCATTATGGAAACAGGTTTCTCTAGCCATTCTTAGCCTCAAAAAAACCAAAAAACAAACAACCCAAAAAACCAAACCAAACCAAACAAACAAACAAAACCACATGTTTTATAAACATTTAAGAATATGCATTGAAACTTAGAGGATTGGTAGAAGAGAAGTAAGAACTCTAAAGAAACATGCTGTTGGTAAAATGGCATGTGAATATACAAATACATATATATAAATATGCATTTATACATATTTATATATGAATATACATACATAAAGGAGGAATGTCCCAGATGTCTGCCTTGGGAGACTTCAGGAAGCTGGAGGAAGCCCATTTCCTGACCAGAGGCTTCTGAAGAAGAAGCCAGGCCATTTGTCTTATAACCTTGACCTGAGTCCTGGACTGGCCTTCCCTCCTTCACTCCAACCCAGTGGATAAGGCAATGGGGGACTTTGCTTTAATTCTACTTTAGCTCAGTCTTTAGCCTTTCCTGTGACATGTATTTCTCAGCCCTCTTCTGTGCACCCACAAATGTCTATCAGCACCCACAACACCACTGTCCTTATCTGATTAAGGTCTTTGACCTAGAACAAAGAGACTGCTAGCTATTTGTCCAGCAAAATTGGGCTTAATAGGTATCAACAATAACAATTCAGGGTTTGAAACCACGGTGAACCATGTGCAAGACCCCATACAAGGAAAGAAGACTTTTACTCTTTTTTTTTTTTTTTTGCCATTTCTATTGGTATTTCATTTATTTCCATCTTTGTTCTTTGGCCTGCGTGGGCCTCCCACTGCAGCAACCTCTCTCTTCGCAGAGCACCGGCTCTGGGTGCATGAGCTCCAGAGCGTTGGCCCGGTAGTTGCACACATCGGTCCAGCTGCTCCGCAGCTTGTGGGATCTTCCCAGGCCAGGGATCAAACTGGCGCCCCTTGCACTGCAAGCTGGTGTCTTTACCCACAGGACCACCAGGGAAGCCCTGGAAAGAAGACTTTTAAAGAGGGAAAAAGAACATTGGGAGGACCATAGTAAACTGTGAAGGAATTCCAAGTTCCAAGTACAGCGGTTTCTCATTGGCTGTGATGTAAAGTCTCTCAGTGGCTGAGCTCTTGCCAGGTAGGCAGAAGTCTTTTTTGTCGTTGTTGAGCTCAGCTGTCCTCACAGGGCATCAGCGCTCCCCCTTTTGGTTTCCTCATTCTATATATTTTTTTAAATTTTGGCCTCTTTTGTTGGTTTTTAATTTATTTATTATTTATTTTCATCCATCTTTATTCTTTGGCATGTATGGGTCTCCCATTGCAGTGGTCTCTCTTGCTGCAGAGCACCGGCTCTGGGCACGTGCACTCCAGACCCGTAATTGGACACACTGGTCCAGCTGCTCCGCCACATGCAGGATCTTCCCATGCCACGGATCGAACTGTTGTCCCTTGTACAGCAAGGCAGACTCTTTACCTGCTGGACCACCAGGGAAGCCCTCCTCATTCTATCTTAATTGAGATTTCTGTTTACTAATTTTTACAAAGTCCAGTCTCCTTAAAATTTCCTTCATGGTAAAGACTCTTTGTTACCGTCCTTATTTTTCTATGTTTAAAACAGTGCCGGGTCCAGTGGGTAAGTACACTGCCCTGCAGTGCAAGGGGCGCTGGTTTGATCCCTGGCCTGGGAAGATCCCATGTGCCCCTGAGCGGCTGGACCGATGTGTCCAACTACTGAGCCGGAGCTCTGGAGCACATGCGCGCAGAGCTGGTGCTCTGTAACGAGAGAGGCCACTACAATGGGAAGCCCACACAGGCCAAAGAACAAAGATAAATAAATGAAATACCAATAGAAGTGGCCAAAAAATAAAAAACTAAATGCCTTGGTTTCTGGTCTTACATTTAGGTCTTTAATCCATTTTGAGTTGATCTTAGTGTATGGTGTCAAACTCTTAGAGGAGAATATAGGCAAAACCCTCAAGGACATCAATCAAAGCAAGATCTTCTCTGACCCACCAACTAAAATAGCAGAACCGAAAAGAAAAATGAACATATGGGACCTCATGAAACTTAAAAGCTTTTGTACAGCAAAAGAAATTACAAAAAAGCTCAACAGACACCCCACAGAGTGGGAGAAAATCATAGCAAATGAAACAACAGACAAAGAATTAATCTCCAAAATCTACAAGCAACTCAGACAACTCAGCACAGGGAAAACGAACAACCCAATCAAAAAGTGGGAAAAAGACCTAAAGAGACGCCTCTCCAAAGAGGACATACAGATGGCCCAAAAGCACATGAAACGATGCTCAACCTCGCTCATTATTAGAGAAATGCAAATTAAAACTACAATGAGATATCACCTCACACCCGTCAGAATGGCCATCTTCAAAAAATCTGCAGACAATAAATGCTGGAGAGGGTGCAGAGAAAAGGGAACCCTCTTGCATTGCTGGTGGGAATGTCAATTGATACAGCCTCTATGGAAGACAATCTGGAGATTTCTTAAAAAACTAAAACTAGAAACACCCTATGACCCAGCAATCCCACTATTAGGCTTATATCCTGATGAAATCAAAACTGAAAGAAGCACCTGTACCCCAATGTTCATTGCAGCTCTCTATACAATAGCCAAAACATGGAAGCAACCTAGATGTCCATCGACGAATGAATGGATCCAGAAGCTCTGGGACATATACACAATGGAATACTACTCAGCTGTTAAAAGAAATGCAGAAGACTCAATCCTAATGAAGTGGCTGGCTCTAGAACCTATCATAAAAAGTGAAGTAAATCAAAAAGAGAAAGACAAATACAGTATACTAACACACATATATGGAATCTATTAGGACGGTCTTGATATCACACACAGGGAACTCATGAAAAAAAAGACAGAGCATAGACATAGGGACATCGTGGCGAATAAATAGGAGGGAAGTATGGAGGAAGTAACAAGGAAACCTATAGTGTTATGTGTGGAAAAGATAGCTAGTGTCACAGTGCTAAGGGAATAGGAGTGCTTACAATGGCTTGGGGCAAAGGTCTGGAGGGTGGGATAGGGGGATCTGGGTGGGTGGGGACCAGGGATATGCATATGACTGATCTGGGAACATACATGTATATGAACAACAAAACTCTGTAAAACCTTTAAAATAAAGAATAAAAAATAAAAATATAAAACAAAACAAAAACTAAATGCCTTGCATTGAGTTAGTGATCAAAATATGTATTAAATGAATTAATAAAATAAGATTTAAATGAAGTAGTAATAGTGTAAGTGCCTGACATTATGCTTTAGGTTGCCAAGGCAGTCATTTCGAGGACATTCATTCTGAATAAGCATATTGCCAGATGCATGACACAGAGGACAAAATGGCCCAAAAGCACATGAAACGATGCTCAACCTCGCTCATTATTAGAGAAATGCAAATTAAAACTACAATGAGATATCACCTCACACCCGTCAGAATGGCCATCTTCAAAAAATCTGCAGACAATAAATGCTGGAGAGGGTGCAGAGAAAAGGGAACCCTCTTGCATTGCTGGTGGGAATGTCAATTGATACAGCCTCTATGGAAGACAGTCTGGAGATTTCTTAAAAAACTAAAACTAGAAACACCCTATGACCCAGCAATCCCACTATTAGGCTTATATCCTGATGAAATCAAAACTGAAAGAAGCACCTGTACCCCAATGTTCATTGCAGCTCTCTATACAATAGCCAAAACATGGAAGCAACCTAGATGTCCATCGACGAATGAATGGATCCAGAAGCTCTGGGACATATACACAATGGAATACTACTCAGCTGTTAAAAGAAATGCAGAAGACTCAATCCTAATGAAGTGGCTGGCTCTAGAACCTATCATAAAAAGTGAAGTAAATCAAAAAGAGAAAGACAAATACAGTATACTAACACACATATATGGAATCTATTAGGACGGTCTTGATATCACACACAGGGAACTCATGAAAAAAAAGACAGAGCATAGACATAGGGACATCGTGGCGAATAAATAGGGAGGGGGAAGCATGGAGGAAGTAACAAGGAAACCTATAGTGTTATGTGTGGAAAAGATAGCTAGTGTCACAGTGCTAAGGGAATAGGAGTGCTTACAATGGCTTGGGGCAAAGGTCTGGAGGGGTGGGATGGGGGGATCTGGGTGGGTGGGGACCAGGGATATGCATATGACTGATCTGGGAACATACATGTATATGAACAACAAAACTCTGTAAAACCTTTAAAATAAAGAATAAAAAAATAAAAATATAAAAACAAAAAACAAAAAACTAAATGCCTTGCATTTAGTTAGTGATCAAAATATGTATTAAATGAATTAATAAAATAAGATTTAAATGAAGTAGTAATAGTGTAAGTGCCTGACATTATGCTTTAGGTTGCCAAGGCAGTCATTTCGAGGACATTCATTCTGAATAAGCATATTGCCAGATGCATGACACAGATACTATCAAAACACCCAGATAAGAAACCAGGTTTCCCCTGATCATGCAAGTCTCTTTTCAGAAAGTCCTAAGTCACCTAGAAAACTCATCACTTGAGTGATGAGTTCTCTCTGCTTCTCCCTACCCATGCTCTCATTCCAGCTCTGAGCTTTAAATTCACCGATAAAGAGTGAACTCTCAAAATGCTAGATACCCAAATCTTATATCCTAACAAAGGCAGAGTGTCTGATCTGCATTTCCCTCCACTGTGACCTCACTGTCACATGAGTACATGGCCCTTGGACATGCCATGCACCTTCCAGGACCTGTGAGTAATAAGTCTTGTTCTTTAAAGTTCCCTGATGATCACTGCTGTGACGTGTGCTGTGATCATGGTAAACTCCACAAAGGCCAGTCCAGCCACAGTGCTGTTTCAGGTTGGGGAAACGTCTGTGGAGGCTACTGTAAGTTGTAGGGCCCAGGCAAGTGCTTCAAGCATTCCTAAACCTCACTACTAATGGGCTGAGATCTACACCATAATGAAATAGAATGTTATTTTGTAACCCAACATAAATTAGCTACTCAATAAAGAGTAGGTGTGATAGTGATGATAAATAATATTTTACTGCCATGCAGGACGTTTCTCAAAAAATGCACTTTAGTCTTATAGACCATATTTTTAAAAAATTATCAAACAATGAAGGCCTAAATATTAAGTTGAATTTCTCTTACATGTTAGTCTCTAGAATATGCCCTGAACATAATTCTTTTCCAAAATAAATTTTATTTTTCTTGTTATGAAAATGTTAGGTGTTAATTATAATAATTATAAAAGAGTGAAAAAATTCTGCCTATTTTTATTATCCAGAGACAACCATATCATATATAAAAAACTTTCAGCCTCTTTATTTCTATGCAAGAGTCTTCTTTTTAACATAGTTGTAATTCATTCCTTGATTCATTTAACAAATATTTATAAAACACTTACTATCTGCCAGAATTGTGCTTATACTATATATACTGTGATTATATAAATAATTTTGCATCCAATTTTTCAGTTAATAAAAAAAACAAACATTTGCCAATATTACTAAAAACCCTTTGTAAATACAATTATGCTGTGTTTAACTACACCTTCATGTCAGACAGTTAGGCCTTTTTAATATTATAATGCTGCAATAACATTTTGGATGCTTAGGATGCTTTTTTTAGGAAAGAATCCAAGGTCTGGATTTACTCAGAGGAAAGCTGAGAACACTTTGAGACTTTTGATACATTTACCAACCTGCTTTTTAAAATGAGGTACAAATGAACTGAATGGAGGCCTACTGATATATAGAAATATAGAAAAAATATAGAAATATGTAGAAAGCACATTTTCTTTACATAGAGCATAAAAATACAATTTAAAAAGCATACCTCAATCTTAAGGTTTATGTGATGAGACAGTGAGGAGGTGGCATTCAACCAAACTCACTTCTCAAATACTTGACATTCATTTGGAGTTGCCAGCTTGTTGGGAGGTTGTGCCCAGGCCTGGAAAGAGCAGGAGGAGTCCAGTTGAGGCGCCTTGCTGCTAATCCAGTGTCTCCTAAAAGTACGGAACCTTGGTAATTTAAACAAGATGTCTGGTTGGTATGTCCAGAAGTGCCTAAATGTATGACAAAGCTGGGACAAATATAGCTGACTCTATGCACCCAAGAGTGTCATGTAACAAGTAAAACCAGGATTTCTTTAAAGGCTTAGCGTTTCTCTCATGTTAAATATACTTATTTATTTTTAGAGAGAAGCAAGCAGTGTAATATCATCTTGTATTGTCTAGTCTTGAAGAAATTAGCCAGGAATTTGATTCATTTTTAGCCGTGACATTCCAGGAAGTCTTAAAATCTACTATAGGAAACTAATACTTTCTGCAAGTAATTTTGGCCAGAAAAGACACAGAGTTTGAGACAGAAGACTAGATATTACAGGTATTTTCAGTTCAGTTACATTTTCTTTCCTTTCTCTCTCCAACTCTGTCTCTTCTGTGTGTGTAATACACAATCAGGAAATGTAGGTGACTTCAATGATATTTCAAGATTTCCCTTACTACACTGTAAGTGAGTATTAAAGCTCAGAAATTTAGTTGTGAGAAAAAGCTAGAGTATTTACTTATTTAGCTTTTGAAGCCCTTTCCCAAGGCATTCATAGAAAGGCTCAATGTGTAGCTAGCTCCTATCAATGCAAAGATTGGTCATCCCTTCACTTCCTACAAGTATTGTATGAATGAGGTCATGATTTCAATCCACGACGACATCGCTGAAAATCCAAGGTCTGGATTTACTCAGAGGAAAGCTGAGAACACGTTGAGACTTTTGATACATTTACCAACCTGCTTTTTAAAATGAGGTACAAATGAACTGAATGGAGGCCTACTGATATATAGAAATATAGAAAAAATATAGAAATATGTAGAAAGCACATTTTCTTTACATAGAGCATAAAAATAAAATTTTAAAAAAGCATACCTCAATCTTAAGGTTTATGTGATGAGACAGTGAGGAGGTGGCATTCAACCAAACTCACTTCTCAAATACTTGACATTCATTTGGAGTTGCCAGCTTGTTGGGAGGTTGTGCCCAGGCCTGGAAAGAGCAGGAGGAGTCCAGTTGAGGCGCCTTGCTGCTAATCCAGTGTCTCCTAAAAGTACGGAACCTTGGTAATTTAAACAAGATGTCTGGTTGGTATGTCCAGAAGTGCCTAAATGTATGACAAAGCTGGGACAAATATAGCTGACTCTATGCACCCAAGAGTGTCATGTAACAAGTAAAACCAGGATTTCTTTAAAGGCTTAGCGTTTCTCTCATGTTAAATATACTTATTTATTTTTAGAGAGAAGCAAGCAGTGTAATATCATCTTGTATTGTCTAGTCTTGAAGAAATTAGCCAGGAATTTGATTCATTTTTAGCCGTGACATTCCAGGAAGTCTTAAAATCTACTATAGGAAACTAATACTTTCTGCAAGTAATTTTGGCCAGAAAAGACACAGAGTTTGAGACAGAAGACTAGATATTACAGGTATTTTCAGTTCAGTTACATTTTCTTTCCTTTCTCTCTCCAACTCTGTCTCTTCTGTGTGTGTAATACACAATCAGGAAATGTAGGTGACTTCAATGATATTTCAAGATTTCCCTTACTACACTGTAAGTGAGTATTAAAGCTCAGAAATTTAGTTGTGAGAAAAAGCTAGAGTATTTACTTATTTAGCTTTTGAAGCCCTTTCCCAAGGCATTCATAGAAAGGCTCAATGTGTAGCTAGCTCCTATCAATGCAAAGATTGGTCATCCCTTCACTTCCTACAAGTATTGTATGAATGAGGTCATGATTTCAATCCCCACACGACACGGTTAACTGTATTCTGTTTCATAACCAGACACCCACATCCTCCACTGGATGGACATGCAGCATTCAAGGAAAGCAGGAGGAGGTGCATCCTAGGAGAGAAGAAGCATAGAGGCAGAAGCTTCCATTGACCCACTATGAATGTCATCCATTTTACAAGGAAGCCCAGATGAAAGAGGAGTGGTGGATCTCTCCCTACAAATCCATCACCAGCATGGGAGAAACCTGCATTAATGGTGGAGGGGTAGCACATTTATGTGTATAAAGTTGGTTCAAACTCTAGTATATAAAAGCACTATTTACAAGTAAAGACATTATCATTAACCACCACCAGCAAAGGTCCCTTATTTTCTTATCTAGCTCATTCACTCATTCATTTAATAAATATTTATGAAGGGCTAGGCTCATCATGTGCCAAAGTTCATATGCGAAAGGTTGGTTCTCTTTATTTAGAAAGGATATGGCATATGACACAAACTTTAGCAATTATAAAACCAACCTGAACTAGGAAGGACTCTGTGAATCGGGTATATCAATATGTGGGGAGTAGCTACATTGATATAATAGCAATCTATACAAGGTAACTGACTTCTGGGGAATAGATAAGGTCAACTAAAATCAGACCAAGCGAAAAGGAAAGACGGCTGAGTATGGGAATATAGAGAAACTAATATTCCAGGGACTTTGGAAGAAAAAACCATTAAAGACAATTTAGAACAGTGATGGATAGAGGACCACTCTTTCTGTTTAGTCTAAACCAAAATTTGCCATCTTAGAAATGGAGGGAAGAGCTTCTGAGAATGAACTAGCTTAACCAAATCAGAGATTAAGCTTTCTCTGGGACTCTGTCTCTGGAAACCTTTGCCTTGCCTACTGCCTTAGGAAGACTTTTATCCTTCTATAGGACTTGGGTTCAGATGTGGACATCTGATGCATTAAGTGTCATAGCATGACTGCAACAAGGCTACTATACATTCACACCACATTGTTGTCCAAGGGCAGTCTCGTTCAACCCCTCCTCCATCTATAGTAATAAACACAGTTCCTGTCCTATTACACAACCCACTGCCTGTGAAGGAGACACCTGACCCTCCTTATGCCACTCAGTGGGATCTGAGACTTGGAGAGTCAGTGCAAGACAATGTTAATGTTCTAGCTAGTGCGGTTGCTGTCATAAAGTTCTTTGTCTCAGACCAGGAGTCTCACGGTGTATGTCAACATCCTCCTTATGCCACTGCACTGAGAGGCAAGAAGGGCATAGAGGCAGAAGCTTCCATTGACCCACTATGAATGTCATCCATTTTACAAGGAAGCCCAGATGAAAGAGGAGTGGTGGATCTCTCCCTACAAATCCATCACCAGCATGGGAGAAACCTGCATTAATGGTGGAGGGGTAGCACATTTATGTGTATAAAGTTGGTTCAAACTCTAGTATATAAAAGCACTATTTACAAGTAAAGACATTATCATTAACCACCACCAGCAAAGGTCCCTTATTTTCTTATCTAGCTCATTCACTCATTCATTTAATAAATATTTATGAAGGGCTAGGCTCATCATGTGCCAAAGTTCATATGCGAAAGGTTGGTTCTCTTTATTTAGAAAGGATATGGCATATGACACAAACTTTAGCAATTATAAAACCAACCTGAACTAGGAAGGACTCTGTGAATCGGGTATATCAATATGTGGGGAGTAGCTACATTGATATAATAGCAATCTATACAAGGTAACTGACTTCTGGGGAATAGATAAGGTCAACTAAAATCAGACCAAGCGAAAAGGAAAGACGGCTGAGTATGGGAATATAGAGAAACTAATATTCCAGGGACTTTGGAAGAAAAAACCATTAAAGACAATTTAGAACAGTGATGGATAGAGGACCACTCTTTCTGTTTAGATTAAACCAAAATTTGCCATCTTAGAAATGGAGGGAAGAGCTTCTGAGAATGAACTAGCTTAACCAAATCAGAGATTAAGCTTTCTCTGGGACTCTGTCTCTGGAAACCTTTGCCTTGCCTACTGCCTTAGGAAGACTTTTATCCTTCTATAGGACTTGGGTTCAGATGTGGACATCTGATGCATTAAGTGTCATAGCATGACTGCAACAAGGCTACTATACATTCACACCACATTGTTGTCCAAGGGCAGTCTCGTTCAACCCCTCCTCCATCTATAGTAATAAACACAGTTCCTGTCCTATTACACAACCCACTGCCTGTGAAGGAGACACCTGACCCTCCTTATGCCACTCAGTGGGATCTGAGACTTGGAGAGTCAGTGCAAGACAATGTTAATGTTCTAGCTAGTGCGGTTGCTGTCATAAAGTTCTTTGTCTCAGACCAGGAGTCTCACGGTGTATGTCAACATCCATGATCATAGGCTAACTTGTCAGGTTACAATGATAGACCTCTCTTAGTTCTTGACAGTTTTGGTGACATGGATTGGATGCCAACTGAGACATGGTTTTCTGGAAGAGGAAAGTTGAGGGCCTCCAGGGTCAATGAATGGAATCTGAGGAAAGTCCATGGGAATCAGTAGTGATCATATTGACTACTTTTTTTTTTTTTAAACTATGCCCATTTCTAACTTATTTTTAGTTTATTTAGTTGGTTCTAGTCTAGATTCTTGAGTGGAATTCAGAGTTAGTTACTTTTAATATTTTTAAGTAATTAAAGAATTAAGACTATGAGTACTTCTTCCTCCAAATGCAAAGAGCAGCATCTGCCCACTGGGAATGACCACGGATGTTTCGGCAGCTGACCCATCAGGGAGGACGGAGGAAGTAGCCGGAGTCTAATAGCTAAAGGTTCCCTGAGAGTATGGTCGCCTAGCTGGCTCATGATAAAGCATCATAAATCGTCTGAAATTTTCAGGGGATTCAAGAGAAAGGGGACCGTTACTTGGTTGACAGGATTTAGCTGGGGACTGTAGAAGCCTCATAAAGAAGTTAGGCATGCATTTGTGTGCAGTGGATAGGCAACGCCAGTGGCGTGGCGAGTAGACGAGTGGGCTCCAGAGCACCACGGAGGGCAAGGGAGGGCCCCTGAATTCCAGACTGCGATAGAACCATAGGGTCTAGCTGGGAGGATGGGAGGATGACACCCACAAGCAGAGGTATCCATCCGCCCTGGAGTAGAGACAAGTGCCTGGTCAGCAGACAGACCCTTGGGACACTATGGTCCCTCCTGGGGAAGAGGGCAGAAGACAAAGGAGGACAATCTTTAATATCCATCTGCCTGAATTTAAATCCTGAATTGACTCTAAGCCAAAAGTGGCACAGGCACTGAGTTGAAATGGGGCTTGTGAGCTAATTTAGGTTCCATTACAGAAAAGGAGCTAAAGTTACACATTTAAATACTTGAGGCATAAGTTTTCATCTGCTGTATAAACAAGTTCTGAATCCCCTTTCCCCACTGCCTGTCCTAGGACTATCCTTTGCTCCCTTTCTCTGGAATCTTCTGTCTTACTCACTACTCTGAGTTAGTCATGCTTCTGTGATTCATTACTCAGCTCAACAACTAAGAAATCATTTTCTCGACCTGTCATGCCCTTTAAGCGACATCTGCATTTCTTATCTTTCCTACCTAAGTTTCCTATAAACATTCTTATTCTCTTTATTTATTCAATTCCTGTTCATTTCTTAAAGTCACTCTTATTTGGTTTCAATCGTGATTATTCTCCTGCCATTGAGCTTATAAAGTTCACAAAAATTACTTTCCCCACTCAACCCATTCTCCTAGTTTTCTGTGATATTTATCAAAACTAACCAAGATCTCACTTCCCTTTTTTAATAAAATTCTTATTAATTTTATTATTATAAAATTCTTTTTAATTGTACTTTATCTTAAGTCAAAATTTTCTCGATTCTGAATTTCTGCACCGTTGTTTCATTTATTCCAGACACTGACGCTCCCATTGTGAGTTTACTTATCAAGATGCACATTAGATTGAATTGTGTGTGTTCCTTTTTAAAGGTAAAGAAACAAATCACTGTGGAGAAATCTACAGGTACACGGTCACCAAACTGAAGAGCTGGTGTCTGTTACCCTCTCTCTGAGATGGGGGAAAGCACTAAATCCGTCTGGCAGTGTGTGCTGTTCGGCAGACACAATCTGATTGATGTCGCACACATTTGCATAAATTAGTCTCACTTTCCTTCTTCCTGATCAACTCTCTCAAAAGGAAGCCCTCCCAGATGGGAAGGGAAGATGACAGCCAGAAGGCTGAGTCCTGGTGACCATCTGACTTTGGGGAGTGCTGGCCCTCCTGGGGAAGAGGGCAGAAGACAAAGGAGGACAATCTTTAATATCCATCTGCCTGAATTTAAATCCTGAATTGACTCTAAGCCAAAAGTGGCACAGGCACTGAGTTGAAATGGGGCTTGTGAGCTAATTTAGGTTCCATTACAGAAAAGGAGCTAAAGTTACACATTTAAATACTTGAGGCATAAGTTTTCATCTGCTGTATAAACAAGTTCTGAATCCCCTTTCCCCACTGCCTGTCCTAGGACTATCCTTTGCTCCCTTTCTCTGGAATCTTCTGTCTTACTCACTACTCTGAGTTAGTCATGCTTCTGTGATTCATTACTCAGCTCAACAACTAAGAAATCATTTTCTCGACCTGTCATGCCCTTTAAGCGACATCTGCATTTCTTATCTTTCCTACCTAAGTTTCCTATAAACATTCTTATTCTCTTTATTTATTCAATTCCTGTTCATTTCTTAAAGTCACTCTTATTTGGTTTCAATCGTGATTATTCTCCTGCCATTGAGCTTATAAAGTTCACAAAAATTACTTTCCCCACTCAACCCATTCTCCTAGTTTTCTGTGATATTTATCAAAACTAACCAAGATCTCACTTCCCTTTTTTAATAAAATTCTTATTAATTTTATTATTATAAAATTCTTTTTAATTGTACTTTATCTTAAGTCAAAATTTTCTCGATTCTGAATTTCTGCACCGTTGTTTCATTTATTCCAGACACTGACGCTCCCATTGTGAGTTTACTTATCAAGATGCACATTAGATTGAATTGTGTGTGTTCCTTTTTAAAGGTAAAGAAACAAATCACTGTGGAGAAATCTACAGGTACACGGTCACCAAACTGAAGAGCTGGTGTCTGTTACCCTCTCTCTGAGATGGGGGAAAGCACTAAATCCGTCTGGCAGTGTGTGCTGTTCGGCAGACACAATCTGATTGATGTCGCACACATTTGCATAAATTAGTCTCACTTTCCTTCTTCCTGATCAACTCTCTCAAAAGGAAGCCCTCCCAGATGGGAAGGGAAGATGACAGCCAGAAGGCTGAGTCCTGGTGACCATCTGACTTTGGGGAGTGCTGGCCCGTAATTAACCATGGTAATGACCGCAGGGGATGAACTGAACTATTGACACTGAAAAGGCTAGACCCTTGCTTGTTCCCCAGAAAGAACATATATTGAGATCTTTGCTCATTTTTGCAGGAATAGCACAAATTTGGGTGAAAACTTAATCATCTATAGACCTCTGCTGTCTGATTTGGAAAGGGCATTAATTATATCTAATGTTTCTGTTTGCTTTTGTTTTTAACTACAGTTTACAGTCTAACAGAAACAAAGGCATATGCTCTGTGAAATGACTTCAGATGATGTTTTATGTGAAATATTGCTGGTGAAGCTTGAAGATGCCATATAGAACTGTGTGTTGTCTAATGCAACCACCTGAGGTTAGGGGACCAAACTCCTCTAAGGCAGATTTCCTTGGTGGACTCAAATACTTGTTTCTATCCATCTCTGAGTATTTGAGACTCAGTAAATGAGACATTCTTTCCAGGCACTTTTGTGGTTTCTGAAAATGGGTACAAAGTTTCAGTTTGGAGAGATGGAAAAGTTCTGGAGACAGATAGTGGTGATGGTTGCACAACAATGTGAATATACTTGGTATCATTGAGTCATACACTTGAAATGGGTTAAAATGGTAAACTTTATGCTATATATATTATATTATAGTTTGTTTTACACTTGCCTGTTGGTTCAGTGGTAAAGAATCCACCTGCCAATGCAGGAGATGCAGGTTCTATCAGGAAGATGCCCTGGAGAAGGAAATGGCAACCCACTCCAGTGTTCTTGCTGAGAAATGCCATGGACAGGGAGCAGCCTGGTGGGCTACAGTCGATGGGGTCTCCAAGAGTCAGACATGACTTGGTGATGAAACAACAACAATAATACTTTGTTTTAAAAAGGTTGGAAAGCCACTGATCAACTCTCATCCCTATTTTACATTTGAGAAATACTTTGCTTTTTTTCACCCATAGATACAACTTGAAAATCTTCTACACATCAGTCCTATAGATCTGCCCAGGAATGGTTGAACCATGGCTCGCTATTCTGCAATATAAATGCACCACAAATTATTTAACTGTGTTCCCAGTGATAGGCAGTGAGGTTCAATGTGCTATCATCCTGTCTGTCTTTTTACTCTGGCCTCCCCTTCTGGACTGCAAGCACCTTCCAGGGGTGTAGACTGCATCTTACTCATTGTTCTCTCCCCAGAAACCTGCATGGTGCTCCAGCCTTGATAAGCTTACTTATTAAAGGAATGAGTGAATATAGGCAATATATGACGCAGCAAACACAGACTCTGGTCCTGGTTCACTCTGAATGGACCCTCTGACCTCGGGCAAGTCCCATCACCTTTCCAGGCTTCAGTTTCCCAGCAGATATGCATAGCAAACAAGAGAGGTGCTTCAGGCTCTGAAATCCCAGGACCCCAGGGGTAGGTTGACCTGTGATAGGACGCAATGTTCAGCTTCAGGAGGAGGAAGGGAAGAGTCCCTCTCCCACTGCTGGGTAGAGTCTCCCATTTCCTGGGTAAAGGCTGAGAGCTCCGCCTGTTCAAAGCCCACCCATCTTCACCTGGGAGTGGACACATCCTGCATGAGTGCTTTTGGCTCAGCAGTGGGCTGAAAATTCTTCTAAGGGGCCTTTGCCTGGGTTACACAGACTGATGGAGCAGTTTTACATGGTTAACTGCTATTTGCATAAATTGTCCCCATCATGTAGGACACTGTGCCTTTTCTGCAAATAAAAAAAAGCGGGGGTGGGGGAAGAAATGGCACTAACAAAAGGCCTCACAATGTTGGGAAAATGGATGTTAACATTTCTGCCTGACTGATAATCTCTGATGTTACCCTTGGGAAGCCCCAGCTTTCAGACTGATTTATTTTTCAGGGTTTGGAGGTTTTTACTCCTATAATTGGCAGCGGAGGCAGCCTTGGTGCTGGAAGCAAACTGAGGAAGATTTTATATGTTTTCTGGGGATTTTATTTGTTTTTGATTTCCGAAGCAAAATTTTCATTTTGAACAAAGAAGGCACAAAAAGGGACAAATAACCAGTGGGCTGGTTTTGTTTGGTTTGCTTTTGTTCACATGACCTTTTCCTTTTCTCAGTACCAAACTCTGAAATTGAATGTTTGGCCCTCAGGGGTGAAGCAGAGGGTGAGGTTTCTTTCTGATTTGTCCTGGGACATTTTGGGTTTTATATTTCTTTGGTGTACAGAAACCTTATAGAGACATTATACGAGAACTCACGGGAAGCAACCGTGCCAAGGAGTCAGAGCAAAATCTGCTTTGTGGCACACAGCAGGCATTGTGAGCAGGAAGGAAGCCAAAAGGCCAGGACCCCAGGGCTCCTTTCCAAAGAGGACACAAGACACTCTATGTTCGCCCTCTGCTTTCTCTTCACTCTTGCAACTGACAATCATCTAACCTTGATTAAGGGCCTATGTGCTTTTCTATAATGTGCATACATAAAATAGCTTTCTTTTCACTTGCTTCTAAACCCCCCCCCCATTATTTTGAGAAAAATATCTAACTTAACACCTAGAATTTGAATCCAGGATTCAAATCAATACCGTTTTGCAATAATGTCAACTTGAGGTCTATGTTGTGTTCTTGGCATTGGATTGTGGGATTGTGAATGAAATATGTTGCCTGCCATATCAGTAAACAGAAGATATTGCAGCCACCCTGATGGTGAACCCTGAGGGAACTCAGGATGGAAACAGGATGTTCACCATCAAGCCATCAATCAACCCCTCAAGGTGCACCCTGAGCTGACACAGGATGAGAAAACACAAGACACTGGCCCCAGAGAGCTGAGGTGCCTATGAAAGGAATAGTTTCAGTGAGCCTGGACTCTCACATCTTCCCATACATGGAAAATGGCTAAACTCTTTAACTTGAGATATCTGGTTTTCTTTAATGAACAGTAATCTTCTGGTGATCCAAACTACCTGCTCTTTGCCACAAAAACTCCTGTATGCCATGGATCCTCCCTACTTTTGGAACAGTTCCTCAGAGCAATCTGAGATGCTGTGTCCCTGGCTTAAGTCCTCAGTTTTGCCTGCTTAAAAACCTCCATAATTCTCAACTTTTAGGTTGTTCATTCTTTTGGGGGTCGATAGTATATAGTCCTACGTGTGTAGATAAAGGTCCACTTACTACCCAACAGATCCGTATTTATAGCCAGCACTGAAAAAGCTGCTCGAGGGTAGAACACATGGTGTCTTCTCTCACTGGATTAACAATGTTAAGGGAATAAGAAACATTAATAGATATCACAGGACTGCTTTTGACTAAGCACGAAGATGCTTATTGACTAAAGTCAAAGATTTTGGGTTTTATATTTCTTTGGTGTACAGAAACCTTATAGAGACATTATCGAGAACTCACGGAAGCAACCGTGCCAAGGAGTCAGAGCAAAATCTGCTTTGTGGCACACAGCAGGCATTGTGAGCAGGAAGGAAGCCAAAAGGCCAGGACCCCAGGGCTCCTTTCCAAAGAGGACACAAGACACTCTATGTTCGCCCTCTGCTTTCTCTTCACTCTTGCAACTGACAATCATCTAACCTTGATTAAGGGCCTATGTGCTTTTCTATAATGTGCATACATAAAATAGCTTTCTTTTCACTTGCTTCTAAACCCCCCCCCCATTATTTTGAGAAAAATATCTAACTTAACACCTAGAATTTGAATCCAGGATTCAAATCAATACCGTTTTGCAATAATGTCAACTTGAGGTCTATGTTGTGTTCTTGGCATTGGATTGTGGGATTGTGAATGAAATATGTTGCCTGCCATATCAGTAAACAGAAGATATTGCAGCCACCCTGATGGTGAACCCTGAGGGAACTCAGGATGGAAACAGGATGTTCACCATCAAGCCATCAATCAACCCCCTCAAGGTGCACCCTGAGCTGACACAGGATGAGAAAACACAAGACACTGGCCCCAGAGAGCTGAGGTGCCTATGAAAGGAATAGTTTCAGTGAGCCTGGACTCTCACATCTTCCCATACATGGAAAATGGCTAAACTCTTTAACTTGAGATATCTGGTTTTCTTTAATGAACAGTAATCTTCTGGTGATCCAAACTACCTGCTCTTTGCCACAAAAACTCCTGTATGCCATGGATCCTCCCTACTTTTGGAACAGTTCCTCAGAGCAATCTGAGATGCTGTGTCCCTGGCTTAAGTCCTCAGTTTTGCCTGCTTAAAAACCTCCATAATTCTCAACTTTTAGGTTGTTCATTCTTTTGGGGGTCGATAGTATATAGTCCTACGTGTGTAGATAAAGGTCCACTTACTACCCAACAGATCCGTATTTATAGCCAGCACTGAAAAAAGCTGCTCGAGGGTAGAACACATGGTGTCTTCTCTCACTGGATTAACAATGTTAAGGGAATAAGAAACATTAATAGATATCACAGGACTGCTTTTGACTAAGCACCAAGAGATTGAAAGTAGTGACATACTAAGTATGATGTCTGAAAAAATCTGAATCAAATTGAGACTTCCCTGGTGGTCCAGTGGCTAAGGCTTTGGGCTCCCAGTGCAGGGTGCCCAGGTTCCATCCCTGGTCAGGAAACTAGATCCCATGGGCTACAACTAAGACCCAGCATAGACAGCTAAATAAGTCAATATTTAAAAAAAAAAAAAATCCTTCATGGTTATGTCTATAGTGTATCCTTACCTCTATAACCTCAAAAAAGTGATGTCATCTGGCAGACAGCCCAGAGTTTGGACTTTAGTAATTCTACTGATAACACTCCCTTACCTTGAACTTATCTTGCCCTTTAAAGGTTTTCATTTCAGTAGGAAAGGAAAATGACAAAAATGACCTCTATCAGAGGGATGGAGTGTGTAATTCATTAATTAAAGAAAAATTCTTCTGGGAGCCTCACACATTCCTTGTGAGAGCAATTGCTGCCGCCTCCCTTCTGATTTACCATGGAACAGTGTTTGGGGACAAGGCTTTGGCACAGAAAATATGATTAGAATCTTGGTTGCAAGAAGTGTAATTACAGGGGGCTTTAAGCTGACAGTGGCTGACAAGATTTCCACCCGCACATTAGAAAATCAATGGCAAACACTTTCACATCAGGCAGCTGTGATAGCTGCCCCTAAGTGTGACAGCCAGGGAGAAACGTGGAGCTACTTGTGGTTTACCTAATATCGGCTTCTGTATTTCTTCAGAGGCTGACAACGCTGTTCGATCTCCCTTTGCCTTTCCTTGGCCCAGTCTCTGCAAAGGAGACCTTTTTTTTCCCATTTAATCAGTTCATTAGGTAGATAAAAAATCCTTTTGCCTGAAATTTTTTACTTTTAGGTTGTTCATTCTTTTGGGGGTCGATAGTATATAGTCCTACGTGTGTAGATAAAGGTCCACTTACTACCCAACAGATCCGTATTTATAGCCAGCACTGAAAAAAGCTGCTCGAGGGTAGAACACATGGTGTCTTCTCTCACTGGATTAACAATGTTAAGGGAATAAGAAACATTAATAGATATCACAGGACTGCTTTTGACTAAGCACCAAGAGATTGAAAGTAGTGACATACTAAGTATGATGTCTGAAAAAATCTGAATCAAATTGAGACTTCCCTGGTGGTCCAGTGGCTAAGGCTTTGGGCTCCCAGTGCAGGGTGCCCAGGTTCCATCCCTGGTCAGGAAACTAGATCCCATGGGCTACAACTAAGACCCAGCATAGACAGCTAAATAAGTCAATATTTAAAAAAAAAAAAAATCCTTCATGGTTATGTCTATAGTGTATCCTTACCTCTATAACCTCAAAAAAGTGATGTCATCTGGCAGACAGCCCAGAGTTTGGACTTTAGTAATTCTACTGATAACACTCCCTTACCTTGAACTTATCTTGCCCTTTAAAGGTTTTCATTTCAGTAGGAAAGGAAAATGACAAAAATGACCTCTATCAGAGGGATGGAGTGTGTAATTCATTAATTAAAGAAAAATTCTTCTGGGAGCCTCACACATTCCTTGTGAGAGCAATTGCTGCCGCCTCCCTTCTGATTTACCATGGAACAGTGTTTGGGGACAAGGCTTTGGCACAGAAAATATGATTAGAATCTTGGTTGCAAGAAGTGTAATTACAGGGGGCTTTAAGCTGACAGTGGCTGACAAGATTTCCACCCGCACATTAGAAAATCAATGGCAAACACTTTCACATCAGGCAGCTGTGATAGCTGCCCCTAAGTGTGACAGCCAGGGAGAAACGTGGAGCTACTTGTGGTTTACCTAATATCGGCTTCTGTATTTCTTCAGAGGCTGACAACGCTGTTTCCGATCTCCCTTTGCCTTTCCTTGGCCCAGTCTCTGCAAAGGAGATTACATTTAATTTTCTTCATTATCACTCTGTCTTGATGGGGAATTCAAAATGCATTACTTTGAGGTTTAAAAAAAAGTCTCAATTTAAGAGTAGATAAAAATGAAAGATGCAAAATATGGTTCTTAAAGTTGTTCCCCTGTGACAGTTAAGTCCCTCTGCTAGTTAAAGAGGGATGTGCTGTTAACATTTCTTCTAGCATACTTAAAAAAAATTAATAGTAGGATTCAGTCATGTGTATGTGTGTTTATTGGTGGGGGGAGTTCTTAAATAAAAACAAGAATTTAAAAACTGGCCTTACAATTTTTCACAAGTCATTTTTAGTCATCCAGTTGGTTCCTAGAATAAAACTCATGACGTGGGGCTTCCCTGGTGGTTCAGTGGGTAAAGAGTTCGCCTGCAGTGCAAGAGGCCTCAGTTTGATCCCTGGCTTTGGAAGATCCCACGTGCCATGGAGCGGCTGGACTGCTGTGTCCGATTATGAGCCAGCACTCTGGTGCTCATGCATCCAGCGCCGGAGCTCTGCTATGAGACAGGCCACTGCGATGGGAGGCCAACACAGGCCAAAGAATAAAGATGGATGAAAATAAATAGACAACAAATTAATAAAAAGAGGCCAAAGGGAAAAAAAAAAAAAAACAGCTCATGATGCTAAATTGTTTTTTGTTTGGACTCTATGAAATTGGCATTTTCTGGAACAAAAACTATTGAATACTGGCAATTTCATAACTGTCAACGTAACAAGTTAGCTATAAGCCTGGTGACTGCTTGTATGGTGTGATTTAAGGACTTCTACAAAGGACTTACAACCTGAAAATCAGATAAATCTTCATGTTTCAATAAATTAATAACTATAAAATAATAAACTGTCAACAGCATACAAATAAATGAGAAAAATGCATATCCTAATTTAAAATAAAGTACAAATGAGCAACATCAGAGTCTTTGCTTTGAGCTAAAAGAGGCCAGCAAGCCGCAGAACCCCAGGTGCCTAAAAGGAAGGCAAGGAGAGGGGGGCTGTCTTCTACAGAATGTCTGTAACAACTTTGAAACCTTTGGTGCGTCCCTTTCTGGAAGGTCGTCCTTCCATGTATAGTCAGCATATTGGCTGAGGAGGGGTATTCTTAGAGCCATACAGGCCCACCGGATGCTCCACAGTCTCTGTGCAGGGAGGCTGGATTGTTCCTCATCCAAACGCAAGGCTACTGAGATATTACTGGTCCTGTGTGACCTTTTGGGTTGAGATTGAGAGACTAAACAAAGAGACGATGACCAGGATGGAAGTAAGGGTAGGCTCTGACCACCACCTGCAGCAGCTGCCCAGGAAACCACCTCCTTGTCTATCATAACGAGCCCTGGAAGCCAGCCTGCTCTACGTGGGACACACAGGAGGTCAGACCACTATCTCTAATCACAGTCCAGGAAGCCAAATAGTAACTTCCATAATAATCAACTCCAACTTTCATAATATTCAAGTCCAAATACACTCCAGTTGAGGATAACTAACAGCTTCCCTACCTGTCTCTGCTTCCAACTTAGGACCAATCAGGGCAAGCCAAACATCCATGGTTAGCCCATCACACTGGATGTCTTGCTAGCTAGTCTGCCTCCAGCTTCCTCATTCCAGCAGCCTCCAAGGAGGACGCATCTGAAGTCTTCCATTTTTTCCTTTATAAAGCTTCCCATTCCTCTGCCTTAATGTGCCAAACACAGAATGGGTATACTTTTAAAGGTTCACAGTTGCAAACCAGAGAAACCAACTCTAGTCCACGTAAGCAGAAGGGCAACTGATTATATCCATTCCTTCTTGTGGGAGTGATCTCAGCAGAAAACAGCTGAATGTGGTTTGGGGCAGAGAAAACAAAAACTTAGATAATACAATGATCTATATAGCTCTCCAGAGGGCTACTGTCTTTAAACAGATATATTGAATTCTATCTAGGTAGCAAAATTTTATGGCCAAAGGGGTGGGAGTTGGGGTGGAGGCAGGGAGATCATCAGGAAGCACAAGTCTGAAAAGGTACCATAGAGACGCAGTGGAGCGGGGAGGAGGGAAGTGGTGAAAACTTTGTAAGAAGGAAGTGGGCAGTCCTCAGAATCTATGTGTCCATACACAGGCTAGATCCCCAGGTCAGATAAGAGGATAGTGGCAGCCAGGAGCCAAACTACAGAAATAGACTGGTTAAGATACGCCATTATTGCCACTGGTTACTGGATGCTCCCACGCTGCAGCAGGAAACAAATTCCCGTTGCTTTGTTTCACCCGCTCCAACCTCAGAATCCTAGGCTCTCTGGTCCTCTCAAGACTCATTCATTAGTGGATTCCCTACAGATACTCCTATGGCAGGAAGACAGAAACAACACGTCAACACCGCTGTGTCAAGCTCTCCTTAGCCTCAGGGCGGCGCTAACTTTGAAGCTGCTTGTTTAATGTTGCACGCTCTTTGATTTGGGTTCCCATCCGACCTAGCTCACGGTGACCCTGGCTAGTGTTTGCCCATCAGGCAAGTGTATTTTTCTATCTTCTGATCTTTGACTTATTCTTCTGAGGCAAGTAGAGATGCCACTCATTCCTTTCATGCTTTCTCTTTCCTTCCTGGGGCATGGGTTCTGGAATCCTAAGCCCTTTCTAACTTCTGATCAGTCTGTGGAATTTGCTTCACTCATTTTTACTCACCTTTCTGATTATTCTCAGGGCTTCCCTTCGTCAACTGTCCCCAAGTTCACTAGGTGGGAAGACAATGCTTTTTTTAAACTCACATTGAGTTAGTTGGGGTGGGGCGTTGAAGGCAGGGGAGCAGAGGTCAGCTGGATGGCTCTGGAAAAGTTCTCATAGAATCATGCGGCTTGCCTGGTACCTTTTGGAGAGAGTATGTCTTCTTCTCTTGCATCATTAACACAATCATTTATTTTGTGCAGTGCTTTGAATTCCAGCCCTACCACTATCGTAGCTGTATGTTTAGAGCTTCATGTACATTCTCTTACACAATAATGGCAACACTGTGATAAGTCCCTTGTCATATCTATTTCCTAATAGGATATGCATATGCAGAAAGTATATACATTCAGGATATAAATATTTAAAAGGAGAGAGGTAGGAAAAACCCTACCTACTGTACACTCTGTGCCTAATCAAGGTCCTCTCTGATATGAGCCCCACAGCTGATCGGGCATCTCTGTCTTTCCTCAGGTGCATGTTCTATATGGCTGCAGAGAGTCAGTCGGCTTCAAGCCAGACTATTTATGCTCATTAGAAAATACCTCTGTCCCCTCAGTCACATCAGTCTCTGCTCTCTCTGTGTGCTACTGCTGAACTGTGCACAGCCTGGCTTGCTTAGTATATGCTTGGTACTGGATTGAGTGGCTTTACATGGAAGATCTCATATTTTCCATAACTGTATAACTCTATAACTAGGTCACACTCTCATCCAGATTTTACAGATGTGGAAACTGAGGATGTAAATAACTTAATATCATATGGCTAAGAAAGTGGTAGGGCTGGAATTCAAATCTCTGTCTCTGTACAACAAGAAAGTTGGGCTTCCCTGGTGGTTCAGCGGTAAAGAATCCACCTGCAATGCAGGAGACACGGTTTTGACCCCTGAGTCCGGACGATCCCCTGGAGAAGGAAATGGCAACCCAGGGTAGTATTCTTGCCTGGGGAATCCCAAGGACTGAGGAGCTGGAGGGCTTGAAAAAGAGTTAGACAGGGCTTAGAGAGTAAAGAACAACAACAACAACCAGGAAAGTTAAGAGAGTAAGTCCTTAGAAGTCTTATCAGAAGAAATGTTTTCACCTTTTTCTTTCCTTCTATTTTTTCCTTTTCATTGTGTATACTTGAAACGACAGATATTAGCTGAACCTATTGTGGCCATCATCTCACAATATGTATAAATCATGCTGTATGCCTTAAAGTGATACATTGATGCATGTCAATCATTTCTCAAAAAAAGTGGAACCTGCTCCCTGACCACACACAAATATCCACCTGTCTGACTGCTGTGGCTAAATCCTTCATTTGCCATTTCTTTTTTGCCCATCAGTTGGCTTCCTCCAGTGGCTTCTAGACTCCTGGGGATGAGTGCCATGAATTCTATATTTTGTACCTAAGACTATTGCCCAGAACATAAGGGTCCCTCAATAAATATTTGTTGACTGAATGGATGGATGGATGAATGAATGAGTGAGTTGGCTCTAAGGCATTTCTTAAAACCTGATTTTCATGTATCAAGTGAATCCCGTTACTTGAGATGCCCAATGGGCGGAACAATACATTGGCTCAGAACTGTGAACTCTCCTCTAGATTCCTGAGAGATGGGACTGTTTTCAGCAGCCTGGGTGTGGCTGTTTCCCAACCAATGTCTTGTTTTCCTTCCTGTTGAGTGAGGACAGCTGCACTAGTCACTTGCATCATGAGGACATTATGAAAAAAAAATTTGGGGGATCCTAGGAATAAAAATTTTAAACAAACACATTTAAAACATGTAGCACATAAGGACTGACTTGTAGAAAAGTTTTGTTTTCTCTTTCTTTTTTTTGGGAAGCAATCATAATCATTGCAGAATTATTACATTCTTGAAAAGATAGCTGGAAAACTGTGATGAATATCATTTTATATTTCTTTAAACTCTTCTTCATCTCAGTTTTGCTTTCAAAATAACATGGTTTTAGTTGTTTCAGTTTGCTTCAATGAGTCAACTTCAGAGAAAAAAGGCTTTTCTCTTTTTAATGGTTCTGCTATTTGGAATCCCTGTCTCACTGTGCTATCTGCTCCCTGGGCACCTGTAAGGGCTGTAATTATTTAATTACCTGGATAATGAGTTGGATTTTTGTTTTAACATGGTTGCACCTTCTTGAAGAAAAAAAAAATCATTCATTTTTTCCCAAAATGATTCAAATAGGTCTGTAAGATACAGAAGTGAAAATTAAAATTCTGAATGTACTTATGAAATAATTCCAACTCAAAGAAATCAAGGAGAAACATAATCTTCTAGCTTTACTATAACTTTTTCTCCACTGGGGCTTGACTTCTCAATTTCCAGAGAAAGCAGCTTCTATTTCCAAACAGACTTCTGAGAGAATTACTTCCAGCCAACTTTCAGGGTAATATTGATGGCAAAGAAAATGCCCAGACGTAAACATGTTGGCAGTAAAGCTTGGAACCGGATTTATGAGGTTCTTCCCTGACTTTTACATCCTCTTAGTGAGTGATTCTCAGCTGCATCTGAATCACTTGGGTATCTTTAAACATTTTGATCACACCTCCCAGAGATTCTGATTTCATTTTAATGATGTGTAATGTGGAAATCAACATTTTAAAAATCTTTCCAGGAAATTATAATGTAGAGCCAAGATGGAGAGTCCCTACACAGGAATTCCAGGATCACATAGATAGGAAAGCAAATATGAAATGAGAATCTGAAATGAATTATGAAATGAGAGTCTGTCCCAACCCACCCCACACTCGTCATCTAGATCCCACTTCTTACAGTTTGGTCTGGGCCAGCTGCATCAGAATCACCCGGAAGTTTGCTAGAAATGCAAGATTTCAAGCCCACCTCAGACCTACTGAAGCAGATTCTGCTTTCATCAAGACTCCCAAGTGATTCATCTCACCTTAAAGTTTGAGAAGCCTGAGCTAGAGAGCCACAGGGTGGGACAAAAAAATGATGCCTGGGGAACACTTCTACTGGGTTCACAGGAAGGCCAAGTGAGGCTCTTGTTCAGATGACTTTGTAATTCCCAATACTCTCCTAAAAGCCTCTTGACCCCAGGAAATGTTTACAGTTTGCTTCAATGAGTCAACTTCAGAGAAAAAAGGCTTTTCTCTTTTTAATGGTTCTGCTATTTGGAATCCCTGTCTCACTGTGCTATCTGCTCCCTGGGCACCTGTAAGGGCTGTAATTATTTAATTACCTGGATAATGAGTTGGATTTTTGTTTTAACATGGTTGCACCTTCTTGAAGAAAAAAAAAATCATTCATTTTTTCCCAAAATGATTCAAATAGGTCTGTAAGATACAGAAGTGAAAATTAAAATTCTGAATGTACTTATGAAATAATTCCAACTCAAAGAAATCAAGGAGAAACATAATCTTCTAGCTTTACTATAACTTTTTCTCCACTGGGGCTTGACTTCTCAATTTCCAGAGAAAGCAGCTTCTATTTCCAAACAGACTTCTGAGAGAATTACTTCCAGCCAACTTTCAGGGTAATATTGATGGCAAAGAAAATGCCCAGACGTAAACATGTTGGCAGTAAAGCTTGGAACCGGATTTATGAGGTTCTTCCCTGACTTTTACATCCTCTTAGTGAGTGATTCTCAGCTGCATCTGAATCACTTGGGTATCTTTAAACATTTTGATCACACCTCCCAGAGATTCTGATTTCATTTTAATGATGTGTAATGTGGAAATCAACATTTTAAAAATCTTTCCAGGAAATTATAATGTAGAGCCAAGATGGAGAGTCCCTACACAGGAATTCCAGGATCACATAGATAGGAAAGCAAATATGAAATGAGAATCTGAAATGAATTATGAAATGAGAGTCTGTCCCAACCCACCCCACACTCGTCATCTAGATCCCACTTCTTACAGTTTGGTCTGGGCCAGCTGCATCAGAATCACCCGGAAGTTTGCTAGAAATGCAAGATTTCAAGCCCACCTCAGACCTACTGAAGCAGATTCTGCTTTCATCAAGACTCCCAAGTGATTCATCTCACCTTAAAGTTTGAGAAGCCTGAGCTAGAGAGCCACAGGGTGGGACAAAAAAATGATGCCTGGGGAACACTTCTACTGGGTTCACAGGAAGGCCAAGTGAGGCTCTTGTTCAGATGACTTTGTAATTCCCAATACTCTCCTAAAAGCCTCCTGACCCCAGGAAACTTTCCATGAATTGTGCTTTTCTTGCCTCCTGTTTTACTTTTCTTTAGAAAATGGGTTGCAAACTTGTTTGCTGCTGGTGGTAGTTGGTTCAACTGTGCTCACCCTTACTTCACCATACCTTATTTCCAACGACATATTATATGTATTTACACAACTAATCTCTACTCCTTGATGCTGGAACTAGGCAATTTTAGAATGAATAGGGTATACTCATAACAAGTGATGCATTTTCTCAAGAATGAAAATGCATGGGAAATAGAAATGAATTCCAAAAGTGATGGGAGGTATACATGAATCACATCTCCAGAGGAAATGGCTAACATGAAAAAGGGGTAAAATGTGCAGTTTTCTGAGGCTTCTTCTACTTTCAAAATTGAACAGATTCAAAATAATAAAGAAATCTAAGCCACAACCTCACTTAATTGGTAAATGATAGAAGATGTATATAGACCAACATGAGTCAATCCAGCTTCTATAATTCTAACATGGCACTTGACTATGTATAATCTGGATTCTAGTATAGAATTTGCCGATGGTGGGATTACAAAAATAAATATATGCGATTACTACAATATTAGCAGTATGTCTACTATTGTTAGATATATAAAGTTGATATATTTTATAGAGTTTCTATATCTAATATTTATCAATATTTCTATAGTGATAACACATTTCCTATTTATGCATATTAGCATCATCTAAAGCCAAAAGTTCCTAATGCCCAAAGAGGGAATGGTCATTATTTTAAGTTAGAGGACTCGTTCTTTCCTAACTTATCAGTCTTCATAGAAAATCATTCTCACTCCTCTTGGGCCCCAGCATTATGAGGGGAGCAGAAGCAGAGTCCAGAGAAAGGAACAGGTATGGGGTGTTTCCTGGAAGGTGTTGGCAAGCACACACAGCAGGGTCAAAACAAGACATTACCTGAAGTGACTGAGGACTGTTCCAAGGATTGCCAAGCTTCATTCCAGGAGCTTCCTCCAATATAACTCCTTGATTCAGAGAGCACCAATGTGGCTCATCCATATGAGATTTTCAAAGATAACTAAGAAAAAGAACAAAGATGGACCCAAAATGTAGTCAACTGAGCATTTCCATCAGAATCAACTCTATTACAACAGACATCCTGGAAAACACTAATAATCCATGAATTGCTATAAAAGAAATTATAAAAACTGTAAAGAAACTTAGAAGTAACATATCCCCACTCTGTACTTCATTTTACATCAACACGGATTCCAAGACACACCGTCAAATTCAAAAGCAAGGTGGAGCAGAAGAGAAAGCCATATGTAGAAACATGCTTTAGAGTGATATATCAAGTCAGCTTCAAGACAGATCACTGGTTAACTTAGATTTGTTTTTATTTAGCAGGACCAGTAGAAAGCTCACTCTGAATCACTTTAATAGGGCCACACTTTTTGGAAACTTTTTTTCCAACTATTACTTTATTTACATGGATTTTGACATCAGTGTTGAACAGATTCAAAATAATAAAGAAATCTAAGCCACAACCTCACTTAATTGGTAAATGATAGAAGATGTATATAGACCAACATGAGTCAATCCAGCTTCTATAATTCTAACATGGCACTTGACTATGTATAATCTGGATTCTAGTATAGAATTTGCCGATGGTGGGATTACAAAAATAAATATATGCGATTACTACAATATTAGCAGTATGTCTACTATTGTTAGATATATAAAGTTGATATATTTTATAGAGTTTCTATATCTAATATTTATCAATATTTCTATAGTGATAACACATTTCCTATTTATGCATATTAGCATCATCTAAAGCCAAAAGTTCCTAATGCCCAAAGAGGAATGGTCATTATTTTAAGTTAGAGGACTCGTTCTTTCCTAACTTATCAGTCTTCATAGAAAATCATTCTCACTCCTCTTGGGCCCCAGCATTATGAGGGGAGCAGAAGCAGAGTCCAGAGAAAGGAACAGGTATGGGGTGTTTCCTGGAAGGTGTTGGCAAGCACACACAGCAGGGTCAAAACAAGACATTACCTGAAGTGACTGAGGACTGTTCCAAGGATTGCCAAGCTTCATTCCAGGAGCTTCCTCCAATATAACTCCTTGATTCAGAGAGCACCAATGTGGCTCATCCATATGAGATTTTCAAAGATAACTAAGAAAAAGAACAAAGATGGACCCAAAATGTAGTCAACTGAGCATTTCCATCAGAATCAACTCTATTACAACAGACATCCTGGAAAACACTAATAATCCATGAATTGCTATAAAAGAAATTATAAAAACTGTAAAGAAACTTAGAAGTAACATATCCCCACTCTGTACTTCATTTTACATCAACACGGATTCCAAGACACACCGTCAAATTCAAAAGCAAGGTGGAGCAGAAGAGAAAGCCATATGTAGAAACATGCTTTAGAGTGATATATCAAGTCAGCTTCAAGACAGATCACTGGTTAACTTAGATTTGTTTTTATTTAGCAGGACCAGTAGAAAGCTCACTCTGAATCACTTTAATAGGGCCACACTTTTTGGAAACTTTTTTTCCAACTATTACTTTATTTACATGGATTTTGACATCAGTGTTAGGTTTTAGAGCAGATATAGAATAAAAGCCTGTGACCGTCAACTTTGGGTGAAATGGTATGACTTGACTCACATGGTCCAGGACACTTTGAGATGGAGGGACAGACTCTACTCAGAGGCTGGAGTTTTCCTGTCTTAATCTAAAAAAAAATCAATGGCTAATATTTTTTGAGTCCTTATCATGTTCCCAGCACAAGGATCTTCCCATGTAAATCTCACAATAAATCAATGAGTTAGGTCCTATACTTTTTTCACCTTACAGCTGAATAAATGAGGCTTAGAGAGGTTAACTAAAAAAACACAAGTAAAAACAATCATAAACAAAAACCAATATTTGTTTTCTGGCTGTTCTGTCATTCTTGGTCATGTTCATGTTACATGAATTTCCTGCCCAGTACAGATAGTTTCTGAAGGCAATCAAGATGCATTCCTCTTTCCTAAACTAGGCAGCCTATCTTTTCATAGCATTAGGTACTCTAAAGTAATGTTAATTAAAATCAATCCAGAAGGTCTACCTTCAATAATGATAATGGGTGCTTCCCTGGTGGCTCAGTGGTAAAAAGTCCACCTGCTAATGCAGGAGACATGGGTTTGATTCCTGGTTCAAGAATATCCCACATACCACAGAACAACTAAGCCCACATGCCACAACTATTAAGTTTGTGCTCTAGAGACTAGAAGCTACAACTACTGAGCCCGAGTACTGCAATTACTGAAGCCCATGCACCACAAGAGAGAGCCCACATAGCTTCAAAGACCCAGCATGGCCAAAATAAATAAATAAATAAAATTGAAAAAAATCATGATAATGGATCTTATTTTTAATTAAACTTAGGAAGCAAACTATTTGGACAATTAACTCTTCTCAAGTACAAAATCTTCATCCTTTACTTTTTAGAATGACATTTTAGTGTGTAGGTTTCCTACACACTAACCCTACACACATACAAGTATAAAACAGAAATTAAAACACTAATTTCTGCACAGTTGGTCTTACTTTCTGCAGGATATGGTACACACTCAGAGGGCTTTGGATCAAGCCTAACTTTTGAGAAGTTACAATCTAAGTTGACTTAGATTTCCAGAGATTGATTTTTTTCCCTCAACTCATAGGTCAATGGACAAGGAAACAGTTAAATCAATGATAGTTTAACACTAAATTACCCTCATTATATTAATGAATAAAGTGATGGCATCAACTTTGCAGATAAAAGAGGATGTGTCGGGACTAAATTTGAGGACACTGTCCAGCCACAGTGTTGAGACTGACCCACACGGATACAGAAAGGAGTCTAATCCTCTTGGGAACATGATACACCAGGACAAGGCCACGTGAGTCAGGGCTAAACTTGGCTTCTCACCTGAGAATAACAATAGCCTGTGTGGTGACAAAGTTTGATGAAACAGTTTTACATAAGAAAGTTCATATAGGGCTTTCCTGGTGGTCCAGTGGGTAAAGAGTCTGCCTTCCAGTGCAAGGGGCACCGGTTCAATCCCTGGTCCAGGAAGATCCCACGTGCCGCAGAGCAACTGCACCGGTTTGTCCAATTATGAGCCAGCACTCTGAAGCACATGTGCCCAGAGCTGGTGCTCTGCAACAGAGGGGCCACTGCCATGGGAGGCCCACACAGGCCAAAGAATAAATATGTATGAATTAAAAAACAACAACAACAACAACAATAAAAGAGGCCAAAATTTTTAAAAAAAAGGAGAGAGAAGCTCATATTACTCAGATATTTTCAGAGTGATCCAGGAGTTCTGGTTCAAGGGCAATATGATCATGCTAAAGTGATTTTTCTCCATGATCATTTTTTGTTTCTTTGCTGCTTATTTGCTTAAGCAAATAAGTCGACCTTAGTAAGTAATTTTAGAAAAATTTCAGTTTCCTTACAAAATCACTTGAAACCTCATTTCCTCTAAAAAGCAAGTCCAGAGATTCAGATTTCACATCAAAATTTATTTTTAAACCTTAGGAATTACGATTATTATATACATTCTGAGCTGAGTCTAAAATTGTCAAGGAATGAGATTAAATATGGCTATGAAAGATAAAGTAATAGAACCATTGAACATATTTCATTCATGGACTTGGGATCACAAATAAGTCAAAACAGGAGGATCCTCATTTTCTGCCTTGCTCTGTTTTCATTTTTGACAGCTGAACTGTTCTATAAATAGAGGAAAGTGGCACTGTTTTAGGAAATACAACAGAAATGAACATAAGAACAACAGGGGACAGGTGCCAGATGGGGACACAGGCAATGCTGTGTGCCTTCCATCAAGTATTCATGAAGGTCCGCGATCCCAAGGACATATTCAACAGAAACAGTCACACGGTTCAGGGCCAATGAGGGGATGTCCTGGAGAAATAATGGTGTACAAGAAATTGTCAACGACTAAACATAAATTAAATATAATCCTGACCAAGCGCTCCCTGTCATTAATCATTGTGCAGTGTCGCATGCGTGACCTCCAGGCTGCATTAAACTCCAGGAAACATTCCTGGCTCTGTTCTGAAGGAACAAACTATTGTGTCTGGGCCAGGAGGCTGTGGGAAATAATCCGGTTCTTCCCAGAGGACTGGAACAGGTTGGCCGTTCACCTCACAATCCCCTTCTAGTCCCAGGAAGTGAGACATTTCCACGAGCCCTGGATCTGAAAACGTCTAAGCAAGGCACTGCTTTGCCATGCTGTCTCCGTGCTCTCGGTTTACAAGGAGTGCACTAACAGTGTACAGGGGATGTCCTGTGGAAATGTAACTCAGGCATGCTGCTTGAAGAAACAGTCTGAAGAACCCCGAAATGCCCCGTAGGAATCTTAATATCGGCTGCTTTTGGAATAGTATTCCACCCAGAGCTTTAGCTTACAACGGGTTTGCAGATCATTATTAGAGACCTTCAAGAATCCATAAATACACACTGTGGCATTATCATAACATTCACATCAGGAAACAAAATGGCCAAAGTGGCCATAGTCCCAGTCCAGGAGTTTTCCATCTCCAATGCACAGAGTGATTTCATGTTCTCTTTTCTTTTAATTAAACGGAAACAAACTCACAGATACTGAGAAGAAACCAATGGTTACCAATGGGAAAAGGGGTAGGGGAAGGGGAAAACAGGTGACGGGGTTTAAGAGACATAAATTAGTAGGTATAAAATAAACAGACTACAAGGATGTAATGTATAGCACAGGGAATATAGTCAATATTTTATAATAACTTTGTATGAAACATAATCTAAAATATTGAACTACTATGTTGTATAATAGTTTAATACCTGAAACTAATATAATATTACAGGTTGACTATACTTCAAATAAAAAAAAAACTAAGGTTATTTCCTGGTCAGAGCTGTTGCCTGAGTTTTCACATAATGACCTGTCTGCTACGATGAAGTCGAACCTGCCATGACTTGAACTCAAGACCTGAATTCTGGTTCTCCCCTCAGGCTCTATCATTCCACTTGGCACCTGGCTAGTTGTCCTAAATGCTGGCACCCACTATTAGTTCTGTGTGCTCTGTTCTTAGGCTGGCTATGATGTTTGGCTTCTGCCACACCTGGCAGTGACCTAGGGTAGGCTTTCACTGGGTTCCACTCTATACCTGATGTGGGAGGAAGCACAGATTCATTGTGCATAGTTCAGAAAGCTTGGTGCAGGGTTAAAAATATTCTACTGTGCATTCCTGCAGATGCCAGTGCAAGCTGTCTCTTCATATGCCTCACCCACCACCAAAGAGGGCCAGTAAAGTGGTCGGAATTCCTGGGACTAAAGACTGGTGTGGACTGTCCTCAGTAAAGGGAAGGAGTTTGCAGAAACCCAGGAGTGAGCCAAGCAGGGAGATTTAAAAAGTGCTAAATCCTAAGTAGCTGAGCACCACTGGACACAGCTTCTGCTCCAAGGTTGGAGGCGATGTTTCAGAGCCGATAAGGTAGCACTGGACGATGAGAAAAGCTAGTTGTAGGAGTAAAAATAGACACACATTTGATGTGTTTCAGGAAAAATATTAGTCTGCAAGCACTCAAACGGGTAGCTGAATGGCTAAAGTAGTGAGTATTCTAGACAGTTCCTCTACCTGCATCCTTTTAATGGTGATCCTGAAAAGAGCTTACATTTTTTTCTGCCTATCTGCTTTCCATGCCAGGACATGGGTTGCTGAGTATCAGGATTAAAAACAAATGTTTGGGGGTCAGATTGCCTAGATTTGAAGGTCAGCCCTATTGTTTGCCAGCTGTGTGCGTTGAGTAAGGTAACCTACCTGAATCTTAGGGATATTGTCAAGGTTCAGTGAGATAACTTTGCCATGAATCTCTATCAGAATGCCATGTCAAAATAGGAAACTGGCATTGCTGCAGCGTGCTGAGTGAGTTCTATATCACTTTTTATTCCAAGTGTACATTCTTGTAACCAGCACGACAATCAAGATACAGAATTTTGTCTTTTGCCTAACCTGGTTATTTCCTGGTCAGAGCTTGCCTGAGTTTTCACATAATGACCTGTCTGCTACGATGAAGTCGAACCTGCCATGACTTGAACTCAAGACCTGAATTCTGGTTCTCCCCTCAGGCTCTATCATTCCACTTGGCACCTGGCTAGTTGTCCTAAATGCTGGCACCCACTATTAGTTCTGTGTGCTCTGTTCTTAGGCTGGCTATGATGTTTGGCTTCTGCCACACCTGGCAGTGACCTAGGGTAGGCTTTCACTGGGTTCCACTCTATACCTGATGTGGGAGGAAGCACAGATTCATTGTGCATAGTTCAGAAAGCTTGGTGCAGGGTTAAAAATATTCTACTGTGCATTCCTGCAGATGCCAGTGCAAGCTGTCTCTTCATATGCCTCACCCACCACCAAAGAGGGCCAGTAAAGTGGTCGGAATTCCTGGGACTAAAGACTGGTGTGGACTGTCCTCAGTAAAGGGAAGGAGTTTGCAGAAACCCAGGAGTGAGCCAAGCAGGGAGATTTAAAAAGTGCTAAATCCTAAGTAGCTGAGCACCACTGGACACAGCTTCTGCTCCAAGGTTGGAGGCGATGTTTCAGAGCCGATAAGGTAGCACTGGACGATGAGAAAAGCTAGTTGTAGGAGTAAAAATAGACACACATTTGATGTGTTTCAGGAAAAATATTAGTCTGCAAGCACTCAAACGGGTAGCTGAATGGCTAAAGTAGTGAGTATTCTAGACAGTTCCTCTACCTGCATCCTTTTAATGGTGATCCTGAAAAGAGCTTACATTTTTTTCTGCCTATCTGCTTTCCATGCCAGGACATGGGTTGCTGAGTATCAGGATTAAAAACAAATGTTTGGGGGTCAGATTGCCTAGATTTGAAGGTCAGCCCTATTGTTTGCCAGCTGTGTGCGTTGAGTAAGGTAACCTACCTGAATCTTAGGGATATTGTCAAGGTTCAGTGAGATAACTTTGCCATGAATCTCTATCAGAATGCCATGTCAAAATAGGAAACTGGCATTGCTGCAGCGTGCTGAGTGAGTTCTATATCACTTTTTATTCCAAGTGTACATTCTTGTAACCAGCACGACAATCAAGATACAGAATTATTGCATCACCAGAAAGATTGCCCTTGGGCACATCCTTTGCCTCCCCCACTCCATCCCTAATCCTTGGCAACCACTAATTTGTTCCCCATCTTTATATATTTTTCATGTTGAAAATGCTATATAAACCAAATTATACAGTATGTGATCTTTTGAAATTGGGTGGTTTTTTTTTACTCCACATAATGTCCTTGAAATCCATTCAAGTTGTTATGTGGATCAATAGTTCATCCTCAGTAATATTTCATGGTATAGTTATATCACAGTTTAACCTATTAAAGGACATTCTGGCTGTTTCCAGTGTTTAGCCATCAAGATAAAGCTGCTATCAACATATATGTACAGATTATTGTGTGGACATACATATTCATGTCTTCTGAATATATGCCCAGAGTATGACTGCTGAGTTAAATGATAAATGGTATATTTAGTTTTTAAGGACACAGCTCCAGCATTCTTAGGCTTCCCTGGTGGCTCAGGTGGTAAAGAATCTGCCTGCAATGTGGGAGTCCTGGGTTCGATCCCTGGGTTGGGAACATCCCCTGGAGAAAGGAAAGGCCACCCACTCCAGTATTCTTGCCTGGAAAATTCCATGGTTTGTCCATGGATCAAAAAATGGGAAAAGGACCTAAACAGACACCTCTCCAACGATGACATACAGATGGCCCAAAAACACATGAAACGATGCTCAACTTCACTAATAATTAGAGAAATGCAAATCAAAACTACAATGAGATATCACCTCACACCCGTCAGAATGGGCTTTACATTTCTGCCTATCTGCTTTCCATGCCAGGACATGGGTTGCTGAGTATCAGGATTAAAAACAAATGTTTGGGGGTCAGATTGCCTAGATTTGAAGGTCAGCCCTATTGTTTGCCAGCTGTGTGCGTTGAGTAAGGTAACCTACCTGAATCTTAGGGATATTGTCAAGGTTCAGTGAGATAACTTTGCCATGAATCTCTATCAGAATGCCATGTCAAAATAGGAAACTGGCATTGCTGCAGCGTGCTGAGTGAGTTCTATATCACTTTTTATTCCAAGTGTACATTCTTGTAACCAGCACGACAATCAAGATACAGAATTATTGCATCACCAGAAAGATTGCCCTTGGGCACATCCTTTGCCTCCCCCACTCCATCCCTAATCCTTGGCAACCACTAATTTGTTCCCCATCTTTATATATTTTTCATGTTGAAAATGCTATATAAACCAAATTATACAGTATGTGATCTTTTGAAATTGGGTGGTTTTTTTTTTTTTTACTCCACATAATGTCCTTGAAATCCATTCAAGTTGTTATGTGGATCAATAGTTCATCCTCAGTAATATTTCATGGTATAGTTATATCACAGTTTAACCTATTAAAGGACATTCTGGCTGTTTCCAGTGTTTAGCCATCAAGATAAAGCTGCTATCAACATATATGTACAGATTATTGTGTGGACATACATATTCATGTCTTCTGAATATATGCCCAGAGTATGACTGCTGAGTTAAATGATAAATGGTATATTTAGTTTTTAAGGACACAGCTCCAGTATTCTTAGGCTTCCCTGGTGGCTCAGGTGGTAAAGAATCTGCCTGCAATGTGGGAGTCCTGGGTTCGATCCCTGGGTTGGGAACATCCCCTGGAGAAAGGAAAGGCCACCCACTCCAGTATTCTTGCCTGGAAAATTCCATGGTTTGTCCATGGATCAAAAAATGGGAAAAGGACCTAAACAGACACCTCTCCAACGATGACATACAGATGGCCCAAAAACACATGAAACGATGCTCAACTTCACTAATAATTAGAGAAATGCAAATCAAAACTACAATGAGATATCACCTCACACCCGTCAGAATGGCCATCATCCACAAATCGACAGACAATAAATGCTGGAGAGGCTGCGGAGAAAAGGGAACACTTCTGCATTGCTGGTGGGAGTGTAAATTGATACAGCCTCTATGGAAGACAGTCTGGAGATTTCTTAAAAAACTAAAAATAGAAGCACCATATGACCCAGCAATCCCACTCTTAGGCTTATACCCTGACGAAATCAAAACTGAAAGAAGCACCTGTACCCCAATGTTCATTGCAGCTCTCTATACAATAGCTAGAACATGGAAGGAACCTAGATGCCCATCGACGAACGAATGGATCCAAAAGCTCTGGTACATATATGCAATGGAATACTACACAGCTGTAAAGAGAAATGCAGAAGAATCAACCCTGATGAGGTGGCTGGATCTAGAACGTATCATCAAAAGTGAAGTCAGTCAGAAAGAGAAGGACAAATACAGTATATTAACACATATATATGGAATCTAGTAGGATGGTGATGATGGCACATGCAGTGAAGCGACAGAAAGACAGACATGGACAGTGGACATATGGACATTGTGGGGAAGGAACAGTGGGTGAGAGGCGTAAAGGAAGTAGCATGAAGGCCTGTACTATCATAAGTGAAGAAAATAGCTCTAGTCATTGCTCTGTGAGAAAAGGGGATCCTTCAGGGGTGCTGTGTGATGGTCGGGAGGGGAGGGAAGGGGGGGATATACATGTGACTAATCTGAGAACATGCATGTCTGTGAACAACAAAACTCTGTAAAAGTTAAAAGTAAAATAAAGGTTTAAAAAAATAAATAAATAAAAAAAAAAGCATTGGATATGATTGAACGGCTTTCAGTTTCAACGAAACAGCCAAACTGATTTATAAAATGTACCATTTTACATTCCCATTAACCATATACAAGAAATCCAATTTCTTCTCATCCTCACTAGCATTTGGTAGTATCACTACTTTTTCTTTTAACCTCTTTCCAGATCCCCAAGGTCCAATGAAGAGGGACTCTAATCAGACGGTAATTCTGAAGCAGAAAATGTTCATGACACAGACCTGCACTGACTTGAGTCTGCCCAGTCAGTGCATTTTTCTGTTTTCTCTACTGTAAGTGTATAAACAAGAGGTCCCCAAATGCCTGACCATCTGCTACCCTGCTTGTCACCGGAAGCAGGAAAGAGCCCTGGGAAGACAGTTTTTCTCTATAATATTGGCCCTGGGGCTGATTTTCCAGATCAGAGATTTTGGAGAGAGCTTGTCTATCATCTGAAGCATCCTGCATGCCACCCTATTCTCTGCTTGGATGCTTCTTTTAAGGATTCTATTTACAAAGTCAGACTTCTGCTCAGCAGATTTGTTTTTGTAAGAGATTCTGAATCCATGAAGTTTTTAACCTACTTTGTTCACCTAATCTCTAGGCCACATGTCACTTTTTTCATCAATTAGAGACTCTTTGGAGCTGAATCAAGAGAATCAGATTTTCTCAGAGCCTTAAACCTGATTCATGGATGGAAGAGATACTTGGGAACTACCAATAGACGTTTCCCTCTCTACAAAGAAGAGACTTTGGGGGTGTGTGAACACTGAATAGAATGAAAAAGAGACAAGTACTGGATCAGTTGTCTCAGAACCCTGTTCCTTTTAAGACATCTTCCTCAACTTGCTTAACTGGGTTGCTTTTTAGTTTTGATACTCCAAGGTCAAGGCTGATGATGGCCACACCACCCTCCCAGCCTCTTGGGAGTAATTTGGCTCCTCACTCTTCCTTGCCATCCATATACAGTGATGCTGCCACTCCTGGGTTCTCACACAATCCTCTCTGGTGCCCGGTAACACCTCCCTTTTTTAGACATTTATTACTTCTTACCTAGAAAGTTACAGTTGACCCTAGCTGACTTCCCTACCTCCACCTCATCTATCCTGCATATTTATGTCCAATTATTTCACCTAATATACAGCTAAAATCACCTCATTCTTTTTTTTTTTGTAAGTAATTTTATTAAAAAAAAATTTTTTTTAAAACCAAAACCATTTTATATTGGGGTATAACCAATCAACAGTTTTGTGATAGTTTCAGGTGAACAGAGAAGGGGCTAGGCCATACATATACATGCATCCATTCTCTCTCAAACCCCCTCTCCATTCAGGCTAATACACAACATTGAGCAGAGTTCATGTCCTATATAATAGATTCCTGTTGGTTATCCATTTTGAACATTGCAGTAAAATCACTGCATTCTTATGCTCAAAAATCTTCAGCAGTTTACTGTCACTGATGGGATTAAGCACAGATTTTTCTCTGAATCTGCTTTCCAGCTTCTCTAATTAATCTCCTATATGTGCTCCATGGTCTGACTATTGCCATGCTTGTTGAACTCTGGGCCTCAGTCAATATTTCTTTCTTTTTTCTTTAGAACCATTCATTTCTGTTCACTTCTTTCCATGCCCATTCCAATGCTAACTCTTTTCTTTCTCTTTTTTTTTTCTTTATAAACCCTAGTGTCGAGGGCTGACTTCCAATAGATCACAATGAGGGAGCTGCTCTATGTATGAAACCCCGACCCAGATGCAGGTCATCTACAAATGGTTTAGCACCTGGTTCCCTATGAACGGGCAGTGTGTGATGGGTGAGGGAGTGGTCGCCTTTACCCAATGCTAACTCTTAAGGAGTTTCTTAAGAAGCCCTCCTTCAATTTCCAGTTACATACATTCTCTTCCTCTGGTAAACCGCCCTTAGCACATTAAACAAGTTTTTTTATGATCCTTATTTTCTGTTTAATATTATAGTGGAACTTATACCTATTTTACTCCCATTATGAGACTCTAAACATCCTGAAGGATAAAACCAAATTTTACTTATTATTGTAAGCCTTTCTATATAAGTCGCTATGGTCACGTCCAGCTCTTTGAGACCCTATGGAGTGTATCCCACCAGGCTCCTCTGTCCATGGGATTCTCCAGGCAAGGATACTGGAGTTGGTTGCCGTTTCCTTCTCCAAGGAATCTTCCCAACCTAGGAATCAAACCCGTGTGTCTCATGTCTCCTGCATTGACAGGCAGGCTATTTCCCACAAGTGCCCAGTGGGTTATTAAATAAATATCTGTAGACTTGAATTCAGTTCCAATGTATTTTAAAAATTACTCATACTATTTGAGGTTAGGACTGACTACTATAGCTTAGCCTGGACTGAGATTTTTAAAGTATCAACTGACCTTTTTAGATAACTGGGCTCTATCTTCAGCTTGTATAACACAATGAGAAGGAGGAGAAGTGGAGTCTAATACTCTTCAGATTCCTGTTGGTTATCCATTTTGAACATTGCAGTAAAATCACTGCATTCTTATGCTCAAAAATCTTCAGCAGTTTACTGTCACTGATGGGATTAAGCACAGATTTTCTCTGAATCTGCTTTCCAGCTTCTCTAATTAATCTCCTATATGTGCTCCATGGTCTGACTATTGCCATGCTTGTTGAACTCTGGGCCTCAGTCAATATTTCTTTCTTTTTTCTTTAGAACCATTCATTTCTGTTCACTTCTTTCCATGCCCATTCCAATGCTAACTCTTTTCTTTCTCTTTTTTTTTTCTTTATAAACCCTAGTGTCGAGGGCTGACTTCCAATAGATCACAATGAGGGAGCTGCTCTATGTATGAAACCCCGACCCAGATGCAGGTCATCTACAAATGGTTTAGCACCTGGTTCCCTATGAACGGGCAGTGTGTGATGGGTGAGGGAGTGGTCGCCTTTACCCAATGCTAACTCTTAAGGAGTTTCTTAAGAAGCCCTCCTTCAATTTCCAGTTACATACATTCTCTTCCTCTGGTAAACCGCCCTTAGCACATTAAACAAGTTTTTTTATGATCCTTATTTTCTGTTTAATATTATAGTGGAACTTATACCTATTTTACTCCCATTATGAGACTCTAAACATCCTGAAGGATAAAACCAAATTTTACTTATTATTGTAAGCCTTTCTATATAAGTCGCTATGGTCACGTCCAGCTCTTTGAGACCCTATGGAGTGTATCCCACCAGGCTCCTCTGTCCATGGGATTCTCCAGGCAAGGATACTGGAGTTGGTTGCCGTTTCCTTCTCCAAGGAATCTTCCCAACCTAGGAATCAAACCCGTGTGTCTCATGTCTCCTGCATTGACAGGCAGGCTATTTCCCACAAGTGCCCAGTGGGTTATTAAATAAATATCTGTAGACTTGAATTCAGTTCCAATGTATTTTAAAAATTACTCATACTATTTGAGGTTAGGACTGACTACTATAGCTTAGCCTGGACTGAGATTTTTTAAAGTATCAACTGACCTTTTTTAGATAACTGGGCTCTATCTTCAGCTTGTATAACACATGAGAAGTGAGGAGAAAGGCCAGGAGACAAGATGGACGTTCTTTAATACTCTTCAGACTATTATACACTTGTCATGTATTTGCCTAAGGAATAGAACACAGAAATTAAGAGAACTGGGAACTTTAGCAAAGGGAAGCTGCAGACAGGAGTGGGGATGGGGTGGGGGCTGTGGGGCTGGAGAAGGCTTCTTTAAGATGCCCCCAGAGCTGCGCTGGTCTGTGGCTGGAGCAGTTATCACAGCCTCACTAACCCACGTTGGGGTCATCACCACTTTTTCTCTGGTGCACTTTCCACAAAAAATTATTTTTGCTGAGTATTGATACTTGGTAGGTGTTCTTGTCCAATGTCATGCTGTCTAGGCTTTATTAAGAGAACCAAGAAAAGGGAGTTTTTGTCTAAGTTTGAACTGGAGGGTTAATGGAAGAAGATCTGGGTCTTGTGATGGTGGGAGGAACTGAAATTTTTAAGGGAAAAAACTGATTTCTGTAGGCTGAGGGGTAGGAGAGTCGGGTATGTCTCCTCTGTTTATGTGGAGATTTCCTTTTGGAACGCTTCTCTGATGAAGCTGTGGAGTGTTTCGTGACTGTTCCAAACAAGAAAGCTGGCTCAGGTCCAAGATGTTCAATAAATATTCACTGATTGACTGCTGATAAACGTCCTTGACTATTCCAAGTGGATGAGCACTGCTTGAAGTTAAAGCCATATGGAACTTCCATCCAAGATGACCACTGGCCCTCCTGTCAGCCGGGAAACAACCCTAAGTCACAGTTGTTCTTTTTCTGCTTTGATAAACTGTGGGCTTCTAACATCTTTGAAGCCCAAACTTTGGCTTCCTTGACTGCACATTAAACACTTCATTTAAATGTGAGGGGTCTCTAAACCTGAGATCAAATTCCATGTTTCCCCAGACCTCCAAGGATGCACCCTTCCTTTATCCACAGTCCTTGTCCAGTTTTCCCACTCTGCCTGGCTTCCGCTTTTCCATTGTGAAGGACAGATTCTGAGTAGGAGGGCGCTTGAACCAAGATGTTCACTGGAGACTCTGAGGGGCAGGTTTTTTACTGAGTCCTCAGTGGAGAACCACCGTCTCAGGAAGAGAGCAGGAGGAGGACCCAAGCCAGAGACAAAACTAGAGGTTGTAGTATTTGGGCCTCAAAAACCAAGTCTGTGTTCTAATGAGGACAGTGGTGTTGGGACAACTTGTTTTTAAGATAAGATTTTTTCATGCTTCCTTGAGAAGAATGAAGAGGAAGCACCTTCAGTTGGGTTTCTCTTCTCTGATTTCAGATTGTAATGAACTTTTTGAAAGTAAGCACAGACATAGTAAAAAGGCTAGAATATATCGATAAACATTTTAAAGGTAAAACTTGGAATATATCATGTAGAGACAGATGCCATATTTAATTTTCTTGGGGGAAATATCAAGAAGGATAATATATAATTTATTTATTTATTTATTTATTTATTTATTTGTGTGTATGTGTGTTTTCCCCAAGAAAATATACACACACATGTATTTTTGAAATAGATTCACACTAATTACTCTGCCATCTGGGTTTTGTTTTGGTTTAGTTTTCTTTTCTCAGCACTAACTAGTGTAGTTGTTCCCTGTCAGTAAATACAGATACACATAAACATTTGTAATGACTTACGAATTTGATTTTAGGGATGTTTTACATTATATACATGTCATGGTTTCAGTACTGGAAGTGAACAAAGTTGCCATCATTAATATTAATTATTTTGCCTCATTTTAGGCTGAAATTAGAACTGAAGTTGCCTTGGGTATAATATTTATATCAATATTTTAGACAAAGAGTGCTGACTTCTGGCCTGAAATGTTCTTCAATGTAAACCAGATATCATTCCACACCCTCAGGACCGTCCTGGCGCTCATGGATTTAGGTCAAGCTAGACTCTCATCTTCACGGGCTGGAGCAGTTTGTGGTCCTCCCCACAGCTGCTACCTCTTCCTTTTGCTTTCCACTGTTTCTATATCTGAGGCCATGAATTGTTCCTGGCACCACCCTGAGTCGAATTTGGACATAAATCTGAATACAGATCCTTTTCTCTGTTTTTAACAAGCACTATAATCCCTTTCTCTGTGTTGTGATGTTTAACTGAAGAGTTGAAGTGTCACTGAGAATCCCATTATGGACCACAAAATCTCCCCACAAGCAGCTCTACCTCCCGAGCCTGATGCAGCCCACGTCTGACTTGGGTTGAATCTGATACCTGCCCTCAACTCTCACCCTTCCTCTAGGTGGGAGCAAGGCCATCTGGCCAGGCTGTCCAATGGAGTCAGCATTCTGGGGGATAAAGTAGCACAGATGTATACATATTCTTACTCATTTTGGTTGATTTGAATAGAATTGACTATATTTCTATACACCATTCATATATAGACTTTTTCACTTAACAGAGACTTAGGGGATTTCAAAGCAAGAAACAGCTTCAAAAGATGATGTTCCGCTCTCTCACTTTGCAGTGTGAGAAACTGGGATGGCCAGGGCCAATATTTAGCATCTTAGTACCAGACTGTTGTCAAGAATCCTGGCTTCTGATTCCATTGCTTCATGTTGTTAGGGAAGAAAAGAAATCAGGAGGCCTTTTCCCACTAGAGAGAGAGCAGGAAGCCCCCTCCAGCCTCCTGGATCAGAAAGACCCAGGACTAGAAGATGTAAAACGAAGAGAGAGTTTTGACTTTTTTTTTTTTTTTTTAAAGGCAAACATAAAAGAAGATGAAGACAAATCTTTAAACACTAGAGAAAAGAGTAAACTATTACTATCCAAACCAAGAAGTCTAATATTGTTGCTATAACTTTTCTTGTGATTATTTCATAAATCTGCCTAAGCCTTTGTGACCAGAAAGATGACCCCAGTTTGGAGGGCCCTGGTCTGAGGTCCAAGATTCTGAAGATTTGTTCCAGGAGTTGCCCTCTGACTTTCTGAACAATTCTTGGGAATTACCTTAACCTTTTTGTGACCTGATCCTCTCTGTAAACAGTGATAATATTACTTTGCCTTAATACAATGCTTAAAAAAAAATCTGAGATTCCCAGAGGAAAGTTGTGTTTTTTGTCTAGAGGGAAAAGTGATACTTTGCTCCTACAGCAGTGTTTAGATAATTATCTGAGATAAACAATTCAAGTAAGTGTATTTTGTTGTGTGTGTTCAGTACTTCTCAGTTGAAACAACATGCAATTGCCTCGAGAATGTTTTTTACCTTTAACTTTGTTTCATCCTGGAATATTACAGATCATGCCTCATAGGAAAAACTGCCCTTGGAGAAGGAAATTTGAAATACTACTAATAATATAGTCATATAATACTTTAACCATTTCCTTTGCAACAGTTCTAAAGTGTTCATGGACCCTCTCTTTCCTCTGTGTGTGTTAACAGAATGAACAGGTCTTCTAGCTACTGTTACCTAGTCCTGTGAGAGTTAGAGTACCATTAGCTTATTTACAAGTAAATATGCAAATACCAATGCTTCCAAATTCCACATCTCAGTTCTGATCTCTCAGTAAGTTTTTTTTTGCTTGAGTTCTAACTGCCCTCTGGATCTTCATTTCAGTATTCCCCAGCCAACTCCATCTCAATACGCCCTGAATGGGGCTCATTATTACCTTTGTCTCTCCCCCATACTCTCTACCCCAGTTATCTGTCCAAGCCTGACATTCATTCCATTTCTCTCGCCCAGCATTTTCAGTGAATCGAGAACTCTTACGAATACCTCAAACATCTGTCTCTTCTTCCCCACGTCCCCTTCCTAGTGAAATTTTTCATCAGCTTTCATTTGACCTACTGCTGATTACTGACCCAACAAGTATTTGATCAGGATATATTGTTGGGACTTCCCTGGTAGCCCAGTGGTTAAGAATCTGCCTTGCAATGCAGGGGATGAGAGTTCGATCCTGGTCGAGGAATTAAATTGTTGCTATAACTTTTCTTGTGATTATTTCATAAATCTGCCTAAGCCTTTGTGACCAGAAAGATGACCCCAGTTTGGAGGGCCCTGGTCTGAGGTCCAAGATTCTGAAGATTTGTTCCAGGAGTTGCCCTCTGACTTTCTGAACAATTCTTGGGAATTACCTTAACCTTTTTGTGACCTGATCCTCTCTGTAAACAGTGATAATATTACTTTGCCTTAATACAATGCTTAAAAAAAAATCTGAGATTCCCAGAGGAAAGTTGTGTTTTTTGTCTAGAGGGAAAAGTGATACTTTGCTCCTACAGCAGTGTTTAGATAATTATCTGAGATAAACAATTCAATTAAGTGTATTTTTGTGTGTGTGTTCAGTACTTCTCAGTTGAAACAACATGCAATTGCCTCGAGAATGTTTTTTACCTTTAACTTTGTTTCATCCTGGAATATTACAGATCATGCCTCATAGGAAAAACTGCCCTTGGAGAAGGAAATTTGAAATACTACTAATAATATAGTCATATAATACTTTAACCATTTCCTTTGCAACAGTTCTAAAGTGTTCATGGACCCTCTCTTTCCTCTGTGTGTGTTAACAGAATGAACAGGTCTTCTAGCTACTGTTACCTAGTCCTGTGAGAGTTAGAGTACCATTAGCTTATTTACAAGTAAATATGCAAATACCAATGCTTCCAAATTCCACATCTCAGTTCTGATCTCTCAGTAAGTTTTTTTTTGCTTGAGTTCTAACTGCCCTCTGGATCTTCATTTCAGTATTCCCCAGCCAACTCCATCTCAATACGCCCTGAATGGGGCTCATTATTACCTTTGTCTCTCCCCCATACTCTCTACCCCAGTTATCTGTCCAAGCCTGACATTCATTCCATTTCTCTCGCCCAGCATTTTCAGTGAATCGAGAACTCTTACGAATACCTCAAACATCTGTCTCTTCTTCCCCACGTCCCCTTCCTAGTGAAATTTTTCATCAGCTTTCATTTGACCTACTGCTGATTACTGACCCAACAAGTATTTGATCAGGATATATTGTTGGGACTTCCCTGGTAGCCCAGTGGTTAAGAATCTGCCTTGCAATGCAGGGGATGAGAGTTCGATCCCTGGTCGAGGAATTAAATTGCGCATGCCGTGGAGCAACTAAGCTTGTGCCACAGCTACTGAGCCTGTGTGCTCTGGAGTCCAAGTACCACAAGCAGAGAGACTGTGCATGGCAACAAAAGACCCCACATGACCCAACAAAGATCCCGTATCACAGCTAAGACCCAGTGCAGCCAGACCAATACAAATTTGTTTAAAGGCTATATTGTAGGCCGGGCAACAAGTCAGAAGGCTTGGGATACAATTGGCAAATAAAATATAGAAAGATTCCTTCCCCTGAAGAGTTTATATTCTAGTGGTGGCAGTAGAGGGGCTTCCCAGGAGGCTCAGAGATAAAGAGCCTGCCTGCCAAGGAGGGAGTTATAAGAGACACAGGTTTGATCCCGGGGTGGGGAAGATCCCCTGGAGGAGGGCATGGTAACCCACTCTAGTATTCTTGCCGGGGGAATCCAATGGGTAGAGAAGCCTGGTGGCCTACAGTCTAGAGGGTTGCAAAGAGTTGGACATGACTGAAGTGACTTAGCACGCATGCACGGTGGTGGTGGAGGGGAGAGGATGAGTGATAAGAACATAATAAATGGATAATTACATAGCAAAATTTAAAAATAATAATTACTCTAAAAAAACTGGAGCAGGGGGTGTTGGGAAGAATTTTTGGCAAGAAGGCCGCAGTGCCGTTTTAATTAGAGCGATTGCGGTGAGTCTCTTTGAGAAGATAACATTTGAGCAAAGACGTGAGGAAGGAAGCCGTGTGTGGAGCTGCCTGGGGGAAGCATTACAGGCAGAGGGGAAAGACCCTAAAGTGGGAGCGTGGCTGGTATGCTCAGGAAGCAGCAAGAAGAGCAGCCCTGCTGGAGTGGAGGAAGCAAGGGGAGGTGGTGAAGAACAGGTCAGAGCTCATCAGATGAAGTGCAGGCTTTTCTGAGTGAGACCAGGAGCCACTGCTCTGCTACATATATATATGTGTGTATATATATATATATATATTTTTTTTTTTCTTCTATATGTCTTAAAAGGATCCTTTGGTGTCTCACCCTGAGAAGAGACTTAGGGAAACAAGGACGGAAATAGGCCAAGGTGGAGGCTGTAGCAATAACACAGGTGAGAGAAGTAAGAGGCTGAGACAGGGCGGTAGCAGGAGATGTGGCAAGGAAAGGAAGATTCAGGAAATAGTTTGAAAGTAAAGCCAGTGAAATTTCTGGAAGGACAGCTGGGTTGTGGTGAGAGAGGTACAGGAATCAGGCATAGGGAGCTATGAGACAGGAGGGGTTTGCTCGCTGCTGAGTGCTCCCTGCCCAGGACCCCCACCTCAAAAATCTACCCTCTTGCCTGAACTGCAAACCTGATCCTGTTACTCCTCACAGAAACCAACCGCCCCAGCTCCCTTGCACCTGCATCCCCTTCATTTACCACTGGAGGCCTTTGAGGATATGGCTCTGCCTTTATTTTCTGGCATGACTGCAAGCTGCTCGACCTGACCATTGTTCCAAACCATCTGAGGCACCTGTACTCACCATTCTGGGTCTTAGATGACGCTGCTTCATATTTTCTGTCTCTGCTTCTGAAACTCCCTTCCCCACTGATTGGCCTGATTGATGGGAACTCAATTTCTAGTCCAGCCTCAGACATCATCTCTTCCAGAAGGTGAGCTGAACACCCTCCTGTGTGTATCCACAGGTCCCTTGGCCCATCCTCGTAATAGTCATCCCCTCCTTCAGAAATACACCTGCCTCTTTTGTAACCAGTATACACTCCTCTCTCCTCTTCTACAATTACTCAGCACATTACCAGACACTAAAGCAATAGACTGTGTTTGCATAAACCAAATTCACCCCAATCCACAGGTCTCCTAGCCATATCTCAGGGTGCAGCATTGCCTTTCATCACTACAAACCAAAGTGGTCACAGGAAGAGAGGGCGTCGTGTAGCTAATGAGCTTCTGCCTTTTCTTTCTGCATCACTTCAGCCAACCTGGACTCCGGGCGATCCCACCAGCATCCTGGGTGTTCTGTGATGAGTCATATCCCTTTTATAGTATGTCTCCTGAGCTTAAGAAAACAAAAGCACCAACAGCATTTTTCCTGCATAGTGATTGTCCCACGCAGGATTAGCAGAGGGACCACAGCCCAAGGAGAGCAGCAAAGGGACTGCTCGTGGTGGATGACGGAGGCCCAGCTTGCCTTTCTGGACAAAGTCTGAGAGAAGCAGATGGGCCATTTCTGTAAGCTTTCTATTCAAAGAACATCAGGAGCAGCATTTAAAAAAAGAGGTTTTGGACACAAATACTACATGGAACAGAGCAGATGTGGGAAGCATCAAGCTGGGTCTTTCGGGAGAGGAAGAAATGAAATAGAACCCAAACAAGGCATCCCCCCCACAGCGGAATAAAGACGCCCACGCTGCCTGACACTGCCTGCGCTGCCCTCACAACGGGGGTCCGGGATCCCAGCCAGGTGCACGGGGCCGCGGCCTGGGCCGCTGAACGGTGTGCCAAGACCATTTGCTGGAAGACAATGGTGCCCCAGCCCATTACCCAGACATCTTAGCAGAAGTGCCTGGGGGAGGGGAGCCTCCAAGTGACTACATCAGTGACAGCCTGGCAACCTCACGTTCCCGTGAGGAAGGAAGGGGGAGGGCAGTGGGGAAGCGTTGGCAAGGGCAGGGTGCTGAGGGCTTTCAAAAACTCTCAGATGCCTCGTGACTCTCTAAGTCTTTGGTAAATTACTTTTCCTTAGCTTTGTTAAGCCTTCACTGTCAGGAAATGTCTCCTCAAAACTCAGTCATCTGTTCCCCTCCTGTCTGTCACTCTTGACCACACACACCAAAAAAGAGTTTCATTTCAGCAAAAGATGATTCTTCTTTTAAAAACAAACAGGAAAGGCAATGGAGAGGGCGGAACGAATGAGGATTGAAATCTGCAGAGGAGGTTACAGAAAAAGGTGGCTATTTCTGAAACAAGATCAATCCAGACAAAGTGCATCATTAATTTCTTGGTGATGGAAGTCAAGGTAATTAGCCCATCAGTCAGCACATTGTTGGACAATAAATAAATATGTATTAAGCTACTTTTAAATGCAAGAGACTGGGTTAGAGACTGTGAAAGAAAAAATAAAAAGGCTTTACAGGAAGTCATTGAACTCAAAAGAAGAGTGAAAATTTAAACTGCAATTTTTGAGAAAAGTCAGCTCAAGCAATGTTGCAAGGCAGTCATATAGCACAGGCTAGAATTCTGAGTGTTGCGATGAGACTACAAGTGCTGAAAAGTTTCAGGGAAGGTAAAAGGAATGAATTTAGGAAGATAGAGAAGACCCGCAGACATCAGTTTCATTTTCCGACCCAGACAGAAAATCCTTCTGCAGCGTACAATTTCTTTTAAAGTTTTCTTGACAACAGGCATCGATTACCTCACTAATCAGCCCATTTTGCTTGAGGACGTTCTTTTTTCTAGAAAATTCTCAACATAGAGCTCAGATCTAGCTTTCTTTTGTTGCCTTACAGATAAGAGCATTCCGTCCATCCCCTCTTCAGACTTGAGGACAACAGGCAGCAGCCCCCCACCATCCTTTCCTCTCAGACTGCCCTCCACCTTCCCCCGACTCAGGATCCAGCCACCCTCTGGGTGTATCTTCTATTCAGGGAAGGCTCCTGCCGAAGGTGGTACCCGCGCAGAGCCGGGCACTCCAGATGTGCTGGGGTCAGAGATCACCCGACTGATTTATTATCCTCTGAGCACGATGCACCTCTTAAGACAGCTTAACGTATTGCCTTAGATTTCAGCCACCACATTGCACTGTGGATTTAGTAGCATGCCTGTGATCCAACCCAAAAAAATTCCTTTTGTCTTTTCCACTGAAACTTGCCACCAAGTCAGGTGTTCCCTGCTTGAGCTGAAAGTCAAGAATGGATGCTTTGGAAAGGAAGGGAACCTCGGGCAATCAGGGTGTTCAGTGAACACCAAGTGGCTCCCAGACACAAAACTGAACTTTAATGTTACAGTAAATAAAACAGTTTTATACTACACGGACTTAGTGCCACATATAGAATGGAGACACAGAGCCATGGAAATTGAGTATATGTTAAAATGTCCTTTTATGTTTATGTGGCAATCTGGACTATTCATACTTGGAAACTTTGGACAGCCATTTGTCTGAAAGAATAATGCAATGCATTCTTAGCTATTATACATCCAAATGAATTTCAGATATATTAATTATATGAATGTTATAGAAATAAACATGTTATATTACATAAATATCATAGATATGAAAAAAGACAGCTTTAATTATGGGGTAAATCTTCCTAAAAAAAATAAGACCAAGAGATGTTAATTATAATGCTTTATACAACAGAAGACATTAGTCTATGTAAGTGTTAAATGATCCAGCCTCCTTGATATTCACCAGGATAGATAATGGCTTTTAGTTTGTGAGAGGGTTGGGCTATAAAAAGAGAAAACAACTTTCTTAGGAGAAAAAAAAATGTAACCTCATATAAAGTATTATGAATATACAAAATATTACTCTTATTTAAACTGTCCAGATTGCAAGCCTTTTTCTAACTGTGCTACTAGGAATACATATACATACACGTAAATAGAAATATGTGATATCTGCACATATATAGTTCTAGATATATAAAACAAATATATATATGTATAATTATACATATAACAGAAAAGTGTCATAACCTCCAAAGTTTCTATGTCCTACCACAGTCACATATAATAACCCCCTTTCTCTAAACCCTAGCCACATATTTTTTTATGGGAAAGCTACCACTTAGCTCAGTGGAACTGATGAACTCAAGAAAGTCTTGAAGGTAGAGAAAAGAACTAGATACAAAAGATGGTGAGACAGGATTTCTGAGGAGTGGAAAGAGTCCAGGAATGTGGTAGGAGCTCTGAGTGAATAGTGGTTGGATGAACAAACGAATGAAGGGCCAGGAGCTGAAGGGCTTAGTAAGCATTTGGTCTAAGAGGATGAATAAGGACCTGTCAGAAGGCTTTGAAAAAATCCTGCCATTACAGCCTCAGTCCCACATGGCACGGGATAAGTTGGGCATTTTGCTCTCTTTCACTGTCCGGCTCACTGAATTTTTTGTCCAGCACTCACCTGTGGCTGTGTAGTCTGTGCTACCTGTAACTCACCTAGGGAAAAGTCACTAGAGCTTCATATTAAAAATGACCCTGATTCAAAAGGCAATTGCTAATGAAACTTATAAATTGAACAGAAAGAAATCAGGGGATATAATCATATAAATCACTTAATTTTGTCTCCTCGTATCCCATTATGGGCCTCCCAGCTGGCTCAGTGGTACAGAGTCCAGCTGCCAATGGAGGCGATTCAGGAGACTCAGGTTTAATCCTCCTGTCAGGAAGATCCCCTGAAGCAGGAAATGGAAGCCCACTCCAGCATTCTTGCCTGGAGAATCCCATGGACAGAGGAGTCTTGCGGGCTACGGTCCATGGGGTGGCAAACAGTTATGGTTTAGCAACTAAACAACAAACAGTAACATCCCATTATAACTTTGCCTTTGATGAGATAAGGGGACTTGATTATTTCGCCTTTTTTTTTTTAATAAACAATTTTTGTGGGTTTTGCCTCTAAGTCATCGTTTATTTTTATCCATCTGTATTCTTTGGCTTGTGTGGGCCTCCCTTTGGACACACCGGCCCAGCCATTGCGGGCTCCAGGGCCAGATTGAACTGGTGCCCTTGCACTGCAAGGTGACTCTTTACTTAAAATTCACGTAAAAAATATGTAATAAATTCTAGAATATAAAAAAAAAAAAGAAAAGTGTCATAACCTCCAAAGTTTCTATGTCCTACCACAGTCACATATAATAACCCCCTTTCTCTAAACCCTAGCCACATATTTTTTTATGGGAAAGCTACCACTTAGCTCAGTGGAACTGATGAACTCAAGAAAGTCTTGAAGGTAGAGAAAAGAACTAGATACAAAAGATGGTGAGACAGGATTTCTGAGGAGTGGAAAGAGTCCAGGAATGTGGTAGGAGCTCTGAGTGAATAGTGGTTGGATGAACAAACGAATGAAGGGCCAGGAGCTGAAGGGCTTAGTAAGCATTTGGTCTAAGAGGATGAATAAGGACCTGTCAGAAGGCTTTGAAAAAATCCTGCCATTACAGCCTCAGTCCCACATGGCACGGGATAAGTTGGGCATTTTGCTCTCTTTCACTGTCCGGCTCACTGAATTTTTTGTCCAGCACTCACCTGTGGCTGTGTAGTCTGTGCTACCTGTAACTCACCTAGGGAAAAGTCACTAGAGCTTCATATTAAAAATGACCCTGATTCAAAAGGCAATTGCTAATGAAACTTATAAATTGAACAGAAAGAAATCAGGGGATATAATCATATAAATCACTTAATTTTGTCTCCTCGTATCCCATTATGGGCCTCCCAGCTGGCTCAGTGGTACAGAGTCCAGCTGCCAATGGAGGCGATTCAGGAGACTCAGGTTTAATCCTCCTGTCAGGAAGATCCCCTGAAGCAGGAAATGGAAGCCCACTCCAGCATTCTTGCCTGGAGAATCCCATGGACAGAGGAGTCTTGCGGGCTACGGTCCATGGGGTGGCAAACAGTTATGGTTTAGCAACTAAACAACAAACAGTAACATCCCATTATAACTTTGCCTTTGATGAGATAAGGGGACTTGATTATTTCGCCTTTTTTTTTTTAATAAACAATTTTTGTGGGTTTTTTTGCCTCTAAGTCATCGTTTATTTTTTATCCATCTGTATTCTTTGGCTTGTGTGGGCCTCCCTTTGGACACACCGGCCCAGCCATTCCTCGGCATGTGAGATCTTCCAGGGCCAGATTGAACTGGTGCCCCTTGCACTGCAAGGTGAACTCTTTACCCACTTGACCACCAGGGAAACCCTTGACAACTTTTCTGACTGATTTTGGTTACTCTTAGAGAAAAGCAAGTCTTCCAGTCATCTCAGACCCACAATGTAATCTCAGTAATTTAAAGTGTCTAGTTCCAGATGTGTGTGTGTGTGCACGCGTGTGTGTGTGTTTGTGTGTACTTGCTCACTTGTGTCTGACTGTTTGTGATCCCACAGACTGCAGCCTGCCAGGCTCCTTTGTCCGTGGGATTCTCTGGGCTAGAATACTGGAGCAGGTTGCCATTCCCTATTCCAGGAGATCTTCCTGATCCAAGGATAGGACTCATATCTCTTGAAACCAGTGATAAACTTCAAATTGGAATGCTCGTTAAATCCTGCCCCCTGCCCCACCCTGCCTCCACCCCAAGCAGGGACCCATTGTGAGCTGCCTGGCTGCCAGAGTGTGGAAGCCAGAAAAGGCTCTCCTCCTCTCTTTTCCTTCCAGGTGATGGTCTTCCTCCCGCCCCACCCTCAGGGCCTTGATCCCCTGCCCAGCTTGCCGACCAGGACACAGGAGGAGAAGACCAGGATGAAAGGGTGCTGGCAAATTCTTGCTCCTCTGATGCTAGCTGGAGACGGTCACCTCTCTGGACTTGGACACATCTGATGGGCTATTTTGGAGATTCCCTCGCTTTGTATCTCTGTCTGAAGTTCCTGTCGTTTGGGCAATGGTGCTTGATCCGCTGGCTCCTCCTTGCTCAGTTCTAGTTTTTTTCTTGGTTCTGGCCAGGCAGTATCTCTGCTGATCTCCTCCTTCAGATAGCCCTTTACCTTTGATCTCTGTCTGTTCACAACAGTTTTAGCAACTAAACAACAAACAGTAACATCCCATTATAACTTTGCCTTTGATGAGATAAGGGACTTGATTATTTCGCCTTTTTTTAATAAACAATTTTTGTGGGTTTTTTTGCCTCTAAGTCATCGTTTATTTTTTATCCATCTTTATTCTTTGGCTTGTGTGGGCCTCCCTTTGGACACACCGGCCCAGCCATTCCTCGGCATGTGAGATCTTCCAGGGCCAGATTGAACTGGTGCCCCTTGCACTGCAAGGTGGACTCTTTACCCACTTGACCACCAGGGAAACCCTTGACAACTTTTCTGACTGATTTTGGTTACTCTTAGAGAAAAGCAAGTCTTCCAGTCATCTCAGACCCACAATGTAATCTCAGTAATTTAAAGTGTCTAGTTCCAGATGTGTGTGTGTGTGCACGCGTGTGTGTGTGTTTGTGTGTACTTGCTCACTTGTGTCTGACTGTTTGTGATCCCACAGACTGCAGCCTGCCAGGCTCCTTTGTCCGTGGGATTCTCTGGGCTAGAATACTGGAGCAGGTTGCCATTCCCTATTCCAGGAGATCTTCCTGATCCAAGGATAGGACTCATATCTCTTGAAACCAGTGATAAACTTCAAATTGGAATGCTCGTTAAATCCTGCCCCCTGCCCCACCCTGCCTCCACCCCAAGCAGGGACCCATTGTGAGCTGCCTGGCTGCCAGAGTGTGGAAGCCAGAAAAGGCTCTCCTCCTCTCTTTTCCTTCCAGGTGATGGTCTTCCTCCCGCCCCACCCTCAGGGCCTTGATCCCCTGCCCAGCTTGCCGACCAGGACACAGGAGGAGAAGACCAGGATGAAAGGGTGCTGGCAAATTCTTGCTCCTCTGATGCTAGCTGGAGACGGTCACCTCTCTGGACTTGGACACATCTGATGGGCTATTTTGGAGATTCCCTCGCTTTGTATCTCTGTCTGAAGTTCCTGTCGTTTGGGCAATGGTGCTTGATCCGCTGGCTCCTCCTTGCTCAGTTCTAGTTTTTTTCTTGGTTCTGGCCAGGCAGTATCTCTGCTGATCTCCTCCTTCAGATAGCCCTTTACCTTGGAAGGTAAATGAATCCAGAGTAACTCCTTCTTCCCTAGAACCTCTTCTGTTTTACAGGAGCTATCCCTTCTCTGTCCAGGCTCTGTAGGTTCAGGGCAATCCCAAGCTTGAAGCTCCTCTTCACAAAGAGTCCAACATCTCTCCACACAGCTCCTGACTCCCAGACTTCCTGGACAGGCAGACATCTATCCATTTTACCTGCTGGCCACAGAGGATGCATTTCAACTTCTCAAAACAACTGCATTAAAGCAACTCTCACTTATCTCCCTTAGCTGGAACTTAACAGCAGTAAATCACTCTCTCCAATAAAACCTCTTCAGTTTTCTTTCCAGCCTCCCCACTTCTCCTGACCTTTCTATACACCTCATCTGTGGGAATAGCCCTTGAATGAGAAGCCCAAAACTTGTGTAACCAGTTTTCAGTTATCTCCTTTGCAAAACTAATGCTTGCCTGTCTCCCAACCCATTTTAGTACTGGATAATTTATTGTGTGCCTTGGTCAAATAGTTCAATTTGACATATTTTTACACTTGTTGCTTGACAGTTACCTCTGGTCCCAGGCTGATGGCTCTGATTTTATGGCTAGTTGGAGATCCATAGGGGAAACTGGATTATTAATATGAATATGAAGGTATAAAAAGCCACAGGAGCAGGATTTTGAAAGATTCATTGGTGTGTTTTCTGTGGTCGCTGGGCTCCAGAATGGCCCTGATCTCTGCCTCTGAGTACTCACACCCTGTGTAGTGCCTCTGTGTCAGGTTGGTCTGTGTGACTGCCAGAATTCAGAGAGGAATGTCATTTCCAGGATGATGTTGTAAAGTCCTTGGGCATCTGTCTTGCTTGCTCTCATTCTCATGGAGATACTGATGTCGATACTCCTTCTGGGGGAGGCTTTGCTGTAAGCAGCCCCACAAAGAGCCTCACAGAGACAGGAAGCCTCTTGCCAACCATTGTGGAAGTGAACTTGGAAATGGATCCTCTAGCACCCATCCCCTCCCCCTACCCCACACCGTTAACAAGAATTACAGGGCTTCCCCGGTGGTCCAGTGGGTAGAGAGTCCACCCTGCAGTGCAAGGGGCACCAGTTCGATCCCTGGTCCAGGAAGATCCCATATGCACCAGAGCAGTTGGGCCGGTGTGTCCAATTTTGAGCTGGAGTACATGCTGGTGCAACGGGGAGGCCACTGCAATGGGAGGCTCGCACAAGCCAAAGAATAAAGATGGACGAAAAAATAAATAAATGAATAATAATAATAAAAAAGAATTACAACCCCAGCTGATATCTTGATGACAACTCAGTGAGATATTCAAACCAGAACCACTCAGCTAAGAATCTTGACCCTTAGAAGCTATGAGATGTAATGTTTGTTGTTTCGAGTTGCTAGGTTTTGGGGTCACTAGTTATGCTGTAATAAATAACTACTATAATGTCTCAACAGGTACATTGACAATTTTTTACATTTACAAAATACTTTCACACTGATTATTACATTTAATAACACATCTAGATCCCTCTTTAGATGCTAAAGTCCATCATAAAAGTAAAATGCAAATTAGAGAATGCTTCATTTGTCAAAATGTTTATTACAAGACTCTTTTGAAAAGCAACCTAATTAGGTATAACTAAAACCTAATAATCTATAAAATCAATTTCCAGACAATCTCTTAGACATATTTGTAGTGTATAAACAAGAGTGTTGTTGCTGTTCAGTCACTAAGCTGCACTTGACTCTGTGATTCCATGGACTGCAGCACACCATTTTAAAGTCAAGTTTGGTTCGTGTTTTCTGTGGTCGCTGGGCTCCAGAATGGCCCTGATCTCTGCCTCTGAGTACTCACACCCTGTGTAGTGCCTCTGTGTCAGGTTGGTCTGTGTGACTGCCAGAATTCAGAGAGGAATGTCATTTCCAGGATGATGTTGTAAAGTCCTTGGGCATCTGTCTTGCTTGCTCTCATTCTCATGGAGATACTGATGTCGATACTCCTTCTGGGGGAGGCTTTGCTGTAAGCAGCCCCACAAAGAGCCTCACAGAGACAGGAAGCCTCTTGCCAACCATTGTGGAAGTGAACTTGGAAATGGATCCTCTAGCACCCATCCCCTCCCCCTACCCCACACCGTTAACAAGAATTACAGGGCTTCCCCGGTGGTCCAGTGGGTAGAGAGTCCACCCTGCAGTGCAAGGGGCACCAGTTCGATCCCTGGTCCAGGAAGATCCCATATGCACCAGAGCAGTTGGGCCGGTGTGTCCAATTTTGAGCTGGAGTACATGCTGGTGCAACGAGAGAGGCCACTGCAATGGGAGGCTCGCACAAGCCAAAGAATAAAGATGGACGAAAAAATAAATAAATGAATAATAATAATAAAAAAGAATTACAACCCCAGCTGATATCTTGATGACAACTCAGTGAGATATTCAAACCAGAACCACTCAGCTAAGAATCTTGACCCTTAGAAGCTATGAGATGTAATGTTTGTTGTTTCGAGTTGCTAGGTTTTGGGGTCACTAGTTATGCTGTAATAAATAACTACTATAATGTCTCAACAGGTACATTGACAATTTTTTACATTTACAAAATACTTTCACACTGATTATTACATTTAATAACACATCTAGATCCCTCTTTAGATGCTAAAGTCCATCATAAAAGTAAAATGCAAATTAGAGAATGCTTCATTTGTCAAAATGTTTATTACAAGACTCTTTTGAAAAGCAACCTAATTAGGTATAACTAAAACCTAATAATCTATAAAATCAATTTCCAGACAATCTCTTAGACATATTTGTAGTGTATAAACAAGAGTGTTGTTGCTGTTCAGTCACTAAGCTGCACTTGACTCTGTGATTCCATGGACTGCAGCACACCAGGCTTCCCTATCCTTCACTATCTCCTTGAGCTTGCTCAAACTCATGTCCATTGAGTCAGTGATACCATCCAACCATCTCATCCTCTGTTGCCCCCTTCTCCTCCTACCCTCCATTTCCCCCAGCATCAGGGTATTTCCCAATGAGTCGGCTCTTCACATCAGGTGGCCAAAGTATTGGAACTTCAGTTTCAGCATCAGTCCTTCCAATGAACATTCAGGGTTGATTTCCTCTAGGATTGTCTGGTTTGATCTCCTTGCAGTCCAAGGGACTCTCAAGAGTCTTCTCCAACATCACAATTTGAAAGCATCAGTTTTTTGGCGCTCAGCCTTCTTCATGGTCCAACTCTCACATCTGGTCCATCTCACTGGAAAAACTGTAACTTTGACTATATGGACCTTTGTTGGCAAAGTGATGTCTCTGTTTTTGAATATGCTGTCTAGGTTTATCATAGTTTTCCTTCGAAGGAAAGCAAACATCTTTTAATTTCATGGCTGCAGTTACTGTCCACAGTGATTTTGGAGCCCAAGAAAATAAAATCTGTCACTGTTTCGACTTCTCCCTCTTCTTTTTGCCATGAAGCAATGCGACCAGATGCCATGATCTTAGTTTTCTGATGTTAAGTTTTCACAACAAGCTGACTGTGGGTGGGTTTTATTCTAAACTCAAGTCCTGAAAGCTTGATAATGTCATTGACTCTCCACAATGATAAACACTTTTAATCAATACTAAAGCATTTGCTGGATATATCAATCTTTAAAAAATAAAATATGAGGGAGTAGGGGCTGAATTTGAAAACACTATTTCAGCAGCAGCAAAGAGACGCACAATAGACGCTATGTGGGAAACCTCACATGACATTCGGCCAAAAATATGTTTCAAGTAACTTAGGATAAAGTTCAATGTATGCACATGACTTTAAAAGCCTCCACTCACTCGTGCAGTTTCAATCATTCATCTTTTCCTGTTTGCTCTCTCTGCTCAAGACCACACTGGATTTCTTTCAGTTCCCCAAATTCGCCATGCTGTCTCTCAGACCTCTGGGCTTCTTTCTGTTCATTCCATTCCTTCTCCCTAGAACATTTCTACACACTTTCTGCTACTTACCTGCTCATCTGGTCTCTGTATGGTCATCTTTCCTCCAAGCAGCATTCTGAGACTGCTCCTCTTTTAGGAGGGGTTATATGCCCCTCCTCTGTATTCTGGTGTACTGGAAACTTCCATGGTCACAGAAAATGCTCACACCACATTACACAGTGGTTACTTCTCTTCTTGCAGGACTCAGGTAATCAGCTCAGGCGCCACGTCTGCACTGCCCATTAGTATACAGCAGGGATCTACAACAGTGGATAGCACATGGTAGGCCTTAAGTAAGCCATGGTAGGCCATTTGCTCACCAGGAAATGCTACCTGCTTTCCCATGCTGTGGATGTTGTCTCCATACATACTATCAGGTAAGCTATTCTGAAAGTCATAAAACAGAAAGCTTTACAACCAAATTTCAGTGTTAAAATTACATGATTTATGGACTCAATTTAAAGCAAACCATGCGAAATAAGAGAAAAGAGATGAGTTGGTTAATGGCCTTAGGATAAAGTTCAGGAGGATGAACCACACCACTTGAATCTTTGTTAAACAATATTTGAAGATTTTCTCTGTCTGTCGCTCCCGCTGCCCCTTTGCTCTCTCATCTTCTCCTTTTGTGCTATAGGAGATTTTCCTGCTGACCAGAAAAAGGTATGAGGGAAAGGGATCAACAGACAGAGACACCTGGGACCCACCCACACTCATTATCTCCGATAGATGCAGCTCAACTACACCTAGCCACAGCCAGAGTTCACTGATGACCTGCTGAGCAGCCCAGGTTTTTGTTTGCACATTTTGGATACTGGCTATATGGAGCCAGAATGAGTATCACCAGTGACCAGCCACTGACCTCATGAGTATTGACTGTCTAATGTGCGCTATGTGTATTTAGAAGTTCGCCAATACTGTTGCCTCTTGGCCCTTCCGTCCATTTCCATCTATGCTCAGCATGTAATGCTTGACGTTATGTCTAACTTGTCCCACAGAAATTTATTCTTTCCTATTTCTGGAGGCCAGAAGTCTTGAATCAAAGTTTTAGTAGAGTTGGTTTTTCTGGGGGCCCTGAGGGAGAACAAGGTTCATGCCCCTCTCCTAACTTTTCGAGGTTGTAGCCAGCCTTGGTGCTGCTTAGCTTGTAGATACATCACTCTAATCTCTCAGTCTGCATGTTGCTTTCTTCTCTGTCTTGTATTTCACGTGGTCTTCTTCTAAGGATACCAGCTGTTATATTTAGGGCCCACCCTAATGTACTGTGACTACGTCTTGACTAACTGCATCTGTAAATACCCTAGTTCCAAGTTAAGATCACATTTATTGCACCTAGTGAACATGAGCATTATTCAACCCAGGACAACACCTAACACATTCTATGAGTTTTATCCATTTTGTATATATGCTTATTGTCTGTAGTAGAATTGAATATCCTCAAATAATATAATAAACACAACTTCTACCTGGAGACCAAACAAATCTGTTATACACAGAGGTCCTACTTTCTTCACTACATCTCCTGGCTGCAGTCAACCAGATGCTGGTCCTGACAAGGAAGGAGCAAGCTCAGAGCTTCTTCCTTTCTCCCTCCAAGGTCCAGCTCCTTGTGCGTTCCCTGTGACTGGAGGTCAGCGCTACACCCCTGAGTGGCTCAGGGCTCATCTTCACCTGTGTCAGCCTGTGATGGCACTAGGGGCTGCTCCACGACAGGTGCTGATCCCTCACCTGTGGATCTTGCTGCCCCGAGGGGCCAAACACATGGGTGGGAAGCCTGTTCATGCCCCAGTTTCCCAGAGCTCATTGTACCTGTGGGACTGGCTAGGTACTTCTAGGGCCCAAGCTAGTCATGGTCAACATTCAGATATGAGCAAGGGATCTTTTAAGGGAAGGAGAAAAAAAATCCCCCGTGTGATATTTTGTGCACGTCTGCTCAGTCACTAAGTTGTGTCTGACTCTGTGACCCCATGGACTGTAGCCCACCAGGCTCCCCTGTCCATGGTATGTTCCAGACAAGAATACTGGAGTGGGTTGCCATGCCCTCCTCCAGGGGATCTTCCTGACCCAGGGATAGAGTCTGTGTCTCCTGCATTGGCAGGTGGGTTCTTTACTGCTGAGCCACCAGGGAAGCCCATGTGATATTTTACCTATGGAAAATACTGATTTACCCAGGTAAAATAACTCAGTGAATTGGTCATTTGTCAGAGTCTACTAAAGAATAAAGAAAAGGGCTTATTCCTAGGTGTCTGAAAGTAGGGTTCCTTAACGCTGCAGAAGCAGATGTTGAGTTACATAAAATAATCAGAAAAGCCCTCTCTGATGCTACCACTCATTCCTGTGAACATGAGCATTATTCAAACCCAAAGGAAAACCCTAGTTCCAAGTTAAGATCACATTTATTGCACCTAGTGAACATGAGCATTATTCAACCCAGGACAACACCTAACACATTCTATGAGTTTTATCCATTTTGTATATATGCTTATTGTCTGTAGTAGAATTGAATATCCTCAAATAATATAATAAACACAACTTCTACCTGGAGACCAAACAAATCTGTTATACACAGAGGTCCTACTTTCTTCACTACATCTCCTGGCTGCAGTCAACCAGATGCTGGTCCTGACAAGGAAGGAGCAAGCTCAGAGCTTCTTCCTTTCTCCCTCCAAGGTCCAGCTCCTTGTGCGTTCCCTGTGACTGGAGGTCAGCGCTACACCCCTGAGTGGCTCAGGGCTCATCTTCACCTGTGTCAGCCTGTGATGGCACTAGGGGCTGCTCCACGACAGGTGCTGATCCCTCACCTGTGGATCTTGCTGCCCCGAGGGGCCAAACACATGGGTGGGAAGCCTGTTCATGCCCCAGTTTCCCAGAGCTCATTGTACCTGTGGGACTGGCTAGGTACTTCTAGGGCCCAAGCTAGTCATGGTCAACATTCAGATATGAGCAAGGGATCTTTTAAGGGAAGGAGAAAAAAAATCCCCCGTGTGATATTTTGTGCACGTCTGCTCAGTCACTAAGTTGTGTCTGACTCTGTGACCCCATGGACTGTAGCCCACCAGGCTCCCCTGTCCATGGTATGTTCCAGACAAGAATACTGGAGTGGGTTGCCATGCCCTCCTCCAGGGGATCTTCCTGACCCAGGGATAGAGTCTGTGTCTCCTGCATTGGCAGGTGGGTTCTTTACTGCTGAGCCACCAGGGAAGCCCATGTGATATTTTACCTATGGAAAATACTGATTTACCCAGGTAAAATAACTCAGTGAATTGGTCATTTGTCAGAGTCTACTAAAGAATAAAGAAAAGGGCTTATTCCTAGGTGTCTGAAAGTAGGGTTCCTTAACGCTGCAGAAGCAGATGTTGAGTTACATAAAATAATCAGAAAAAGCCCTCTCTGATGCTACCACTCATTCCTGTGACATCACTCTGCCAGGTATCATCCTCCCCCAGTCGCATTTATGATGTTAACTGCAGAGAATACACGCTGCTTGAGATTGGGCATACTTCTGACTTATCTTCATTCTGCAGCTTGCCAGGTATTTGTTGTGTCAGTAACTGCCTGTTGAATAACTGACCAACTGAGTTAATTAATGAATTATTCAGACTTGTAAGTGATTATCTGATTATCTACATCATTTACCTAAATGAGGAACTGCCTTTCTCATTATGTTCTGTAATGTTAAGTGTTCGTTTTTGTTTTCTCCTTTCTAGTGATGGATGTCTTCTTGCTTCACTTATTTTCCCCATAACCTCGGGGTGACCCTAAATGAGACCTGACCTATCTGGCACTTTATCTGGTCAAAATTCTTTGCATGGCTATCATTCCTATCTCTCTCAACTCACTGCTGGATCAACTGACAGGTTTAGATATTTAATCCCTGAAATCAATCTCTCCAGATTCTAACTATTTGACTTTGATGGTTCTGAATTCCTTCCAGTTCCATGTTACAAGGCTTTGTAACTGGACCTGGACCTCTGCCACCCAGGGGAGAGTTTCACGGATGGAGAGATGCATGTGTCTTCAGCCCTGATGAGGTCCTGAATGCATTTCTGGGGTTGACTTGCTGTCACTTGGAGCCAAGAGAAGGAGAGTTGTAAACGCAATGAATTCCCATGGAATCTTTTCATCTAAACACATTCCCACCCTTTCAGCCATACTGACAGATAATTAGGGGAAGAAATGCAATGCCCATTAATTTTCATTTCATTGTCCCACGGCATGTAATTTGAAGCCAGACTCAGCATGTCAGTGAGAGGAAAATACCTGAAAGGCAGAAATGCCAAAGGGAACGCAGACCAATAAGGGGACATCTCCTCTTCAGCTTAAAGAGTCCTACAGGCCACCTGAGTGCATAGCAAATAGAGTCAGGCTTTTCCTTTGCTTGAACTTTCTGCCCAGCCTATAGTTAGATTTTCTGGGAAGCAAATTAACTCTTTGGGCCATTTAAAGTAATCTTCTCACCCCTGTGACCATCAGTGGCATCACTCCTGTGACTGGCACTGCCAGGGGTAAAGAGTGTGGGTTTCACAGCCAGCACTGCTCAGCAGCCTGGGTGATGCTTAAACTGAGTATGTTCCAGGTGTCAGGCACTGGACTAAAGACTTTACATCCAGTCTCTCATGAAATACATCTAACAATGATATGCTGTACATAATTACATTGTTTTCTGATAAAGATATTGAGGTATTTGTTGTGTCAGTAACTGCCTGTTGAATAACTGACCAACTGAGTTAATTAATGAATTATTCAGACTTGTAAGTGATTATCTGATTATCTACATCATTTACCTAAATGAGGAACTGCCTTTCTCATTATGTTCTGTAATGTTAAGTGTTCGTTTTTGTTTTCTCCTTTCTAGTGATGGATGTCTTCTTGCTTCACTTATTTTCCCCATAACCTCGGGGTGACCCTAAATGAGACCTGACCTATCTGGCACTTTATCTGGTCAAAATTCTTTGCATGGCTATCATTCCTATCTCTCTCAACTCACTGCTGGATCAACTGACAGGTTTAGATATTTAATCCCTGAAATCAATCTCTCCAGATTCTAACTATTTGACTTTGATGGTTCTGAATTCCTTCCAGTTCCATGTTACAAGGCTTTGTAACTGGACCTGGACCTCTGCCACCCAGGGGAGAGTTTCACGGATGGAGAGATGCATGTGTCTTCAGCCCTGATGAGGTCCTGAATGCATTTCTGGGGTTGACTTGCTGTCACTTGGAGCCAAGAGAAGGAGAGTTGTAAACGCAATGAATTCCCATGGAATCTTTTCATCTAAACACATTCCCACCCTTTCAGCCATACTGACAGATAATTAGGGGAAGAAATGCAATGCCCATTAATTTTCATTTCATTGTCCCACGGCATGTAATTTGAAGCCAGACTCAGCATGTCAGTGAGAGGAAAATACCTGAAAGGCAGAAATGCCAAAGGGAACGCAGACCAATAAGGGGACATCTCCTCTTCAGCTTAAAGAGTCCTACAGGCCACCTGAGTGCATAGCAAATAGAGTCAGGCTTTTCCTTTGCTTGAACTTTCTGCCCAGCCTATAGTTAGATTTTCTGGGAAGCAAATTAACTCTTTGGGCCATTTAAAGTAATCTTCTCACCCCTGTGACCATCAGTGGCATCACTCCTGTGACTGGCACTGCCAGGGGTAAAGAGTGTGGGTTTCACAGCCAGCACTGCTCAGCAGCCTGGGTGATGCTTAAACTGAGTATGTTCCAGGTGTCAGGCACTGGACTAAAGACTTTACATCCAGTCTCTCATGAAATACATCTAACAATGATATGCTGTACATAATTACATTGTTTTCTGATAAAGATATTGAGGCTTTAAGCCTATATTTTCAAGATCATACAGCTATGAAACAACAGAGTGAGGATGCAAAGGCAGCCCCATCTACCAGCAGCTCCTGAGAAGCAGGAAAGTAAGACAGGAGCTGGGCTTCTCCCAGCTCAGACTTTTGTGGCCTCAGTGATAATGCTACTCTGGCCTTCCATCTGTAACTTCAGAAGCAACTCTTCAATCTTACTTTCAGCTCTTACTGTGAGAATAAAAGCTGGTATTCTCACATACTTTTTCTTTTGCCTTCTCATGCTTATTTTTGAACACATAGAAGTATATTTTCAAAGAGTTTAAAGCAAGACATTCATATAAACAGAATAAACACATGTCAAGGGAGTTTCCTGGTGGTCCAGTGGCTAAAATTCTGTGCTCTCACTGCAAGGGCCCTGGGTTCGATTTCGTCAGGGAACTAGATCCCACATACCACAACTAAGCGTTTACATGCCACCACTAAAGATTCCTTATGCTGCAACTAAGACCCAGTATAGCCAAATAACTAAATAAATAATAAATATTTTTTAAAAGAAATTTAAAAACGTGTCAAAAATGTACTCCATTTATTGAAGGAATGGGCATGATAGCAAAGTTGGTTCCAAAAGCATTTGGAAGAACTGGATACTTGTAGGCATTTCAGAAAATAAGAGTTAAAGAAAATAAGATAAAATGTCTAGATTAGATACAAAAGTAGATAAAGTCCTAGAGGACAATTAAATTATGACCTTAAGGTTATCTTCTCTCTAACTAGAAATCTATAAAGTACCTCACAGCAGTGTTTGACTCTGACCAAATTAACTCTTTGGGCCATTTAAAGTAATCTTCTCACCCCTGTGACCATCAGTGGCATCACTCCTGTGACTGGCACTGCCAGGGGTAAAGAGTGTGGGTTTCACAGCCAGCACTGCTCAGCAGCCTGGGTGATGCTTAAACTGAGTATGTTCCAGGTGTCAGGCACTGGACTAAAGACTTTACATCCAGTCTCTCATGAAATACATCTAACAATGATATGCTGTACATAATTACATTGTTTTCTGATAAAGATATTGAGGCTTTAAGCCTATATTTTCAAGATCATACAGCTATGAAACAACAGAGTGAGGATGCAAAGGCAGCCCCATCTACCAGCAGCTCCTGAGAAGCAGGAAAGTAAGACAGGAGCTGGGCTTCTCCCAGCTCAGACTTTTGTGGCCTCAGTGATAATGCTACTCTGGCCTTCCATCTGTAACTTCAGAAGCAACTCTTCAATCTTACTTTCAGCTCTTACTGTGAGAATAAAAGCTGGTATTCTCACATACTTTTTCTTTTGCCTTCTCATGCTTATTTTTGAACACATAGAAGTATATTTTCAAAGAGTTTAAAGCAAGACATTCATATAAACAGAATAAACACATGTCAAGGGAGTTTCCTGGTGGTCCAGTGGCTAAAATTCTGTGCTCTCACTGCAAGGGCCCTGGGTTCGATTTCTCGTCAGGGAACTAGATCCCACATACCACAACTAAGCGTTTACATGCCACCACTAAAGATTCCTTATGCTGCAACTAAGACCCAGTATAGCCAAATAACTAAATAAATAATAAATATTTTTTAAAAGAAATTTAAAAACGTGTCAAAAATGTACTCCATTTATTGAAGGAATGGGCATGATAGCAAAGTTGGTTCCAAAAGCATTTGGAAGAACTGGATACTTGTAGGCATTTCAGAAAATAAGAGTTAAAGAAAATAAGATAAAATGTCTAGATTAGATACAAAAGTAGATAAAGTCCTAGAGGACAATTAAATTATGACCTTAAGGTTATCTTCTCTCCTAACTAGAAATCTATAAAGTACCTCACAGCAGTGTTTGACTCTGACCAAATAGTTAATGTCAATGCCAAACACGGTTACATTGTGTTAGATCAGTAGGTTCCCAAACTTGCCTGCATGTTAGAATCATGTAGGGAGATTTTACAAATGCTGTCACTCAATGTCCCACCTGTATTAGCTTCTTATTATAACAAATTACCCCAGACACAGAGGCTGAAAGCAATGCAACTTTTTTTCTTATGGTTCTGGAGATTAGAGGTCTAACATGTGTTCACTGGACTGTGGGTCTTCTGGAGGCTCTAGGGAAGAATCCATTCCTTGCCTTTTCCAGCTTCTGGAGGTACCTGCGTCCCTTGGCTTGTGGCCTCTTCCTCCATCTTCAAAGCCAGCAGCGTGTATTGTCTCTCTGTCCTATGACCTCTGGTTCCATATTCTCTCTCTGATGCTGGTCTTTCTGCCTCCCTTATATTAGGGTCATTGTAATTATATTGCCCCCCGCCCCCCACTGCCCTGAGATACTACAGGGTAATCGCCCCATCTCAAGATTCTTAACTTAATCACGGCTGTGATATCTCTGTCTTTTTTTTTTTTTTTTGGCCACTTCTATTGATCTTTCATTTATTTATCTTTGTTCTTTGGCCTGTGTGGGCCTCCCGTCGCAGCGGCCTTTCTCATCGCAGAGCACCGGCTCTGCACACATGCTCCAGAACTTCGGCTGGGTAATTGGACACATCGGTCCAGCCTCTCCGCGGCATGTGGGATCTTCCCATGCCAAGGATTGAACCGGCGCCCCTTGCACTGCAAGGCAGTATCCTTATCCACTGGGCCACCAGGGAAGCCCCTGTGACATCTCTTTTTATCCCATAAGGTAACATATTCCCAGATTCTGAGGATTGGATTGAGGACATCTTTGGGGGCCCATTATTCAGCGCATCACATCACCCCATACCATTAAATTAAGATGTCTAGGTATACGAGCCAGGCATCTGTATTTGAAGGTCACCAGGTACTTCCAACATGAAGCAAAAAAAGCTTCAAAGTTCCTAGAGGACAATTAAATTATGACCTTAAGGTTATCTTCTCTCCTAACTAGAAATCTATAAAGTACCTCACAGCAGTGTTTGACTCTGACCAAATAGTTAATGTCAATGCCAAACACGGTTACATTGTGTTAGATCAGTAGGTTCCCAAACTTGCCTGCATGTTAGAATCATGTAGGGAGATTTTACAAATGCTGTCACTCAATGTCCCACCTGTATTAGCTTCTTATTATAACAAATTACCCCAGACACAGAGGCTGAAAGCAATGCAACTTTTTTTCTTATGGTTCTGGAGATTAGAGGTCTAACATGTGTTCACTGGACTGTGGGTCTTCTGGAGGCTCTAGGGAAGAATCCATTCCTTGCCTTTTCCAGCTTCTGGAGGTACCTGCGTCCCTTGGCTTGTGGCCTCTTCCTCCATCTTCAAAGCCAGCAGCGTGTATTGTCTCTCTGTCCTATGACCTCTGGTTCCATATTCTCTCTCTGATGCTGGTCTTTCTGCCTCCCTTATATTAGGGTCATTGTAATTATATTGCCCCCCGCCCCCCACTGCCCTGAGATACTACAGGGTAATCGCCCCATCTCAAGATTCTTAACTTAATCACGGCTGTGATATCTCTGTCTTTTTTTTTTTTTTTTTGGCCACTTCTATTGATCTTTCATTTATTTATCTTTGTTCTTTGGCCTGTGTGGGCCTCCCGTCGCAGCGGCCTTTCTCATCGCAGAGCACCGGCTCTGCACACATGCTCCAGAACTTCGGCTGGGTAATTGGACACATCGGTCCAGCCTCTCCGCGGCATGTGGGATCTTCCCATGCCAAGGATTGAACCGGCGCCCCTTGCACTGCAAGGCAGTATCCTTATCCACTGGGCCACCAGGGAAGCCCCTGTGACATCTCTTTTTATCCCATAAGGTAACATATTCCCAGATTCTGAGGATTGGATTGAGGACATCTTTGGGGGCCCATTATTCAGCGCATCACATCACCCCATACCATTAAATTAAGATGTCTAGGTATACGAGCCAGGCATCTGTATTTGAAGGTCACCAGGTACTTCCAACATGAAGCTAAGTTTAAATAATGAAACGCTCTTTGGTCAACCCTGTTACACAGTGGTCCAATAGAACACTGAGAGAATGTGTTCTTAACGTTGCTTTATTTTTAAGTTCAAGGTAATTTTCTTTACAAACTATATATATATATATAGCTTGATATATATATATATATATATATATATATATATATATACACATACACACATATATACACACACACACATATATATAAATATCAAACAATTCTCAAATGAACAAAGCTCTACCTTGATTCACATCTGCGTTGTTTCTTTGTCTGATGCTGAACTGGATCTACTGTCACTGACTGGGTACACTGGGCAAGTCAATTTCCACCTTACAGCCCTCTTCACAATGGAGCACATGCAACTGATTTCTATGGAGGAAGGTGTAAGAGAAGTGATCGAAATTCCATCTGTAAATACAATCCCTGCACATGCCCAGTGGCTGCTTGAGGGCCAGCCAGTGTCAGGTTTCCATTACCAAGAGCCAAGTTCTGTGGACAACAAAGCCTGAAGCTTGTAAATACTGTTCAAATAACTAAAATGAAAATCCATCCACACTCACACACCGACCCATCCATCCTTCAATTATGTCTAACGACTGAAAGCAAACAGAGGGGAGCTGTGAAAGCAGTTAATGGCAAAGACCTGGGAACCTTGGTGAAGCTCCAAAAACATAAAATCTCTTGCTGTAAACCTATCATCAGTCTGAGTTTACTGCAATTCACCCAGCACTGGTCCCAGAACTGCAGGGTAAACTTTGCACAAGGAGAAGGAACTGGTGCTGATTCTCAACACAAACATCTGAGTTTGTTATAGTAGTTCTTGTCTCTTAATTGAAACAATGAACATTCCTTAAAACATTCTCAAGGTTTGCAACAATCTGCAGGATATACCCACAGACTCTCGGTCTGAAGAATGCTTCTCAGGCTTATGAAAGCAGAGGGTTAGGTTCTTAGGGTTTATCTTTTAGGCGTTGTGGAAGAAAAGGAATTCTAGAATGACATTTTGTAGATTGGATACAAAACTAGTTAATGTCCTACAGGACACTAAAATCATGACCCTGAGGCTGTATTGTTTACGAAACAGAAATTTTACAGTAATGTGTAACTTCCCCACTTTGTGCAATATTTCCACTTCTAGATTCTCCTCTCTGTTCTGTTCATAAAGGCAAACCTTGCTTTCCTTAGATATTAAGACTGAACGTGGTTGACAAGTTTCATCAGTAGCCTGTTACTAGGTAAGACTGATAATCACAATTGGAATGAACCATGGATCAGGTTCTCCAAAACATTGGTTTTCAGATCTCCTTTAATCAGTAGAACCTCAGGGGCCAGGGATTGGAATGAACCATGGATCTACTGGATCTACTGTCACTGACTGGGTACACTGGGCAAGTCAATTTCCACCTTACAGCCCTCTTCACAATGGAGCACATGCAACTGATTTCTATGGAGGAAGGTGTAAGAGAAGTGATCGAAATTCCATCTGTAAATACAATCCCTGCACATGCCCAGTGGCTGCTTGAGGGCCAGCCAGTGTCAGGTTTCCATTACCAAGAGCCAAGTTCTGTGGACAACAAAGCCTGAAGCTTGTAAATACTGTTCAAATAACTAAAATGAAAATCCATCCACACTCACACACCGACCCATCCATCCTTCAATTATGTCTAACGACTGAAAGCAAACAGAGGGGAGCTGTGAAAGCAGTTAATGGCAAAGACCTGGGAACCTTGGTGAAGCTCCAAAAACATAAAATCTCTTGCTGTAAACCTATCATCAGTCTGAGTTTACTGCAATTCACCCAGCACTGGTCCCAGAACTGCAGGGTAAACTTTGCACAAGGAGAAGGAACTGGTGCTGATTCTCAACACAAACATCTGAGTTTGTTATAGTAGTTCTTGTCTCTTAATTGAAACAATGAACATTCCTTAAAACATTCTCAAGGTTTGCAACAATCTGCAGGATATACCCACAGACTCTCGGTCTGAAGAATGCTTCTCAGGCTTATGAAAGCAGAGGGTTAGGTTCTTAGGGTTTATCTTTTAGGCGTTGTGGAAGAAAAGGAATTCTAGAATGACATTTTGTAGATTGGATACAAAACTAGTTAATGTCCTACAGGACACTAAAATCATGACCCTGAGGCTGTATTGTTTACGAAACAGAAATTTTACAGTAATGTGTAACTTCCCCACTTTGTGCAATATTTCCACTTCTAGATTCTCCTCTCTGTTCTGTTCATAAAGGCAAACCTTGCTTTCCTTAGATATTAAGACTGAACGTGGTTGACAAGTTTCATCAGTAGCCTGTTACTAGGTAAGACTGATAATCACAATTGGAATGAACCATGGATCAGGTTCTCCAAAACATTGGTTTTCAGATCTCCTTTAATCAGTAGAACCTCAGGGGGCCAGGGATATGCATATGACTGATCTGGGAACATGCATGTCTGTGAACAACAAAACTCTGTAAAAATTTTAAAAAATAAAATTAAATTAAATTTAAAAAAAACCCCAAAACAGTAGAACTAATTTTTCAAATGAAACCCTATGGTAAATATTAAAGTGGTAAAATGGAAAACTCTTATCTGAACAGTTGGCACCATTATGCTTCTTAGAAAAGGATTTATAGTTGATCCTAACTATCTGCCAATTCCATATTTCTTAATTTACCTACTTTCTAATACCTGCGGTCATCCCCTGCCATCAATACTTGCAATACTTTTGCAGTTATTGACAGACACCTGCAGAGCAGCAAAAAATTAATTCACTTAATGCATATGTTCCCAGCTGGGACTGAACAAATGATGCTCTGCCTTCTTCCTTTGGCTCTTGTACTGTCTTCAAGTGCCACTTTTTTTTGCATTTTTATGCTTTTTGTTGGTAATTTTGCTGTTTAAAATGGCCCCCAAGCACAGTATTGAAGTTCTGTCTATTGTTCCTAAGTGTCTTTCAGAGAAAAATAGATAAGCTTCATCCTGGCCTGAGTTAGAGTGGAGTCGACCACGAGTTCAGTCATTGATGAATCATTAATAAATCAACAATATCTTTTAAACAAGGTGTCTTTAAATAAAGAAGCACATAAAACAAACTGATGTATTGACTGACTGACAAAGGTGTTGTGACCCAAGCCTTACAGGAGCCTAAGCCTGTGTTTCCCATAGGAGCAGGCTTAAAAATAAATTTTTTCCTAGTTAATGTCCTACAGGACACTAAAATCATGACCCTGAGGCTGTATTGTTTACGAAACAGAAATTTTACAGTAATGTGTAACTTCCCCACTTTGTGCAATATTTCCACTTCTAGATTCTCCTCTCTGTTCTGTTCATAAAGGCAAACCTTGCTTTCCTTAGATATTAAGACTGAACGTGGTTGACAAGTTTCATCAGTAGCCTGTTACTAGGTAAGACTGATAATCACAATTGGAATGAACCATGGATCAGGTTCTCCAAAACATTGGTTTTCAGATCTCCTTTAATCAGTAGAACCTCAGGGGGCCAGGGATATGCATATGACTGATCTGGGAACATGCATGTCTGTGAACAACAAAACTCTGTAAAAATTTTAAAAAATAAAATTAAATTAAATTTAAAAAAAACCCCAAAACAGTAGAACTAATTTTTCAAATGAAACCCTATGGTAAATATTAAAGTGGTAAAATGGAAAACTCTTATCTGAACAGTTGGCACCATTATGCTTCTTAGAAAAGGATTTATAGTTGATCCTAACTATCTGCCAATTCCATATTTCTTAATTTACCTACTTTCTAATACCTGCGGTCATCCCCTGCCATCAATACTTGCAATACTTTTGCAGTTATTGACAGACACCTGCAGAGCAGCAAAAAATTAATTCACTTAATGCATATGTTCCCAGCTGGGACTGAACAAATGATGCTCTGCCTTCTTCCTTTGGCTCTTGTACTGTCTTCAAGTGCCACTTTTTTTTGCATTTTTATGCTTTTTGTTGGTAATTTTGCTGTTTAAAATGGCCCCCAAGCACAGTATTGAAGTTCTGTCTATTGTTCCTAAGTGTCTTTCAGAGAAAAATAGATAAGCTTCATCCTGGCCTGAGTTAGAGTGGAGTCGACCACGAGTTCAGTCATTGATGAATCATTAATAAATCAACAATATCTTTTAAACAAGGTGTCTTTAAATAAAGAAGCACATAAAACAAACTGATGTATTGACTGACTGACAAAGGTGTTGTGACCCAAGCCTTACAGGAGCCTAAGCCTGTGTTTCCCATAGGAGCAGAAGTTCAGTATTCCCTGCTTCAGTGCTTGCTGTGATTTGGTCATTCACAATTATCATGAACAACAAGAATCAAATGCATCTTTTAAAAATATCTGAATAGATGGTGAAATTCCAGGGGCTTGGGCAGAATTTAGTTGATTTCTATAGCAATGGAATAGATGAAGGAAAAGGAGAGGAAAGGGGAAATGAAGGAAGAGGAAGGAGAGAGGAGGAAACCATTGGTAAGAAGGGACTAGTTTAACTCTGGTTCAGTAAAGGGCAAGAGAGCAGGCACCAGCCACTGGGAGGTGCAATGCAGTTAGAAAACAGGAATGTCTAATGGACACTTTTAGGGCTTCCTGCCATTTGGGGTGGGCTTCCCTGGTGGGTCTGATGTAAAAAATCTGCCTGCAATACAGGAAACTTGGGTTTGATCCCTGGGTCGGGAAGATCTCCTGTAGAAGGGAATGACTACCCACTCCAGTATTCCTGCCTGGAGAATTCCATGCACAGAGGAGTCTAGCAGACTACAGTCCATGGGGTTGCAAAAAGTCAGACATAACTGAGCGACTGACAACTGGGTACACTACAATCCTCTCCTTGTGGCTTCCAGTCCTCTCTCAGAGTCCGTTATGCTCGCATGTGCTTCTCATGGCTGAGGTTTTTGGGTTGGTTTTGTTTGATTTTGATAAGGAGGCAGGATCTCACTCTGCTAAGAGAACCAGGATGCTGTGATCTCTCCAGAAAGCATTTTGGGAGGACTTGGCAGAGTCAGAGGCTTTGGAATTGAACATTCCTTGCCCAGGTGATTTTTCCTGGCTCTTGAAGGCTGAGAGTGCCCAGGGGACACCTGGGGTGTTGGTGGAGCTGTTGTTTGAGGCAAGGCAGGGTATAGGATCTTGTCTAAACTCCCTTCCCCTCAGCACTCCTCAACGATGCAGAACAGGATGCAAAATATGGACCTGAAATAAACAGACGAACAGACACAGCCCTTTCTTGGGCATGTACCTGCTACTTTTCCTGACTGAATTTAGCTTAAACCCATCTGTTCTTGGGAGACCTTCCCTTGAAGCTCAGAGGGAAAGAATCTGCCTGCAAGGTAAGAGGCACAGGAGACGCAGGTTTGATTCCTGGGTCAGGAAGAACCCCTGGAGGAGGGCAGAGCAACCCACTCCAGTATTCTTGCCTGGGAAATCTCATGGATAGAGGTGCCTGGCAGGCTATCGTCCATGGAATCTCAAAGAGTTGGACATGACTGAGTGAGCACAGCACACATGGCATCTCTTCTTAGGTGGCTTTTCATGAGGATCACAGGATTGTGCCCAGTTCACAGCTGGAGAACCCAGGACTGGCCTGGAGTGGGAAGGTCGCGTTCCCTGTGGTTAAACACAGCTGCGTATTTCGTAGCAGCAGAGCCAAACCTTTCGCTATCTTCCTGCTTCCCTGTGGAATTCTGTTGGCAGTCAGGCTCCTCACTGACCTGGCAGCTCTCCTGGAGGATGGAGCCTTTCATCAAACGAAACCAGCCTCTTGAACACTTCAGCAAATCTCAAGCAGCCAGCGATTTCTCTTGACTCCACACACATGCTGGCAATGCTCCTGCCACCTGAGCCCCTGGATCTTTAAGTGGGGGTGGGGAGGTTGGCAGGTGCGGTGGGGAGGGGGGCGTGGGTACTGAGGAGGAAAACCTCCTCTGTGTACATGGAGTTCCTCTAGACCCTCCCAGCGCGGACGCGGTGGGGGTGGGAGTAGGGAACCAGAGGTGACGGCTGCTCCCGTGGCACCTGCTGTTCAGGAGGTCAGGCTCTGCAGAGCAGACCTTAGCTTTCCTGGCTCACCTGGTCTCCTGGCTTTTGCTCTTGAGTCCGGGATTCAATGACCCGGCCTCCTTGCTCTGTTCCCTGAGCCCAGGGGGTTTGCTGGCCATCATTATACATCCATGTCACAGCATCTTTTCATTCCCTTTATCTCACGAATTTTCCTTTCCTGATTTTGTCAAGGCTGATACCTATATTCTCTTTTTAGGCTATGGACCAACAAGTCAGAGGTTATAAAGCTCTGTAACGAGGAAAATTTACTTGCTCCATATAAATGTGTTGGATGTAGGTGGTAACAGATTTTAAAAAGATTATTATTCAAAATATGGTGCTGACATGAAAGGAGCTATAAACCTTCCTACAGATTTTGAGGAAGTGAAAGTGCTGCTGCTTTTTGATAACATGAACAAAACAGACAGAATAATCAACTATTTGGTCAGTTCTATAAAATATCTATTAGGCCATTCGTTTGACTCAGATGATTGTTATTCAGGCAAAATGGTCTGTCCAGTATTCTTGCCTGGGAAATCTCATGGATAGAGGTGCCTGGCAGGCTATCGTCCATGGAATCTCAAAGAGTTGGACATGACTGAGTGAGCACAGCACACATGGCATCTCTTCTTAGGTGGCTTTTCATGAGGATCACAGGATTGTGCCCAGTTCACAGCTGGAGAACCCAGGACTGGCCTGGAGTGGGAAGGTCGCGTTCCCTGTGGTTAAACACAGCTGCGTGTTCGTAGCAGCAGAGCCAAACCTTTCGCTATCTTCCTGCTTCCCTGTGGAATTCTGTTGGCAGTCAGGCTCCTCACTGACCTGGCAGCTCTCCTGGAGGATGGAGCCTTTCATCAAACGAAACCAGCCTCTTGAACACTTCAGCAAATCTCAAGCAGCCAGCGATTTCTCTTGACTCCACACACATGCTGGCAATGCTCCTGCCACCTGAGCCCCTGGATCTTTAAGTGGGGGTGGGGAGGTTGGCAGGTGCGGTGGGGAGGGGGGCGTGGGTACTGAGGAGGAAAACCTCCTCTGTGTACATGGAGTTCCTCTAGACCCTCCCAGCGCGGACGCGGTGGGGGTGGGAGTAGGGAACCAGAGGTGACGGCTGCTCCCGTGGCACCTGCTGTTCAGGAGGTCAGGCTCTGCAGAGCAGACCTTAGCTTTCCTGGCTCACCTGGTCTCCTGGCTTTTGCTCTTGAGTCCGGGATTCAATGACCCGGCCTCCTTGCTCTGTTCCCTGAGCCCAGGGGGTTTGCTGGCCATCATTATACATCCATGTCACAGCATCTTTTCATTCCCTTTATCTCACGAATTTTCCTTTCCTGATTTTGTCAAGGCTGATACCTATATTCTCTTTTTAGGCTATGGACCAACAAGTCAGAGGTTATAAAGCTCTGTAACGAGGAAAATTTACTTGCTCCATATAAATGTGTTGGATGTAGGTGGTAACAGATTTTAAAAAGATTATTATTCAAAATATGGTGCTGACATGAAAGGAGCTATAAACCTTCCTACAGATTTTGAGGAAGTGAAAGTGCTGCTGCTTTTTGATAACATGAACAAAACAGACAGAATAATCAACTATTTGGTCAGTTCTATAAAATATCTATTAGGCCATTCGTTTGACTCAGATGATTGTTTAATTCAGGCAAAATGGTCTGACTGGTAGACCACATGAACACAGACTGGAAGGGACCCAGGCTCTTAAAACCTACATGTTGCCTAGTTACAAGATTTTACAATAAGATGTGAATATCCCTTTCCCCTTCTCTCCCTACCCCATCCAGCTGTGTGCAGGTCCTGCAACCCAGCAGCCTGGCGACAAGGGCAAGCGTCTTCTCATCTGTAGGGAAACAGTATGCTGGAAGGCCAGCCTCCGTGGGGCCAGCCTCAGGGGTTTTCAGTCCATCATCCTGCTTGGATGGAGATTCATTGTTCTTGGCTCTCAGCCCCTATCTGGTTGAGTAGGTGCTGGGCAAGGTAGATGAAAGCCCCCGTGGGATTCTTCACTGTCTTTGGTCAAACACAGTTTGTTTTTAGTCAGAACTGCTCCCCTAATAAAGATTCATTAAGCACATACCATTGCCAAGCTCTGTGCTGTCCAGAAAGGCCCATCCGCTCCCGGATCAGGCTCGCTTGGCTATGTGCCTGTGTATCTACAGAGCCAGGTTCATTGAAGAGATCTGGTCTTTGGTGTATTGGTCTGAAGCAAACCTACATTTTCTGAGACTCCGTGGTGACACCAGAGCTGCTTCCTAACAAGGAAGAATAAATCCTCCTCCCTCCCTGTCCCAGTGACTCACCAGGGACACAGACCTTGAATCATCAACCCTTTATTCGACTTGAAGTCGCTCTTAATCACAAATGCAGCTTGCAGCCTGCCTGCCAACTACCTCCAATGCAGCTGCCGCACCACTGTCAGATTCCTCTTCCTTCACCAAGGCTGTGACTGGCGCTCCTCCCCTGTTCTAAAATCTTCCAGTGGTCCCCTGCCTGTGAGCAGAGACAATACACTCAGCCTGTCACCTCAGCTCCCATGGTGTGGCCTCAGCCTGCTTTCTTCAAACCCGTCTCCCACTGTCTTTCCTGAAGGAACCTTCCTTCCCTGTCAGTTCATAGGACATCCAGCACGTGTGTCACACACCCTTCCCTCCGTGTCTTTGGTCATAAAGGTTCCTCCAGCACTAGGACACCTCCCACTTGCTCCATAAAAATCCTCCCCATTCTTCAAGAACGAGCTCTTTCTCTAATTCTTAATTAGTGCAGTTCCCAGCGACCTCTTTCATTGTTTTGACTTTGGTAAGTTTGTTCTATGCATTCTTTTGGTGTTCCTGGTTCTTTCCAAATGTATCCCATCAAGAAGAAATTGGTGAGTGGGTGTTGGTCACTGCAGGGCCATGGTAATGGAATGTTCTGGAGGCTGTTCCCCTTTTCCTTTTTAAAGGGCAGGCATGGCCTGGAGTAGGGAGTGGAGGAGGAATAGGAGAGCTCTCAAGGGGAGAGATACCTGGCGTTTATCCTACGACAAAAGAGCTTTCCTAATGGGCAAGGCTTTGCTTAGTAAAGGGAATCCTGCATTGATTTCTGTCACATTTCCCTTCTTTTCTAAAGCAAAGGGTCTAATATTACCTCCTCTGTATGTCAAGTTGATGCCATTGTATTCCTCTGGGAGCTGCTTCTGCCCCGCGTTCTGAGCAGTGTGGTCATGGACCTCAAGGAGCTCTTCTCACTCACTCACCCAGGTGTCCCCAACAGCAGGGTCCCATTACTACAGCATAGCCAGCCAGCATTGGGACACTGTGCTGGGGACATGAGCCAGACTGACTGCTCATTCCTGACTCAAGTCCATGACCTTGGCTTCATCAATGCACTAGCCCACATGAATGAGCCAGGCAGCCACAGAGCACTGTGACACTGATATAAGATAATGCTTTCATATATTACGAAGAGCGATCCTGTTCTTCCTAATAGCGAGGCATGAGAAAGCCTCTTGAGTTGAATTCCAAGGAGCTGCCAGCTTTGATAAAAGGGGCCCTTGACTACAAATTTCAATGCCTGCTCTCTGATCCTCTATTAATTCTCGATATAACTGGGAAAAGTTCTTTGTTCTTAGTGGTGGTTTCCTCATCAGTAACTGAGGGGTTTTTCTTTTCTTTTCTTTCTGATAATCTCTTGGACCTTTTTAAGCTCTAGAATTCTATAAATCTGAATTATTTTGGTGCCCAAGACTGAACTAAATGATCTTCCAATATTGTGACCTCTGAGACTGTAATTGCTACTACAGAGAATAGACCATGTATATATGGAAATCTATACAAATAGTTTTGTTGCTTTGAAATCGTGCTCACAGATTTTCTCTGCTTAAAGTTTAAAGCTTGTTTGTTTGTTTAACCTGAAATGACAAAACTTTTGGCTCTACTGGTATGGTTTAAAATTCTTGATTGCAACCAACAGCAATCAAGTCTGGTTAACTTAATATGAAAAGAAATCCACTGGATGATTCTTTTTTTTTTTTTTTTTAAAGATTTATTTATTTATTTATTTTGGGCGGGGGTCGGGTTGAGGAGGGAGGGCAGCGGGCAGGCCACTTCTATTGGTCTTTCATTTCTCTATTTTCATCCGTCTTTGTTTTTTTGGCTCCTGTGGGCCTCCCATCTCGGTGGCGTCTGTCGTTGCAGAGCGCCAGCTCTGGGCGCATGCGCTCCAGAGCTCCGGCTGGGTAATTGGACACATTGGTCCAGCTGCTCCACGGCACGTGGGATCCTCCCAGGCCAGGGATCAAACTGGAACCCCTTACAATGCAAGGCGGTGTCCTTACCCACTGGACCAACAGGGGAAGCCCTGGATGATTCTTTGAGATCTCAGATTCATCTCTGTGAACTGAGAACCAGGAGGACCTAAAGGGCATGCAATGAAGAGGCTGGTCTGTTTGCCATGGTTGACCATTGCGGATTCCCACCCTTCTTCCCTGCTGGCTCTACATCTGGGCAACCACGTTAAGAAGACTCATGGGTGGCATCTATGGTGACTCAGTGCTAAAGAATGTGCCTGCAATGCAGGAGACACAGGTTCAAACTCTGATCCAGGAAGATCCCTCATCCACGGAGCAATGGAGCCACAACTACTGTGTGCCTCTTGAGTTGAATTCCAAGGAGCTGCCAGCTTTGAAAAGGGCCCTTGACTACAAATTTCAATGCCTGCTCTCTGATCCTCTATTAATTCTCGATATAACTGGGAAAAGTTCTTTGTTCTTAGTGGTGGTTTCCTCATCAGTAACTGAGGGGTTTTTCTTTTCTTTTCTTTCTGATAATCTCTTGGACCTTTTTAAGCTCTAGAATTCTATAAATCTGAATTATTTTGGTGCCCAAGACTGAACTAAATGATCTTCCAATATTGTGACCTCTGAGACTGTAATTGCTACTACAGAGAATAGACCATGTATATATGGAAATCTATACAAATAGTTTTGTTGCTTTGAAATCGTGCTCACAGATTTTCTCTGCTTAAAGTTTAAAGCTTGTTTGTTTGTTTAACCTGAAATGACAAAACTTTTGGCTCTACTGGTATGGGTTAAAATTCTTGATTGCAACCAACAGCAATCAAGTCTGGTTAACTTAATATGAAAAGAAATCCACTGGATGATTCTTTTTTTTTTTTTTTTTAAAGATTTATTTATTTATTTATTTTGGGCGGGGGTCGGGTTGAGGAGGGAGGGCAGCGGGCAGGCCACTTCTATTGGTCTTTCATTTCTCTATTTTCATCCGTCTTTGTTTTTTTGGCTCCTGTGGGCCTCCCATCTCGGTGGCGTCTGTCGTTGCAGAGCGCCAGCTCTGGGCGCATGCGCTCCAGAGCTCCGGCTGGGTAATTGGACACATTGGTCCAGCTGCTCCACGGCACGTGGGATCCTCCCAGGCCAGGGATCAAACTGGAACCCCTTACAATGCAAGGCGGTGTCCTTACCCACTGGACCAACAGGGGAAGCCCTGGATGATTCTTTGAGATCTCAGATTCATCTCTGTGAACTGAGAACCAGGAGGACCTAAAGGGCATGCAATGAAGAGGCTGGTCTGTTTGCCATGGTTGACCATTGCGGATTCCCACCCTTCTTCCCTGCTGGCTCTACATCTGGGCAACCACGTTAAGAAGACTCATGGGTGGCATCTATGGTGACTCAGTGCTAAAGAATGTGCCTGCAATGCAGGAGACACAGGTTCAAACTCTGATCCAGGAAGATCCCTCATGCCACGGAGCAATGGAGCCACAACTACTGTGTGCCACAACGACTGAGCCCACGTGCTACAAGTACTGCTGAGCAATGAGAAGCCCCGTGCACAGCAACTAGAGAATAGCCCTGCTCACCACACCTACAGAAACGCCTATACAGCAATGAAGACCCAAGTCAGCCCAAAATAAATAAATAAATATATAAAAAAGAAGATCCATGAGTGTTATAAGCCTCTGCTGGCAGCCAGGAATCAAATCATGCAGCCTCTAGCCCAGTCCTTGGCCCAACCTCTCCGCTCCTTACCCTCCATGAAACCCCATCCTAGTTGCCTTGTCATCAACCCACAGCATTCCTTTCCCTTCCCTCATACCTGGAGGCCGTGACTCAGCGCCGACTTATAATACTGTGGAACTGGCATGCCAGTAACCTTCTCATATTATCCCAGCCTTCATGATGCTGACTCACAAATTTAATAACTCTTAACTTGTAAAGGCAAAAATGGAAGAAAACGTGCCAGCCTAACTCTGAAGCCTAGTCCACAGCTGTAGGGAATATTGAAAGAGACAAAATCAGGTAAGACTTAGAGGATCGTGCTGGTTTCCCTCTCCCCTTGCTCCAGCTGTAGGCGCCTGTGTTTTAGAAAAAAACCTTAATTTCCCAAAGAATGCCCTTCGTTTTTGCTCAGGTGGATTTAATCAGGCCGTGCTCCTCTGAGTCTTGACAACCCTATATTTCCTTTCTTACCTGGAGCCACAAGTCAAGCACAGATACTATTGCATTTAGGGTATATTTTCAACATGTGACAGGGAGCCAGCGAAATTGTCACACAGTGGGAGGAATAAACCATATTATTCTTGGTTGGGTTCATACCATACTTGGTTAGAGTGGGAGTCTGTAAATGGAAACAGGAAATGGTAATGTAATGGAAAACATATTTGCATACATGCTTATAATTTGCCAAATCTCTAGGGGAGTGAAAAAAAAAAAAAAAACTTGCATTCTGTTGAGACTATGGTGGCATCTATGGTGCCCAGTGCTAAAGAATGTGCCTGCAATGCAGGAGACACAGGTTCAAACTCTGATCCAGGAAGATCCCTCATGCCACGGAGCAATGGAGCCACAACTACTGTGTGCCACAACGACTGAGCCCACGTGCTACAAGTACTGCTGAGCAATGAGAAGCCCCGTGCACAGCAACTAGAGAATAGCCCTGCTCACCACACCTACAGAAACGCCTATACAGCAATGAAGACCCAAGTCAGCCCAAAATAAATAAATAAATATATAAAAAAGAAGATCCATGAGTGTTATAAGCCTCTGCTGGCAGCCAGGAATCAAATCATGCAGCCTCTAGCCCAGTCCTTGGCCCAACCTCTCCGCTCCTTACCCTCCATGAAACCCCATCCTAGTTGCCTTGTCATCAACCCACAGCATTCCTTTCCCTTCCCTCATACCTGGAGGCCGTGACTCAGCGCCGACTTATAATACTGTGGAACTGGCATGCCAGTAACCTTCTCATATTATCCCAGCCTTCATGATGCTGACTCACAAATTTAATAACTCTTAACTTGTAAAGGCAAAAATGGAAGAAAACGTGCCAGCCTAACTCTGAAGCCTAGTCCACAGCTGTAGGGAATATTGAAAGAGACAAAATCAGGTAAGACTTAGAGGATCGTGCTGGTTTCCCTCTCCCCTTGCTCCAGCTGTAGGCGCCTGTGTTTTAGAAAAAAACCTTAATTTCCCAAAGAATGCCCTTCGTTTTTGCTCAGGTGGATTTAATCAGGCCGTGCTCCTCTGAGTCTTGACAACCCTATATTTCCTTTCTTACCTGGAGCCACAAGTCAAGCACAGATACTATTGCATTTAGGGTATATTTTCAACATGTGACAGGGAGCCAGCGAAATTGTCACACAGTGGGAGGAATAAACCATATTATTCTTGGTTGGGTTCATACCATACTTGGTTAGAGTGGGAGTCTGTAAATGGAAACAGGAAATGGTAATGTAATGGAAAACATATTTGCATACATGCTTATAATTTGCCAAATCTCTAGGGGAGTGAAAAAAAAAAAAAAAACTTGCATTCTGTTGAGATCTCTGGTGCTATCAGGAGGCCTTATTCTTCCCCTGCTTTTGAACAAACCTTGTAAAATGTCTCATCATGTCGGTTATCTCCAGAGGCCTGAAGCTTAGCAGAGAGAGGCTGGAAAGAGGCCCTGCACCCATAGTTGCACAGGAGAGAGCCTGACTGGGGTTGGAAGCTCTTGTGCCAATCCAGCAGGCAAGGCCTCAGAAGATCCACGGGCATTCCATGAGAAGAGAGAAAATTGCCAACACCTTTGCTTGGCATAGGTTTTCCTTTCTAAGTTTTAGCAAGAAGTACTAAGATGAAGTACTAAGACGAAGTACTAAGACTTAGTACTAAGACCATCTCTCCTTTGGCTTCCTAGGGCAGTTCAGGCCCTACCTGTTTCTCACTTCTCCAAATCACAGTGGCCTGACCTAGTATAAAGGGGTCCAGCCAAAACAGGCCCTTGACCTTCCCAGTCACTGTACGCGCTCTGCCCTGTGGGGCAAACTAGGGCCCGGTGGCCAGACATCTCCAAACACCTGGGTTGTAAATAAAATTTTATGAGAACACTCCCACACCCAATTATATACGGTGCTTTCAACCTCCAGCAACTGAGCCGAGTATTGTCGGGCCACACGGTCAGAAGTATCCACTATCTGGACCTTTAAAGAGATAATACACCCACCTGTGGACCCACATTCTGCTCACATCAACCTGCTTGCCTTTCCTTGCGGAGATGAGGCTCTGCTCCTGCCTAGGTTTCCCCAGGAGAGGTTCTTAGGTTTGTCCACATGGCTAACTCTTCCTTCTTCCTTAAGGTTCACTGCGGGCATCAACTGCTCCAGAGAAGTTCCTATGGACCCCAGATTGAACTAAACATCCATGAGGGATGAGGATTACATATGCTTAATTTAATGCTTTCAGGCCCTTTACATGCTGCCTGATACAAAATAGGTACTTAATAAAGTGAGCTGGATTTGAGCACTGGATGTATGCTGTTCCATCATGCTGCTATCAGGAGCACACGGGTAAAGGCCAATGGTGTAGAAGTAGTAGGCTGAGAATTTTTTATTTATTTATTTATTTATTTATTTGAGGGGGGTGGGGTGGGGAGGGAGGGGAGCAGGCGGGCCACTTCTGTTGGTCTTTCATTTGTCCATTTTCATCCATCTTTGTTCTTTTGGCCTGTGTGGGTCTCCCATTGCGGTGGCCTCTGTTGTCGCAGAGCACCAGCTCTGGGTGCATGAGCTCCAGAGCTCCGGCTTGGTAATTGGACACATCGGTCCAGCCGCTCCGCAGCACGTGGGATCTTCCCAGGCCAGGGATCGAACCGGCGCCCCTTGCACTGCAAGGCAGTGTCCTTACCTACTGGACCACCAGGGAAGCCCCCGGGCTGAGAATTTTAACAGCAAATGCACTGGGGCTTCTGGATTGTGTACACCTGCTGTCAAGCAAAATGAGCTGTCTGTCAGGCCTGTCCCAGACCGCATCCAAAGGAGTTTAATCAACGAAGCCACGATTCTGATTTTTGTTTTAATTGTCACAACCCCTCATAGATAGAAAAGCCTCAGGGCCGTTGACAGAAATGTGCCATGCTTGCTCTGCATGAATGCCAAAGGCAAGTTCTCTCTTGGGTTTTTCCAAAACAATTCTGATTCTGAGATCCTATTAGATGCTCCTTGCCCTAAGCTCTGTCTTTGTATCCTGCAAAGAAACCTTCTATTTGAGGTTGGATTTCCACAGATACAACTAATGTGGAAAACGACTTCGAACCACTCACCAGGGAAATGTCTAGGTATGGATTTCTTGGTGTAGAACAACTGAGTATCTTCATATAAATATGCATGAGTCCAATTTACCAGAGTGCTAAGTGCCTAGTTAAACAGTACCCCATCTTACAGTACACAATGGCAGGAGGTTAGTTCATCTTTATCTTAAAACCAGGTTAAATGATGGTCTAGCAAAGGACAATAAAAGAGATGAGAATTTGTGAGTTAATATAGAAGATGATCCTGGAAAAAGTTAGACAGTCATTCCCTTTATCACTGACTTATGATCCAATCAGGTTATACCTTGGGATGCTTGCATAAGACTAATTCAAATTTAGCTTTTAAAGGAAATATCATATTTAATATGAAATATGATCCTGTCCGAGTAAGGAAGTAAGGGCCCTCACTCTGAATTAAAATGATTCCAGCAGGTGGAGTTTGATTTCTCTGGTCCTGTTGACTGCCAACAATGTAGGCATTAAATATCTATAATGTGACCCTCTCCAGGACTTTTTGTTCTCTTCCCCTCCTTTCCTTCCTTCTCCTCTTCTACCCACTTCTCCTTCTTCTTTGCCATTTCAGACATAATGAATGCTAAAACTAGAAGACGATGTACAGTTTGTCTAATCCAATGCTTTCATTTTACAAATGAAGGAAACAAGATTCATAGGCAAAGTGCCACGTCAGTGATCCTCAGCACATTTCAGGGATAAGACTTGGACCCACATGCCCTGGCTTCTGACCTGACATCTTTTTAATGACATCATGCCCTTGCCAAAAATTGGGTGGAAGAGTTAAGAAGATTAAAACTTCGTCAGAATTACTGATTTGAAGCAATGGGAAAATATGTGATTGAGCAGGAGATAATTCATTGACAGTCCCTCTTGACTGGGGCTTCCCTGGTGGCTCTATGGTAAAGAACCCGTCTGCAATATGGGAGATGCAGGTTCAATCCTTGGTTCAGGAAGATACTCTGGACACAGGAGCCTCACAGGCTACAGTCTATGGGGTCACAAAAGAATTGGACACAACTTAGAGACTAAATAGCAACACCACCTCCTGATTACCTCAAGGATAAAAGAGAGTTCGAAAAAAATGTGAATTTCAATTATCCATGAAGACGAGATGATAGTCATTTAGCTCAAATGTGCCCTTAACGTTTGCTGGTGCTGAGTAAGCAGGCACCATTTGAAGTAAAAGGCATTCCATGGAAAAGCATGACCACTGATAATTAAGATAATGGGACATTTTTTGTACTGATTTGAAGTTCAAGGATTTGACCTTTAAAAAAGTTTTTCTGAAAAGGATAAAATGCCAGCATGACCATTTAATTTAGAATCCTGATACAGCACCATCAGACTTATGATCCAATCAGGTTATACCTTGGGATGCTTGCATAAGACTAATTCAAATTTAGCTTTTAAAGGAAATATCATATTTAATATGAAATATGATCCTGTCCGAGTAAGGAAGTAAGGGCCCTCACTCTGAATTAAAATGATTCCAGCAGGTGGAGTTTGATTTCTCTGGTCCTGTTGACTGCCAACAATGTAGGCATTAAATATCTATAATGTGACCCTCTCCAGGACTTTTTGTTCTCTTCCCCTCCTTTCCTTCCTTCTCCTCTTCTACCCACTTCTCCTTCTTCTTTGCCATTTCAGACATAATGAATGCTAAAACTAGAAGGCGATGTACAGTTTGTCTAATCCAATGCTTTCATTTTACAAATGAAGGAAACAAGATTCATAGGCAAAGTGCCACGTCAGTGATCCTCAGCACATTTCAGGGATAAGACTTGGACCCACATGCCCTGGCTTCTGACCTGACATCTTTTTAATGACATCATGCCCTTGCCAAAAATTGGGTGGAAGAGTTAAGAAGATTAAAACTTCGTCAGAATTACTGATTTGAAGCAATGGGAAAATATGTGATTGAGCAGGAGATAATTCATTGACAGTCCCTCTTGACTGGGGCTTCCCTGGTGGCTCTATGGTAAAGAACCCGTCTGCAATATGGGAGATGCAGGTTCAATCCTTGGTTCAGGAAGATACTCTGGACACAGGAGCCTCACAGGCTACAGTCTATGGGGTCACAAAAGAATTGGACACAACTTAGAGACTAAATAGCAACACCACCTCCTGATTACCTCAAGGATAAAAGAGAGTTCGAAAAAAATGTGAATTTCAATTATCCATGAAGACGAGATGATAGTCATTTAGCTCAAATGTGCCCTTAACGTTTGCTGGTGCTGAGTAAGCAGGCACCATTTGAAGTAAAAGGCATTCCATGGAAAAGCATGACCACTGATAATTAAGATAATGGGACATTTTTTGTACTGATTTGAAGTTCAAGGATTTCTGAACCCTTTAAAAAATGAAAGAAGCCCAACATAGTTTGTTTTACTGTATTTCAACACAGTGCTGTATCAGAGGAAACCAGTGACCTCTACTGCTGCTTATGCTGTTTTTTAAATTAGTGGACAACATTAATTTTAAAAAAGTGTTAGCCATACACATTCTCAAGAGGATTCCATTGAAAGAAGCAACACTAAGAGGATTCTCCTTCAACATCCTGTATCTCTTCAAAATCACATGCAGTTTTCTAACAACTCTGAGAGTTTATGCTCTGGTTTGCAACATGTCATATCTGAACTTGACTAATCATTGTCCCTGGTGGGTCATCCACTGAACCCACGGTGGCAGGAGTTACTGGGGCATCCTAGTATGGGTGCACTTGGTTTGAGGAGTGAACGCTTATCCATTGTTAAATAACCCTTTGGCCCCAACAAGACTGTGTATGTCCTGCTGTCAGTGGACTTTTTTCCTTCTTGTAATGCTATAGAAAATTCTCAGCATAATTTATAACAAAGATACAGATAATGGCTCACACAAGCTCATGATATTTAAATCATAGCAATAAAACTTGACAGACAGAAAGGTCAAGAGTTCGTCTTGACTATTTTCATAGTTATCTCGGTGCCTTCTTCCCAGAATAAAGCTTCTGAGCCTGGGGCAACTCTTCTTTCCTCATCTTTGTCCCCATTATTCTTAATTACTAAGAGTTTTAATATCTTATTTCAAAGTCACATCACTGTTATTTTTTATTGGTCCTTGATCTGCGCAAGGCCTATAGACACTCTTACACGGAGCATTTGGGCTAATTTCTAGTTTGGTTCTCCCATTTATTATTTGCCTGATTTACAGTAGGTCCTTCTACCCCCTCTCCGCTTCTCAATGGAAAAGTGAGAGAGCTGACTTAGATTGCCTCTAAATTCTGATCTTAGAGTCAAAATCTCGAGCATTTACTGATGTGTTGTGTGTTTCTATTATAATTCTAAATTACAGGTAAACTATTTTAAGGGGTTTGATGGGGGAAGGGATAAAACTGGGAAAAGATAAAGCAAAATGACAGAATCAGGATGGAGATTTGAATTTGGAAGGGGAACAAAATGGAATTTTTTTGTATCAGTCAGCACTTGGAAGAGGTGTTTGGAGATGCTCCAGGAAGGCTTGGCACTGCCAGAAGCACACAATGCAAGCAGCTGCCTTCTCAGTTGAAGGCCTGTCCCAGTTCCCCTTCCTCTCTCCTGTTTAAAAAGGCCATACACATTCTCAAGAGGATTCCATTGAAAGAAGCAACACTAAGAGGATTCTCCTTCAACATCCTGTATCTCTTCAAAATCACATGCAGTTTTCTAACAACTCTGAGAGTTTATGCTCTGGTTTGCAACATGTCATATCTGAACTTGACTAATCATTGTCCCTGGTGGGTCATCCACTGAACCCACGGTGGCAGGAGTTACTGGGGCATCCTAGTATGGGTGCACTTGGTTTGAGGAGTGAACGCTTATCCATTGTTAAATAACCCTTTGGCCCCAACAAGACTGTGTATGTCCTGCTGTCAGTGGACTTTTTTCCTTCTTGTAATGCTATAGAAAATTCTCAGCATAATTTATAACAAAGATACAGATAATGGCTCACACAAGCTCATGATATTTAAATCATAGCAATAAAACTTGACAGACAGAAAGGTCAAGAGTTCGTCTTGACTATTTTCATAGTTATCTCGGTGCCTTCTTCCCAGAATAAAGCTTCTGAGCCTGGGGCAACTCTTCTTTCCTCATCTTTGTCCCCATTATTCTTAATTACTAAGAGTTTTAATATCTTATTTCAAAGTCACATCACTGTTATTTTTTATTGGTCCTTGATCTGCGCAAGGCCTATAGACACTCTTACACGGAGCATTTGGGCTAATTTCTAGTTTGGTTCTCCCATTTATTATTTGCCTGATTTACAGTAGGTCCTTCTACCCCCTCTCCGCTTCTCAATGGAAAAGTGAGAGAGCTGACTTAGATTGCCTCTAAATTCTGATCTTAGAGTCAAAATCTCGAGCATTTACTGATGTGTTGTGTGTTTCTATTATAATTCTAAATTACAGGTAAACTATTTTAAGGGGTTTGATGGGGGAAGGGATAAAACTGGGAAAAGATAAAGCAAAATGACAGAATCAGGATGGAGATTTGAATTTGGAAGGGGAACAAAATGGAATTTTTTTGTATCAGTCAGCACTTGGAAGAGGTGTTTGGAGATGCTCCAGGAAGGCTTGGCACTGCCAGAAGCACACAATGCAAGCAGCTGCCTTCTCAGTTGAAGGCCTGTCCCAGTTCCCCTTCCTCTCTCCTGTTTCTCTGTTTTTCTCCCAAGTTTAAACAGGTGAAAGAATGTGAGAGGATATAAAGGGATGGTAATAAATTGAGGACAAGGAGAGGCTACCGTGAAGCATGATAGGAGTAGAATCATCACCACCCCCACCCCACCCCAGTTCTATGCAGCAAGAGAAATACCATAACAGAAAGGTCCTGGTCCTAGAGCTATTTTAGGACTTTGGCAACTGACCCATAGGAAGGGTGGTCTGGTTTCCACAGAGTCCACACAACAGACAATCTTGTATAAATATTTCATATGGTTCCTGTCTCTGTAAGAGTCACTGCTTTGATGACAGAGTTTGATGGGAGCTTTCCTCATACAGGCAGGGAAGGAAGAGATAGCTGGAAGAATCTTCGTCCTTTATCACACAGAAGCCTCACCGAAGCCCTCCACATCCCCACCTCAACCATCCGACCCAGCTGAACTAATCCATCTGAATTCCCACACACCCTCCCCAAACACCATAAAACAGAACACCCAATGTCATGTCAAAGAAAAGATCATCCCATGACACCTCTTTCACCACTCTGTAAATTCAATACACTTTCACAGCAAGATGTGAGCTTTCACTGGGCTGAGAACTGGGGAGCCTGAGATGAATGCAGCATGGCCCTTGTTATGAGTTCATGGCATCTACCTGGATGGGCTCCTGCAGACCTGAAAAACGATACGGGTGGGTTGATGGAGCTCTTGTAACAACGTGCAGGGAGAAACCTCTTGCTTTGTTCCAAGACACTTTCTGCCTAACTTGTCACCTACTTTTAGGCAACACTGGCCATCTGGCCTAGCAAGTTCTTGCCACCATCTCCTGGGCTGAACTCAGTTAATTCTCTGTGCTACTATATTCCTGTTTCCTCAGCCTAGATATTTAACATTAAGACTAAGTCTTGCTGAACTTACAGTAGTGTGGTGTGGGATATAGATGGGTGGAATAAAGTGTGGGTGAGAAGGAGGTCCAAGTGGGAGAGGATATATGTGGACATCCCTGATTCACTACATTGTACAGCAGAAACTAACACAACATTATAAAGCAATTAAAAAAAACTTAAACCTTGGGGCTTCCCTGGTGGTCCAGTGGGTAAGGACACTGCCTTGCAGTACAAGGGGCCCCGGTTCTATCCCTGGCCTGGGAAGATTCCACGTGCTGCAGAATGACTGGACCAATGTGTCCAACTACCAAGCCAGAGCTCTGGAGTGCATGGGCCCAGAGCCAGTTTTCTGCAGCAAAGAGAGGCCACTGCGATGGGAGGCCCACACGGGCCAAAGAACAAAAATAGAAACAAATGAAAGACCAATAGAAGTGGCCAAAAAAAAAAAATTAAACCTTATAAAAAAAGATGTGAGCTCTCCCCTCACCTCAAGTCCAGTAGGGTTCAAATGGAACTCCTAGTCACAAGGCATTTTAATAAAATGTTATTAAATAAACAATCTAGATATCCCATGTATTTTTACCCATCAGTTCAATTCAGTTGCTTAGTCATGTCAGACTCTTTTTTGACCCTATAAACTGCAGCACGCCAGGCTTCCCTGTCCTTCACCGTCTCCCAGAGCTTGATCTAACTCACGTCCATTGACTCAGTGATGTTATTCAACCATCTCATCCTCTGTCATCCTCTTCTCCTCCTGCCACCAATCTTTCCCAGACTTCAATCTTTACCGTCATTCAATCTTTTCCAATGAGTCATCTTTTCACATCAAGTGGCCAAAGTATTGGAGCTTCAGCTTCAGCATCATTCTTTCCAATGATTCCTTCCAATTCAGGGTTAATATCTTTAGGACTGACTAGTTTGATCTCCTTGCAGTCCAAGGGACTCTCAAGAGTCTTCTCCACACTATAGTTTGAAAGCATCAATTCTTTGGCACTCAGACTTTTATGGTTCAACTCTCACATCCACAAGTGACTACTGTGCTAGCCATTTATTTTCCTGTTTTCCTTTTCCAGCCTAGATATTTAACATTAAGACTAAGTCTTGCTGAACTTACAGTAGTGTGGTGTGGGATATAGATGGGTGGAATAAAGTGTGGGTGAGAAGGAGGTCCAAGTGGGAGAGGATATATGTGGACATCCCTGATTCACTACATTGTACAGCAGAAACTAACACAACATTATAAAGCAATTAAAAAAAACTTAAACCTTGGGGCTTCCCTGGTGGTCCAGTGGGTAAGGACACTGCCTTGCAGTACAAGGGGCCCCGGTTCTATCCCTGGCCTGGGAAGATTCCACGTGCTGCAGAATGACTGGACCAATGTGTCCAACTACCAAGCCAGAGCTCTGGAGTGCATGGGCCCAGAGCCAGTTTTCTGCAGCAAAGAGAGGCCACTGCGATGGGAGGCCCACACGGGCCAAAGAACAAAAATAGAAACAAATGAAAGACCAATAGAAGTGGCCAAAAAAAAAAAATTAAACCTTATAAAAAAAGATGTGAGCTCTCCCCTCACCTCAAGTCCAGTAGGGTTCAAATGGAACTCCTAGTCACAAGGCATTTTAATAAAATGTTATTAAATAAACAATCTAGATATCCCATGTATTTTTACCCATCAGTTCAATTCAGTTGCTTAGTCATGTCAGACTCTTTTTTGACCCTATAAACTGCAGCACGCCAGGCTTCCCTGTCCTTCACCGTCTCCCAGAGCTTGATCTAACTCACGTCCATTGACTCAGTGATGTTATTCAACCATCTCATCCTCTGTCATCCTCTTCTCCTCCTGCCACCAATCTTTCCCAGACTTCAATCTTTACCGTCATTCAATCTTTTCCAATGAGTCATCTTTTCACATCAAGTGGCCAAAGTATTGGAGCTTCAGCTTCAGCATCATTCTTTCCAATGATTCCTTCCAATTCAGGGTTAATATCTTTAGGACTGACTAGTTTGATCTCCTTGCAGTCCAAGGGACTCTCAAGAGTCTTCTCCACACTATAGTTTGAAAGCATCAATTCTTTGGCACTCAGACTTTTTATGGTTCAACTCTCACATCCACAAGTGACTACTGGAAAAACCATAGTTTTGACTATATGGACTTTTGTTGGCAAAGTGATCTCTCTGCTTTTTAATATGCTGTTTAGGTTTGTCATAGCCTTCCTTCCAAGGAGCAAGAGTCTCCTAATTTCATGACTGCAGTCACTGTCCACAGTGATTTTGGCTCCCAAGAAAATAAAGTCTGCCACTGTTTCCCTTGTTTGTCCATCTACTTGCCATGAAATGATAGGACTAGATGCCATGATCTTAGTTTTTTGAATGTTGAGCTTTTTTTTAAAAAAAATTTATTTAATTATTTATCTTTTGGGGGGTGGGGTGGGGAGGGAGGGGGACGGGCGGGCCACTTCTATTGGTCTTTCATTTCTCTGTTTTCATCTGTCTTTGTTCTTTGGCTCCTGTGGGCCTCCCATCGCAGTGGCCTCTGTTGTCACAGAGCACTGGCTCTGGGCGCATGCGCTCCAGAGCTCCGGCTCGGTAATTGGACACATCAGTCCAGCCACTCCACAGCACGTGGGATCTTCCCAGGCCAGGGATTGAACCGGCGCCCCTTGCACTGCAAGGCGGTGTCCTTACCCACTGGACCACCAGGGGAAGCCCGAATGTTGAGTTTTGAGCCAGCTTTTTCACTCTGCTCTTTCACCTTCAACAAGAAGCTCTTTAGTTCCTCTTTGCTTTCTGCCATAAGGATGGTATAATCTGCATACCTGAGGTTTTCGATATTTCTCCTGTAATCTTGGCTCCAGCTTATGCTTCATTCATACTGGCATTTAATATGATGGACACTGCATATAAGTTAAATAAGCAGGGTGACAGTATGCAGCATTAACATACTCTTTTTTCAATTTGGAACCAGTCCATTGTTCTATGTCTGGTTCTAATTGTTGCTTCTTAGACTGCACACAGGTTTCATGGGAGGCAGGTAAGGTGGTCTGGTATGCCTGTCTCTTTCAGGATGTTCCACAGTTTGTTGTGATCCACACAGTCAAAGGCTTTCGTGTAGTCAATGAAGCAGAAATAGATGTTTTTCTGGAGTTCCCTTGCTTTTTCTGTGATCCAACGAATGTTGGCAATTTGACCTCTGATTCCTCTGACTTTTATAAATCCAGCTTGTACATCTGGGAGTTCTCAGTCCACGCGCTGTTGAAGCCTAGCTTGGAGGATTTTAAGCATTACTTTGCTAGCTTGTTAAATGAATGCAATGGTGCAGTAGTTGGAACATTCTTTGGCACTACCCTTCTTTGGGATTAGAATGAAAACTAACCTTTTCCAGTCCTGAGGACACCACTGAGTTTTCCAAATTTGCTGGCATATAAAGTGTAGTACTTTAGCAGCATTTTTTTGTGTGTGTGGCCAACTTCTATTGGTCCTTAATTTATTCATTTTCATCCATCTTTGCATCTTTGTTCTTTGACCTGTGTGGGCCTCCCATCACAGTGGCCTTTCTCGCTGCAGAACACCAGCTCTGGGCACATGCACTCCAGAGCTCTGGCTCAGTAGTTGGACACATTGGTCCAGCCGCTCTGCAGCACATGGGATCTTCCCAGGTCAGGGAGCCAACCAGCGCCCCTTGCACTGCAAGGTGGTGTCCTTACCCACTGGACCACCAGGGAAGCCTAGCAGTATATCTTTTAGTATTTGAAGTAGCTCAGCTGGGATTCTATCACCTCCATTAACATTGTTCATAGTAATGCTTCCTAGGGCCTACTTGACTTCACATTCTACAATGTCTGGCTCTAGGTGAGTAATCACACACCATCGTGGTCATTAAGCCTTTTTGTTCCTCTTTGCTTTCTGCCATAAGGATGGTATAATCTGCATACCTGAGGTTTTCGATATTTCTCCTGTAATCTTGGCTCCAGCTTATGCTTCATTCATACTGGCATTTAATATGATGGACACTGCATATAAGTTAAATAAGCAGGGTGACAGTATGCAGCATTAACATACTCTTTTTTCAATTTGGAACCAGTCCATTGTTCTATGTCTGGTTCTAATTGTTGCTTCTTAGACTGCACACAGGTTTCATGGGAGGCAGGTAAGGTGGTCTGGTATGCCTGTCTCTTTCAGGATGTTCCACAGTTTGTTGTGATCCACACAGTCAAAGGCTTTCGTGTAGTCAATGAAGCAGAAATAGATGTTTTTCTGGAGTTCCCTTGCTTTTTCTGTGATCCAACGAATGTTGGCAATTTGACCTCTGATTCCTCTGACTTTTATAAATCCAGCTTGTACATCTGGGAGTTCTCAGTCCACGCGCTGTTGAAGCCTAGCTTGGAGGATTTTAAGCATTACTTTGCTAGCTTGTTAAATGAATGCAATGGTGCAGTAGTTGGAACATTCTTTGGCACTACCCTTCTTTGGGATTAGAATGAAAACTAACCTTTTCCAGTCCTGAGGACACCACTGAGTTTTCCAAATTTGCTGGCATATAAAGTGTAGTACTTTAGCAGCATTTTTTTGTGTGTGTGGCCAACTTCTATTGGTCCTTAATTTATTCATTTTCATCCATCTTTGCATCTTTGTTCTTTGACCTGTGTGGGCCTCCCATCACAGTGGCCTTTCTCGCTGCAGAACACCAGCTCTGGGCACATGCACTCCAGAGCTCTGGCTCAGTAGTTGGACACATTGGTCCAGCCGCTCTGCAGCACATGGGATCTTCCCAGGTCAGGGAGCCAACCAGCGCCCCTTGCACTGCAAGGTGGTGTCCTTACCCACTGGACCACCAGGGAAGCCTAGCAGTATATCTTTTAGTATTTGAAGTAGCTCAGCTGGGATTCTATCACCTCCATTAACATTGTTCATAGTAATGCTTCCTAGGGCCTACTTGACTTCACATTCTACAATGTCTGGCTCTAGGTGAGTAATCACACACCATCGTGGCATCATTAAGACCTTTTTTGTTATATTCTTCCATGTATTCTTTCCACCTCTTCTTAATATCTTCTGCTTCTGTTAGGTCCATACCATTTCTGTCCTTTATTGTGCCTCTCTTTGCATGAATGTTTCCCTTGTTACCGATAACAGGTTACAAAATGTAGGATAGTACCTCCTCTAGAAAGAAGAAAACCAGGAACATTTGACTTCATTTGTGCCAGAATGATTTTGATTATACATGACAAGAATTTCCTGTCCAAATGATTAATTAGAAACTGAAATAGCTCACTGAAGACTGTCAGTCCTTGTTCTTTCCCTGGAGGTGTTTCAGTGAAGAATAATCCCCCACCCACTTCTCTGCCTGAAAGCAAGTCATTCTGCCAGCATCTACGGGTTAGCAGCTACGCTGTCACCCCCACAGCCCTCCGCACAGGAGGTGCTGAGGCTGACCACCATGGGTCCACACAGCCACACACCGGCTCTGCCCCTGGAGCCTGCTAGAGCCACTGCCAAGACGTCATCTTTCAGGAAGCAGTTGGGAAGAAGAGTGGGATGTGGGAGATAGCTTTTTTCTCCTGAATTCTTACTTAGCTTGGAAGAAAATCCAGGGAGCAAGACTATGCTTATTTGTATCAGCTTATCAGTCCACAAAATATTATGCAATATACAAGATATGGTAAAAAAAAAAAATGCAACAAAAATACGACATGGTTCCTCCCTACCTTCAAAGATTATCCACATTTGTAAAACTATGACCAATAGCAAAAAGTAACATACGATTGGGGCCAGAGGATTAGAACTAAAACTAAACTGAGTGAAAGCGCTTTACAGATGAGAGGAGGAGGAGTAAACACTCAGAGTCACTCTTCTTTAAGGCATGCTTCAGGAGGACCATCCCATAGACAGTGATTCTCCCAGGGGGACTATGTCATAGACAATGATTCTCCTAGGTCTTTCCTGGCCTTTGGCTCTGGCTGGAGGCAAATGATTAATATTCCATACAGAAAAGCGATGGCTAAATTGTTTGCATCTTTTTTTGGAGTTTAATTTATTTTTATTTATTTTTACTATATGGACTTTTATCAATCAGCAAAGTAATGTATTTTATTTTTTCAGTACACTGTCTAGGTTTCTCAGAGCTTTTCTTCCAAGGGGCAAGTATCTTTTTAACATCATGGTTGTAGTCATCTGAAGTGATCTTAGAGTCCAAGAATGCTGGTCACTGCGTCCACTGTTTCCCATCTATTTGCCATGAAGTGATGGAACTGGATGCCATGATCTTCATTTCTTTGAATGTTGAGTGGTTTTTTTGTTTGTTTGTTTGCATCTTTGTATCCAAAATGTATGGTCAACTTGTTCTCTGTCTTTCTGTCAGTCTCTCTACTCTCTCTCTCTCTCTCTTCAAATCAGAATAATTACAGCTAAGAGTTTCATGAACTTCCGAGGATCTTTAAGGGCCATAGACTGATCAGAATTCCAGTACATGTCATAAGTGAAGAAAATAACTATAGTCATTGCTCTGTGAGAAAGGGGGATCCTTCAGGGGTGCTGTGTGATGGTTGGGAGGGGTGGGGAGAGGGGGATATGCATATGACTAATCTGGGAACATGCATGTCTGTAAACAACAGAACTCTGTAAAAGTTAAAAGCAAAATAAAGGTTTTTAAAAAAAAAGAATTCCAGTACAGGTGATGCTCAAAATTGCTAGTTTCTACATGAAAGTTGCTTGGTCTGTCTCACTCTTTGCCACCCATGGAGGAGCCATGGTATTCTTCAGGCAAGAATACTGGAGTGGGTTGTCTTTCCCTTCTCCAGGGGATCTTTCCAACTCAGAAATTGAACCGGGGTCTCTTGCATTTCAGGCAGCGTCTTTACCAGCTGAGCTAAAAAGGAAGCCCAGTTTGTGCATGAGCCTCAACCAATCAGAACAGACTTTTGCCAAGATACTGTCCAATCAGAATTGAAGCCAGTCATGTGCACACCCGGTTCTGAATAAATCTTGATCTTCTGCTCCTGGATCTTCAAGTTAGATATCTCTGTGATGTGGTCATGACAGATTCTAGTTTTCTCTAACACCTAGGTTTGCACTGAATGTGTTATTTGACAAGGTTGATAAGGTTGATTTACTTCCTCATTAAAGAGTGATGCATTAGAAAGTTGATTGTGAAGTTCCTTAAGTAAGGATTTCAAGCAGGTAAGTAAAGATGCTTTGGCCATGTGGTATAATCAGATTCCCCCATGCAAAGAGGGCCCATCTCCTGAACCATTCCCTCTCAGTGTAAATTCTATAAATGAATTGTGCAGAAGTGTAAAACAGGTCTGCCAAAGAATTTACATGGTCCCAGACAGGCTTCATTATTAACATCATGGTTGTAGTCATCTGAAGTGATCTTAGAGTCCAAGAATGCTGGTCACTGCGTCCACTGTTTCCCATCTATTTGCCATGAAGTGATGGAACTGGATGCCATGATCTTCATTTCTTTGAATGTTGTGTGGTTTTGTTTGTTTGTTTGCATCTTTGTATCCAAAATGTATGGTCAACTTGTTCTCTGTCTTTCTGTCAGTCTCTCTACTCTCTCTCTCTCTCTCTTCAAATCAGAATAATTACAGCTAAGAGTTTCATGAACTTCCGAGGATCTTTAAGGGCCATAGACTGATCAGAATTCCAGTACATGTCATAAGTGAAGAAAATAACTATAGTCATTGCTCTGTGAGAAAGGGGGATCCTTCAGGGGTGCTGTGTGATGGTTGGGAGGGGTGGGGAGAGGGGGATATGCATATGACTAATCTGGGAACATGCATGTCTGTAAACAACAGAACTCTGTAAAAGTTAAAAGCAAAATAAAGGTTTAAAAAAAAAAAGAATTCCAGTACAGGTGATGCTCAAAATTGCTAGTTTCTACATGAAAGTTGCTTGGTCTGTCTCACTCTTTGCCACCCATGGAGGAGCCATGGTATTCTTCAGGCAAGAATACTGGAGTGGGTTGTCTTTCCCTTCTCCAGGGGATCTTTCCAACTCAGAAATTGAACCGGGGTCTCTTGCATTTCAGGCAGCGTCTTTACCAGCTGAGCTAAAAAGGAAGCCCAGTTTGTGCATGAGCCTCAACCAATCAGAACAGACTTTTGCCAAGATACTGTCCAATCAGAATTGAAGCCAGTCATGTGCACACCCGGTTCTGAATAAATCTTGATCTTCTGCTCCTGGATCTTCAAGTTAGATATCTCTGTGATGTGGTCATGACAGATTCTAGTTTTCTCTAACACCTAGGTTTGCACTGAATGTGTTATTTGACAAGGTTGATAAGGTTGATTTACTTCCTCATTAAAGAGTGATGCATTAGAAAGTTGATTGTGAAGTTCCTTAAGTAAGGATTTCAAGCAGGTAAGTAAAGATGCTTTGGCCATGTGGTATAATCAGATTCCCCCATGCAAAGAGGGCCCATCTCCTGAACCATTCCCTCTCAGTGTAAATTCTATAAATGAATTGTGCAGAAGTGTAAAACAGGTCTGCCAAAGAATTTACATGGTCCCAGACAGGCTTCATTATTAACAGGGGGTACTGTGGTCTGTTCTGTTCCGTGATAGTTTTCTTTGCACAGACGCTGCTGCGTTCTAGAAGGAGAGCTCTGGAAGGTAACTTGTCTCTTTTATAACTATAACCAGTGAGGAAGCTTAGAAGGCATCCCTTGTAATTTGGGTGCTTTGAGCAATGAATGATACAGTTTATCTTCTCTCACTTTCTGTAATGTAACTAAAAACTGCAAACTTATTAGAAACAACTACATACCTCTTTTCTTTATACCCACACTTTCAAAAAGAGAATTGCAGTTTGTGCCTTCCACATCTCATTCACGAACAATTTGCAACTGATTTCATGTATAATCTGTCTTAAATGGAATATCTTACTTTGTTATTTAATAACCTTGCTGAACTCTGCAATCTTAGTCAATCATAGCTAATTCCTACCAAGAGCAGCTTCCCTAAAGTACCCATTCCTATCCATACATTACATACATAATTTGAGTTTATTCAATTGAATATAATACACACACAGTTTCATTTGTACCAATCAGTGGCTTTTAAAATCTGAGCTTGCCACTCTGTGTGTGAAATTTTAGTCATATTTATTCTATCTGGTATTGGAGCTAGGGATTTGACTTTCTATTCTGAGGTTGGAAGAAAGAGGTATTTGAAGCAAAATTATACTCAGTGTTCACTGTGATAACTGAACTCAAAACAATATCCTAAAGGCCAAAGAAATTTTATTTTGGAGACTTAAAATAACTAATTAAGCTTCAAAAACATTTAGAAAACCTATAAAGACAGCTTTTTAAAAATTAATGAAAGTGGTTATGCAAAATTTCCAATATAGTTTGTATAGTCTAACTTTAAATGAAGTTTAAAAGGTACATTTGTTTCATTAGGTACCTAGCAAGAAAATAACATTGTGATGTATAAAAAGCTTATTATAATTTTTAAAATGCCTCTTATAATTTACAAAATGCTTATTATAATTTATAAAATGCTTATTATAAGCACATTGATGACAACGTTTTAAAAATTGCATATTTATGTATGTGGCTGCACTGGGTCTCAGTTTCAACATGTGGGATCTAGTTCACAGACCAGGGATGTAACTCAGGTCCCCTGCATTAGAAGCATGGAGTCTTAGCCACTGGACTACCAGGAAAGTCCCTGATAACAACTTTTAAAATGTATCAAATGAGGCTTCCCCAGTGGTTCAGTGGGTATGGACTCCGCCCTGCAGTGCAAGGGATGCCGGTTTGCTCCCTGGCCTGGGAAGATCCCATGTGCCGTGGAGTGGCTGGACGGATGTGTCCAACTACCAAGCCAGAGCTCTGAAGCGCATGCGCCCAGAGTCGGTGCTCTGCAGCGAGAGAGGCAACTGCAATGCAAGGCCCCACACAGGTCAAAGAACAAACAACAAAAATAAATAAATGAAAGACCAATAAAAGTGGCTCAAAAAATTAAAAAAAAAATGTATCAAGTGATTCCCTTTTCTTCAGTAGTTTAAGCTTCCTACTTGAGTATTCTGGGATGTTTTTATTTCTTGTATCTCACTAGAACTTTTCATAAGAGGTCATTAAGAATTTTGCAACAACATTTTCTGGAAAATAGGATCAAGTCTAATGTACAAATGGGAAGGTAAATAAGTTATTTTTCCAAAGGTACTGGGAGTGGCAGAGCGAGAAGGAATAAGACTTCATTACACATTCTAAGTGCCTGATGGATTGATTTACTTCCAATTAATCTTGTTTCCACTGTAATGATGATTCAGTATTATTTTTCATAATAAAACCCCAAAAGCCCATCTATTTTGTGTTATTCATTCCATCACCAAGTCTTATTCTGCCTCTTAAATATTTCTTGAGAGTATATATGCTCAGCACTACATGAAAAGGAAGAAAAGTCGCTTCAGTCGGCTCCAAGAGTCCATTCTTTGCATGTTCTTCCAATCCTGATGCTTATCTTATAAAGATAACACAGATTTTACAAGGGAAGATGTTACTTTACAATGAAAACTTATGATCTTAATATCACATATGATACATATTGCCAGATTCCAAGCAAGACTATGGTCATTTGGTTATAACAGACAATAAGGCTGGTAAACAGGTGTATGAAGATATGAGTTAAGGTCATGTGAAAAAAAAAAAAAAAGCAGTGACCACTGGGAATCTTCCTCACTTCCCGCTTCCTCTTATGGCTCAGTTCTCTCAGACAGATTGGCTGAGATGATGAAGAAAACTAATGAGCCAGAAAACTTGGCATTCATGTTTGTCTTATAATTTTCTTCCAATTTGTATAAATTGTTGTTCCATCAACTGCACATGACACTTCACAATATAATGGAGAGGGTATTTTATGCTAATTACTGGTCTAATTCTTTAAAGAATTAATCCATAATGACTCATTGGTTATACCATCAATTGACAGAAATTTTCTAATCAATAGATGTAAAGGTTTAGGCATTAATTAAGCAAAAGATGTTTTACTAAAAAATGAAGCTAAATTAAAGGAGTCAGTGTGAGACAATTAGGAACCAAGTAGTAGAAAATTAAGGGGTTGATGGTAGAAGTGTTGTAAAGGAATCTCCTAGACCTGGTGACTGAGACGTCTTGACAGGGAAGGAGAAATAAGGGGGAAGGAAGGATTTAACATGAGCCCCAACTTTTAAAGTCTGCACTACTGTCACTGGCAAAAGAAAAGCCCAGAGTGCATGTGGTTTTCGTGAGGAAAATCTATGAGTGTGGTTAAGCTCTAGTGACTTTCACATAATGGGATAAAAGGAACACCCTTATAGGCAGGTAGAATTGCATCTAAAATCTGGCATCAAATATTTACTGATATGAAGTCCTGATAAATCATTTCCTGCTAGATCTGGCCTCAGAGGACATCAGGACCTGGAGTGTGCCTACATCAAGCCCGCAGTGGAGGGCAGACACCACAAGGTACCTTCCTACACACACACACACATGCACACACACACACTCCCCTGTCCTGAACATTGAAGAGCTATTATTACTCATTGTGCTCTGTTCTGTCCCCATTCAAGACCACATGGTACAGTACTTGATGGCATCCCTGGCAATCTGAGGACTCCTCACGGCTTCCATGGTGCCATTCGATATCATCCCACTGTCCTCCGTAAACTCCAGTTGTTTCCACCTTCCAGGAAGTCTTTGATGCTTCCTCTGCTGGGCTTATTTTTAGATTCCCATACTTATATTCACTGATGCCTGAACTTGACCAAACACAATTTTAAAAGGCCCCAGCATCGTAGACTTTGACCTGACGGGAGTGGGGAGCTGTGTGGTTGCCTGCTCCAGGCCAACTCCTCTGAATTCAGCTTTAAGAAGGAGACCCTGGGGATGTGGGCCGAGGGGCGGTCTTACTGAAGGCCCTGATGAGGGTGACACATCTGCACTGGTAGATGCACCCAGAGGCATCTTTATAAATACTCTGAGATGTCCACAAATGTCTTCCCTTTCCCCTGCCTGTGAGATAATAGAACTATCTACTGAGGTCAACGAGAGCCCGGGAAGCACACTCCAGCTGGTGCAGGCTTACAGCAAGAAGGCAGGGCCTGACTTCTTGACCATCAAGTGACTATATCAGATCTGCATTTCCCAAGGCTGGAGTAGTATTATCACCCTTTCCTTAAAGTCATTTGAACATTTGTTTGGTTTGAACGTTTCCTCTCTTTTATTGTCACTGGCACATGGGAATTTAAACTTTCTCTCTGCTCCTCATTTAACAGATTACATTGTGAATCAGGAGTAACAGGAATAAATGAGGAGCAGAGAGTCTCAAAGGATAGCCTTCAAGACTGTTATCTATTGACTAAGAAGGGCTATTTCTTTATACCTTGATTTGGATAATACACTTCCATTGAGATCATAAAGAATAGGAAATGTTAATATAAAATACAGTTAGAGATCTTTCTCTTCCCCTTCCCCTTTCCTTTTGTTATTGAACAATTCAGCTCCAAAGCTATTAGGTAAGTGTCCATAGGCAGGATAAAGGGGCCACAGTACCCTAGAGTGGGGTGTCTAAGTCAAGTAGAAACAGGCACAAGCTGGTAAGGTGGTGGAGACCAAGAAGGTGAGGAGGGCAATCAGGCAGGGAGAGGGGTGGGCCAGCACCAGGAATCAGAGCATAAATACAGCGAGAAGGGCAATCCCAAGGCAAGGGGAACCTGCTACAAGGTGTCAGAGCCCAGGCAGAGAGAGGAAGCTATCTTCAGTGATGAGAATTAACAGCAGTGATGGAAATTGTGTACATGCAGGGAGACTGATCATCTACATTATTGTTCAGAATAATGGGAGCCTGGTTTCTTACTGCTAGCAAAGGGCATTACAGATATGGAAAGGGGTAGAAATGAACCCAGGGGTACTGGATTGGAATTAGAGGCATCAGAATGAACTCATAGTTTTCAATGTATAAGACAGGTATAGAAATTACCACAGTGGTGATTACACGTGTATCTGTATGTTCTCTAGCTCTGTCCACAGGGAAGATCTAAGAGCACGATAGCCCTATAGTAAGGAACAGCCCTAGTGCCCAGGTCTTGGCTTCTAGACACCATTACAGAACAGGTAAGAGCTGATTCCAGGCAAAGCAGGTACAAATTGAGCTTGGAATCATTTGGTGTGCCAGGTAGCAAGGAAATATTGGCTAAATGACAGGGCATGAAAGCAACACAGAAGCCAGCTTGAGTAGATTCCCATTGGCCACATCAGAGACAATTTGAGCATCAAAATAATTAATGATATAAAAAGTTTTAACCGATTAGATAAAATAAGAAATGAGTTCATACTGAAGTAAATGCATGAATACACTAAAAGCTGGAGGAAGAACAGAAAACACAGATGGCTTCAAAATCTTTCCTCCTAAATACCAATTGAGGGCTTCCCAGGTGGCACTAGTGGTAAAGAACCTGCCTGCCAATGCAGGAGACACAAGAGACAGGGGTTCAATCCCTGGGTCAGAAACATTCCCCAGAGGAGGGCATGGCAACCCACTCCAGTATTCTTGCCTGGAGAATTCCATGGACAGAGGAGCCTGGTGGGCTACAGTCCACAGGGTCACAAAGAATCGGACATGACTGAAGTGACTTAGCAGGCACACAAATACTAATTACAAAAAATACTAGTGGGGTGTCTAAGTCAAGTAGAAACAGGCACAAGCTGGTAAGGTGGTGGAGACCAAGAAGGTGAGGAGGGCAATCAGGCAGGGAGAGGTGGGCCAGCACCAGGTCCCAAGGGAAAAGGGGAACCTGCTACAAGGTGTCAGAGCCCAGGCAGAGAGAGGAAGCTATCTTCAGTGATGAGAATTAACAGCAGTGATGGAAATTGTGTACATGCAGGGAGACTGATCATCTACATTATTGTTCAGAATAATGGGAGCCTGGTTTCTTACTGCTAGCAAAGGGCATTACAGATATGGAAAGGGGTAGAAATGAACCCAGGGGTACTGGATTGGAATTAGAGGCATCAGAATGAACTCATAGTTTTCAATGTATAAGACAGGTATAGAAATTACCACAGTGGTGATTACACGTGTATCTGTATGTTCTCTAGCTCTGTCCACAGGGAAGATCTAAGAGCACGATAGCCCTATAGTAAGGAACAGCCCTAGTGCCCAGGTCTTGGCTTCTAGACACCATTACAGAACAGGTAAGAGCTGATTCCAGGCAAAGCAGGTACAAATTGAGCTTGGAATCATTTGGTGTGCCAGGTAGCAAGGAAATATTGGCTAAATGACAGGGCATGAAAGCAACACAGAAGCCAGCTTGAGTAGATTCCCATTGGCCACATCAGAGACAATTTGAGCATCAAAATAATTAATGATATAAAAAGTTTTAACCGATTAGATAAAATAAGAAATGAGTTCATACTGAAGTAAATGCATGAATACACTAAAAGCTGGAGGAAGAACAGAAAACACAGATGGCTTCAAAATCTTTCCTCCTAAATACCAATTGAGGGCTTCCCAGGTGGCACTAGTGGTAAAGAACCTGCCTGCCAATGCAGGAGACACAAGAGACAGGGGTTCAATCCCTGGGTCAGAAACATTCCCCAGAGGAGGGCATGGCAACCCACTCCAGTATTCTTGCCTGGAGAATTCCATGGACAGAGGAGCCTGGTGGGCTACAGTCCACAGGGTCACAAAGAATCGGACATGACTGAAGTGACTTAGCACGCACGCACACAAATACTAATTACAAAGGAGAAGAGAGTAACTCTACAGTGGAGAATCCTGGCATATTCTGAGAAGGTTCTGAGAAGGTTGATTTTAAGCTCTTTTTGGTAATTTTATATCCATAAATCCTCTACTGAGTGAATAACTACAGAGGAAAACAGTTCTTGAAGGGGGGAAAAACCTGGGGATACTTGATGCTAAATATCCTATATTGACAAGGCCAGGCTGATGCAAGACTGAGGAAGGCGAAGGGTGCAGAATTCAAGGAGGTATCACTCTCTGACCCACCCTGTGGCTTGTACAACCTTGAGAATGACAGAGAATCTGGGCCCTGAACAAGGAGACCGACTCCAGGCTCAGGGCTGGCACCTGGATGAATTGAGGTTCACCCCAGTTCACCAGAAGCAGAGGGAGTCAGTTGAAAAATGAACGTTGAAAAGAAGCCAACAACAACAAAAAGATGAAGCTTGAGGGACATGGCAAATGGTTCAAGTGGAGGAACCAAATCTATCATCCCTTGGAAGAGCTGAGCAAGTGTTTGGGAAATGCAAGGCCCAGCCACAGAGACTGAGAGTGATGTTGAAACAGAAGGAAAGCAGAAAGGGAGAAGCGAAGAGGGTGTGGGCTGCACTGGCCCAGGGAAGTCTCTATGGACAGAACTGAGACACTAGGCACTTCTCTTAATGGGACTTGGTGACATATGGGTGGTTGCTTAAGCCAAAAAGAGACTCTTTAAACTTCAGTTTCCTCATTTGTAAAATACAAATAATGTCTTCCCTGTCTGGCTGTTACAATGAAAAAGGGTTATTGTTCCTAGGTTCTCCATTTTACAAGGTTCCCACCAGTATGGTTCCCATGAAGTGGGAGGGCATGGGTCATGCACAGATGGGAACCATTTCTGTCCTTATAAAATTCACCCAATATCTGTGCAGGAGGTCCTCAATCTCAGACAGAGGAAATCAGCTCTGTGTGTGTGTGTGTGTGTGTGCACACACAATTTGTGTTTTAACCTTATCCCAATTAAGTGCATGTTCTGATGCTCCTAGTTAAGGCTGAGAGAGGTTCTCCCTCCCTTTGGAATGTCCTCTCTTCCTTTTTTTCTCTCCGAAAACTGTGAACTGCTTCAGCACAGGAACTATTTCCTCCCCCAGCACTTAGCACAGTGCATGACAAAAAAGAAACAGTTATTAAACATTTACAGAATAAATGAGAAGAAATCCAGGGTCCAGAAAGAAACCCATTCGAAAGCCTAACAGTAAAAAAATGGATTTCCCTCATTTCAGTTCAGTCACTCAGTTGTGTCCAACTCTTTTTCACCCTATGATCTGCAGCACACCCTGTCCTTCACCATCTCCTAGAGTCTGCTCAAACTTAGGTCCATTGACTCAGTGATGCCATCCAACCAACTCATCGCCTGTCATCCCCTTCTCCTTTTGCCTTCTATTTTTCCTAGCATCAGGCTCTTCTCCTATTTTATAAGCAAGATTCACATGTCAATGTCTTCTGAGGTTATTATGCTCTTTCCTTCCCTCTTCTTCTTTCATTTGGAAAGTTATCATCTCCTTTCTCTAAACAGGTTTAGAACTCTCAAGTTGGGTCATTAAATTAGAAATATTGCTCGGGTATCTGACACCCGTTACACATCTGAGAAGATAATTTGCCAGTGGAGAGGCCCACGCTTTAGAGATGGAATCCTAGATCTGCTGTTTACTAGCTACGAGATCCTGAATCACTTAATCCAGCTGCACCCCCATTTCTGTAAGCAGATAGGTTAGAGGATCCCTAGAGAAACAGAAGCAGGAATGCTTTTCTTGACATCGGAGAAACCATCTTGGCCTAAGCCATTTGGCGACCTAAGCCTGTTCACAATGGTCACTCTTGAATAGGCCTCAGAAAGCAACGCTCCTAAGGGAACAAAGGAAAGCAGGAACAGAGCAAAGACAGTGCAGTGATACAGCAGAGGCACAGCTCCTTCTCAGAGGATACAGTACACGTGATATCTTTGAGCTCCGCAAGAACTAAGCTGCACTCCAGCTCACAACCCCAGGTAGAGGACAGAATGGTGGTATTGACCCTCCTGACTTCAGTCACAAAGTCACCCAAACCCTGGTCTCTACGATTATCTTTGCTCAAGCCCCTTCATGAATCGCAAGAACTAAGCTGCACTCCAGTATGTTCCTGAAAACTCTCCCTTTGGAATGTCCTCTCTTCCTTTTCTCTCCGAAAACTGTGAACTGCTTCAGCACAGGAACTATTTCCTCCCCCAGCACTTAGCACAGTGCATGACAAAAAAGAAACAGTTATTAAACATTTACAGAATAAATGAGAAGAAATCCAGGGTCCAGAAAGAAACCCATTCGAAAGCCTAACAGTAAAAAAATGGATTTCCCTCATTTCAGTTCAGTCACTCAGTTGTGTCCAACTCTTTTTCACCCTATGATCTGCAGCACACCCTGTCCTTCACCATCTCCTAGAGTCTGCTCAAACTTAGGTCCATTGACTCAGTGATGCCATCCAACCAACTCATCGCCTGTCATCCCCTTCTCCTTTTGCCTTCTATTTTTCCTAGCATCAGGCTCTTCTCCTATTTTATAAGCAAGATTCACATGTCAATGTCTTCTGAGGTTATTATGCTCTTTCCTTCCCTCTTCTTCTTTCATTTGGAAAGTTATCATCTCCTTTCTCTAAACAGGTTTAGAACTCTCAAGTTGGGTCATTAAATTAGAAATATTGCTGGGGTATCTGACACCCGTTACACATCTGAGAAGATAATTTGCCAGTGGAGAGGCCCACGCTTTAGAGATGGAATCCTAGATCTGCTGTTTACTAGCTACGAGATCCTGAATCACTTAATCCAGCTGCACCCCCATTTCTGTAAGCAGATAGGTTAGAGGATCCCTAGAGAAACAGAAGCAGGAATGCTTTTCTTGACATCGGAGAAACCATCTTGGCCTAAGCCATTTGGCGACCTAAGCCTGTTCACAATGGTCACTCTTGAATAGGCCTCAGAAAGCAACGCTCCTAAGGGAACAAAGGAAAGCAGGAACAGAGCAAAGACAGTGCAGTGATACAGCAGAGGCACAGCTCCTTCTCAGAGGATACAGTACACGTGATATCTTTGAGCTCCGCAAGAACTAAGCTGCACTCCAGCTCACAACCCCAGGTAGAGGACAGAATGGTGGTATTGACCCTCCTGACTTCAGTCCATCAAGATTTGGACTCTGTCATCTGTCAACCTTGGTCTCTACGTTATGTGAGTTCTCCTCTGCTCAAGCCCCTTCATGAATACGCAGGTATCCTTAGCTCAAAACTTCCCCGTTCTTGCTGTTTGGGGAGACATTGCTTTAGGAAAGAACCCCAATGTTCTCCTTACTTGCTACAAGTGATAGTAAATCCTTCCTACTCCTGATCTTCAGCTTGTTTATGTCTGTTGGCTTCATAGCCAACAGATAGGGGTCCAATTTTGGGGTAATACTTTCTCATTTTTAAAATGACAATAATCCTTGCCTCATCACATGGTTGGAGTCAAACTGGGCCTTGCAGTAGGCTTCCATGGTCACTCCCTTTAAAGACAAACACTCCTCCTCACCCCAGGTTCTTCCTCTAGTCTACTTTTCTTCACTTCTGATATACAATACAATTGACTTACTTATTTTGTCCATTGGCTGTCTTTCCTCACTAAGATGTAAATTCCACAGAAGAGGATGGGATTTGAGAAGAGGAAGTCTCTTGGGACCAAGCCTCATGGGAATTCTGCTCAGATCCTGAGTCTATGGCGCCCTGCCTCTGGGTCACTCAGACTGCAGACCCTGAGGACGAGATAGCCCTGACACACTCCAGGATCTCACCCAGTTCTTCCAGAACAGAGCTTATGCAGGTACCGTCCACATACTCTTCGGGGATTCCCAAGGCCATTTTTCAGTGGGTTCAAAATATCTTACCAATTGTAATTATGATAATAATAATACTGGGGTTTTGTCTTTTTACTGTATTAACATTTGCACTTACAGGACTGAAGCAACACCATGTCTTACAATGAATCAGGATGGTGCAACAAACTTAACTAGTGTCATCTTTATGACAGTAAAGCTTAAAGGAAATAAAAATAAAATTCCAGTTTCACGTTAGAATGCCTTTGGTAAAGTCACAGGAATCTGGCTCAGATGGTAAAGAACCCACCTGCAGGGCTGCCCTGGTGGTCCGGTAAGGACACTGCCTTGCAGTGCAAGGCACCAGTTCGATCCCTGGCCTTTCTACTCCAGCTCACAACCCAGGTAGAGGACAGAATGGTGGTATTGACCCTCCTGACTTCAGTCCATCAAGATTTGGACTCTGTCAACCTTGGTCTCTACGTTATGTGAGTTCTCCTCTGCTCAAGCCCCTTCATGAATACGCAGGTATCCTTAGCTCAAAACTTCCCCGTTCTTGCTGTTTGGGGAGACATTGCTTTAGGAAAGAACCCCAATGTTCTCCTTACTTGCTACAAGTGATAGTAAATCCTTCCTACTCCTGATCTTCAGCTTGTTTATGTCTGTTGGCTTCATAGCCAACAGATAGGGGTCCAATTTTGGGGTAATACTTTCTCATTTTTAAAATGACAATAATCCTTGCCTCATCACATGGTTGGAGTCAAACTGGGCCTTGCAGTAGGCTTCCATGGTCACTCCCTTTAAAGACAAACACTCCTCCTCACCCCAGGTTCTTCCTCTAGTCTACTTTTCTTCACTTCTGATATACAATACAATTGACTTACTTATTTTGTCCATTGGCTGTCTTTCCTCACTAAGATGTAAATTCCACAGAAGAGGATGGGATTTGAGAAGAGGAAGTCTCTTGGGACCAAGCCTCATGGGAATTCTGCTCAGATCCTGAGTCTATGGCGCCCTGCCTCTGGGTCACTCAGACTGCAGACCCTGAGGACGAGATAGCCCTGACACACTCCAGGATCTCACCCAGTTCTTCCAGAACAGAGCTTATGCAGGTACCGTCCACATACTCTTCGGGGATTCCCAAGGCCATTTTTCAGTGGGTTCAAAATATCTTACCAATTGTAATTATGATAATAATAATACTGGGGTTTTGTCTTTTTACTGTATTAACATTTGCACTTACAGGACTGAAGCAACACCATGTCTTACAATGAATCAGGATGGTGCAACAAACTTAACTAGTGTCATCTTTATGACAGTAAAGCTTAAAGGAAATAAAAATAAAATTCCAGTTTCACGTTAGAATGCCTTTGGTAAAGTCACAGGAATCTGGCTCAGATGGTAAAGAACCCACCTGCAGGGCTTCCCTGGTGGTCCGGGTAAGGACACTGCCTTGCAGTGCAAGGGGCACCAGTTCGATCCCTGGCCTGGGAAGATCCTACATGCCGCGGGGCAGCTGGACCGATGTGTCCAACTACCAAGCCAGAGCTCTGGAGTTCATGCACCCAGAGCCAGTGATCTGTGACGAGAGAGGCCACTGCGATGGGAGGCCCACACAGACCAAAAAACAAAGATGGATGAAAATAGATAAACGAAAGACCAATAGAAGTGGCCAAAAAAGGGGGGGGAGGTGAAAGAACCTACCTGCAATGCAGGAGACCTTGGTTTAATCCCTGGGATGGAAAGACTGCCTGAAGAAGAGATGGCAATCCACTCCAGGCATTCTCCAGGCAGTTTTCTTGCCTGGAGAATTCCATGGACAGAGGAGCCTGGCAGGCTATATCATAGAGTTGTATATGACTTAGTGACTAGCACTTTGACATGGCAGCATGTGTGTTTTTAATGTTCTCTGGGACATGACAGAAGTACACGTAAAGGGGGAACACCTTCTGCCGTGGTACTTAAGAACGACAGTTGTTTTGAGGAAAAGTACCTGCATGATGGACTTGTGAGCTGATTTGGATGTTTCTCCTGTGGAACATCATTTTTTTACTTGGAAAAACTGATTGACAAACAAACAATGGGTATTCCGACTTGGAGACCTGGCTTCTTCTCAAAAATGAAAGAAGTGAAACTCTCACTGAAAGAAAAACTGACAGTGTTTGTTGTCAGCGATAAAATTGAACCTTTCAAGTCAAAACTGAATTTTGGAAAACTTGTATCTGACATCTTCAGCTTCACAGCATTCCAATTCTTAACACCTTCTCTAGCAACCAGAGTTGGTATGAATCATTGTGACTTTCTGGTGGGGGGGTCATACAGTGTGCTGGCATTAAGAATGCTGTCATTGGTGTGAATTAGCAAACCAGTATTTTCAAGTGACCAAAGCACTATAGAATTATGCATGGGTCAGAGATTCATTCAAAGTGCAAGAGATATTTTTTTTTAAAGATTTTTAAAAGAAATTTTAATGTAATGGAGCATGGAATCTTCATTGATTGGATTTCAGAGTCCACACTGCAACATTCATCAAGAAAAATACCCCAAATTCTCTGAAAAGGCTATTTAATGCTCTTCCCTTTTCAGCTACATGACTGCAGGAAGCTTAATTTTCTTCACATACTTCAGCCTGAACAATATATCACAGCAGAATGAATGAAGCAGATAATAAACTTCAGCTATCTTCCCATAAATCAGACATTTTAAAAATGTACAAAAAATGCATAGTGCTACTTGTTTTTTGCTTAAGAAAATATAATCACTTTTCATAAAAATGTTTGTTAACATATGAGGGCTTTATTTTTTTAAGTGAATAAATAAATAATGTTAAAAATCCATGTTTTAATTTCTAATATGACAAATATTTATGTATATATATAAAATTCACATAAACAAAAGCTTTGCTAGTTCTCAAAATTTTTTAAGAATGTAAAAGGGTCCTGAGACTATGCTGTTTGAAACCATTGTTCCAGAAAATGTAGACGCATGGCAGGGTAGAAAGAGCATGACCTTTGGAACACATTGCTGTTTTTAGATTCTGGAATTTCCATTTATGAGCTGTTGACTTTTGCCTACATATTTAAGCGCTCTAATCCTCGGCTTTAGTATGTGTTGAAGTAGGGATAAGAATACTTACTTTCCATTTTTTAAAGATAAGAATTTATGAGGAAATGCTTGAGAAGAAACCTGAAGTGTAGCAAACAATTTAAAGGTTCACCTCCTTTCTCCTTTTTCTTCTTTAGTCTCAAATAGAAAGAAGTATCAAGGTCAAGTTCACTCAGCCAGTTCTTTCTGCACATATCAATAGACCTGGATCTTTAAGACTAGCTGGTTCCACTAAGAGTGGAAAACAAAAACAAAAAATTCATGGAGGAACCCAAACCATAGGCACATGTGCTCCCTAGAGCACTCGCAGATGGTCTCTGAAATCAGCTGAATGACTTGCCCCAACCTGGTCTTTCCAGTCTCAGCCTGCCTTCAGACAAGGATGACTTCTTGTTAAGTTTCTGTCTCAAACTGATGGAGTCTCTAACAAGCCCCAGAATGCCTTCTGGACATGACCCTTGATATGATCACTCCAACTTTCAGCAGCTTTGTCCACAGGTCCCCTGTGCTTGACCTATTAATAATGGCCTCTCATCCCCACTGGAAAAATCCCCAAATTCTCTGACTTTTGCTCTTCCCTTTTCAGCTACATGACTGCAGGAAGCTTAATTTTCTTCACATACTTCAGCCTGAACAATATATCACAGCAGAATGAATGAAGCAGATAATAAACTTCAGCTATCTTCCCATAAATCAGACATTTTAAAAATGTACAAAAAATGCATAGTGCTACTTGTTTTTTGCTTAAGAAAATATAATCACTTTTCATAAAAATGTTTGTTAACATATGAGGGCTTTATTTTTTTAAGTGAATAAATAAATAATGTTAAAAATCCATGTTTTAATTTCTAATATGACAAATATTTATGTATATATATAAAATTCACATAAACAAAAGCTTTGCTAGTTCTCAAAATTTTTTAAGAATGTAAAAGGGTCCTGAGACTATGCTGTTTGAAACCATTGTTCCAGAAAATGTAGACGCATGGCAGGGTAGAAAGAGCATGACCTTTGGAACACATTGCTGTTTTTAGATTCTGGAATTTCCATTTATGAGCTGTTGACTTTTGCCTACATATTTAAGCGCTCTAATCCTCGGCTTTAGTATGTGTTGAAGTAGGGATAAGAATACTTACTTTCCATTTTTTAAAGATAAGAATTTATGAGGAAATGCTTGAGAAGAAACCTGAAGTGTAGCAAACAATTTAAAGGTTCACCTCCTTTCTCCTTTTTCTTCTTTAGTCTCAAATAGAAAGAAGTATCAAGGTCAAGTTCACTCAGCCAGTTCTTTCTGCACATATCAATAGACCTGGATCTTTAAGACTAGCTGGTTCCACTAAGAGTGGAAAACAAAAACAAAAAATTCATGGAGGAACCCAAACCATAGGCACATGTGCTCCCTAGAGCACTCGCAGATGGTCTCTGAAATCAGCTGAATGACTTGCCCCCAACCTGGTCTTTCCAGTCTCAGCCTGCCTTCAGACAAGGATGACTTCTTGTTGAGTTTCTGTCTCAAACTGATGGAGTCTCTAACAAGCCCCAGAATGCCTTCTGGACATGACCCTTGATATGATCACTCCAACTTTCAGCAGCTTTGTCCACAGGTCCCCCTGTGCTTGACCTATTAATAATGGCCCTCTCATCCCCACTGGACCCCAGGTTAGCACCATTCCAAACAGAACCCTCTTCTGAAAGTCCCCCTGGATGAGAGTACAAATCTCTATCTTCCAGTCTCTTGTTTCAAAATAAGAGTTGAAGTGCTTAGGAAGAAGGACTTGTGCTGTGTCTTTGCAGGGGCTCATCCATAGGAATAAAAGCAAGAACAATGGGATCTTAGGGCTTCAGCCTCCGTTCAGAAAATCTCCCAAGATTCCATTAATGATAGCATCGCATTAATGAGACAATCCTATCATTAATAATTAATGATAACTGTGAGTGTGACTTGCAGAAAACTTGATCATTTAGTGAGGATGTTCTGGCTCCTCTTTACTTCCTGGGGAACAGGATGAGTTCCATTTTCATAATCTAGAGGAATGCTCAAGCAAACGTATTAGGTTTTAAACACTGGGTCAGAGTTTCCTGGAAATTCTTTTCCATAGCTGCAAGGCTAGTCTCGAATCCAGACATTTTACATCTGATCAAATGGAGTGAATTGCTACCCTGGGAATATTTTAATGTGTCTGCTTATTCACTATGGAAGCAAATGAGATTTCATGTGCAAAATGGAGAGGACATGAGAATAGGAATAAAAGTAGTGATGGAGAAGAGTGAGAAGTTGTGGAAGAAGGAAGGACAGAAAAGGCCAGGGGGAAGGGATGTCTGTTAATCATCAGAATATACTCAAGAGCTGTATCAGGCTTTTAAAACACCACTCTTGGTGAATTTTTGGTTGTCGCATATTCACTACTACATAGAAGCTCTTAGGAATGCAAGTTTACATGACCATTGTAGCTTGTCTCTTTTGCATTGTGCCAAACCTTGACAATTTCCAGGGCATAGTTGTCTGAAAGGATGTCTCTGAGATGAGTTCTAGCCATAGACTCCTACATAATCTGCTGTCAGCCTTCATGATCGTTTGACTTCTCTTCCTTGGTTGTCTCAGATATTAGAGTAACACAGGCAAGGTCTTTCCAGTCTCAGCCTGCCTTAAACAAGGATGACTTCTTGTTGAGTTTCTGTCTCAAACTGATGGAGTCTCTAACAAGCCCCAGAATGCCTTCTGGACATGACCCTTGATATGATCACTCCAACTTTCAGCAGCTTTGTCCACAGGTCCCCCTGTGCTTGACCTATTAATAATGGCCCTCTCATCCCCACTGGACCCCAGGTTAGCACCATTCCAAACAGAACCCTCTTCTGAAAGTCCCCCTGGATGAGAGTACAAATCTCTATCTTCCAGTCTCTTGTTTCAAAATAAGAGTTGAAGTGCTTAGGAAGAAGGACTTGTGCTGTGTCTTTGCAGGGGCTCATCCATAGGAATAAAAGCAAGAACAATGGGATCTTAGGGGCTTCAGCCTCCGTTCAGAAAATCTCCCAAGATTCCATTAATGATAGCATCGCATTAATGAGACAATCCTATCATTAATAATTAATGATAACTGTGAGTGTGACTTGCAGAAAACTTGATCATTTAGTGAGGATGTTCTGGCTCCTCTTTACTTCCTGGGGAACAGGATGAGTTCCATTTTCATAATCTAGAGGAATGCTCAAGCAAACGTATTAGGTTTTAAACACTGGGTCAGAGTTTCCTGGAAATTCTTTTCCATAGCTGCAAGGCTAGTCTCGAATCCAGACATTTTACATCTGATCAAATGGAGTGAATTGCTACCCTGGGAATATTTTAATGTGTCTGCTTATTCACTATGGAAGCAAATGAGATTTCATGTGCAAAATGGAGAGGACATGAGAATAGGAATAAAAGTAGTGATGGAGAAGAGTGAGAAGTTGTGGAAGAAGGAAGGACAGAAAAGGCCAGGGGGAAGGGATGTCTGTTAATCATCAGAATATACTCAAGAGCTGTATCAGGCTTTTAAAACACCACTCTTGGTGAATTTTTGGTTGTCGCATATTCACTACTACATAGAAGCTCTTAGGAATGCAAGTTTACATGACCATTGTAGCTTGTCTCTTTTGCATTGTGCCAAACCTTGACAATTTCCAGGGCATAGTTGTCTGAAAGGATGTCTCTGAGATGAGTTCTAGCCATAGACTCCTACATAATCTGCTGTCAGCCTTCATGATCGTTTGACTTCTCTTGCCTTGGTTGTCTCAGATATTAGAGTAACACAGGCACCCTCTGCAGTCAGCCCTGCTAGTCTCAGTTATAAAAATCAATGACTGCCATTTTGAAGTCAAACTTCCAGGGTGATGGTTTAAACAGCAGTATTGCTCAGTTTCGGCACAAGAAACTGTCAGGGCCCACCAAACAGGATGCCAAATCTTACCCCTGCCTCTTGAGCTCCTCTCTAGGTCTCCTGCACAAGGTGGCAGCTTAGCTTAGAAGCTGTCAAGTCCTACTTGCCTCTCTTAAATAACATATTCTTGGGTGTTTGGGATTGACGTGTACATGCTGCCATATTTAAAATATATAGCCAACAAGGACTAACTGCAAAAAATAATAAAATAAAATAATAAATGAAAAGACATATTCTTTACTCTTGGCATCTGAAAAATCACCCCCACATTTTTAAAAATAAGAGCCACCCCCGGAAACTGTTTTCTGAGACTGCCTCACTTCAATGATGACATCTTTATTTTATAATTTAATTTTTATTTTTTTGGCTGTGCCATGTTGTATGTGGGATCTCACATCCCCAACCAGGAACTGAATCCATGCCCCCCGCATTGGAAGCCCTGAGCTTTTTTTAAAAAACTTTTATTTTACTTTTAAATTTTACAGAGTTTTGTTGTTTACAGATATGTATGTTCCCAGATTAGTCACATATATATTAGTCATATATATATGTGACTATATATATATCATAACCATCACAGACCATCCCCTGCAGGATCCCCTTTTCTCACAGAGCAATGACTATAGCTATTTTCTTCACATATGATAGTACAGGTTTTCATGCTACTTCCTTTACGCCTAAGTCCTGAGTTTTAACCACTGAACTGTCAGGGAAGTCGCTCAATGATGACATCTTAATCCAATCCTTTTGTCAGACCACCTGAGTCTCATCCTGGACTCTAGAACTCTCTCATCTCCCAGTACCTAGCATAGTGTCCAGCACACAGTAAGCTCACCTGTTCTCTCTCTCTCTTTCTTTCCCACCCCCCCTCCACACACACACACACACACACACACACCCCTTAAATTCTGTCTTTCTCAAGACTTTTGCCTGACTTTTATTGTCTTCCTCCCCGTTTGTTGCTTCTTTCCACTCTTTCTGTCCTAATTGTATAATAAAACTGTATTTTTATATCCAATACCACTTATCTCTGACTGTCTTTTTCCTTTTCAAAAGCTGACTCTCGAGAACTGGTCCTAGGTTTACGTGCGGTCTCTAGAGATGCCTTATCCATGGAAAACAGATTCTTCTGCTTTTGAACAAACTGAATTCTCAGAAATATGATGTTCCATCAATAAGGTTTTTTAAAATCGTTCATTAGCTCTTAGAGCTTTGCTAATTCCTTGAATTATTCCTCAACTTCCATCTAAGAAAAATGTTTACTTTACCATTTAAGAGACACTCATTTAAAACACCTCTCATTGATTAAACGCCTCAAGGCTTCTAAGCTAAAAATTCTGATTCCAACCCTTTGATCAGGGTCTACTTATGTTTCACTGAGAATCCCAGGCCAGGAGGAACCTTGCCTGGGGGAAGGGGGAGGGTGCTTTTGAACAGCTCACACTAACATTAGAAACCACAGTGGATCCATCTTTGTATATTCATTCTGTATATTCCTACTTTTCAGTCTAGTATAAGAAACTGACTTAAGTATTCAGTTGGTAAAGCTCATGGTCAGGTGCCTTTGAGAATCTGCGGATAAAGTACATGGAGCCTAAAAACTCACGCTTGCTGCCTCTCCCTTATTGGTTCCAGATGCCAGTGAATGTTTCAGATTGCCCTTTCATTCAGGTCAGGCTAAGCTCCCTAGACAGCACTTTGATCCCTTCCTACTAGCTGAGAAATGTGGAAGTAGGAAAGGTGAGCCAGGGTGAGGATTTCAAATAATTTGAATTAAAAATATGCCTCTGATTACTGCGTGACTTTGGGCAAATTGTTTAATTTCTCTGTGTCTAAGTTTCTGCATATAGGATTAAGGATATCTTCCTCATAGAAGAGGAAATAATTCATGCCTACTGTTGTTCATATTTTTAATCAATGTTAATAACAGTAATAACTGAAGAAATGCCGTGTAGTAACCAGTGTCATTGCATGACATTAGCAATAGAAAGCTATAAAGCTACAATAATCGAGAGAGTGTAGTATTGGTGGACAGACAAACAGACTAATGGAACACAATAGAGAGCCCCAAAAATTGACCCATATAGATACAGTCAACTGATCTTTGACAAAGGAGCAAGGGCAACATGAGGGGGCAAAAGTAGTCTATTCAAGACTGGTGTTGGAATAGCTGGACATCCACATACAAAAAAGTGAGTCCAGACCTTATACCTACTCATTATAGAAATTAGTTCAAAACGGATCACAGATCAAAATGGAAAATACAAAACTATAAAATACCTACAAGATATGATAGGAGAAAACCTACATGAACTTAGGTTTGGCAATGAATTTTCAAATACAACACCAAAGTCACAATTCATGAAAGAAATCATCAATAAACTGAATTTTATTAAAAATGAAACACCTTCTCTGCAAAAGACAACGTCGAGAAAACGAGAAGACAAGCTACTGACTGGGAGTAAACATGGGCAAGAGACCCAGCTGACTTTGCACTATTATCCAAAATATATTTTTAAAAACTCTTGAAGTTCAGCAGTATGAAAACCAACAATCTGATTAATAAATGGACCAAAGATTTTAACAGATACCCCACCAAAAAGACACACAGGTGGCGAATAAGCATGTAAAAAGATGCCGCACATCATATGTCGTCAAAGAAACATAAATCAAAATCACAGTGACAGACTGTTAGAATGACCAAAATCCAGAATACTGTCACTGGAACTCTGACAACATCAAATTCTGGCGAGAGGCAAGAGGAATGCTCGTTCATTGCTAATGGGAATGCAAGATGGTATGAAGAAACTGCTGGAAATCAGTTGGATGGTTCCTTAGAAAACCAAACACTCTCCCACCATCGGGGTCCAGAAGGGGCACTCTTCAGATCCTTGGTTTTTATCCAAACACGCTGAACGTGTATGGCCACTCCAAAAACGTGCACATGGATGTTTATAGCAGCTTTATTCACAGCTTCCTGAACTTGGAAGCAATCAAGGTGTCCTTCGTAGGTGACTAGATAAATAAACGGTGGTACATCCAGACAATGAAATTGTCAAAAAGAAATGAGCTCTCAGGTTATGAAAAAATATGGGTCAAACTTAAGTGTTTTTACTAAGTGAAACATGTCAATCTGAATAGGCCACATACTATATGATTTCACCATTCTACCTAATATTTTTGAAAAGGCAACACTATGGAGACAGGGATGGAGTATGGTGGCATGTGAACAGGAGAGCCCAGAGGCCTTTAGGGCAGTGAAACACTCTGTGTGATGTCATGGTGACGGAGGTGTGTCATCACCCATTTGTGCAGAGTCACAGAGTGTATAGTAATAGGACTGAACCACCATGGAAACTGTGGGCTTTGGGTGATGGTGCTGTAACAAACGTTCCCACTCTGGTGGAGATGCTCATAATGGGAGAGGCTGCACATGCGTGGAGGCAGGGGTTATAAAGAAAGAACCATAATTTTTGGTGTTCCTATGAATCTTAAACTGCTCTGAAAAAGTCAATTTTAAAAAAATTCAAGTTAATAAGGAATAAGTAAGTGAAAATAGCTGTATGGACTTATTTTCCCATTATAAAAATGCTAAATATTCATTATAAAACTTTTTAAAATACTTCAGTATAAAAAATAGTAAAAATGCCTTAAAACCTTACAGAGATAAACACTATCCACTCATGTCTGCCTACTGAAGTGGCATAAATGCTGCTGAGTTGACAAGCCATGTTTCTTTTCTAAGCCTCACTTACAGATCTCATAGAATTGAGGGTGGGAGAGATGCTTGTAATATGCAATGAAGATGAAGATTTGGTGTCAAGTTATTTTAGAATAGACTAAAAATTATACAGTCAACCTTGTTCAATGGGAATTTAGTCTAGGTGTAGTTTTCCAAAGTAGGACATTTTGTTCTTATTTTCCTGGGAGGGAAGAGTTGGCATTTCATTCATGTAGGAAAGGAAAAAAAGGAACACTACTGTATTTATCAATTTGAATAACAATCAGTCCAATGTACATAAGTCACAGTTAGGAGGATAGAAATAAGCAACTGTCATCTTAAAAGTCCTGCATCAAAAATGTCCTGGAATGCTCAGAAAACGTCAACACAAATTATGTATCAAGAGCAGGAGTATATTATGTTAAGTCCTTAGAATTAGTAAATATTTAATTACTTCCTGAAGAGCCTCACATTTCTTCTTAACCTACAACACCGACAAAAGTGAGGACTAGTTCAAGTTAAACAGAGATCTGGATCATTATCAAATTACACCTCTCTGGATCAATCAACCTATTTCATTTCATTTCATTTTCCTTAAAGGAGCAAAATCACTAACTTACTTTGGCTTTTTTTTTTTTTAACAATCTTTTTTGTTTGTTTATTTTTGCGATATGGGCTCTTTCTTGGTATGGGCACTCCATGGGTATGGCACATGGGCTTCTCTTGTTGTGGTAGTAGGGCTTTATAGTTGTGGGACCAGCACTTCATTGCCCCAAGGCATGTGGAATCTTCCTGAGAACACGTCCCACTCTGGTGGAGATGCTCATAATGGGAGAGGCTGCACATGCGTGGAGGCAGGGGTTATAAAGAAAGAACCATAATTTTTGGTGTTCCTATGAATCTTAAACTGCTCTGAAAAAGTCAATTTTTAAAAAATTCAAGTTAATAAGGAATAAGTAAGTGAAAATAGCTGTATGGACTTATTTTCCCATTATAAAAATGCTAAATATTCATTATAAAACTTTTTAAAATACTTCAGTATAAAAAATAGTAAAAATGCCTTAAAACCTTACAGAGATAAACACTATCCACTCATGTCTGCCTACTGAAGTGGCATAAATGCTGCTGAGTTGACAAGCCATGTTTCTTTTCTAAGCCTCACTTACAGATCTCATAGAATTGAGGGTGGGAGAGATGCTTGTAATATGCAATGAAGATGAAGATTTGGTGTCAAGTTATTTTAGAATAGACTAAAATTATACAGTCAACCTTGTTCAATGGGAATGTATTCTAGGTGTAGTTTTCCAAAGTAGGACATTTTGTTCTTATTTTCCTGGGAGGGAAGAGTTGGCATTTCATTCATGTAGGAAAGGAAAAAAAGGAACACTACTGTATTTATCAATTTGAATAACAATCAGTCCAATGTACATAAGTCACAGTTAGGAGGATAGAAATAAGCAACTGTCATCTTAAAAGTCCTGCATCAAAAATGTCCTGGAATGCTCAGAAAACGTCAACACAAATTATGTATCAAGAGCAGGAGTATATTATGTTAAGTCCTTAGAATTAGTAAATATTTAATTACTTCCTGAAGAGCCTCACATTTCTTCTTAACCTACAACACCGACAAAAGTGAGGACTAGTTCAAGTTAAACAGAGATCTGGATCATTATCAAATTACACCTCTCTGGATCAATCAACCTATTTCATTTCATTTCATTTTCCTTAAAGGAGCAAAATCACTAACTTACTTTGGCTTTTTTTTTTTTTAACAATCTTTTTTGTTTGTTTATTTTTGCGATATGGGCTCTTTCTTGGTATGGGCACTCCATGGGTATGGCACATGGGCTTCTCTTGTTGTGGTAGTAGGGCTTTATAGTTGTGGGACCAGCACTTCATTGCCCCAAGGCATGTGGAATCTTCCCTGACCAGGGACTGAACCTTCATCCTCTGCATTGGAAGGGGTACTCTCAATCCCTGGACCAGCAGGGAAGTCTCTCCGAGAGTTACTCTGAGTAAAGAATAGGATGACATTTCAGGAGTAGCTAAGATACTTAAAAAGAAGAGGACCTATCCTGAAAGCATACTGACTTCTTATAATCTGTCCCATGGTGTTTTAAAATTTGATTACTGACTACTTTACCTATAAAGTGAGCTCACTATCCTTTATAACTTGTGCTAAAGCAAAAGGGAGAACTCAGATTTTTGCTTTTCCTTTCTCTTCACTCTTTTCCTACTCCCCTCCCCATGTCCCAGTGGTTTATTACTTTTTTTCAGAGAACAGAATCTAGTATTTATTAAGTTTCAAAACATACTTCCTACCTAATACTTTGCATATTTTTTCTTTTTCTTTTTTGCCCACTTTGAGCTGGCTAGACACAAGGCTTTGTTTTTTTATCTTAGTATAGGGATTGTCAGAAAAATTATCAGAACTTAAAAATAGATAAAAGAGAATAGTAGGTAGGTTTTTCCTGATACAGTGGTAAGAATGGCTTTTATTGCCTGACCTAATTTATATCTTTCCAAGGACAGAGATCAACTCGTAAATTTTAGTTGAGTAGAGACGTAAATAATTTCTCTCTAGTGGAATTGATATCCTCAAACATTAATGTTAAACTGAACATTAACCAGCTTTATATCTAACCCAGTAATTATTAAATCACCTATGTATACACAGTTTTCCAAATGCCCTTTGGACGAGTTTTACTGGTTCCTTCATTAGTTAGTAAGTTGAATAAAATCTTTTTCATATCTTCATTTTATAGTTTTATGAGTCATGTTTTTCAACCCTTTCAAAATTATACTTTGGATGACTGTTTTCTAAACAAGAGTTTGGCAACTGTTTTACCTTGTTCTTCCCCCCTCAAATATTAATACTGATTTTCAACAATGACTCAGAGGTATTCAAGATATTCTCCATACATGCCACAAGTTGACATTTTGTTTCTTACCTATCAGCATGTCACATTCAGACAAACATCTAGGGAAGAATAATTATTCCTGGGTAGTCTACCAGCAATTACCCATTTTTTAAACCTATTTAGTTATACTACCTTTCAAACACACATAGCATAGGATAATAATATTTGGTATTATGATCAATGCAATATGCTGTAATGACGAGAGTTTCGACTCTTGAGTCCAATCCGGTGACACTAGTTAGTAGCCATAGGATTCTGAACAAAAATTACTTAACTTCTTTGGGCCTCATTTGTATGTCAAAAAAACGGGGCCAGTAATAACACCACCTCATAGGGTCACTGCAAATATTAGGGGAACTCATGATGTAAAATGCCTAAAATAATACTTAGCATGTAATAAATGAAAGTGGTCCAGTTGTGTCCACGATTTGAGACCTCCATGGACAAGCCATGGAATTCTTCAGGCAAGAATACTGGAGTTCCATGCCCTTCTCCAGAGGATCTTCCCAAACCAGGGATCGAACCCACATCTCCCACATAGCAGGTGGATTCTTTACCGTCTGAGCCACCAGGGAAGTCCTAGCACATAATAAACACTCAATAAATGTCAGCTATTATTACTACGATACACACTGGTGGAATCGACATGAAGCTAACTTCTAGTTACTAGAAATTATTTTACATACAATGGCTGATCAACTCGTAAATTTTAGTTGAGTAGAGACGTAAATAATTTCTCTCTAGTGGAATTGATATCCTCAAACATTAATGTTAAACTGAACATTAACCAGCTTTATATCTAACCCAGTAATTATTAAATCACCTATGTATACACAGTTTTCCAAATGCCCTTTGGACGAGTTTTACTGGTTCCTTCATTAGTTAGTAAGTTGAATAAAATCTTTTTCATATCTTCATTTTATAGTTTTATGAGTCATGTTTTTCAACCCTTTCAAAATTATACTTTGGATGACTGTTTTCTAAACAAGAGTTTGGCAACTGTTTTACCTTGTTCTTCCCCCCTCAAATATTAATACTGATTTTCAACAATGACTCAGAGGTATTCAAGATATTCTCCATACATGCCACAAGTTGACATTTTGTTTCTTACCTATCAGCATGTCACATTCAGACAAACATCTAGGGAAGAATAATTATTCCTGGGTAGTCTACCAGCAATTACCCATTTTTTAAACCTATTTAGTTATACTACCTTTCAAACACACATAGCATAGGATAATAATATTTGGTATTATGATCAATGCAATATGCTGTAATGACGAGAGTTTCGACTCTTGAGTCCAATCCGGTGACACTAGTTAGTAGCCATAGGATTCTGAACAAAAATTACTTAACTTCTTTGGGCCTCATTTGTATGTCAAAAAAACGGGGCCAGTAATAACACCACCTCATAGGGTCACTGCAAATATTAGGGGAACTCATGATGTAAAATGCCTAAAATAATACTTAGCATGTAATAAATGAAAGTGGTCCAGTTGTGTCCACGATTTGAGACCTCCATGGACAAGCCATGGAATTCTTCAGGCAAGAATACTGGAGTTCCATGCCCTTCTCCAGAGGATCTTCCCAAACCAGGGATCGAACCCACATCTCCCACATAGCAGGTGGATTCTTTACCGTCTGAGCCACCAGGGAAGTCCTAGCACATAATAAACACTCAATAAATGTCAGCTATTATTACTACGATACACACTGGTGGAATCGACATGAAGCTAACTTCTAGTTACTAGAAATTATTTTACATACAATGGCTCCACAGGAGAACCCAGTCACCTCCCAGAAAGAAGACATTTATTGTTCATGTTGCCTGGAGTCAGAGCCTCTGCTTGTCACAGACTTTGGCCAGAAACAGGCCTCCTGTCTGTTTCATGGGTTGGTTTTGAATCTTTGCCAGGACTTTCACAAAAAGAGAAAATGGATTTGTAGCATTTATGAAACTAAGGCCTGAGTTCCCAGGGATGGTTTGTCACATGGAAATGAGCTGGTCCTCTGCTTTACTCCCCTTGATTTAACCTCTGAGGATCTGGTTCAAGGCATGGCTGTTTCCACATGTTAAAACTTGGTGAGGATTTTCTAGTGTCTTTGTTTTCTTTGTGACTCGGGAGGATACATTTGCTTTGCCAGCATTTCCAAGCACTGCATTGTTGTTCCATCTTAGCGGGGAAAACAGTGAACTTGGTAACACATTCTGAAAGCTGAACTTTCAAAATCATTTGTCAGGTAAATGGGTGGGTGTCTTTTTGTCTGGATTTGTGTTTTGGTTTGGTTGTTTTGTTTCTCTTTTTGGAACCAGATGAGATCTAAAATAAAAATGCAGAATTGGAAAACCTTTTTCCATCTAGGATTGTGGGATTGAGGAGTGAGAGTGAAAGGAAGATTAACCCCAAAATGTTGTGCTCTGATTCGTAAGGCAACCATGGAAGAAAATGTATCTCAGTGGTTGCATGTGTGCTTACTCTGTGACCCTAGTGGCTGCAGTGTGACAGGCTCCTCTGTCCACGGGATTTCCTAGGCAAGAATACTGGAGTGGGTTGCCATTTTTCTCCTCCAGGGGATCTTCCCTACCCAGGGATCGTCCCTTGCATCTTCTACGTTGGCAGGTGGATTCTTTACCTTTGGGCCACTTGTGAAGCCCACCGCAAATGCTTACCCCTATTTAAATCCAATGTTCATCATGCTTACTCTCTGTTCCCTTCCCATCTCCCCATCAAAGTCTCCAAAGGGAGGAATGAGATGACACCCAGAAATTGTCTTGGACTCCTCTAGCACACGTGTGGATTGTAAATGTGAGACAGCAGACTACAGAAAGCACAAGAATAAAGTGAATATGTGTAGTATCACTTTGAGGAGGAAAAAAATTCGCCAAGTGAACTGGGAGTGTCCTAGGTCAAAGTCAGATTTACCCCATAATTACCACCTACCCAGCAAAAACAAACAGCCCTGTGCACACAGAACACTGATGTAGACTAGTGCAGCTTATATGTGGCAGACTCTGGTTTTATGGCTGCTGGTCTTCAGAGTCTGCCCTTCGTCTCTAGTCACCTGGCACAAGCAGCATCAGTAGCCTCTGTGGCAAAATGATAATGTGCTTCACGTTCAGATCCCTAGGAAGGCTCTGTCATTTCTTTCGCCTGCTTTGACTTCAAGGCAACTCAGATGGTAAAGAATCTGCCTGCAGTGCAGGAGACCCAGGTCTGATCCCTGGGTCAAGGAGATCCCCTGGAGAAGGAAATGGCAACCCACTCCAGTATTCTTCCCTGGAAAATCTCATGGACAGAGGAGCCTGGCGGACTACAATTCGTAGGGTCGTGAAGTTGGGCATAACTGAGCAACTAACACTTTCATTCTTCCACTTGGAACCTGCTTTGACTTCAAAGCAACATCTCAAGTCAGTTTGTTCTTATCAGACCTGAAATAATTCATTTCAATGACATTTATTTCGCACCCAAATAATTATGACTTTTAAAACTGTTATGTGTTGACACCTGTGTGATTTTTTTATGCCTGTGTCACCCTTGAAGCAAAACTCACAATTTTATTATTTTACTCCTACTTAATCATGGGACTTTCTTGCTTATGACAATCTCAGGAGTTTATCTGAGCAGAAAGGCGAGATGGTTTCACTAGACTGGTGTCACGAAGGTATACTTGATTACTGGGATTTTTGGACTTAAGCCCAGAAATGCTTACCCCTATTTAAATCCAATGTTCATCATGCTTACTCTCTGTTCCCTTCCCATCTCCCCATCAAAGTCTCCAAAGGGAGGAATGAGATGACACCCAGAAATTGTCTTGGACTCCTCTAGCACACGTGTGGATTGTAAATGTGAGACAGCAGACTACAGAAAGCACAAGAATAAAGTGAATATGTGTAGTATCACTTTGAGGAGGAAAAAAATTCGCCAAGTGAACTGGGAGTGTCCTAGGTCAAAGTCAGATTTACCCCATAATTACCACCTACCCAGCAAAAACAAACAGCCCTGTGCACACAGAACACTGATGTAGACTAGTGCAGCTTATATGTGGCAGACTCTGGTTTTATGGCTGCTGGTCTTCAGAGTCTGCCCTTCGTCTCTAGTCACCTGGCACAAGCAGCATCAGTAGCCTCTGTGGCAAAATGATAATGTGCTTCACGTTCAGATCCCTAGGAAGGCTCTGTCATTTCTTTCGCCTGCTTTGACTTCAAGGCAACTCAGATGGTAAAGAATCTGCCTGCAGTGCAGGAGACCCAGGTCTGATCCCTGGGTCAAGGAGATCCCCTGGAGAAGGAAATGGCAACCCACTCCAGTATTCTTCCCTGGAAAATCTCATGGACAGAGGAGCCTGGCGGACTACAATTCGTAGGGTCGTGAAGTTGGGCATAACTGAGCAACTAACACTTTCATTCTTCCACTTGGAACCTGCTTTGACTTCAAAGCAACATCTCAAGTCAGTTTGTTCTTATCAGACCTGAAATAATTCATTTCAATGACATTTATTTCGCACCCAAATAATTATGACTTTTAAAACTGTTATGTGTTGACACCTGTGTGATTTTTTTATGCCTGTGTCACCCTTGAAGCAAAACTCACAATTTTATTATTTTACTCCTATTGAATCATGGGACAAACTACCTTATGACAATCTCAGGAGTGTATCTGAGCAGAAAGGCGAGATGGTTTTCACTAGACTGGTGTCACGAAAGGTATACTTACATGACTGAAATACACGGCAATTTCTCTGAATAAGCCTACAATGGAAATCCATATAGCCAGTGCACAGTGGTGGATCAATCTCCAAATTGTGAAATGGTGCCTTTTTTTTTTAATTAATTAATTAATTAATTAATTTTGGGCGGGGGTCAGGTTGGGGAGGGAGGGGAGCGGGCGGGCCACTTCTATTGCTCTTTCACTTCTCTATTTTCATCCGTCTTTGTTCTTTGGCTCCTGTGGGCCTCCCATCGCAGTGGCGTCTGTCATCGCAGAGCACCGGCTCCAGGCACATGCGCTCCAGAGCTCTGGCTCGGTAATTGGACACATCGGTCCAGCCGCTCCGCGGCACATGGGATCTTCCCAGGCCAGGGATCGAACCGGCGCCCCCTGCACTGCAAGGCGGTGTCCTTATCCACTGGACCACCAGGGGAAGTCCGAAATGGTGCCTTTTTTCAGGTGGTGAACTGTTTTGAAATAGTACTGATTTTTTCTCCTCCAACATTTCCTTCTTCCTCTTGGTCCCTGTCCAGTCAGCTTGGCATTTCTGCACAAGTGGCCTCAATGCAGGTGTGAGAAAACAGAGGAAAGAGGAGTCACCTCAGGGCTTTGGAGTCACCGCAGCCCAGGCCTTCTTAGAGCCAGAAAGGACAGTGGCGCACAAGCAACGAATCGGGAAGAATCTGTGGTGACAGTGTCTCTGCTTGGAGGCTTGACAGGCACTCCCTGGGCTGCAGGAAGGAGGAAAGTTGGAGCAGATGTGATGAGAGCTCAGGTGCTTCTAAAACACCCCCAACTCGACGGACATGTGCTTGAGCAAACTCTGGGAGATGGTGAAGGATAGGGGAGCGTGGCGTGCTACAGTCCATGGGGTCACCAAGAGTCGGACATGACTGAGCGACTGAACAGCAAAACCTCTCTGACTCTGCCCCTGACAAACTGGGCCTCCTGCAGGTGGGTTTTGAGGGGCAAGGATGAAAATTTCAGATAGGTCTGGGATGATACTGGGAATTAGAAAAGACCTGTGCCCTTTCCTGGGTAGAACCCTAGAAAAGAAGCAAGTCCAAGAGAATGTGATAAGTCTGGATGGATGAGACCACAGCACCTACCAAGTTCCCGAAATAACACGGCAATTTTCACTAGACTGGTGTCACGAAAGGTATACTTACATGACTGAAATACACGGCAATTTCTCTGAATAAGCCTACAATGGAAATCCATATAGCCAGTGCACAGTGGTGGATCAATCTCCAAATTGTGAAATGGTGCCTTTTTTTTTTAATTAATTAATTAATTAATTAATTTTGGGTAGGGGTCGGGTTGGGGAGGGAGGGGAGCGGGCAGGCCACTTCTGTTGATCTTTTCATTTCTCTATTTTCATCCGTCTTTGTTCTTTGGCTCCTGTGGGCCTCCCATCGCAGTGGCGTCTGTCATCGCAGAGCACCGGCTCCAGGCACATGCGCTCCAGAGCTCTGGCTCGGTAATTGGACACATCGGTCCAGCCGCTCCGCGGCACATGGGATCTTCCCAGGCCAGGGATCGAACCGGCGCCCCCTGCACTGCAAGGCGGTGTCCTTATCCACTGGACCACCAGGGGAAGTCCGAAATGGTGCCTTTTTTCAGGTGGTGAACTGTTTTGAAATAGTACTGATTTTTTCTCCTCCAACATTTCCTTCTTCCTCTTGGTCCCTGTCCAGTCAGCTTGGCATTTCTGCACAAGTGGCCTCAATGCAGGTGTGAGAAAACAGAGGAAAGAGGAGTCACCTCAGGGCTTTGGAGTCACCGCAGCCCAGGCCTTCTTAGAGCCAGAAAGGACAGTGGCGCACAAGCACGAATCGGGAAGAATCTGTGGTGACAGTGTCTCTGCTTGGAGGCTTGACAGGCACTCCCTGGGCTGCAGGAAGGAGGAAAGTTGGAGCAGATGTGATGAGAGCTCAGGTGCTTCTAAAACACCCCCAACTCGACGGACATGTGCTTGAGCAAACTCTGGGAGATGGTGAAGGATAGGGGAGCGTGGCGTGCTACAGTCCATGGGGTCACCAAGAGTCGGACATGACTGAGCGACTGAACAGCAAAACCTCTCTGACTCTGCCCCTGACAAACTGGGCCTCCTGCAGGTGGGTTTTGAGGGGCAAGGATGAAAATTTCAGATAGGTCTGGGATGATACTGGGAATTAGAAAAGACCTGTGCCCTTTCCTGGGTAGAACCCTAGAAAAGAAGCAAGTCCAAGAGAATGTGATAAGTCTGGATGGATGAGACCACAGCACCTACCAAGTTCCCAGTATGGAGGGTGGAGTCAACAGGAAGAACTCAGAAGGGCTGACCCATCAGTGCCAATGACCAAGCCCAGATGAGAAGATGGAAGATGCTGAAGACCTCTCCCAGCATGGCCCACGGCTGCCCAGGCCTCGGCACTCCATAACTGCCATGGAACTCAAGCCCAATTCCAGGAAATAAAGGAAATGCAGAATTTATTGTGGCTTTATTCCTGATACCTCGGCAGAATGAAATCTTTAACAAGTTATACCGTGTTCTATAAAATAAACATATTTCTTGAAAACTGAGCGGGTAGACTGAAGTCTGACCTAACTCTATTTTCATCTTTTCTTTTTTTATATGTACTCACTTCCCTCAGTTGTACTGCCTTTCTTCCTTCAAGTACCATAGTCTCTCCTGTTAAAATCTTATGTCAGAGGAGGAACTGCCAGATCCTTATGCCAAGATATAAGTGGATGATAAAATGTAAAGTATTACCTCACCCAGAGATATCTGCACTTTGGCAAGGATTCAAAATTTAAGCCACAGGAGAAAATCCATAGTTGTAGAATGTTAGGTTTCCATTAAAAGGCAGGAAGATGGTTTTCTAGGAGCCTCTATCTCTTCCCAGCATTCCAAGGTCACCCTGAAGCTTGCATCCCACCAATTAAACTCTTCTTACAGAGCAAAAGCAGTGTTTCTCAGCTCTTTCTTTTTTTTCTCATTTTTTAGACACTTTGCCTTAATTTCCTCCATGAAATTTTCATACTGCATAAACATTAGGAAGAATTATTCTTAATGGAAGAACTATTCTGTGACTTATATATAAAAGGGCTCAGAGGTTTTTACTCCCCTACAAACTGGGACCTCCTGGCAGGTCGGGAATAACCTCTCTGACTCTGCCCCTGACAAACTGGGCCTCCTGCAGGTGGGTTTTGAGGGGCAAGGATGAAAATTTCAGATAGGTCTGGGATGATACTGGGAATTAGAAAAGACCTGTGCCCTTTCCTGGGTAGAACCCTAGAAAAGAAGCAAGTCCAAGAGAATGTGATAAGTCTGGATGGATGAGACCACAGCACCTACCAAGTTCCCAGTATGGAGGGTGGAGTCAACAGGAAGAACTCAGAAGGGCTGACCCATCAGTGCCAATGACCAAGCCCAGATGAGAAGATGGAAGATGCTGAAGACCTCTCCCAGCATGGCCCACGGCTGCCCAGGCCTCGGCACTCCATAACTGCCATGGAACTCAAGCCCAATTCCAGGAAATAAAGGAAATGCAGAATTTATTGTGGCTTTATTCCTGATACCTCGGCAGAATGAAATCTTTAACAAGTTATACCGTGTTCTATAAAATAAACATATTTCTTGAAAACTGAGCGGGTAGACTGAAGTCTGACCTAACTCTATTTTCATCTTTTCTTTTTTTATATGTACTCACTTCCCTCAGTTGTACTGCCTTTCTTCCTTCAAGTACCATAGTCTCTCCTGTTAAAATCTTATGTCAGAGGAGGAACTGCCAGATCCTTATGCCAAGATATAAGTGGATGATAAAATGTAAAGTATTACCTCACCCAGAGATATCTGCACTTTGGCAAGGATTCAAAATTTAAGCCACAGGAGAAAATCCATAGTTGTAGAATGTTAGGTTTCCATTAAAAGGCAGGAAGATGGTTTTCTAGGAGCCTCTATCTCTTCCCAGCATTCCAAGGTCACCCTGAAGCTTGCATCCCACCAATTAAACTCTTCTTACAGAGCAAAAGCAGTGTTTCTCAGCTCTTTCTTTTTTTTCTCATTTTTTAGACACTTTGCCTTAATTTCCTCCATGAAATTTTCATACTGCATAAACATTAGGAAGAATTATTCTTAATGGAAGAACTATTCTGTGACTTATATATAAAAGGGCTCAGAGGTTTTTTACTCCCCTACAAATCAATTTTTACTCTACTGGGGGACAATATAGACTTCATGGAAAATTCATGTCAAGAGTCAGTGGAGACTAGGTCCACAGAATCGGAAGAAATGAAAAGGGTCTACTGTCCCCCTCCCCCATCGCCCCCCTCTCCACCTTCATTCTCAGCTTTGAAATTGACTCAGGGTGCACCCAAGAAAGATGGAGGACTTTCTCATGCTATGAGTGCCTCAGGAGATGCAATGAATATATTGCTGGGAAGTTGAGGAAGAACTATTTTTCAGTCTTTAAACTTGTTAAAAATTAATCCCGGGCTTCCCCGGTGGTCCAGTGGGTAAAGAGTCCACCTTGCAGTGCAAGGGGTGCTGGTTTGATCCCTGGCATGGGAAGATCCCATATGCTGCTGAGTAGCGGGACCGGTGTGTCCAATTACACGCCAGCGCTCTGGAGCGCATGCGCCGAGAGGTGGTGCTCTGCAACGAGAGAGGCCACTGCGATGGGAGGCCCACACGGGCCAAAGAATTAAGATGGATGAAAATAAATGAATGAAGGACCAATAAAAGAGGCCAAAATTAAAAAAAAAAAAAATTATCTGTGTTCAAGGCTGGGCCAGTGGAATTTGAAGCACCCAAGTCACACCAAATGTTCCTATGAACAATGAGCCAACCAAAATCCATTAAAAAGGTATCCCCCGGCCTTGGTGAATGCTTCCAACAACCACCTTCTGTGACAGCAGCATGGCAGGGTACTCTGTCTGACAGATGCTCATAATGAGCTGTGTATACACATGCTGTAATTATAAGAAGCATAATAATATCTCACATGTATATTGCTTGCTTTCATCTTAGTGACTCCCAAGACATTTTACACATTATATCATTATTAATAAAATATATAAATATGTTAATTAAAGCACTGCTCTTCCTAAACGTAGGTACTACATAATAGACTTCGGAAGTCTCCTGCTATGAAAAATGTGAGCAATCTAGTTAGCACTTAAAAAAGAGTTGAACTTTCTCATACTCAGTATGATACAAAACTGGAGCAATCTAACATGCTTGTGATAGTCGAAACCTCCATCTGTTTCCATCTGGTGTTGACCAAACCCAGTGGTAATGAATTCATTAATTCATGTGTTAGCTCATTCACGTATCCAGGCATTCACCAAACATCTGTTACGGGTGAAGGCTTCCCAGGTGACTCAGTGTTAAAGAAACCGCCTGCCAATATAGGAGTCGCAGGAGACGTGGGTTCTATCCCTGGGTTCGATCCCTGGGTCAGGAAGATTCCCTGGAGGAGGATATGGCAATCCACCTCAGTATTCTTGCTTGAAAAATCCCATGGGCAGAGGAGCCTGGTGGGGCTACAGTCCATGGAGTTGCAAAGAGTCAGACCCAACTGAACGACTGAGCATGAACATGTCACAGGTAAGCCCCTGTCTTGTACCAGTGATTTTAGAAGGTGCTGGTTTTCCTAGGCAAGAAGTAGTGAGTCAGGGATGATCATAAGGCAAAGAAGCTGCAGGGCATGGAAAATGTGAAGTGACCTTCCTGGCATTCACTTTTGGGTGTGACGGTAATTTTAAACACATACCCACACAAGCCTGCAGCTTAAAGCTCTTGTGTCTTCATTAAATTAAACCAGTCACAGCGTGTTCTCATCCTCCTTGATAGCCCAAAGAATCCCGAAGTCTCCTGATAAAAGCAGGCATCTGCTCAGAGTCTCAGAAATCACGCCGGCAGCCGCTTTTCCTCCGAGAGTCACATGTTGCTCCCACAGAGGAAGAGGTGGGCCAAACTGCCAGGCAGCACCTTGTCAAGCTCCAGCCCTGTCTTTCCAGGGATGTCTACTGACTTGTTCTGTTCACATGGGCTGGTCTTAATTCAGCTGAGTCCGGGAGTGTCCAAAGAGTTCCGGGCAAGTCTTCCAAGGAGACAGATGGGCACTGGCGTGGCCTCTGCAGGCAGGTACACCTGGGGATATGGGCTGTCTCTGCAGTGGCATTGGGCACTGGAAGACTTCTGGAACCAGAGATGTGTTTCCCACCAACGTAAAATTGCTTGCAGTTCACCATAAAGGGCTCCATTAGGTCTTTGAAACACTCAAAGGTCCTCAAGAAAGGCTCTGAGCCTCTCACCTCCCAATGTCTGGCTGAGGGTCCACGCGACAGAGGGAGACCATCAAGAGAGCAAAGGCAAAAGCTGCCAGCGCTTTGCTGGAGGCAAATTCTGCCAGTCTCGCTGGTCCCTGGGGAACTCCTCCTGGCAGCCATCATGTTGCAGTGCCCGGGTGCTTGCTCACCTGGCTGGCCCTAGCCGAAAACATTCAGGCTGCTTCAGGAGGTGCTGGTTTTGAACAAGAAACTGGGAGAAGGTACCATCTGACTTTTCCTTAAGAAACAGTTTGTTCTGGTGGAATCCTGGCTCTAATACCCTGACATCCAGCCTCCAAAAACAACTTGAAAGTAAAAAGGGAATATATTACTTCTTTCAAATGAGAGGCTGGACCAAGGAGGGTCTTTCTTGCTCTAAAATCTTGGGCAGTATGGTTCTCTGAATACTCTTTACAAGCACTCTCACTCCTGTCCTCAGGATGCAGAGAGCAGGTCCACCTTCAGGGGCCATCTCACACGGTCAGAGCTCAGAAAGCCCACACGTTTGGTTTAACAGTCTGTAGTCTCCATCTTGAAATTCTTAATGTTTGAACAAGGGGCACATACCCACACAAGCCTGCAGCTTAAAGCTCTTGTGTCTTCATTAAATTAAACCAGTCACAGCGTGTTCTCATCCTCCTTGATAGCCCAAAGAATCCGAAGTCTCCTGATAAAAGCAGGCATCTGCTCAGAGTCTCAGAAATCACGCCGGCAGCCGCTTTTCCTCCGAGAGTCACATGTTGCTCCCACAGAGGAAGAGGTGGGCCAAACTGCCAGGCAGCACCTTGTCAAGCTCCAGCCCTGTCTTTCCAGGGATGTCTACTGACTTGTTCTGTTCACATGGGCTGGTCTTAATTCAGCTGAGTCCGGGAGTGTCCAAAGAGTTCCGGGCAAGTCTTCCAAGGAGACAGATGGGCACTGGCGTGGCCTCTGCAGGCAGGTACACCTGGGGATATGGGCTGTCTCTGCAGTGGCATTGGGCACTGGAAGACTTCTGGAACCAGAGATGTGTTTCCCACCAACGTAAAATTGCTTGCAGTTCACCATAAAGGGCTCCATTAGGTCTTTGAAACACTCAAAGGTCCTCAAGAAAGGCTCTGAGCCTCTCACCTCCCAATGTCTGGCTGAGGGTCCACGCGACAGAGGGAGACCATCAAGAGAGCAAAGGCAAAAGCTGCCAGCGCTTTGCTGGAGGCAAATTCTGCCAGTCTCGCTGGTCCCTGGGGAACTCCTCCTGGCAGCCATCATGTTGCAGTGCCCGGGTGCTTGCTCACCTGGCTGGCCCTAGCCGAAAACATTCAGGCTGCTTCAGGAGGTGCTGGTTTTGAACAAGAAACTGGGAGAAGGTACCATCTGACTTTTCCTTAAGAAACAGTTTGTTCTGGTGGAATCCTGGCTCTAATACCCTGACATCCAGCCTCCAAAAACAACTTGAAAGTAAAAAGGGAATATATTACTTCTTTCAAATGAGAGGCTGGACCAAGGAGGGTCTTTCTTGCTCTAAAATCTTGGGCAGTATGGTTGTCTGAATACTCTTTACAAGCACTCTCACTCCTGTCCTCAGGATGCAGAGAGCAGGTCCACCTTCAGGGGCATTCCATGTGTGCCATCTCACACGGTCAGAGCTCAGAAAGCCCACACGTTTGGTTTAACAGTCTGTAGTCTCCATCTTGAAATTCTTAATGTTTGAACAAGGGGCCTCACATTTTCATTTCACACTGAAGTGCAAGTGAAAGTGCTAGTTGCTTCAGTCGTGTCCAACTCTTTGCGACCCCATGGACCGTGACCCACTGGACTCTGTCCATGGAATTTTACAGGCAAGAATATTGGACTGGGTTGCCATTCCCTTCTTCAGGGGATCTTCCTGACCCAGGGATTGAACCTGGGCCTCCAGCATTGCAGGCAGATTCTTTGCATTTGAGCCACCGAGGAGGCTCTGTACCCTGCTAATTATGTAGCCCTTCCTTCCTGAGAGGATGAATCCAAGACATGCTTTCTTCTGGGAAGCCTTTTCTCAGCCCCCAAGAGAGTGGTGGCTACTTCTCTGGGCTGGTTGGAAACCTGAGTTTTCCCTCTCATGAGACTTCCCAGTCCACGGGCCAGTCCCCTCTTTGACCAATAGCTCTCTGAGGCTTTCATCTTGTCAAATCTTCAGTGTCCATACAGGACCTGGTACTATGCACATAGCAGATTTCAGGAGACATTTCTAGGATGATTGCAACATGCCAATTCTGGTATGACAGGCATAAAAACTGGAAAATGTGATCACTTCACATGCACAGAGCTGTTTCTCCCAGAGCCAGAATAAGTCTGGGAACCAGAGGTGGGGAGCAGCAATGACACCTCCCACCACTAGGACACATAACGACACTTAAATACTGCATGCCTATTCTTTGTAGCCACACCTCTTCTCAGAGAAGGAGAGACTCTTGGGAGGTTCCACTGGGTTCAGAGTGGACATGTCCTGCTCTTGTTGTTAACTGCTAAAGTAAACAGTTTGTTCTGGTGGAATCCTGGCTCTAATACCCTGACATCCAGCCTCCAAAAACAACTTGAAAGTAAAAAGGGAATATATTACTTCTTTCAAATGAGAGGCTGGACCAAGGAGGGTCTTTCTTGCTCTAAAATCTTGGGCAGTATGGTTGTCTGAATACTCTTTACAAGCACTCTCACTCCTGTCCTCAGGATGCAGAGAGCAGGTCCACCTTCAGGGGCATTCCATGTGTGCCATCTCACACGGTCAGAGCTCAGAAAGCCCACACGTTTGGTTTAACAGTCTGTAGTCTCCATCTTGAAATTCTTAATGTTTGAACAAGGGGCCTCACATTTTCATTTCACACTGAAGTGCAAGTGAAAGTGCTAGTTGCTTCAGTCGTGTCCAACTCTTTGCGACCCCATGGACCGTGACCCACTGGACTCTGTCCATGGAATTTTACAGGCAAGAATATTGGACTGGGTTGCCATTCCCTTCTTCAGGGGATCTTCCTGACCCAGGGATTGAACCTGGGCCTCCAGCATTGCAGGCAGATTCTTTGCATTTGAGCCACCGAGGAGGCTCTGTACCCTGCTAATTATGTAGCCCTTCCTTCCTGAGAGGATGAATCCAAGACATGCTTTCTTCTGGGAAGCCTTTTCTCAGCCCCCAAGAGAGTGGTGGCTACTTCTCTGGGCTGGTTGGAAACCTGAGTTTTCCCTCTCATGAGACTTCCCAGTCCACGGGCCAGTCCCCTCTTTGACCAATAGCTCTCTGAGGCTTTCATCTTGTCAAATCTTCAGTGTCCATACAGGACCTGGTACTATGCACATAGCAGATTTCAGGAGACATTTCTAGGATGATTGCAACATGCCAATTCTGGTATGACAGGCATAAAAACTGGAAAATGTGATCACTTCACATGCACAGAGCTGTTTCTCCCAGAGCCAGAATAAGTCTGGGAACCAGAGGTGGGGAGCAGCAATGACACCTCCCACCACTAGGACACATAACGACACTTAAATACTGCATGCCTATTCTTTGTAGCCACACCCTTCTTCTCAGAGAAGGAGAGACTCTTGGGAGGTTCCACTGGGTTCAGAGTGGACATGTCCTGCTCTTGTTGTTAACTGCTAAGGAACCAGTGAACAGTGGTCTAGAGGCAGCCAGCTCAAGATGGAAATCATGAGCTCTCCTTCCCATTCAGAAGAAAAGGGGCTGGGAGGGGGAATCACCTCCACGTGGACTGGTCCACCAGAGGAAGTGATGTTTGCAGAATCCATGGAGGTGGTCTGGTTTCTGAGAAGGCCAAGATCTGAAGGGCAAGTTCAGCAATGTGAGTGAAGATACTGTGGAGTTTCCTGGATTCATGGGACATGGGGAAAGTCTGAAGGGGAGGGAAGAGTGGAGTTTTTGTTCAAAATTTGGGGGGCACAGTATGGGGATGAGGGGTGAGCTGATAATGACTGCAGGGAGCCAGACTGGGATTTACAGCAGGGATTAAATTAAAGAGGAATGTGAAGCATGATGTCCTTGAGGAGATTGATGGGCAGTGAGTGTTAGTTGTGACCCCAAACATGTCATAGAGTGGTATGGAAACTCCAGAACCTCTGCTCCCTCGGGCAGTGATAGAGTAGGAATGCAGAGCTAACAGTCCTGGGCTGGTCTCATATTGTGGGCTGGTCTTAAGCTCATGTGAACTTATCTGGGGGAATTTTGACCCATCTGGATTTATATTTCTCATGTCAGGAAACCACAGATGGAATAACATTCTGGGACTAGCTGGGATTGGTACATGATATGTTATTTGTGTCTCCAGTCTCCCATATAAACTAGAAACTCATGGCAATGCCTTGGATGAGGGCGACTGTCCCCACTCTGGGTGGAACTGAGGCTGTCTGTCTTGTGTTCTTATAAGTCATTGTTGGAAGGGAAGGGGCCCGATTGTTCCCCTTTTAAATGACCTATCTGTATTAAAGGCTAAGTGGTGAATAGTGGACAACTTTAAGCAATTACAACTTGTATCTTATATTTGAGGTTGGAGAGGGAAGAGGACATATTCTAAGATTCCCTTCCAAGTAGATGACAATGGTCTCTCCATTGCTCTTTTTCTTTTCCTTTTCTTTCAGTGGTCAAAATGTCCTTTGATGAGATGTGGTGGCCTGGATGAGAGATTCATTCATATACTCTCTCTCCATCATACAATTTAATTCACTAGGACTGTGCATTTGGAAATGTGGAAACTGAATTCCTTTGTTTTTCCTTCGAGATCATAGGAAAGGAGGTGGGAACTAAACAATAAAAGTGGACTAACTTCTATTGTTTAGAAAAGTAAGAATGGAATGGTTTCCATTTATATTCAACGCATCTACTAAATGCTAGGCACTGGAGTTATAATGACCAGCCAGATAAACCTGCACTCCAAGAATTTCCTGTATAGTTGGACAAAAGAGAGTCATGATGCATTACAGCAGCATGCAGACAGGACACCTGGCCTCGTCTTCGGGATCCAAGGCAGTAACACTGAATTCTACATGTTGAATAGAAATTGATCAGGTTATATTGCGAGGAAGAAGAGGACCTCCCAAGAGAAGCAACAATGTGCGTAAAGCCTTGGGAAAGAGGCTGGGGTGTGCAGTAGAGTGAGAAGGTTGGAGGGAAAGGAGCCTGGAAGAGAAAACCAGATCTGGCAGACCTAAGAGGAGTGTGTGAGGTGTGGGTTTCCCAAGAGAACTGGGAAACCACTGAGGCAAGTGATACAGTCAAATGACAAGCAGAGAGAATTAACTAACACAGCCAGACAGAGGTAGGCCACTGAGAGTCTGTGCCTGTGAGCTCGGTCTCTGGCCTTCAAAACTTTAGTCACATACCCCTGTCTAATAGTTTTTGATCATGGGCCTCAAAATATGACTATTTATTTATTTATAAATGATAGAGGCAAGTGTATATTTTAACCATGTAAAATAAAAGCTACTATGTATATTTCAAATATATGTACATATTTTTTAAACATGTTACACATATATTGAACATATATAATAAATCACAAGCTAGAATCAATATTTTTGGGAGAAATATCAATAACCTCAGATATGCAGATGATACCACCCAAAAGCAGAAAGCAAAGAGGAACTAAAGAGCCTCCTGATAAAGGTGACAGAGGACAGTGAAAAAGCTGGCTTAAAACTCAACATTCAAATACTGAAGATCATGGTATCCCATCCCATCACTTCATGGCAAATAAATGGGGACAAAATGGAAACAGTGACAGACTTTATTTTCTTGGGTTCCAAAATCACTGTGGACAGTAACTGCAACCATGAGATTAAATGGTGCTTGCCCCTTGGAAGAAAAGCTATGACAAACCTAGATAGCATATAAAAAAGCAAAGATATCACTTTCCTGACAAAGGTCCATATAGTCAAAACTATGATTTTTCCAGTAGTTACATACAGATGGGAGGAGAGTTGGACCATAAAGAAGGCTGAATGCTGAAGGATTGATGTTTTTGAACTGTAATGCTAGAAAAGGCTCTTGAGAGTCCCTTGGAGTGCAAGGAGATCAAACCAGTCAATCCTAAAGGAAATCAACCCTAAATATTCATTGGAAAGACTGATGCTGAAGTCCAGTACTTTGGGCACCTGATATAAAAGGCCAACTCATTGGAAAAGACCCTGACGTTGGAAAAGACTGAAGGAAGGAGGAGAAGGGGTGACAGAGAATGACATGGTTTGGTGGTATCACTGACTGTTCTCTCCTTGGATGTTAATTTGTGCAAACTCCAAGGAGACAGTGGAGGACAGAGGAGCCTGGCGCGCTGGAATCTATGCGGTCTCAAAGAGTCAGACATGACTGAGCAACTGAACAACACCACAATATAATAAGTACTGTTTTACATAATGGGATGAAATATATAAAAATAGCAATTCTAAACATTTTTATTCCCCCAGCAGTGAATTATCTACCACAGCACCTGTGTCCCTCTAGCTCACGCTGGAGACTGCTGGCTGAGGTGAGTCTGAGCCTGAGATTCCAATGATAAGGCTGCCGTAGAACGTGGAACTCTTCTGATGTATACCCAGGACTATCGGCCTAGATCACAGTTTTGGAGTATTGGCCTTCTATTCCCAAAGGACTCTAATGCAAATGTTTCTATTCCTTCAAAAAAGTCAACACTTAGATTACTTTCAGCACTGAGAAAGAGGTAAATCGTACCATCTTTTACCAAAGCAAAGATAATGTTCATAAAATTTTAATTCTTTCTTTTTTTAAAAGTAACACAATTATATTACTGATTAAAACATAATGGTGGGGCTTCCCCGGTGGTCCAGTGGGTAAGGACACCGCCTTGCAGTGCAAGGGGCCCCGGTTCAATCCCTGGCCTGGGAAGATCCCACGTGCCATGGAGTGGCTGGACTGATGTGTCCAATTACTGAGCCGGAGCTCTGGAGCGCATGCGCCCAGAGCCGGTGCTTGGCGATAACAGAGGCCACCGCGACAGGAGGCCCACATGGGCCAAAGAACAAAGATGGATGAAAATAAATAAATGAAAGACCAATAGAAGTGGCCAAAAAAAAATAAAAATAAAAACCATAATGGTAGAGGGCCACAGAGGGAATTTTTCCTTGGCTTAGTTGAATTTCTAACAGGTCTTGCTAATTTTGACTTGCTGGTCTGCTTCGTTGCTGATGGCAGAAGACTCTCACTTGTTTAACCAAAGTCTTTGGATTATGCAGGCGGTGGCTGCTGGGGAGCCTGGGCCAGCATGACAATGTGGGTGGTCTCTGTGAAGGCTCTAGTGATTTCCAGGGGGGACAATGTGTGTAAAGAAACCATCTTTAAACACAGATATTGCTGCTGGGATGGTTTCCTTAGAAAGTAATTCTCAGAGCAGAGTGTCTCTAAGAAGTCAGCAAATAAATACACCTGGAGGACCTCACGTGGGCACTGGGGGAGCAGAGCTTTCTCTCCTTGAACCTGACCTTCCTCTTTTTCTGTAAGAGTGGACTCCTCCTGCCGCATCCCCTTATGGCCTTAGATGCCAAGACAAAAGTTAGCTCTTCGAGGAAGGATGCTGGCCAGTAAGTCCAGGTGACAGAGTTCATCGTGACTTTTTGCTCACTCAGGGAAATCATTTGGAGACTTTTTCCTTCCACAAGACAGATGCTCTTTTCCCTAGCAAATCCCCAAAGCTAACAGATGCATATTTATGAGGAAGTGTAACTAGGGCATCTGTGAAGGCACATTTCCATATCTAAATATTTATTGTGACAGAGGGACATGGTCGAAACAGCAGAGTGAAAGGAGCGATTAAATGTTATAGGAGCTACAAATTTTTTTAAACAAATCATTCTTCCTGGTTGTATTATATATCAGCAGCTTCCAGGTTTTGACTTTTATAGCCAGGATTTTTACAGAGACACATGGAAGATTCCATGTTTGAGACTCAGATGCTAGAAACTGTATGAAGACACAGATAGTTTTACATGAGGTGTGTGGACACTAACATCATCACCTGCAGAGATCAAAAGGGGATTGGGCTAGACAACAACTCAGCAGACACAGCTAAGGAAATAAAATAATGAGAAGGCTCTAAAACTCAAGTCATAAAATACTAATTTATCTTGAAAATAAAAGAATTGCTTCTTTAGATGAATACTGCATTTCTTGTGTCCTTCCCACCAATATGTTTCTATATTTCTATCCTATCCTATCCTATTTTTATCCAATATGTTTCTGAAAAAAGTAAATTTTGAAAAATGCTCTCCCTAGATAATTTACTCTCTTTTTCATTGTTTGGGTTTTCTTCTTTTTCAAAAGATTAGACACTAGCAATCAAAATTTTGAGGGGGGTAGATCTAGGTAGATAAAGCGTTAAGGTAAAGAGTACCCTCATCTCTAAGGTTGGGAGGGCGTGGTCATGGGGGAGGAGGTGAGAAAGGGTGTGAGAGGGCGGAGTGGAAGACAGCAGCCTGATCCAGAAGGAGGTTCCAGCTGGAGCTGAAGAAAGTCTGGGCAAGACTGATGTGCTGGTGTGGGGATGCCTGCATGGAATTAGTGTTTAGCAGGTACTGAGAAGTCACCTCAGACGCACAGGTGAAGGAAGAGAAGGGGAAACTCTCATGATGAACCCACTTCATTCTTTCAATGACTCATTCATTTGACAGATCTTATCCAGCACCACTGTATGCTGGGTGCCCTTCTCAGAGCTGGGGATGCAGCAGTGGAAGAAATCCCTGCGCCCACACACTACGAGGGAAGATAGATAATAGATCATCAGGTCCATATGTAGACTGTCAGAGAGGGGTAAGTGCTAAGGTGAAAAGCACAGTTGGCAGGAGGGAAGAGGAGAGAGACCTCAAGGGCGTGGATGCACGGCCCCTCTGGGTGAAGAGCCCAGTCTGGCTTCTACATTCACAGATGCAGAGGATGACTACCACGCCGGCTGCTCCCAAGGAAAGGCCCCTCGCTGATTCTGGAAAGAGACACTGTCCCAAGAAGCTGCTAGATACCCTCTCACACTTCTCTTTTGGGTAGCTCCACAACAGAATGCAGAGACCGAGAAGAACCGGGGGAAGATACAGGCTACGGCATTTCATCCTGAAATGAAGTACTTCCCATGATTGTTGCTAAATCAGGATGCACTAACATACATCACCTGCAGAGATCAAAAGGGGATTGGGCTAGACAACAACTCAGCAGACACAGCTAAGGAAATAAAATAATGAGAAGGCTCTAAAACTCAAGTCATAAAATACTAATTTATCTTGAAAATAAAAGAATTGCTTCTTTAGATGAATACTGCATTTCTTGTGTCCTTCCCACCAATATGTTTCTATATTTCTATCCTATCCTATCCTATTTTTATCCAATATGTTTCTGAAAAAAGTAAATTTTGAAAAATGCTCTCCCTAGATAATTTACTCTCTTTTTCATTGTTTGGGTTTTCTTCTTTTTCAAAAGATTAGACACTAGCAATCAAAATTTTGAGGGGGGTAGATCTAGGTAGATAAAGCGTTAAGGTAAAGAGTACCCTCATCTCTAAGGTTGGGAGGGCGTGGTCATGGGGGAGGAGGTGAGAAAGGGTGTGAGAGGGCGGAGTGGAAGACAGCAGCCTGATCCAGAAGGAGGTTCCAGCTGGAGCTGAAGAAAGTCTGGGCAAGACTGATGTGCTGGTGTGGGGATGCCTGCATGGAATTAGTGTTTAGCAGGTACTGAGAAGTCACCTCAGACGCACAGGTGAAGGAAGAGAAGGGGAAACTCTCATGATGAACCCACTTCATTCTTTCAATGACTCATTCATTTGACAGATCTTATCCAGCACCACTGTATGCTGGGTGCCCTTCTCAGAGCTGGGGATGCAGCAGTGGAAGAAATCCCTGCGCCCACACACTACGAGGGAAGATAGATAATAGATCATCAGGTCCATATGTAGACTGTCAGAGAGGGGTAAGTGCTAAGGTGAAAAGCACAGTTGGCAGGAGGGAAGAGGAGAGAGACCTCAAGGGCGTGGATGCACGGCCCCTCTGGGTGAAGAGCCCAGTCTGGCTTCTACATTCACAGATGCAGAGGATGACTACCACGCCGGCTGCTCCCAAGGAAAGGCCCCTCGCTGATTCTGGAAAGAGACACTGTCCCAAGAAGCTGCTAGATACCCTCTCACACTTCTCTTTTGGGTAGCTCCACAACAGAATGCAGAGACCGAGAAGAACCGGGGGAAGATACAGGCTACGGCATTTCATCCTGAAATGAAGTACTTCCCATGATTGTGGCTAAATCAGGATGTGCCATGCCTAGCCACCTGTTTGTCTGTGTCTAGCCAGTAAATACATACATTTACAGCACCTATGGACTAGTTTTTTAAAAAGAACTTAACTCTTTTCTGAATGAACTAAATGCAGGCATAAAAATATTATATTTACACATTGACTGCCATTAGAGCAAATGCCAAAGAAATACAAGCACCTAAGTCCAATTTGTTATCCTTAGAAACCTGAACCTACTAAAAATCATTGCTTCATCCAATCCTGGTCATACTCAGGCCCCAAGTAAGACTAGTTTACTAATCATCTTTGACTTCTTTTCAGTTCAAAAATTTTGCTTGGGCAAATTCTAGATTTTGGCAATTTGGTCGGAACTTTTTTTTCCTTCAGCAACACCAGCACCATCAGGGGACCTTTTCAGAAATGCAGAGTCTCAGGTCTGCCCCAGAGCATACTTTACAAGATCCAGAGATTTGTGTGCATGTTAACATTTAAGAAGCACCACTGTAGAGGGTATGTAGTCCTGCCCTAAAAGGAAAGCCTCTCTCTGAATTCTGCAAGAAAGGCCACATTTATCCTTTTGGAACTTCCAGCGCCTATACTCCCTGGAGACTTGGACTCTGCTAGAGTGCCTCTCTGCTCTGTCCCAGTGGCTCTGGGGTCTTCGCGGCAATCCCTGCCCCCTCAACACACACTGGTCAACTCCAGATTTCCCACACCCGGCAAGGAGTTGGGTAGAAGGCGGCTCATCTCCCCACTCAGGTCACGATGGAGACTCCTTCTGTTACAAGGGCCCACCTGGTATGTTCCTTCCCTCAAATCCCTGGAAGCTCATGTATTTCAAACACCTCTGTCCCTGCTTGACTTAGGGGCTCCCTGGCTCCATTTGGAGTCCATCCACTGTCTACCTCCTGAATTGCTGCAGAGTGAATGCCGAGGGCCTTGAGTCCATTGTCAACTGCAATCGTGGCAGAGAAACCGCAGTGGTGAGGTGATCAGGCTGACAAGACTACAGCAGATCCCTGCTGGAAACGTGCTAATCTCAAGATCTAGACTCTTTGCAAAGTAGTCCCTGGCCAGCTTCCTCCTCCAGGCTCCTCCTTCTTGCTACCCAAGGCTATTGTTATACTCAGCATCAACAGTCTCTGTGTTTTAAACAAAACAAAGAAAAACAAAACAAAGCAAAAGCCCTGAGAGACAGTGTATTATAGACATAGGATTACACGCTTATCGGGCGCATGACCAGCTTCCTTTCCCTGGTCAGCTGAGATCATGATTCCCTCTCCTCTCAACCATTCCACCTCACAGTATTTGCAGATTATCGGTTTGTGCATTGAATTGTTTTTCTTCTTAGCAAACTAATTAGGCTTCTAAAAATTATATGTTTAAACGGGAAAAAAAGAAAAAATAAGATCTCCAATCCAAAATCTCCAAATCCACTTAAATCTTTGACTTCTTTTCAGTTCAAAAATTTTGCTTGGGCAAATTCTAGATTTTGGCAATTTGGTCGGAACTTTTTCCTTCAGCAACACCAGCACCATCAGGGACCTTTTCAGAAATGCAGAGTCTCAGGTCTGCCCCAGAGCATACTTTACAAGATCCAGAGATTTGTGTGCATGTTAACATTTAAGAAGCACCACTGTAGAGGGTATGTAGTCCTGCCCTAAAAGGAAAGCCTCTCTCTGAATTCTGCAAGAAAGGCCACATTTATCCTTTTGGAACTTCCAGCGCCTATACTCCCTGGAGACTTGGACTCTGCTAGAGTGCCTCTCTGCTCTGTCCCAGTGGCTCTGGGGTCTTCGCGGCAATCCCTGCCCCCTCAACACACACTGGTCAACTCCAGATTTCCCACACCCGGCAAGGAGTTGGGTAGAAGGCGGCTCATCTCCCCACTCAGGTCACGATGGAGACTCCTTCTGTTACAAGGGCCCACCTGGTATGTTCCTTCCCTCAAATCCCTGGAAGCTCATGTATTTCAAACACCTCTGTCCCTGCTTGACTTAGGGGCTCCCTGGCTCCATTTGGAGTCCATCCACTGTCTACCTCCCTGAATTGCTGCAGAATGAATGCCTAGGGCCTTGAGTCCATTGTCAACTGCAATCGTGGCAGAGAAACCGCAGTGGTGAGGTGATCAGGCTGACAAGACTACAGCAGATCCCTGCTGGAAACGTGCTAATCTCAAGATCTAGACTCTTTGCAAAGTAGTCCCTGGCCAGCTTCCTCCTCCAGGCTCCTCCTTCTTGCTACCCAAGGCTATTGTTATACTCAGCATCAACAGTCTCTGTGTTTTAAACAAAACAAAGAAAAACAAAACAAAGCAAAAGCCCTGAGAGACAGTGTATTATAGACATAGGATTACACGCTTATCGGGCGCATGACCAGCTTCCTTTCCCTGGTCAGCTGAGATCATGATTCCCTCTCCTCTCAACCATTCCACCTCACAGTATTTGCAGATTATCGGTTTGTGCATTGAATTGTTTTTCTTCTTAGCAAACTAATTAGGCTTCTAAAAATTATATGTTTAAACGGGAAAAAAAGAAAAAAAATAAGATCTCCAATCCAAAAATCTCCAAATCCACTGGGATTAAAAAAAAAAAAAAGCTTTAAAAAGACTACACATTATCCTATTTTTCCCCACTGAATATTTTAAACTGCTTCAACTACAAAATTATTTCCTTAGTTCTCTGTTGCAGGGAAAAGCTAATTCTGACTCCATGTTGGAACTGTTACTTTGCTTTTCACTGCTTTTGTTATTCTAATTGTACATAAAAGCCTACCCTCAGGCTTCCTTGGTGGCTTAGACCTTAAAGAATCTGCCCACAATGCGGAAGACCTGGGTTCAATCCCTAGGTTTGGGAAGATTCCCTAGAGAAGGAGATGGCTACCCACTGCAGTATTCTTGTCTGGAGAATTCCAGGGACAGAGGGGCCTGGTGGGCTCTGGGATCACAAAGAGTTGGATGTGATGGAGAGACTATTACTTTTCACTTTGTTTTTTCAGTGGCCTGCCTTAGAGAACCCTACCCCTCTACCCGATTGTTAAAGCAAAGTGCCTTTGTTCAGAATCCTGTCCCCAGGTGCAGAGCAGGAAGGAAGAAATTAACACACCCCCTGCCTGAGGCTTGCCATTCTAGGAGATACTGGCAAGATTAATGGCCTTTTTACTTTGTTTCCTCACCTTCCCTCCATCTCTAATCTATAAAAGAACCTGGCATCCACACTCCAGGAAGATGGTTATTTTGAGACATTAGTCTGCCATCTTCTAAGTCAGATGGTTCTCCAAATAAAGTCATATTTCTTGCCTCAACACCTAGTCACTGAATCGCTGACCTGTTGCCTCAACACCTCATCTCCAATTCATTGGGATAGATAGGAACCTACCTGAATTACGGGATGTAGCCTGGTAGTGAACTCATCACATTTATAGTAAATCTACCAGCTAGAGATCCAGGAGGAAAAATAACAATGTACCTTGCAGATGACACATACAGTGGTTATCTCAACAAGCTACGTTCTTTGTTATTTAGACCCAAAGTTGTATCTGTCTGACTCTTTTGTGACCCCATGGCCTAAGAAAAAAATTTTTTTAAACTAATTAGGCTTCTAAAAATTATATGTTTAAACGGGAAAAAAGAAAAAATAAGATCTCCAATCCAAAATCTCCAAATCCACTGGGATTAAAAAAAAAAAAAAGACTCACATTATCCTATTTTTCCCCACTGAATATTTTAAACTGCTTCAACTACAAAATTATTTCCTTAGTTCTCTGTTGCAGGGAAAAGCTAATTCTGACTCCATGTTGGAACTGTTACTTTGCTTTTCACTGCTTTTGTTATTCTAATTGTACATAAAAGCCTACCCTCAGGCTTCCTTGGTGGCTTAGACCTTAAAGAATCTGCCCACAATGCGGAAGACCTGGGTTCAATCCCTAGGTTTGGGAAGATTCCCTAGAGAAGGAGATGGCTACCCACTGCAGTATTCTTGTCTGGAGAATTCCAGGGACAGAGGGGCCTGGTGGGCTCTGGGATCACAAAGAGTTGGATGTGATGGAGAGACTATTACTTTTCACTTTGTTTTTTCAGTGGCCTGCCTTAGAGAACCCTACCCCTCTACCCGATTGTTAAAGCAAAGTGCCTTTGTTCAGAATCCTGTCCCCAGGTGCAGAGCAGGAAGGAAGAAATTAACACACCCCCTGCCTGAGGCTTGCCATTCTAGGAGATACTGGCAAGATTAATGGCCTTTTTACTTTGTTTCCTCACCTTCCCTCCATCTCTAATCTATAAAAGAACCTGGCATCCACACTCCAGGAAGATGGTTATTTTGAGACATTAGTCTGCCATCTTCTAAGTCAGATGGTTCTCCAAATAAAGTCATATTTCTTGCCTCAACACCTAGTCACTGAATCGCTGACCTGTTGCCTCAACACCTCATCTCCAATTCATTGGGATAGATAGGAACCTACCTGAATTACGGGATGTAGCCTGGTAGTGAACTCATCACATTTATAGTAAATCTACCAGCTAGAGATCCAGGAGGAAAAATAACAATGTACCTTGCAGATGACACATACAGTGGTTATCTCAACAAGCTACGTTCTTTGTTATTTAGACCCAAAGTTGTATCTGTCTGACTCTTTTGTGACCCCATGGCCTGTAGCCCACCTGGCTCCTCTGTCCATGAGATTTCCCAGGCAAGAATACTGGAGCCATTTCCTTCTTCACCGAATCTTCCCAACCCAGGGATCAAACCTGCATCTCTTGCACTGCAGGCAGATTCTTTACCACGGAGCTACCAGGGAAGCCTCAGTTATGTACTTAGGTGTATAAAGCTGGCATGTAACCAGTCCTTCACACGTGAAAGACATATAGGCTTGCACTCTTGGAGTCAAAGAGCTTTCATCATGGAAAGTAAGCTACTGAGTGGTGATCAGCAAGGGCATCTTAGGTCTGGTTGGCTGTGTTTGTGAAAATGTAAATGAAAATTCTATAGTATGTTTTTCAGATCATGTTACATGAAGAAAATGGCAATATCCATATGACACACTGATGGCACGTGGGGGTAATTTGAAATCCAAACAAGACTGTTCCCAGTGGGTGTGACCAGCTATGGGTTTCTAGCCACCCAGGCATGCCTGGTCACGTGGCAACAGGTGGCAGGGATGGGTGGGGATCCTCACTATCTATCTCAGGACACTCCAGGGAAGCATTTACATTTGTAGCACGAATGTTACCAAGTGCCACCTGAAGGCAAATTCTTACCCCCTGCCACTGCTTACTGTGTTAAACACTCTCTCAGACCAACTTATGGATACTGTGCAATTCTTCTGCCTGTCTTATTTCTTCCTCCTCTCCCTATAGCCATTGCTTATGCCCAGTTATGGGACCATCTCAGAGCAATAAAGTTGTTCCTACCTTTAAAGGCTGGAACATAGTTACAGATGATGACCAGGTATGTCCCTGGAAGGCAGCCAGTGGCAGGGCTTGATGTTCAAGGGGCGGGACAAGTTCTTATTAGGAAGTTCAGGAGTAACTTCTTCTGAGGTCACACAAAAGTCAGAGCCTGTTGAAGTCATTGTCACTTTGCCCAACATTTTTGGGAGATGAGGTGATTTCCCAGTCCTGTCACTCTGGTTCAGTGGATACTTCTAGGACAAATATAGTTTATGAAACTGAGAGTGGTCTTAGAATTCCCTCCATCATATGTGAGAGGTGTGTAGAGCTAACTATCTGGCTGCAAAGTCTGGAAATATTGCCACCTACTTACAGAAGTGAAAATTTTTTTTTAAAAAAGGACTTAATCTCTTTAAATTCAAAGAAATATATTTCCATAACCCCTAAAATCCTGGCAGCATGTCTGTTATATTTGTATATATTTAGCAATAAAATAGCATCTGGCATATCTTTTTTATGTGTATTGATGAATATACTTTTTATTAATTTAGAGTTTTGTTGGCTACGGATATACATAAAGCTGAATCAGTCATAGGTATTCCCTTGATCTCTCCCACCTGAACTTCCCCCCCAACATCCCTCCCCGTCCCACCCCTCCAGGTTGTTGCATAGCCCCCGTGTAAGTCCCCTCAGCCTTATGGCATATTCACATCAGTTGTCTTCTTTTACATCTGGTAATGTAAGTTTCCGTGTTACTCTTGCCACACATCTCACCTCCTCACTCCCTCAAATTTCTGTAAATCTGTTCTCTAGGATTTAATTGTTTTTCAGATCATGTTACATGAAGAAAATGGCAATATCCATATGACACACTGATGGCACGTGGGGGTAATTTGAAATCCAAACAAGACTGTTCCCAGTGGGTGTGACCAGCTATGGGTTTCTAGCCACCCAGGCATGCCTGGTCACGTGGCAACAGGTGGCAGGGATGGGTGGGGATCCTCACTATCTATCTCAGGACACTCCAGGGAAGCATTTACATTTGTAGCACGAATGTTACCAAGTGCCACCTGAAGGCAAATTCTTACCCCCTGCCACTGCTTACTGTGTTAAACACTCTCTCAGACCAACTTATGGATACTGTGCAATTCTTCTGCCTGTCTTATTTCTTCCTCCTCTCCCTATAGCCATTGCTTATGCCCAGTTATGGGACCATCTCAGAGCAATAAAGTTGTTCCTACCTTTAAAGGCTGGAACATAGTTACAGATGATGACCAGGTATGTCCCTGGAAGGCAGCCAGTGGCAGGGCTTGATGTTCAAGGGGCGGGACAAGTTCTTATTAGGAAGTTCAGGAGTAACTTCTTCTGAGGTCACACAAAAGTCAGAGCCTGTTGAAGTCATTGTCACTTTGCCCAACATTTTTGGGAGATGAGGTGATTTCCCAGTCCTGTCACTCTGGTTCAGTGGATACTTCTAGGACAAATATAGTTTATGAAACTGAGAGTGGTCTTAGAATTCCCTCCATCATATGTGAGAGGTGTGTAGAGCTAACTATCTGGCTGCAAAGTCTGGAAATATTGCCACCTACTTACAGAAGTGAAAATTTTTTTTTAAAAAAGGACTTAATCTCTTTAAATTCAAAGAAATATATTTCCATAACCCCTAAAATCCTGGCAGCATGTCTGTTATATTTGTATATATTTAGCAATAAAATAGCATCTGGCATATCTTTTTTATGTGTATTGATGAATATACTTTTTATTAATTTAGAGTTTTGTTGGCTACGGATATACATAAAGCTGAATCAGTCATAGGTATTCCCTTGATCTCTCCCACCTGAACTTCCCCCCCAACATCCCTCCCCGTCCCACCCCTCCAGGTTGTTGCATAGCCCCCGTGTAAGTCCCCTCAGCCTTATGGCATATTCACATCAGTTGTCTTCTTTTACATCTGGTAATGTAAGTTTCCGTGTTACTCTTGCCACACATCTCACCCACTCCTCACTCCCTCAAATTTCTGTAAATCTGTTCTCTAGGTCTATTTCTCCATGGCTGCTCTGCATATGCATTTAACAGTACCATATTTCTAAATTCCATATATACATGTGTTAGTATACTATATTTATCCTTTTCTTTCTGACTTATTTCACTTTGCATAATAGGTTCTAGATTCATCCATCTCATGTGAGGTGATTTATATGCATTTCTCTTTATGACTGAGAAATATTCCATTGCATATATGCACCACAGCTTCTTTATCCATTCATTTGTTAATGGATATCTAGATTGTTTCCATGTTCTAGCTATTGTAAATAGTGCTGCAATGAACACTGGGGTACATGAGTCTCTTTCAACTTTGATTTCTTCAGAGTATATGCCTAATAGGGGGATTGCTGGGTCATATGGTGGTTTTATTCCTAGTTTTTTAAATAAATCTGCACACTGGCTTCAGTAGTGGTTGTATCAACTTACATTCCCACCAACAGTGCAAGAGTGTTCCCTTTTCTCCACACCCTCTCCATCAAACTTTATTGTCTCTAGATTTTTTTGATGATAGTCATTCTGACTGGTGTGAGGCGATATCTCATTGTAGTTTTTATTTGCATTCTCTAATAATGAGTGACATTGAGCATCTTCTCAGGAGGTGTGTAGAGCTAACTATCTGGCTGCAAAGTCTGGAAATATTGCCACCTACTTACAGAAGTGAAAATTTTTTTTTAAAAAAGGACTTAATCTCTTTAAATTCAAAGAAATATATTTCCATAACCCCTAAAATCCTGGCAGCATGTCTGTTATATTTGTATATATTTAGCAATAAAATAGCATCTGGCATATCTTTTTTATGTGTATTGATGAATATACTTTTTATTAATTTAGAGTTTTGTTGGCTACGGATATACATAAAGCTGAATCAGTCATAGGTATTCCCTTGATCTCTCCCACCTGAACTTCCCCCCCAACATCCCTCCCCGTCCCACCCCTCCAGGTTGTTGCATAGCCCCCGTGTAAGTCCCCTCAGCCTTATGGCATATTCACATCAGTTGTCTTCTTTTACATCTGGTAATGTAAGTTTCCGTGTTACTCTTGCCACACATCTCACCCACTCCTCACTCCCTCAAATTTCTGTAAATCTGTTCTCTAGGTCTATTTCTCCATGGCTGCTCTGCATATGCATTTAACAGTACCATATTTCTAAATTCCATATATACATGTGTTAGTATACTATATTTATCCTTTTCTTTCTGACTTATTTCACTTTGCATAATAGGTTCTAGATTCATCCATCTCATGTGAGGTGATTTATATGCATTTCTCTTTATGACTGAGAAATATTCCATTGCATATATGCACCACAGCTTCTTTATCCATTCATTTGTTAATGGATATCTAGATTGTTTCCATGTTCTAGCTATTGTAAATAGTGCTGCAATGAACACTGGGGTACATGAGTCTCTTTCAACTTTGATTTCTTCAGAGTATATGCCTAATAGGGGGATTGCTGGGTCATATGGTGGTTTTATTCCTAGTTTTTAAAGAAATCTGCACACTGGCTTCAGTAGTGGTTGTATCAACTTACATTCCCACCAACAGTGCAAGAGTGTTCCCTTTTCTCCACACCCTCTCCATCAAACTTTATTGTCTCTAGATTTTTTTGATGATAGTCATTCTGACTGGTGTGAGGCGATATCTCATTGTAGTTTTTATTTGCATTTCTCTAATAATGAGTGACATTGAGCATCTTCTCAGGCATTTTTCGGCCATGTGCATGTCTTCTTTGCAGAGATGTTTCTTTAGGTCTTTCTCCCATTTTTTGATTGGGTTGTTTGTTTTTACAATACTGAGTTGTATGAGTTGCTTGTATATTTTGGAAATTAATTCTCTGTCGGCTGTTTCATTTGCTATTATTTTCTCCCATTCTGATGATTGTCTTTTCACCTTGTTTATGGTTTCTTTTGCTGTGCAAAAGCTTTTACATTTAACTAAGTCTCACTTGTTTATTCCTGTTTTTATTCCCATTACTCTAGAAGATGGGTCGTAAAAGATCCTGCTTTGATTTATGTCATCGAATGTTCTGCCTATGTTTTCCTTGAAGAGCTTTGTAGTTTCTGGTCTTACAGTTAGGTCTTTAATTCATTTTGATTTTATCTTTGTGTATGGTGTCAGGAAGTGTTCCAACTTCATTTTTTTACATGTAGCTGCCCAGTTTTTCCAGCCCCGTTTGTGGAAGAGGCTGTCTTTGTCTCATTGTCAAAAATACGGGACCCATAGGTGTGTGGTCTCTGCACTCTCTACCTTGTTCCATTGGTCTATATTTTAGCATTGTTTTAAATTTGAAAACTCTATGTACCTATTTTAAAAAAATACAGTTCTCAAGAATCCCAAAGAGTACTTGGACCTTAAAATGTTAACTTGAGAAATGAATCTATTTCATGAATGCAGCTTTGCTTGCAACTATTGTTATAAAAGAATTATAATTTATTTTTATTTTCTATGATGGAAATATGCCAAAGGATAGAGATAGCAGTGGTTAAGTAGCCCATACATATACCTGTCATCCAGCTTCAACAATTATCAATTCATAGTCAGTCTTATTTTACCTTTAATTAATCTTCCATATTTTATTTTAGAGCCAATCCTAGACACAATGTCATTTCATTTGGAAATATATCAACATGCACTTCTTTTTTTTTTCAATTTTTTTTTTTCAATTTTGGCCTCTTTTGTTGTTTTTTTTTTTAATTTCTTTTTTTCCATCTTTACTCTTTGGCCTGTGTGGGCCTCCCCTTGCAGTCGCCTCTCTTGTTGCAGAGCACCGGACATTGAGCATCTTCTCAGGCATTTTTCGGCCATGTGCATGTCTTCTTTGCAGAGATGTTTCTTTAGGTCTTTCTCCCATTTTTTGATTGGGTTGTTTGTTTTTACAATACTGAGTTGTATGAGTTGCTTGTATATTTTGGAAATTAATTCTCTGTCGGCTGTTTCATTTGCTATTATTTTCTCCCATTCTGATGATTGTCTTTTCACCTTGTTTATGGTTTCTTTTGCTGTGCAAAAGCTTTTACATTAACTAAGTCTCACTTGTTTATTCCTGTTTTTATTCCCATTACTCTAGAAGATGGGTCGTAAAAGATCCTGCTTTGATTTATGTCATCGAATGTTCTGCCTATGTTTTCCTTGAAGAGCTTTGTAGTTTCTGGTCTTACAGTTAGGTCTTTAATTCATTTTGATTTTATCTTTGTGTATGGTGTCAGGAAGTGTTCCAACTTCATTTTTTTACATGTAGCTGCCCAGTTTTTCCAGCCCCGTTTGTGGAAGAGGCTGTCTTTGTCTCATTGTCAAAAATACGGGACCCATAGGTGTGTGGTCTCTGCACTCTCTACCTTGTTCCATTGGTCTATATTTTAGCATTGTTTTAAATTTGAAAACTCTATGTACCTATTTTAAAAAAATACAGTTCTCAAGAATCCCAAAGAGTACTTGGACCTTAAAATGTTAACTTGAGAAATGAATCTATTTCATGAATGCAGCTTTTGCTTGCAACTATTGTTATAAAAGAATTATAATTTATTTTTATTTTCTATGATGGAAATATGCCAAAGGATAGAGATAGCAGTGGTTAAGTAGCCCATACATATACCTGTCATCCAGCTTCAACAATTATCAATTCATAGTCAGTCTTATTTTACCTTTAATTAATCTTCCATATTTTATTTTAGAGCCAATCCTAGACACAATGTCATTTCATTTGGAAATATATCAACATGCACTTCTTTTTTTTTTCAATTTTTTTTTTTCAATTTTGGCCTCTTTTTTTTGTTTATTTATTTATTGATGTTCATCCATCTTTACTCTTTGACCTGTGTGGACCTCCCCTTGCAGTCGCCTCTCTTGTTGCAGAGCACCGGCTCTGGGTGCATGCACTCCAGAGTGCTGGCTCATAAATGGACACAATGGTCCAGCCCCTCTGCGGCACGTGGGATCTTCCCCGGCCAGGAATCGAACTGGTATCCCTTGCACTAGCAAGGCGGACTCTTTTCCCACTGGACCACCAGGGAAACCCCAACATGCACTTCTTAAAAAGAGCTATTTGTTAATAAAAACTAAATCACAATTCCACTATTACATATAATCTCTCAATATAATTAAATATGTAGTCCATGTTGAAATTTTTCAGAATGTCTCATAAACGTTTTAGTGTAATTGGTACTCAAATCAGGACCCAAATTTTTATCTGTGTAACTATAAGTATTTTAAATTGTCATGTATTTAAGAAAATTAATTTGGGAATTACTCCCAAACTCCTGAACTTACTACGGGGGTGAACCAAAGCTTGAGAAATACTAGTAGGGAGGTAGTGTGGGCTGAGGAAATACACAGAAATGGGCCTGGATCCTGATTCCTGACTCCACTCTTTTACTCGCTGGTTGACCTCGAGCAACTCACAAGAGGTCAGTCTCTTTTGTAAGATGAGATTCAGACAGAACTTAAGGAGACTCAGGTTCAGTCCCTGAGTTGGGAAGATCTGGAGAAGGGACTAGCAACCCACTCTAGTTTTTCTGCCTGGAAAATTCCATGGACAGAGGAGCCTGGTGGGATACAGTCCATGGGGTCACAAACAGTAGGACATCACTGAGCACACACACACACACACACACACCTCCTGTAGGATCACCAGATAAAACACAGGAAGTTCTATTTGAATTTCAGGAAAACAAGTAACTGTTCAGTACAAGTATGTTCCATAAAAAGTCAAAATTTGATGGAGTCCTGTGGTTTTATTTGCTATCCTACAGCCCTATTTCCATGGTTATTATAAGGATTCTCTGGGATAACATATATAAAAAGCTTAGCAGAGGGCCCCAACCTGCACTATAATTGCATGATTGATATCAGTGGTTCAACCAGTCTGTTTTCCCAAGAGAGGAAAGGAAGGAACACCAGTCCTCCTGTAGGTAACCCATCTGCTCTTTGCTTTGTTCAGGACCATCCCCCAAGTGGGAGATAGCAATCTTCAATAAGCAATAAGTTTGAGCTATAGAGGGTTGCCAGGTCTAGCTGAAGAATTACACAGCACTTGGGAAGCCTTTGTTTCTGACAACAAAGATACTTCTGGCTTCCTAAAAATGAGAACCTTGGCAGCACTAGGCCCGCACTCCCACCTGGTACCAATCAGGGGAGCTGAGTAGCAGCTGCTCCCTTTCACTGGGCACGCACTTGCCAGCTTGCCATCTGGCCCATCCACAAGCTCCTATCACCTGCTCGCACCCTGGGGGGGATCTGAGTTGCCACCCCTGTGCTTCCCCTGCAACCCTCTGCTGGCTCTTTGAGCCCAGAAAAAGCTGGACCTAAAGTGGGGCAGGGGCTGGAGAAAAGAGTTAGGAGGAAAAGAGGATGGATGATACCAAAGTCAACACCTTTATTGGCCCCAAGTCAAGAAATTGTGAATTGAGTTCGGTTGTGATGCAGAATTAAAAGGCAAGTGGAAGCCTAAGTATAAGCAAAATGAAAGTAAAAACAGCAAGGGCAACATGGGCGTCAGTCTGGGAGGGGTCCAAGAGGCTCAGGAAGACAGTAGAGGAAGCAGGTAAGAAAGAGTGACTGAAAAGTTAGAGGAACAAACATCAGCTAGTCAGGGCAGGCACAAACTTATCCTAGTGGATAGAGTCTCCCTAGAGTACCATTCCCAGACTGTTGATGAGATGCTGAGGAATTGCTACCTAAATGCAAATAGAGCCCAGCTCCTTTTCTTCCACTCCTGATGACATCCCTTCTATCACTGCTAGAATTGGGTCTGAGGCCTGAAGGGTGGCAGATGGGACTTAAGGCCCATAGGATGGCTGATGCTTTGCCCATCAGTTTTTCCTTCCACCTAGTGTGCCTGGCAGGGCTGACAGAGAATGACTGAGAAACCCAGAAGAGGCCTTCACCACGTCACACAGAGCTTCTCAGGGTAACTAGGCTCCTCCGCCCTCCTCCCTCCCCTACTCTCCAGAAATAGCTGAAGGGTGAAGGAGTGACAGGGAGCAAAAGGGAGAGTCGTTTCATCCCTGAAAGCAGCGTCTGGGATTCGCTTTTCCTCCTAAATGGGCATGTAAATTTTGGAAAGCAGAAAATCCGAGAAAGGAAATTTTGTTATGTAAGACCTGCCTTGAGTAATAGGGGAGAACAAAGCAGCTGTTACAGAAAAGAGTTAGCATGCTGAACAAGAACATGTCAGGAGAACCTAGTGGACCCTCAGGAAGCAGAAGACAACCCTGGTCCTCAAGTTTAGATGTGACTTCCTCATATGTAGCCGCTGACTTCAAAAGCTCACAGGGTAGACAGGAGATGATGGAACTTCCTGTTCTCTTACCGGAGGACCTTGGACTACCTCTGCTTATTCAGCAGTCCATACATGCTTTGCTGGAAATGTTATAGATCTTTAGTTAGGTCTTGCAGAGTCCTTACTAGGACATTACTAAGCAATTTATCTTTTGTTTCTATTGAAATAGGAATTTTCCATGAAAAAGGACACATATGATGTTATCTATACCTCAAGAAATTGTGAATTGAGTTCGGTTGTGATGCAGAATTAAAAGGCAAGTGGAAGCCTAAGTATAAGCAAAATGAAAGTAAAAACAGCAAGGGCAACATGGGCGTCAGTCTGGGAGGGGTCCAAGAGGCTCAGGAAGACAGTAAAGGAAGCAGGTAAGAAAGAGTGACTGAAAAGTTAGAGGAACAAACATCAGCTAGTCAGGGCAGGCACAAACTTATCCTAGTGGATAGAGTCTCCCTAGAGTACCATTCCCAGACTGTTGATGAGATGCTGAGGAATTGCTACCTAAATGCAAATAGAGCCCAGCTCCTTTTCTTCCACTCCTGATGACATCCCTTCTATCACTGCTAGAATTGGGTCTGAGGCCTGAAGGGTGGCAGATGGGACTTAAGGCCCATAGGATGGCTGATGCTTTGCCCATCAGTTTTTCCTTCCACCTAGTGTGCCTGGCAGGGCTGACAGAGAATGACTGAGAAACCCAGAAGAGGCCTTCACCACGTCACACAGAGCTTCTCAGGGTAACTAGGCTCCTCCGCCCTCCTCCCTCCCCTACTCTCCAGAAATAGCTGAAGGGTGAAGGAGTGACAGGGAGCAAAAGGGAGAGTCGTTTCATCCCTGAAAGCAGCGTCTGGGATTCGCTTTTCCTCCTAAATGGGCATGTAAATTTTGGAAAGCAGAAAATCCGAGAAAGGAAATTTTGTTATGTAAGACCTGCCTTGAGTAATAGGGGAGAACAAAGCAGCTGTTACAGAAAAGAGTTAGCATGCTGAACAAGAACATGTCAGGAGAACCTAGTGGACCCTCAGGAAGCAGAAGACAACCCTGGTCCTCAAGTTTAGATGTGACTTCCTCATATGTAGCCGCTGACTTCAAAAGCTCACAGGGTAGACAGGAGATGATGGAACTTCCTGTTCTCTTACCGGAGGACCTTGGACTACCTCTGCTTATTCAGCAGTCCATACATGCTTTGCTGGAAATGTTATAGATCTTTAGTTAGGTCTTGCAGAGTCCTTACTAGGACATTACTAAGCAATTTATCTTTTGTTTCTATTGGAAATAGGAATTTTCCATTGAAATACTCAATGGCTAGCATCAGTGAATATGATGTTATCTATACCTATATAGAAATTTTGAATCTATTTACCTTGAAGAACTTTCTTATTAAATACAGGAGTCTGTAGATGTTCTATTTAGGGTTTTTGCACCTTTGTTTATATATGAGATTTGCATGCTATCTCCTTGTGATTTCTTTGCCTAACTTAGACATCAGAATTATGCTAAAATCATAAAACAGATTGGGAGCTATTACATACTTCTCTAAATTTCTGAATAGTCTACACAATTTTGGAGGTATCTTTCCCTGAACGTTTGATAGACTGTACTTGTCAAAATTTCAAACCTGGTGGCATGTATTGGGAATGTACCTGTGACTGCCCTTTTCAGGTTGTCTGTGTGGGTGGGTGGTGGGAAGGTGTATTTTCTCATGTCAGGTGTTTTTCTTAAGCCAAATTTTGATCAAGTTTATTTTCATCTCTTTCACTTATATTTTTATTATATTTATTTATTTTTCTCAGACATACATGTATCTATTCTCCTTATATTTTTATTATGTTTAAAACAAAGTCATCCAAGGTTTTTTTAAAAATCATTTTAGAAATCCATGTCCTGAGTTCTGTTTCTTCTCAATCATAATTTTGCTTATATAGAGTTTCCACTCTTATTCTTGACCAGATTTGTCAGAGATTTGTTTATTTTTTAAAGTAATAAGCTTTTGTTTTATTTAAAATCCCACTACCGGTTCATCTTTAAAAAAAAAAAAAAGAATTATTTATTTATTTATTTTGGGGGGGGAGGGGTGGGGAGAAAGGGGAGCGGGCGGGCCATTTCTATTGGTCTTTCATTTATCTATTTTTATCCATCGTTGTTCTTTTGGCCCATGTGGGGCCTCCCATCGCAGTGGTGTCTGTCGTCGCAGAGCACCGGCTCCGGGCGCATGCGCTCCAGAGCTCCGGCTCGGCAATTGGACACATCGGTCTAGCCGCTCCGCGGCACGTGGGATCTTCCCAGGCCAGGGATTGAACCGGCGTCCCTTGCACTGCAAGGCGGTGTCCTTACCCACTGGATCACCAGGGAAGCCCCCGTTTCATCTTTTTATAACATTTTGCTTGGTTGATTTTGTTTAACTTCAAGGTTTTCTCCAAGGTTTTTTCAAAAGATTTCCTAGCATCAGAATAGATTATCTATACCTATATAGAAATTTTGAATCTATTTACCTTGAAGAACTTTCTTATTAAATACAGGAGTCTGTAGATGTTCTATTTAGGGTTTTTGCACCTTTGTTTATATATGAGATTTGCATGCTATCTCCTTGTGATTTCTTTGCCTAACTTAGACATCAGAATTATGCTAAAATCATAAAACAGATTGGGAGCTATTACATACTTCTCTAAATTTCTGAATAGTCTACACAATTTTGGAGGTATCTTTCCCTGAACGTTTGATAGACTGTACTTGTCAAAATTTCAAACCTGGTGGCATGTATTGGGAATGTACCTGTGACTGCCCTTTTCAGGTTGTCTGTGTGGGTGGGTGGTGGGAAGGTGTATTTTCTCATGTCAGGTGTTTTTCTTAAGCCAAATTTTGATCAAGTTTATTTTCATCTCTTTCACTTATATTTTTATTATATTTATTTATTTTTCTCAGACATACATGTATCTATTCTCCTTATATTTTTATTATGTTTAAAACAAAGTCATCCAAGGTTTTTTTAAAAATCATTTTAGAAATCCATGTCCTGAGTTCTGTTTCTTCTCAATCATAATTTTGCTTATATAGAGTTTCCACTCTTATTCTTGACCAGATTTGTCAGAGATTTGTTTATTTTTTAAAGTAATAAGCTTTTGTTTTATTTAAAATCCCACTACCGGTTCATCTTTAAAAAAAAAAAAAAGAATTATTTATTTATTTATTTTGGTGGGGGAGGGGTGGGGAGAAAGGGGAGCAGACGGGCCACTTCTATTGGTCTTTCATTTATCTATTTTTATCCATCTTTGTTCTTTGGCCCATGTGGGCCTCCCATCACGGTGGCGTCTGTCGTTGCAGAGCACCGGCTCCGGGCGCATGCGCTCCAGAGCTCCAGCTCGGTAATTGGACACATCGGTCCAGCTGCTCCGTGGCACGTGGGATCTTCCCAGGCCAGGGATTGAACCGGCGTCCCTTGCACTGCAAGGCGGTGTCCTTACCCACTGGATCACCAGGGAAGCCCCCGTTTCATCTTTTTATAACATTTTGCTTGGTTGATTTTGTTTAACTTCTCAAGGTTTACTTTATCTTTTTAACTTTAGGTACAAGTCTAGTTTATTTCAAATTTTCCTCATAAAATTAGATTTTTCTCCTATCCATCCCTACTTAGTATTTCTGTTTTGAGTAGGGCAGACCCACTCTCTAAAGTGATTACACTGGCGTAAGTCTGAGGACACTTTCTTCTTGGCAAAAAGGCTCTCTTCTCCTTGGGATTGTTGAACTAAGAATATATATGCCAGGCCCTGTAGCTGATCATTATTTTGCAATCATATGGGGAGCGTTTACCTGAGAATAAAAGTAACACTGAGGAAATGGGAACTAATGATATTTTCTTGATCTAACCATGCCTGAAATCTATCCTAGACTCCTTAATTACATAAACCACTATATTTTTCTATTTGTTTAAGCCAGTTAGTTTAGTTGGGTTTCAGGCCTTTATAAATTAAGGGATCCTGCCCTGTCTTCCAATAAGAGCACAGAATTCTATATATTTTCCTCTGAGTGTTGCCTACATGCTGCAGGTTTTGATATATTTTCCTTATTGTGATTCCATTCTGAATAACCAGCAATTTCTATTCAATTTTTTCCTTTCACCTTTAAGGATTTAGAATTTTAAAGTTTATATTGATTGCTTTTAGAATGTTTGTTTCTGTTTCTTTGATGTTGATTGGATTACGCTATAGTTAATGAGTATGGTCTGTCTAATGTTTGCTTGATTAGGAATTTCAGAGTTTTTAAGAGTTTCTCTGTGTTAATACACGGACAGTTTTAGGAATGTTCCATGTATGTTTTAAAAGTATGTTAGATACTTTATATATACACATGTATAATTTGGGAATCTTTGTAAATGTTTTTAAACCAGTCATATATGCATATTGAATTAAGTTTATTATGTCATTTGAATTCTATGTATCTATATCTATTGGGCCATTTTAGTGGGAAATATTTTAAAATCTCCCTTTAACATTGTGAAATTTATTTTTCTTTGTACTTGTTCCAGTTCTTGCTTTGTGTAACTCAGGCAATTTTTTGGCTACCTTAGGATTTATGTTATAATTTCCTGGACAACTGTACCTCTTCAGAATATGAAACATCCCCTGTTTCTCTTGATGATTTCTTTTTTTGCTTTGAATTCTCTTTTGTCTAATATAATGTTGTCTCAGTTTTTTTTTTTTTTTTAACCATCTGCTTTGTAAATTTCTTTCAAAGTTTTTTTTCCTAAAGATTTCTTTCCATGTCTTGTTTGTATCTCTTGTAAGTGCACATAGTTGTATTGCCCTGGTTTTGTTTTTTACCCATCTTGAGAGTATATGGCAGCTGAATTTTTTTATGGCAATTGCTGATACATAGAGTAGAAATAAAATCTAATTGGTATTAGAGTTCTACTCAGGAAAATATTCCTATGATGTTTTTAGAGGATTTTATTCCCTTTCTCCTATCTATTCTCTTCCTTAAGATAGATGTTACAATTTTGGAGATATGCTCGAAGCCTTTTAATTTCATTTTCCTATTTTTGTTCTTTTGGACTATTTTCTCACTTTCTTAGTTCCATTTTCCACAGTGTCTCTTTTAAGTTTTGTGTTTCGCTCTCACTCCATCTATTGAAATGGTTCTTTCAGTAATGGAGATTTTTATTTTCAATTTCCCTGATGACTGTTCATATAATCTGATTTTGTTTTACAGACATGTAATCCCTGTGGGGCTTCCCAGGTGGCGCTAGTGGTAAAGACCTCATCTGCCAATGCAAAAGACAAAGAGACACTGGTTCGATCCCTGGGTTGGGAAGATCCCTGGAGCAGGACATGGCAGCCCACTCCAGTACTCTTGCCTGGAGAATCCATGGACAGAGGAGCCTGGTGGGCTCTAGTCCATAGGATCACAAAGAGTCAGACACAACTGAAGTAACTTAGCACACATACAATCTCTTTATTCCCTCTGAAGATATTATTCATAATAACATTTCCTTTAATGCTTGCATCTCTTTCCTCTTACACATGTATAATTTGGGAATCTTTGTAAATGTTTTTAAACCAGTCATATATGCATATTGAATTAAGTTTATTATGTCATTTGAATTCTATGTATCTATATCTATTGGGCCATTTTAGTGGGAAATATTTTAAAATCTCCCTTTAACATTGTGAAATTTATTTTTCTTTGTACTTGTTCCAGTTCTTGCTTTGTGTAACTCAGGCAATTTTTTGGCTACCTTAGGATTTATGTTATAATTTCCTGGACAACTGTACCTCTTCAGAATATGAAACATCCCCTGTTTCTCTTGATGATTTCTTTTTTTGCTTTGAATTCTCTTTTGTCTAATATAATGTTGTCTCAGTTTTTTTTTTTTTTTTAACCATCTGCTTTGTAAATTTCTTTCAAAGTTTTTTTTCCTAAAGATTTCTTTCCATGTCATGTTTGTATCTCTTGTAAGTGCACATAGTTGAATTGCCCTGGTTTTGTTTTTTACCCATCTTGAGAGTATATGGCAGCTGAATTTTTTTATGGCAATTGCTGATACATAGAGTAGAAATAAAATCTAATTGGTATTAGAGTTCTACTCAGGAAAATATTCCTATGATGTTTTTAGAGGATTTTATTCCCTTTCTCCTATCTATTCTCTTCCTTAAGATAGATGTTACAATTTTGGAGATATGCTCGAAGCCTTTTAATTTCATTTTCCTATTTTTGTTCTTTTGGACTATTTTCTCACTTTCTTAGTTCCATTTTCCACAGTGTCTCTTTTAAGTTTTGTGTTTCGCTCTCACTCCATCTATTGAAATGGTTCTTTCAGTAATGGAGATTTTTATTTTCAATTTCCCTGATGACTGTTCATATAATCTGATTTTGTTTTACAGACATGTAATCCCTGTGGGGCTTCCCAGGTGGCGCTAGTGGTAAAGACCTCATCTGCCAATGCAAAAGACAAAGAGACACTGGTTCGATCCCTGGGTTGGGAAGATCCCTGGAGCAGGACATGGCAGCCCACTCCAGTACTCTTGCCTGGAGAATCCATGGACAGAGGAGCCTGGTGGGCTCTAGTCCATAGGATCACAAAGAGTCAGACACAACTGAAGTAACTTAGCACACATACAATCTCTTTATTCCCTCTGAAGATATTATTCATAATAACATTTCCTTTAATGCTTGCATCTCTTTCCTCTATCAACTCATGTTTTCACCTATTTGGGTTCTTTTGTTTATAAATTTTGCCTCTCTCAGGTTGTTGATTTACCTAATATGTTAGGTCACTCTGGTGTGGACTCCAATTTGCATTTGGGACCCTGTCTCGCCTCTTTGTGAATACTATTCCTTTTGAATGAGGCTTGTTTCCAGTAATGGAGGGGAGATGGGGGAGTATTCTCAAGGTGCTGTGTTCCTTAATACCGGCTCCTCTGGGCCTGGGCATCCCATGTTCCCCCATCTATGAGCTGCATCCTGGGGCCAGAGAGCCTGTGCTCATGGTTCCTCCATCAGACTGAAGGAAGCAGTCCCTCCTGCCATGCTGTAGAATCCCAGCCTATCATTCTATTGTTCCCTGAATCCTAGGGGCTGTGGCCACCCCAGAGCTACCCTGAGCAGGGACAACTGACCTCTTCTGTGTGTCCTTGTTCTACATTTATTTTAGCTCAAGTTTATTATGAATATCAAAATTTTTAATGCTGATATTAATATTTAATACTCTGCAGGATCAGAATCCTTCACAACCTCCTGCTCACTTCCAGAGTCATTTAATATAATTGAGTCCTTTCATAACCTAAGTTTCAGAAAGTCTCAAATTTTATTGCAGCCAAAAAAATTTGCAGGGCTCCAATATTTAAATAATTACTTTCTAGTTCCATTTTCCACAGTGTCTCTTTTAAGTTTTGTGTTTCGCTCTCACTCCATCTATTGAAATGGTTCTTTCAGTAATGGAGATTTTTATTTTCAATTTCCCTGATGACTGTTCATATAATCTGATTTTGTTTTACAGACATGTAATCCCTGTGGGGCTTCCCAGGTGGCGCTAGTGGTAAAGACCTCATCTGCCAATGCAAAAGACAAAGAGACACTGGTTCGATCCCTGGGTTGGGAAGATCCCTGGAGCAGGACATGGCAGCCCACTCCAGTACTCTTGCCTGGAGAATCCATGGACAGAGGAGCCTGGTGGGCTCTAGTCCATAGGATCACAAAGAGTCAGACACAACTGAAGTAACTTAGCACACATACAATCTCTTTATTCCCTCTGAAGATATTATTCATAATAACATTTCCTTTAATGCTTGCATCTCTTTCCTCTATCAACTCATGTTTTCACCTATTTGGGTTCTTTTGTTTATAAATTTTGCCTCTCTCAGGTTGTTGATTTACCTAATATGTTAGGTCACTCTGGTGTGGACTCCAATTTGCATTTGGGACCCTGTCTCGCCTCTTTGTGAATACTATTCCTTTTGAATGAGGCTTGTTTCCAGTAATGGAGGGGAGATGGGGGAGTATTCTCAAGGTGCTGTGTTCCTTAATACCGGCTCCTCTGGGCCTGGGCATCCCATGTTCCCCCATCTATGAGCTGCATCCTGGGGCCAGAGAGCCTGTGCTCATGGTTCCTCCATCAGACTGAAGGAAGCAGTCCCTCCTGCCATGCTGTAGAATCCCAGCCTATCATTCTATTGTTCCCTGAATCCTAGGGGCTGTGGCCACCCCAGAGCTACCCTGAGCAGGGACAACTGACCTCTTCTGTGTGTCCTTGTTCTACATTTATTTTAGCTCAAGTTTATTATGAATATCAAAATTTTTAATGCTGATATTAATATTTAATACTCTGCAGGATCAGAATCCTTCACAACCTCCTGCTCACTTCCAGAGTCATTTAATATAATTGAGTCCTTTCATAACCTAAGTTTCAGAAAGTCTCAAATTTTTATTGCAGCCAATAAAATATTTACACCTTGAATTTGCCTAAGGCTGTCTCCTTAAAAAGCAAAAAAAAAAAAAAAAGTCCCATTTAGAATGAGACGTTTCTAAGAATTATACTGAACATTTCAATGTGTTCCACAGGGTTTATAATTAATTGTCAAAGCAGCACCTGTTCTAAATCTTAATTGCTTTCTTCCCCATGAAAACTCCATGCTGGAGGTGTTGGTGAATTGATTTGTACCACATAATACAGCTGCAGACACAGCTTGGCAAGCACAATACAGAAAGCTGAACACAGTATTGAAATTTTTCCCAAGGAAAAGCTTAATTGTAACTGCTTCAGGCATTCAAGTCAAGTGCCGGCTAATGAATATGATGGCAATAGCTCTGTTATTTACCACTTGATGTCACACATATATCTGGACATTCAAAGCCACTGAAGAGGGGGCACACATTTATCTAAGAACAAGAGAGAGATTCTAGAGTCCAGTAACTCAGTTTAGCATAAACTGTCTTTTATATCCAACCCCATTGTATCTTTAAGTGTGCCTCTCTCAGTAAAGGAGTCTTAGGTTGTGAGTCCACCTGTTCTAGTCACAGATGTCCTTGGGTACATTATTCACCTTCCCTGGATCTCAGCTTTCTTTCCTATAAAAAGGCAGCAGAGTCAGGCAAGGCAAAGCAGAGCTGCTACCCCAAGTGGAGCTGGCTCTACAACTCCATGAATCATTTACTTCAAGAAGTGTACATGGAAAGGCCACTTTTGTAAATTAAACTGTGTTTCTAAAATATTTGTCCCACTAAACAATAAAATCTGTTCATTTCAGAAACATATCTTTAAAAGACAGAGAAAGGAAGACAATTTCTTGCACTGTTTGATCAACTGTGTTTTTAATATCCTAGAGGAACTTACCATTTTAAAAAAGCATACGTTTTGCCTAATGTGGATGCTTGATCTGTTAGCCTGATTTTTCCTGTAATAAATTTACTCTGAAACAGGATTTAGAGGTATTTCCTAACAGACATGCATCCACCCAGGCAGTCAGCATTCTAGAGTTGTCCTGCTTTAGGCCCATGTCGTATCCCTACTGGTTCTGAGTGTGACATCTACAGTCAGCACCTTCTGTGCATAACTGCAACTGTTTCTGTAGGGCGAAGGGGATGGGTTGTTGTTGTTTGCTGTTGGTTGTGGGTTTTAACATATTAAGAGGATCATACATAACAATCAAGTAGGATTTATCCCAAGAATGCAAGGATTTTTCAATATCCACAAATCAAGCCATGTGATACACCACATAACAAATTGCAATTGCATTTGTTTCAACTTCACACTGTGGGGCAGGAGGCCCCTGCTCTGTGCTTGGCTCACCATACACGTGGATGACGGAAGCTCCCATGGCTCAATGCAGACCACGAGATACCAGTCCTATATCAAACTGAGCCTTCCTGCCATCAAGCTATAAATCCATTATCCAAAAGAAACACCCTACAAACATGAGTTTCTTGCCAGTCACTTGGGTGGGATACTTAGCTCCTGGAGGGGCAGAAAGCACCCCTCAGCAGAAACCATTCCTCTGACCATGTAGCCCACTAAACACTTAACAGTTTGCTGTAAAACTTAAAAGTGCAGGGGCCATTTGCCATCTCACGTCTTATTTATAACTTTTGTTCCGACAGTCCCTATCTGGAGTAGAACAAGGAGGCCCACCTTCCCTGGATCTCAGCTTTCTTTCCTATAAAAAGGCAGCAGAGTCAGGCAAGGCAAAGCAGAGCTGCTACCCCAAGTGGAGCTGGCTCTACAACTCCATGAATCATTTACTTCAAGAAGTGTACATGGAAAGGCCACTTTTGTAAATTAAACTGTGTTTCTAAAATATTTGTCCCACTAAACAATAAAATATGTTCATTTCAGAAAAAAATATTTAAAAGACAGAGAAAGGAAGACAATTTCTTGCACTGTTTGATCAACTGTGTTTTTAATATCCTAGAGGAACTTACCATTTTAAAAAAGCATACGTTTTGCCTAATGTGGATGCTTGATCTGTTAGCCTGATTTTTCCTGTAATAAATTTACTCTGAAACAGGATTTAGAGGTATTTCCTAACAGACATGCATCCACCCAGGCAGTCAGCATTCTAGAGTTGTCCTGCTTTAGGCCCATGTCGTATCCCTACTGGTTCTGAGTGTGACATCTACAGTCAGCACCTTCTGTGCATAACTGCAACTGTTTCTGTAGGGCGAAGGGGATGGGTTGTTGTTGTTTGCTGTTGGTTGTGGGTTTTAACATATTAAGAGGATCATACATAACAATCAAGTAGGATTTATCCCAAGAATGCAAGGATTTTTCAATATCCACAAATCAAGCCATGTGATACACCACATAACAAATTGCAATTGCATTTGTTTCAACTTCACACTGTGGGGCAGGAGGCCCCTGCTCTGTGCTTGGCTCACCATACACGTGGATGACGGAAGCTCCCATGGCTCAATGCAGACCACGAGATACCAGTCCTATATCAAACTGAGCCTTCCTGCCATCAAGCTATAAATCCATTATCCAAAAGAAACACCCTACAAACATGAGTTTCTTGCCAGTCACTTGGGTGGGATACTTAGCTCCCCTGGAGGGGCAGAAAGCACCCCTCAGCAGAAACCATTCCTCTGACCATGTAGCCCACTAAACACTTAACAGTTTGCTGTAAAACTTAAAAGTGCAGGGGCCATTTGCCATCTCACGTCTTATTTATAACTTTTGTTCCGACAGTCCCTATCTGGAGTAGAACAAGGAGGCCCATTATTAGCATACCCTGAAGGAACTATCATCACAAAAGGAAGCCAGGCTTATTAATTCAGTCACAGTCTTGCGGATTCCCAATTCAACTTCTTGTGCTAATGAAACATGCGTAGTACTTGACAGCCGCTGTTGAAATTTGCTGTCATGTTTACGGTTCACCAGAGCCTTTTCTACTGAGAAAGTGACAGGGATTTCCCAGCAGTCTAGTACTTTATTTCTTGGGATATATTTGAGATGTCAGTAAATGTACGATATGAGGGGGAAATGTGTGTTTTTACAAAGCACATTCATTTGATGCTTCAAAAATGTCTTGCATAAAAAGACAGTTATTCATGCATTGTCATCTTATTATTCATAAGTATATTTTTCGGTATATATTGATTAGCCCAAATGAATAATGCTGAAACATAAATTACCCTCACAAGCTATGAAATACATTCACAGTGTATATGTAGGCATATAAGTCATATGTGCTTTGTGTAATTATTTTAGGTGTGCACATAGATACATTTTGAAAGTAATTTTATTTGCTTTGTGTTTATTTACAAAATATATACAGAGGGAAAGATGTTATCTGTGTTTGTTAAGTTCCAACAAATTTTAGACAACTTCAGCTCTGGAATATTACCTTACTTTTGGAAACAACTTCATAAAACAATGGGAACTCTGTTCTGGCATTTGAATTCACCTAGACTGATTTTGTAAAGGCTAATCTATTACTTATTAAGAGCCTATCGAGCATTGTACTAGTGAAATAAGGCACAATCTTGAAGTTTTGAGGAGAGGAACACTATGCTTTAGAAAAGGAGGGAGAAGGGGCAATACACTACTTCAGTTATAGACACCTGGGCCAGGCACCGAGGGGCCACAGTGGTGACAGTGGCTTAGTCTACGCGAAGGCGAAAGAGGGAGCTTCACACTCATGCTGTGCTCATGAGAGAACCTCCCATGTGATGTCACAAGGGGACATTCTGATCTACAGTCCTAAGGGCAACACATGTATGGAGCCTATTGAATGGTGACTCCAGAAGTTAAACGAGTGAAGTGGGTTCCAGGTGCTGCTCTAACTCTCTTCCCATCATTGTGTCTCTCCCTAAATATCACTCTGCACATGGACATCCCCAGACTGTCAATACAAAAATCAGATTGATTATATTCTTTGCAGCTGAAGAGGAAAAAGCTCTGTACAGTCAGCAAAAACAAGACCAGGAGATGATTGAGGCTCAGATCATGGGCACCTTATTGCAAAATGCAGACTTAAATTGAAGAAAGTATGGAAAACCTCTAGGCCATTCAGGTATGACCTAAATCAAATCACTTATGATTATACAGTGGAAGTGATAAATAGATTCAAGGGATCAGATCTGATAGACAAAGTGATTGAAGAACTATGGACAGAAGTGTATAGGAGGAAATAACATTGTACAGGAGGCAGTGACCAAAACCATCCCAAAGAAAAAGAAACACAACAAGACAAAATGGTTGTCTGAGGAGGCCTTATAGATTAGCAGAGAAAAGAAGAAAAGTGAAAAGCAAAGGAGAAAAATAAAGATAATACCCATCTGAATGCAGAGTTTCAAAGAAAAGTAAGGAGAGATAAGAAAGCCTTCTTAAGTGAACAATGTAAAGAAATAGAGCAAAATAATAGAATGGAAAAGGTTAGAGATCCCTTCAAGAAAATCAGATACCAAAAGAACATTTCATACAAAGTTGGACATAAAAAGGACAGAAACAATATGAACCTAACATAAGTAGAAGATATTAAGACATGGCAAGAATACACAGAACTGTACAAAAATATCTTAATGACCTGGGTAACTACAGTGATGTGATCAATGATCTAGAGCCAGACATCCTGGAGTGTGAAGTCAAATGGACCTTAGGATTAGTACGAACAAAGCTAGTGAAGGTGATAGAATTCCAGCTGAGTTATTTCAAATCCTAAAAGATGATGCTGTTAAAGTGCTACCCTCAATATGCCAGCAAATTTGCAGTGGCCACAGGACTAAAAATTTTCATTGCAATCTCAAAAAGGCCGAAATGACACACGCATGCTGTGCTCATGAGTGAACCTCCCATGTGATGGCACAAGGGGACATTCTGATCTACAGTCCTAAGGTCAACACATGTATGGAGCCTATTGAATGGTGACTCGAGAAGTTAAACGAGTGATGGGGATTCCAGGTGCTGCTCTAACTCTCTTCCCATCATTGTGTCTCACCCTAAATATCACTCTGCACATGGACATCCCCAGACTGTCAATACAAAAATCAGATTGATTATATTCTTTGCAGCTGAAGAGGAAAAAGCTCTGTACAGTCAGCAAAAACAAGACCAGGAGATGATTGAGGCTCAGATCATGGGCACCTTATTGCAAAATGCAGACTTAAATTGAAGAAAGTATGGAAAACCTCTAGGCCATTCAGGTATGACCTAAATCAAATCACTTATGATTATACAGTGGAAGTGATAAATAGATTCAAGGGATCAGATCTGATAGACAAAGTGATTGAAGAACTATGGACAGAAGTGTATAGGAGGAAATAACATTGTACAGGAGGCAGTGACCAAAACCATCCCAAAGAAAAAGAAACACAACAAGACAAAATGGTTGTCTGAGGAGGCCTTATAGATTAGCAGAGAAAAGAAGAAAAGTGAAAAGCAAAGGAGAAAAATAAAGATAATACCCATCTGAATGCAGAGTTTCAAAGAAAAGTAAGGAGAGATAAGAAAGCCTTCTTAAGTGAACAATGTAAAGAAATAGAGCAAAATAATAGAATGGAAAAGGTTAGAGATCCCTTCAAGAAAATCAGATACCAAAAGAACATTTCATACAAAGTTGGACATAAAAAGGACAGAAACAATATGAACCTAACATAAGTAGAAGATATTAAGACATGGCAAGAATACACAGAACTGTACAAAAATATCTTAATGACCTGGGTAACTACAGTGATGTGATCAATGATCTAGAGCCAGACATCCTGGAGTGTGAAGTCAAATGGACCTTAGGATTAGTACGAACAAAGCTAGTGAAGGTGATAGAATTCCAGCTGAGTTATTTCAAATCCTAAAAGATGATGCTGTTAAAGTGCTACCCTCAATATGCCAGCAAATTTGCAGTGGCCACAGGACTGGAAAAGACCAGTTTTCATTGCAATCTCAAAAAAGGACAATGCCAAAGAATGTTCAAATTACTGAACAACTGAATTCATTTCACATGCTAGCAAGACAATGCTCAAAATCCTTCAAGATAGGCTTCAACAGTACATGAACTGATAACTTCCAGATGTACAAGCTGTATTTAGAAAAGGCAGAGGAACCAGAGCAAATTGTCAACATTAGTTGGATCACAGAAAAAACAAGAGGTTCCAGAAAAACATCTATTTCTGCTTCATTGACTACACTAAGGCCTTTGACCATGTACAGCACAACAGACTGTGAAAAATTCTGAAGGAGATGGGACTACCCCACTACCTTAGCTGCCTCCTGAAAAACCTATATGCAGGTCAAAGAAGCAACAATTAGAATCGGACATGGAAGAGTGGACTTGGCTTTCCTGGTGGTCCAGTGGGTAAGGACACCGCTTTGCAGTGCAAAGGGCACCAGTTCAATCCCTGGCCTGGGAAGATCCCATGTGCCGCGGAATGGCTGGACCGATGTGTCCAATTACCGAGCTGGAGCTCTGGAGCACATGCGCCCAGAGCTGGTGCTCTGCGACAACAGAGGCCACTGCAATGGGAGGCCCACACAGACCAAAAGAACAAAGACAGATGAAAATAGACAAATGAAAGACCAATAGAAGTGGCCCGCCTGCCCTCCTCCCTCCCCAACCTGCCTCCCCCACCAAAAAAAAGACTAAAAAAAAAAAAAAAGAGTGGACTGGTTCCAAATTGGGAAGGGAGTATGTCAAGGCTGTATGTTGTCACCCTGCTTATTTAACTTATATGCAGGGTACATCATGTGAAATGCCAGCCTGGATAAAGCACAACCTGGAATCAAGACTGTTGGGAGAAATATCAATAACCTCAGGTATGCAGATGACAACACTTTAATAGCAGAAAGTAAAGAGGAACTAAAGAGCATCTTGAGGAAGATGAAAGAGGACAGTGAAAAAGCTGGCTTGAAGCTCAACATTCAGAAAATGAAGATCATGGCATCTGGTCCCATCACTTCATGGCAAATAAATGGGCAAACAATGGAAACAGCAATAGACTTTATTTTCTTGGGCTCCAAAATTACTGCGGATGATGACTGCAGCCATGAAATTAAAAGATGCTTGCTCCTTGGAAGAAAAGCTATAACAAATCTAGATAGCATGTTAAAAAGCAGAGACATCACTTTACTGACAAAGGTCCACATACTCAAAGCTATAATTTTTCCACTTGTCATGTACAGATATTAGAGTTGAACCGTAAAGAAGGCTGAGCGCCAAAGAATTGATGCTTTTGAACTGTTGTGTTGGAGAAGACTCTTGAGAGTCCCATGGACTTCAAGGAGATCAAACCAGTCAATCCTAAAGGAAATCAACCCTGAATGTTCATTGGAAGGACTGATGCTGAAGGTCCGATATTTTGGCCACCTCATGGGAAGAGCCAGCTCATTAGAAAAGACCCTGATGCTGGGAAAGACTGAGGACAGGAAAAGGGAACAACAGAGGATGAGATGGTTGGATGGCATCACCAACTCAATGGACCTGAGTTTGAGTAAACTCGGGGAGCTAGTGAAGGACAGGGAAACCTAGGGTACTGCGGTCCATGCAGCTGCAAAGAGTTGGACCCGACTTAGTGCCTTAAAACCAACTAAAAATTACCAGCTGTGACTGACTCATGTTCACTTAGTTCACATCAAAAACCACAAATAAAATTCACAACACTTCTTACAGAGCTAAGCTCTGCCTTGTTATCACTCTCTATTTAAGTGGAAAGTGATCTGTTTCCAGTTAAAAATGAAAGGTCATTTTCCTTCCTTGGGTAAGCTAAAAAAATATAATGGCAATGATTTCTATCTGTTGACCAGATCTTTCTCAGCAATTTGTGTTTTTCTCAGCAGTTTGTAGTTCACTGGGTTAGAGCTGTGGTTCTCAGCTAGGGGTGGTTTCGTCTCCAAAAAAATACTCGGTTGATATGGAGACATTTTTGGTTGCCCTGGGTCAGGGGAGGTGCTACCAGTGTGAGAGACACCAAGGGGGTAAATAAATATCCTGCGGTGCACTATCCAGCCCCCTTAGCAGAGAGCTATCCAATTCAAAATGTCAGTAGTGCCAAGGGGGAGGACCCTGGTGCTGGAGGACATGATTTGTATAAATCAGTGACTCCGGGAGAAAACTGGAGTGATGGTTTGAGTAGAAGTGAATATTTTTTCAGAAGTTCGTTTCTTAGTTGAGAAAGCTTAAAGATATCTCCACTTCTCAACACTGCTAGCAGAACCTATGGAAGGAGGCGGCAGCTCTCTCTCTGACCTGTCTGAAATGGGAATCACTGAATTTCTAATCTATTGCCAATTTCCTCCCCCATCTAATCCACTCCATCTCCACATGCACACACCCTGCCTTCTCTGCCAACTCCATGTGTCTTTTACTCTTCGATACCTTTCCCATCCCAAGTTGCGTATCAGTTCTTAAATGCTGTTTTATATCACCAAGAAATCCCAACCATAAGATATGCAACCCTACAGTCTGCAACCTAATTTTAGACAGCTTAATACTTCTTTAAATTAAAGAATTTTGATGGCAGGAGCTGATAACGGCTATGCAGGTTTTTTTCTTCTTCTTCTGGCATTCACAGAGACATGTATTTCAAAAGGCTGCCTCTTCTTTCCAGGATACCATTAGAGGAAAAATAAAGCAATTTACCCTTTGAAGTCTTTTTATTCCAAAAAAGGCAGTGGGGAAGGGGGTAGCGAGGGTGAGAGATAGAATGAAAAAAAGAGAACTTTCCTCAAAGGAAATATTCTAGACAGATGACTTGATTTAGAGCTCTTCTGTGCACTTAGCTTTTTAACAGTCTGAATAACTCAGCAAATCTGAAACAAAGAAGGTTTTAAAAAAGCATCTGTTATCACTCTCTATTTAAGTGGAAAGTGATCTGTTTCCAGTTAAAAATGAAAGGTCATTTTCCTTCCTTGGGTAAGCTAAAAAAATATAATGGCAATGATTTCTATCTGTTGACCAGATCTTTCTCAGCAATTTGTGTTTTTCTCAGCAGTTTGTAGTTCACTGGGTTAGAGCTGTGGTTCTCAGCTAGGGGTGGTTTCGTCTCCAAAAAAATACTCGGTTGATATGGAGACATTTTTGGTTGCCCTGGGTCAGGGGAGGTGCTACCAGTGTGAGAGACACCAAGGGGGTAAATAAATATCCTGCGGTGCACTATCCAGCCCCCTTAGCAGAGAGCTATCCAATTCAAAATGTCAGTAGTGCCAAGGGGGAGGACCCTGGTGCTGGAGGACATGATTTGTATAAATCAGTGACTCCGGGAGAAAACTGGAGTGATGGTTTGAGTAGAAGTGAATATTTTTTCAGAAGTTCGTTTCTTAGTTGAGAAAGCTTAAAGATATCTCCACTTCTCAACACTGCTAGCAGAACCTATGGAAGGAGGCGGCAGCAGCTCTCTCTCTGACCTGTCTGAAATGGGAATCACTGAATTTCTAATCTATTGCCAATTTCCTCCCCCATCTAATCCACTCCATCTCCACATGCACACACCCTGCCTTCTCTGCCAACTCCATGTGTCTTTTACTCTTCGATACCTTTCCCATCCCAAGTTGCGTATCAGTTCTTAAATGCTGTTTTATATCACCAAGAAATCCCAACCATAAGATATGCAACCCTACAGTCTGCAACCTAATTTTAGACAGCTTAATACTTCTTTAAATTAAAGAATTTTGATGGCAGGAGCTGATAACGGCTATGCAGGTTTTTTTCTTCTTCTTCTGGCATTCACAGAGACATGTATTTCAAAAGGCTGCCTCTTCTTTCCAGGATACCATTAGAGGAAAAATAAAGCAATTTACCCTTTGAAGTCTTTTTATTCCAAAAAAGGCAGTGGGGAAGGGGGTAGCGAGGGTGAGAGATAGAATGAAAAAAAGAGAACTTTCCTCAAAGGAAATATTCTAGACAGATGACTTGATTTAGAGCTCTTCTGTGCACTTAGCTTTTTAACAGTCTGAATAACTCAGCAAATCTGAAACAAAGAAGGTTTTAAAAAAGCATCTCATGGCTGGGACTTTGGGTAATGAAATTTGCTTTGAACAATATGAGCACTGTGTATGAGTGTTTCGGATGATGACCAGAACATACACATAAAAACCTTTGTTCTGTTGGTGCTGTTCTAATTTTAGAACCATATTAGACCTTGTGCTCTTGCCACTATGGAATTTTGCTTCCCATGGAAATTGTCACTCCTTCCTTACAAGTGGGCAGAAGAGGCTGTTTCAAACAGTTGGAGATGTCCCGAGGTGGAAAAGGCAAGGCTGTGGCACGTGCCTGGCACAACGGCTGGTTCCCACCACCCCTCCCTCTCTCGTGGTCAACACGGAACAGGCATAACCAAGGCCTCATTCTCCTTAAGCCCAGACAAGGTCCCTGGACTCTCATGCAGCATTCCTTTCTGTCTCAACTCCTAAAGGGGGTCTCACTGTGGAGTAGATCTCCTGGTCAGAGAGTTTCCAGTTTCCTCTTTTCACACAGCCCAGCACATGGCTGTTTGTAAACTGTAACCAACAAAATTCACTACTCTTACTGAACTGAAAGTACCTGTAACTCCTGAATGCTCAAGTGAGTTACTGTACCTCTAGCTAATATTCATGTATCATTAATATAAATACTAACTTACATTACTATTAATAATAAAGTCCTCAGAAAGAATATCTGGCACCAGTAAGTGCTCATTAAAAGTTAGGTATTATTGTTATTTTTGTTACTATTATTAGACCATCAAAGTCCCCCAAAAAAGGGCTTTGTTAGTATCATGGTTGAAGATGTGATTTATGATATAACTAGGCTCAGTTCCTTGATGGGACTAATTCTGAGGGTAATTTGTATTTAACAAAAAAGAATTTTGATGGCAGGAGCTGATAACGGCTATGCAGGTTTTTCTTCTTCTTCTGGCACAGAGACATGTATTTCAAAAGGCTGCCTCTTCTTTCCAGGATACCATTAGAGGAAAAATAAAGCAATTTACCCTTTGAAGTCTTTTTATTCCAAAAAAGGCAGTGGGGAAGGGGGTAGCGAGGGTGAGAGATAGAATGAAAAAAAGAGAACTTTCCTCAAAGGAAATATTCTAGACAGATGACTTGATTTAGAGCTCTTCTGTGCACTTAGCTTTTTAACAGTCTGAATAACTCAGCAAATCTGAAACAAAGAAGGTTTTAAAAAAGCATCTCATGGCTGGGACTTTGGGTAATGAAATTTGCTTTGAACAATATGAGCACTGTGTATGAGTGTTTCGGATGATGACCAGAACATACACATAAAAACCTTTGTTCTGTTGGTGCTGTTCTAATTTTAGAACCATATTAGACCTTGTGCTCTTGCCACTATGGAATTTTGCTTCCCATGGAAATTGTCACTCCTTCCTTACAAGTGGGCAGAAGAGGCTGTTTCAAACAGTTGGAGATGTCCCGAGGTGGAAAAGGCAAGGCTGTGGCACGTGCCTGGCACAACGGCTGGTTCCCACCACCCCTCCCTCTCTCGTGGTCAACACGGAACAGGCATAACCAAGGCCTCATTCTCCTTAAGCCCAGACAAGGTCCCTGGACTCTCATGCAGCATTCCTTTCTGTCTCAACTCCTAAAGGGGGTCTCACTGTGGAGTAGATCTCCTGGTCAGAGAGTTTCCAGTTTCCTCTTTTCACACAGCCCAGCACATGGCTGTTTGTAAACTGTAACCAACAAAATTCACTACTCTTACTGAACTGAAAGTACCTGTAACTCCTGAATGCTCAAGTGAGTTACTGTACCTCTAGCTAATATTCATGTATCATTAATATAAATACTAACTTACATTACTATTAATAATAAAGTCCTCAGAAAGAATATCTGGCACCAGTAAGTGCTCATTAAAAGTTAGGTATTATTGTTATTTTTGTTACTATTATTAGACCATCAAAGTCCCCCAAAAAAGGGCTTTGTTAGTATCATGGTTGAAGATGTGATTTATGATATAACTAGGCTCAGTTCCTTGATGGGACTAATTCTGAGGGTAATTTGGGCTAAGTTTGGTTCTTGGTACTGGATTTCATGACAGACAGACTGTCCTGAGGAGATTGCCTATCTGTTCCCTTTCTGTTCAGAGAATACTTGACAAGTCCTTACAAAATCTTTTCCTGTCTCATGTTCTCTTCTGATCTATGGAGTTGTTCAAACTCAGTTTCTGTTCTGTGAGCCTCTTCACATTCAGGATAAAGAATAATAAGTAAAAGCTGGGAGAGATCTAAATCTTACTTCCACAGTGTATTTCTACACTTCAATTTTTCTTTCCATTCATTTTTTTTTTTTTTTAAGATTTATTTATTTATTTTGGGTGGGGGTCGGGTTGGGGAGGGAGGGGAGCAGGCAGGCCACTTCTATTGGTCTTTCATTTCTCTATTTTCATTGGTCTTTGTTCTTTGGCTCCTGCGGGTCTCCCATCGCGGTGGCATCTGTAGTTGCAGAGCGCCGGCTCTGGGCGCATGCGCTCCAGAGCTCCGGCTCGGTAATTGGGCACATTGGTCCAGTCGCTCCGCCGCACGCGGGATCTTCCCAGGCCAGGGATCAAACCGGCGCCCCTTGCACTGCAAGGCGGTGTCCTTATCCACTGGACCACCAGGGGAAGCCCCTTTCCATTCATTTTTAAAGGTCTTCTGTGTCACCTACCATGATGTAATCATTTCAGCTACTGGAAACAACTGTGTTCATGCCTCAAACAAGCATATCTAAAATCTCTCTGCTGTCTTCAGACATGTTGTAAATCACAGCCAAAGACCTGCCTGCAAGGTGTCATGCCTCCCCATCCCCCAAGACCTTCCCTTTTCTCAATGCAGTTACTCTGGCTTCTGTACACATGGCTGTGGGTAAATCCCTAGGAGCCCAGGTCTGTAAGAGAGGAGGTCTGCCTTGCAGAGTGCTCACAGGGGTTGATGTGACAACAGTTTTCCCAGTTGGGGCAAGCGTCTCTGTGGGCAGCTGTGCACAGACAGGGGGTCGGGGGATGCTCGAAAGGCTTATTTGGCTTATGAATAACTGAGGCATTTCAACAAGAAAGCTTAAAACTATACAAACAAAAATATGCTGGTAATGCTGATGTGTGAAGCCATCCTAGTCACTCACGTCCCCGTGATGAGTTCCTCCCGTACTTTCCCGAGAGCGCATTTGGATGGGAAACACGGGGGTGCAGGATGAGGGCAGAGCGCAGCTGGGGAAGGGAATGCTAGTTAGGTGAGTATTTGCCATCTGCAGTAGTAGAACCAGCCCTGCTTGCAGGGAGAAGGGGAACAGATGCGCTTCCTTCTCAGGAATTGCTTAGAGTGATTAAGTGGTGTTCCCAAGGCTATAAAATGCAGTCATAGCATGGCCCGAAGTTTTATCATCACAATTCTGATATTCTTTTTTCCACTGGACATACTAAGAGGAAGCAAAGGCAGCATCTGTGTTCATTAAACTTCAATTTTGACTCACTTGTCATAAAATGCAAAATCAAGTTTCATTTAATTTGTAAATCTGGAAGAAACTTTGATAGGCCATATTACCCATTTCCCTGTCTCTGAAAATAGTAATAGCTAACATGTATAAGCACTTACCATGGCTTAAGGGTTGTCCTAGATGCGTAGCATATATTAACATATTAATCCTCATAGTAGAGATAGGCACTATTAACTCTCTCTATGTTACAGCAGAGGAAGAACAGGTACACACTGCAACCTGCTTAAGGTCTTACAGTTAATATGTGGCAAAGCCAGAATTTGAATCTGAACAGCTAGGTTCAAATCGTGTTTTAACTTCTTCAGTCATGTATCCATTTATATAATAAACTGAAACAACTGTGTTCATGCCTCAAACAAGCATATCTAAAATCTCTCTGCTGTCTTCAGACATGTTGTAAATCACAGCCAAAGACCTGCCTGCAAGGTGTCATGCCTCCCCATCCCCCAAGACCTTCCCTTTTCTCAATGCAGTTACTCTGGCTTCTGTACACATGGCTGTGGGTAAATCCCTAGGAGCCCAGGTCTGTAAGAGAGGAGGTCTGCCTTGCAGAGTGCTCACAGGGGTTGATGTGACAACAGTTTTCCCAGTTGGGGCAAGCGTCTCTGTGGGCAGCTGTGCACAGACAGGGGGTCGGGGGATGCTCGAAAGGCTTATTTGGCTTATGAATAACTGAGGCATTTCAACAAGAAAGCTTAAAACTATACAAACAAAAATATGCTGGTAATGCTGATGTGTGAAGCCATCCTAGTCACTCACGTCCCCGTGATGAGTTCCTCCCGTACTTTCCCGAGAGCGCATTTGGATGGGAAACACGGGGGTGCAGGATGAGGGCAGAGCGCAGCTGGGGAAGGGAATGCTAGTTAGGTGAGTATTTGCCATCTGCAGTAGTAGAACCAGCCCTGCTTGCAGGGAGAAGGGGAACAGATGCCGCTTCCTTCTCAGGAATAGCTTAGAGTGATTAAGTGGTGTTCCCAAGGCTATAAAATGCAGTCATAGCATGGCCCGAAGTTTTATCATCACAATTCTGATATTCTTTTTTCCACTGGACATACTAAGAGGAAGCAAAGGCAGCATCTGTGTTCATTAAACTTCAATTTTGACTCACTTGTCATAAAATGCAAAATCAAGTTTCATTTAATTTGTAAATCTGGAAGAAACTTTGATAGGCCATATTACCCATTTCCCTGTCTCTGAAAATAGTAATAGCTAACATGTATAAGCACTTACCATGGCTTAAGGGTTGTCCTAGATGCGTAGCATATATTAACATATTAATCCTCATAGTAGAGATAGGCACTATTAACTCTCTCTATGTTACAGCAGAGGAAGAACAGGTACACACTGCAACCTGCTTAAGGTCTTACAGTTAATATGTGGCAAAGCCAGAATTTGAATCTGAACAGCTAGGTTCAAATCGTGTTTTAACTTCTTCAGTCATGTATCCATTTATATAATAAATAAATTAAATAATTTTGGAGAAAGTAGATGCCTAGTATACTGGTGAAACGATTTGGTTTCTAAGATTACTTCAAGACAGTTACGAGGTTGAGGACAAGAACAAGTGAGGATATGAAACAAGACTGGGTGATGTGTGTATAGGGCTTTGTTTTACCAGTTTCTCTGCTTTTTAAAACAATTCTCTTTATTGAGGCATAATTGACATACAAAATTGTAAAATATGTACAGGTTCTGAAAGAGTCCCCATTTTCTTAATTAACAAATGTATCACCTCACATATTTATCTGTGTGTGTGTGTGTGTGTGTGTGCGTGTGGTAGAAATTAAGGTTCTATTTTCTTAGTAAATTTAATTATGCAATACACTGTGATCAACTATAGTCACCATGTTTTACCTTAGAGCCTCAGAACTTATTCATTTTATAGCTGAAAGTTTGTACCTATTTACGACGTCTCCCTGTTTCTCTCACTCACCAGGTACTTTTCTACTTTATTTCTACGAGCATGACCTTTTTTTTTTTTTAAAGACTTTTTGTGTGAGATCATTTTTGTCTTTCCCCGTCTAGTTTATTTCACGTGGTATAACACCCTTAAGGTCCATCCATGTTTTCTCGCAAATGGCAAGATTTTCTTCTTCCTCACAGCCAAATAATATTCCGTTGTACATACATGCCACATCCTTATTAATTCATTCACTGATGGACACTTGGGTTATTCTGTATCTTGGTTATTGTGAATAATGCTGAAATGAATATAAGAATGCAGATATTTCTTCAATATTCTGATTTGATATATTTTTTTAGGTTTTGTGGTTTTTTGGCCACTTCTATTGGTCTTTCATTTATTTATCTTCTTTGTTCTTTGGCCTGTGTGGGCCTCCCATCACAGTGGCCTTTCTTGTCACAGAGCACCGGCTCTGGGCACATGCGCTCCAAAGTTCTGGCTCGGTAGTTGGACACATCAGTCCAACTGCTCCATGGTACATGGGATACCCTCAGGCCAGGGACCAAACTGATGCCCCTTGCACTGCAAGATGATGTCCTTACCCACTGGGCCACCATGGAAACCCCCTGATTTGATATTTTTTAAATAAATACCCAGAAATGAGATTGCTAGATCTATGGTAGTTCTGTTTTTAATTTTTCGAGGAACCTTCATGCTGTTTTCCATAGTGACTAATCAAGTTACATTCCTACAAGACAATGTACTTTATTATCGCAGAACATTTGCTTTTAGAAGCCACTTCCTATGATTTATTCTCATATTTTTCCATGGGCATTTGAGTGTATTCTTCACATGGCAGTCCGTGACAATGAGAAAGGGCCCGTAATCCCTCACTCAGCCATTCTGTAAATACTTATTGAGGAACTGCTAGGGATGGTGAAGAACACAAAGAATGTCCCTCTTCTCTCATGGAATTGCTATTTGACTAAACAGAGTACATACAAGGAAATAAACAAGGAAAGGAATAGATGATACATGTTATGCTTGAGAATTTTTGTAAAAGTAACTTTATAAAGAATAACAGAGGGGTTATCCATCAATCCAATTAGGTGGTCAGGAAAGACTTCCCAGAGGAGGTAACATTTAAGCTGAGATCTAAAATCAAAAGACAGTCTGACTATCAAAGGTTAGTAGGAGGAACATTCCAAGCAGAGAAGACCAGGCAGCTCTTGCTTCAGTCCTGACCAGAGAAGTGGTGTTTTAGGCCAGGACTGCAGCAATGAGATTCCCTGGGGGCTCAGATGGTAAAGAATCTGTCCGTGATGCAGGAGACCTGAGTTCAATCCCTGGGTCAGGAAGAGCCCCTGGAGAAAGGAATGGCAATCCACTCCAGTATTCTTGCCTGAAGAACCCCATGGACAGAAGAGTTTGTGGGCTACACTGTCGCGGGTGCCATGTCGAAGCTTACTCTGATTACTATTCTCACTAGCTCTCACTAAGAGATACTATATTGAATAGCTCAGAGACCTTTTCGTGAACACGGCATGGTCCCCTCAGGGTGTGAGCCTCGGACCTCGACAATAAAGTACTGTGGTCTCAAGTATTGTTAAACCAAGAGTGGGCTTATTAGGCAAGCACAAATAATCAGAATTAAACAGAATTAAACAGAACTGAATCGAAATGCAAAGAGAAAGATCTTACTTCAGAGCTGGGAGCTTCAACCTCACCTCAGATGCAACTGAGTTCTGTGAGGGAGCTTCCGCCCAATTTATTCTCCCCCTTTTAAAGGAAAAACCTCGGGCTCCCCTGGTGGTCCAGTGGGTAAGGACACTGCCTTGCAGTGCAAGGGGCGCCGGTTCGGTCCCTGGCCTGGGAAGAGCCCACGTGCCGCGGAGCGGCTGGACCGATGTGTCCAATTACCGAGCTGGAGCTCTGGGCGCATGTGCCTGGAGCCGGTTCTCTGCGACAACGGAGGCCACTGCGATGGGAGGCCCACGGGCCAAAGGAACATTTGCTTTTAGAAAGCCACTTCCTATGATTTATTCTCATATTTTTCCATGGGCATTTGAGTGTATTCTTCACATGGCAGTCCGTGACAATGAGAAAGGGCCCGTAATCCCTCACTCAGCCATTCTGTAAATACTTATTGAGGAACTGCTAGGGATGGTGAAGAACACAAAGAATGTCCCTCTTCTCTCATGGAATTGCTATTTGACTAAACAGAGTACATACAAGGAAATAAACAAGGAAAGGAATAGATGATACATGTTATGCTTGAGAATTTTTGTAAAAGTAACTTTATAAAGAATAACAGAGGGGTTATCCATCAATCCAATTAGGTGGTCAGGAAAGACTTCCCAGAGGAGGTAACATTTAAGCTGAGATCTAAAATCAAAAGACAGTCTGACTATCAAAGGTTAGTAGGAGGAACATTCCAAGCAGAGAAGACCAGGCAGCTCTTGCTTCAGTCCTGACCAGAGAAGTGGTGTTTTAGGCCAGGACTGCAGCAATGAGATTCCCTGGGGGCTCAGATGGTAAAGAATCTGTCCGTGATGCAGGAGACCTGAGTTCAATCCCTGGGTCAGGAAGAGCCCCTGGAGAAAGGAATGGCAATCCACTCCAGTATTCTTGCCTGAAGAACCCCATGGACAGAAGAGTTTGTGGGCTACACTGTCGCGGGTGCCATGTCGAAGCTTACTCTGATTACTATTCTCACTAGCTCTCACTAAGAGATACTATATTGAATAGCTCAGAGACCTTTTCGTGAACACGGCATGGTCCCCTCAGGGTGTGAGCCTCGGACCTCGACAATAAAGTACTGTGGTCTCAAGTATTGTTAAACCAAGAGTGGGCTTATTAGGCAAGCACAAATAATCAGAATTAAACAGAATTAAACAGAACTGAATCGAAATGCAAAGAGAAAGATCTTACTTCAGAGCTGGGAGCTTCAACCTCACCTCAGATGCAACTGAGTTCTGTGAGGGAGCTTCCGCCCAATTTATTCTCCCCCTTTTAAAGGAAAAACCTCGGGCTCCCCTGGTGGTCCAGTGGGTAAGGACACTGCCTTGCAGTGCAAGGGGCGCCGGTTCGGTCCCTGGCCTGGGAAGAGCCCACATGCCGCGGAGCGGCTGGACTGATGTGTGCAGTTACCGAGCCGGAGCTCTGGGGCGCATGTGCCTGGAGCCGGTGCTCTGCGACAACGGAGGCCACTGCGATGGGAGGCCCACGCAGGCCAAAGAACAAAAGATGGATGAAGATGGACAAATGAAAGACCAATGGAAGTGGCCCGCCTGCCCGCCTCCCTCCCCACCCCACCCCCACCAAAATAAATAAATAAATCTTCAAAAAAAACAAAAAGATTTATAAAGGAAAAACCTCAGACACAGACACAGCTGCATATACTTTACTTCTGCTTCTACTTACAATCCTAAGAAATTAAAGGAAAAATGCTGCTCCTGGCTTCTATGTGAGCCTACAACTTGAGCTAGACTGGAGCAGGTTACTCTGGTCAAGAATTAAGCTAACTTGTTCTTAGAAAAGTAAGCAGATAAGGTTGGAATGTTGCCATTAGGGATTTTCTTAGTAGCAGCTTTTCGCTTGCGGGTAGAACTCTGCTGAAGTGGCTGGCGGTGAGTTACAAATTCCTAATCACTGGAGGACGGATTCTAGGTCTCAAGAGCTTATCTGGGGTTTGAGAATTGCTCTATACCTTAAGACCCAGTATATTCTTAAGAATTTCTAGAGTCTGCCCAAGACAACACCGCATGGGGTTGCAAAGAGTCAGACACAACTGAGCAGTGACCACTTCCACTTTGAAGCAATGAGATGGTGAGAAGGGATCAGACCCAGGATATGTGGGGACTGGAGCTGGCAATTTTGCTGACGGTCTGGATGGAGACTAGGGGCCAGGGAGGGAAGAAGAACAATTTTTAGACTTGGAACTTAAACACTGGTGTGTATATGGTGATGCTGTTTTCAAATAGAAAGACTGAAAGGAAAACAGGCTTTTTTGGCATCTGGGTGGGTTGAGGGAGTGGGTGTGGAAGTCATCTGTATGCTCTAAGTGGTTAATACTAAGGAACTAGTCACAATTTTGTCATCAACTGTGGGTAGCAGCTTCTTTTGTTATTATTATATTTAGATGCATAAAAAAACAGTCACTTTTCTAAGAGCTGTTTTGAGCATGACCAAGACTAAAACTGCTTCTAAACTAACTTAGTTGAATCAGATATTTGGTTAGGTTTTCTTTCCTTTGTACAGCCTATGTGCAACAATGCCCTAAATGAATGTCCTTTCATGATAGCAATGATGATAACTCACGAGAGGCAAGCCTACTTTTACTCTCCAGACCACATCAGAATAATGGTGCAATTACTGATTTAATGGCTGTTTCCATCACCAAAATGTACGCTCCTCAGAGGCAGGGACTTGCTTGGCACATTGTGGATGCTCAATAAATATTTGTTAAATAAATAAGTGAATAAAAGTTTAAAGAATCTTTGAAAGAGGTATTCTGGTTTTGACTATCAGAAAATGAAGTAACATGGATGGACCTAGAGATTATCATACTAAGTGAAGTAAATCAGACAGAGAAACATAAATATCACATGATATGATTTATGTGGAATTTAAAATGAGATACAAATAAACTTATTCATGGAGCAGAAATAGTCTCATGGATATAGAAAACATGATTATCAAGGGAGAATGGGGTGAAGAGATAAATTAGGAGTTTGGGATTAACATATATACATTACTATAGGACGGATTCTAGGTCTCAAGAGCTTATCTGGGGTTTGAGAATTGCTCTATACCTTAAGACCCAGTATATTCTTAAGAATTTCTAGAGTCTGCCCAAGACAACACCGCATGGGGTTGCAAAGAGTCAGACACAACTGAGCAGTGACCACTTCCACTTTGAAGCAATGAGATGGTGAGAAGGGATCAGACCCAGGATATGTGGGGACTGGAGCTGGCAATTTTGCTGACGGTCTGGATGGAGACTAGGGGCCAGGGAGGGAAGAAGAACAATTTTTAGACTTGGAACTTAAACACTGGTGTGTATATGGTGATGCTGTTTTCAAATAGAAAGACTGAAAGGAAAACAGGCTTTTTTGGCATCTGGGTGGGTTGAGGGAGTGGGTGTGGAAGTCATCTGTATGCTCTAAGTGGTTAATACTAAGGAACTAGTCACAATTTTGTCATCAACTGTGGGTAGCAGCTTCTTTTGTTATTATTATATTTAGATGCATAAAAAAACAGTCACTTTTCTAAGAGCTGTTTTGAGCATGACCAAGACTAAAACTGCTTCTAAACTAACTTAGTTGAATCAGATATTTGGTTAGGTTTTCTTTCCTTTGTACAGCCTATGTGCAACAATGCCCTAAATGAATGTCCTTTCATGATAGCAATGATGATAACTCACGAGAGGCAAGCCTACTTTTACTCTCCAGACCACATCAGAATAATGGTGCAATTACTGATTTAATGGCTGTTTCCATCACCAAAATGTACGCTCCTCAGAGGCAGGGACTTGCTTGGCACATTGTGGATGCTCAATAAATATTTGTTAAATAAATAAGTGAATAAAAGTTTAAAGAATCTTTGAAAGAGGTATTCTGGTTTTGACTATCAGAAAATGAAGTAACATGGATGGACCTAGAGATTATCATACTAAGTGAAGTAAATCAGACAGAGAAACATAAATATCACATGATATGATTTATGTGGAATTTAAAATGAGATACAAATAAACTTATTCATGGAGCAGAAATAGTCTCATGGATATAGAAAACATGATTATCAAGGGAGAATGGGGTGAAGAGATAAATTAGGAGTTTGGGATTAACATATATACATTACTATAACCAAAAAAGACCTACTGTACAGCACAGGGACTATACTCAATACCTTGTCATAACTCATAATGGAAAAGTATCTATAAAATAATATACACATATACAATATAATACTGAATCACTTTGATGTGCACCTGAAACTAACAAACCATTGTAAATCAACTATATTTCAATAAGAAAATTTTTTAAAATTTTAAATAAAATAGCACAGAGAATTCAACTTCCAGGGTTATAAAATAGATGCTTCTTCCTTATTCCTCCTGCTAAGTGCAACTGAAATAAGCATAAGAAGACCCTGAAGTTGTAGAAATGAAGGCATAGGAGACAGACCAAGGACATAAGTAACAGCACAGTGGTGAGTTCCCTTAGTTTTCTTCTGTCCTCATATATCTCAGACAAGGAGCTGAAGAAGCCAATAGCACAGAAATGCCCATGAGTCTAGACAAAAGAAACTCAACAAAAGCCTACTTTCTCTAGCCAAAGGACTAGGAAGGGATAAACCCTGCCAGACAGAAAACTTGCATACAATAACCTCTCTTCTCTAGCCAGACACAGGTGGTACCAGTGGTAAAGAACCCACCTGCCTATGCAGGAGACATAAGAGACCTAAGTTTGATCCCTGGGTGGAAGACAGCCTGGAGGAGCGCATGGCAAACTCAACCAAATTTGAACAGCCCTACAACCATCAAGTATATTGAATTCATAATATTAAGAAGAAATTGCAAGGTCTCAAACATCAACACCAATTCTATACAGGCTCTTCTAGAAAGCAGAAGGGGAATGACTATGTCATGATTGATTGTATAAAGTTAATATTACCCTGATAGCAAAATCAGTACCAAAGAAGAAACCCACAGACAATTTGGCAATAAATATTTGTTAAATAAATAAGTGAATAAAAGTTTAAAGAATCTTTGAAAGAGGTATTCTGGTTTTGACTATCAGAAAATGAAGTAACATGGATGGACCTAGAGATTATCATACTAAGTGAAGTAAATCAGACAGAGAAACATAAATATCACATGATATGATTTATGTGGAATTTAAAATGAGATACAAATAAACTTATTCATGGAGCAGAAATAGTCTCATGGATATAGAAAACATGATTATCAAGGGAGAATGGGGTGAAGAGATAAATTAGGAGTTTGGGATTAACATATATACATTACTATAACCAAAAAAGACCTACTGTACAGCACAGGGACTATACTCAATACCTTGTCATAACTCATAATGGAAAAGTATCTATAAAATAATATACACATATACAATATAATACTGAATCACTTTGATGTGCACCTGAAACTAACAAACCATTGTAAATCAACTATATTTCAATAAGAAAATTTTTTAAAATTTTAAATAAAATAGCACAGAGAATTCAACTTCCAGGGTTATAAAATAGATGCTTCTTCCTTATTCCTCCTGCTAAGTGCAACTGAAATAAGCATAAGAAGACCCTGAAGTTGTAGAAATGAAGGCATAGGAGACAGACCAAGGACATAAGTAACAGCACAGTGGTGAGTTCCTTAGTTTTCTTCTGTCCTCATATATCTCAGACAAGGAGCTGAAGAAGCCAATAGCACAGAAATGCCCATGAGTCTAGACAAAAGAAACTCAACAAAAGCCTACTTTCTCTAGCCAAAGGACTAGGAAGGGATAAACCCTGCCAGACAGAAAACTTGCATACAATAACCTCTCTTCTCTAGCCAGACACAGGTGGTACCAGTGGTAAAGAACCCACCTGCCTATGCAGGAGACATAAGAGACCTAAGTTTGATCCCTGGGTGGAAGACAGCCTGGAGGAGCGCATGGCAAACTCAACCAAATTTGAACAGCCCTACAACCATCAAGTATATTGAATTCATAATATTAAGAAGAAATTGCAAGGTCTCAAACATCAACACCAATTCTATACAGGCTCTTCTAGAAAGCAGAAGGGGAATGACTATGTCATGATTGATTGTATAAAGTTAATATTACCCTGATAGCAAAATCAGTACCAAAAAGAAGAAACCCACAGACCAATATTCCACATGGTTATAGATTAAAAAGTCCTTAACAAAATATTAAGATAAAGAACTCAGGGGTTTTCCCTTGTGGTCCAGTGGCTAAGACTCCATGCTCGCAATGCAGGAGTCCTGGGTTCAAACCCTGGTCAAGGAACTAGATCCCATATACCTCAACTAAAAATCTCACATGCCATAACTGAGACCCAGCACAGTCAAGTAAATTAAAAAAAAAAATCTTAGAAAAATATAAAAAGGGGACTTCCCTGGTGGTTCAGTAGTTAAGACTGTGCTCCCAATGCAGAGAGCTAGGGTTCTAGCTCTGGTCAGGGAATTAGATTCCACATGCCTCAACTAAAGGTCCTACATGCCACAACTGAAGACTCCACATGTCACAACAAAGACTGAAGATCCTGTGTGATGCGACCAAAGACCTGGCATAGCCATATAAATATATATTTTTAAAAAGGAAAAATATAAAAAGAATTAAGCAGTATGACTTAGCTGGACTTATCCCAAGGATGCAAGGCTGGTTCATTATTTGAAAATCAATTAATATAATATACATTTCTATAATACACAGACATTTCTCTAATAATATACTATATTAACAGGCTAAACAAGAAAAATCATATTGATTAGATTAACCAATACAGAAAAGCTCTTCACATTCACCATCCATTCATGACAAAAACTTTCAGAAAAAAGAATAATACAGAGGAATTTCCTCAACTTGATAACATCTACTTAATGATGAATACTCCATGTTTTTCCTAGATCAAGAACAAGACCAAGATGTCTGATCATCAGTCTAATTCAAACATAGTGCTGGAAGTTCTAACCAGTTAAAAAAAAAGGTACAGATTGGAAAGGAAGAAATGAAACTAAGTTTGATCCCTGGGTGGAAGACAGCCTGGAGGAGCGCATGGCAAACTCAACCAAATTTGAACAGCCCTACAACCATCAAGTATATTGAATTCATAATATTAAGAAGAAATTGCAAGGTCTCAAACATCAACACCAATTCTATACAGGCTCTTCTAGAAAGCAGAAGGGGAATGACTATGTCATGATTGATTGTATAAAGTTAATATTACCCTGATAGCAAAATCAGTCCCAAAAAAGAAGAAACCCACAGACCAATATTCCACATGGTTATAGATCAAAAAGTCCTTAACAAAATATTAAGATAAAGAACTCAGGGGTTTTCCCTTGTGGTCCAGTGGCTAAGACTCCATGCTCGCAATGCAGGAGTCCTGGGTTCAAACCCTGGTCAAGGAACTAGATCCCATATACCTCAACTAAAAATCTCACATGCCATAACTGAGACCCAGCACAGTCAAGTAAATTAAAAAAAAAAATCTTAGAAAAATATAAAAAGGGGACTTCCCTGGTGGTTCAGTAGTTAAGACTGTGCTCCCAATGCAGAGAGCTAGGGTTCTAGCTCTGGTCAGGGAATTAGATTCCACATGCCTCAACTAAAGGTCCTACATGCCACAACTGAAGACTCCACATGTCACAACAAAGACTGAAGATCCTGTGTGATGCGACCAAAGACCTGGCATAGCCATATAAATATATATTTTTAAAAAGGAAAAATATAAAAAGAATTAAGCAGTATGACTTAGCTGGACTTATCCCAAGGATGCAAGGCTGGTTCATTATTTGAAAATCAATTAATATAATATACATTTCTATAATACACAGACATTTCTCTAATAATATACTATATTAACAGGCTAAACAAGAAAAATCATATTGATTAGATTAACCAATACAGAAAAGCTCTTCACATTCACCATCCATTCATGACAAAAACTTTCAGAAAAAAGAATAATACAGAGGAATTTCCTCAACTTGATAACATCTACTTAATGATGAATACTCCATGTTTTTTTCCTAGATCAAGAACAAGACCAAGATGTCTGATCATCAGTCTAATTCAAACATAGTGCTGGAAGTTCTAACCAGTTAAAAAAGGAAATGAAAGGTATACAGATTGGAAAGGAAGAAATGAAATTATGCCTGTTTGCAAATAACATAATTTTCAATGTAGAAAATCCCAAGAATTTCCCAAATCTTCTAGAATTAATAAGTAAGTTCTGCGGGGACACGGGATACAAATATATACAAAGTAATTGAATTTCCACATACTAGCAACGAGCATGGAAACACTGAAATTAGAAATACAATACCATTTGCATCCTCTTAAAAAAGAATTAAATACTTAGTGCCTTAGCAAACAAATACAGTAGACAATCCAGACATAAACCCACACAGGCATGTCTAACTGACTTTCGACACAGGGGTGCAAGAACAAATGGCCCTAGAGCAACTGGACATTCACAGGCAAAAATATAAATCTCCAAGCTGACACCTTACACAAAAATTGACTCACGATGGACTATGGACTTAAAGTAGAACTATAAAACTTATAGAAAAAAAATGCACGAAACCTTCTGATACTAGGGCTACATAGAGGATTCTTGGACTTGACAGTAAAAGCACAATCTCTACAAAGAAAAATTTATAAATTGGACTTTATTGAAATTTAAAACTTTGTCCTGTGAAAGTCAAGCTACAGCCTGGGAGAAAATATTTGCAAGTCGCATATTTGGCAAAGGATTAATACCTAGAGTATATAAAGCATTCTAAGGGTTCATCATTTAACAAAAATAACAAAACCAATTTAATTAGAAAATAGGCAAAATACATGAACAAGCATTTCTCTAAAGAGAAGATACAGATAGTAACTATGTACATGACAAGATATTTATAAGATATAGATAGTAAATAAACACATGACAAGGTATTTATAAGATACAGATAGCAAATAAGCACATGAAAAGGTATTTATAAGCACTAGCCATTTGGGAAATGGAAACTAAAACCACAGTGAGATACCACGTCACACTTACCAGAATGGTTAAAACTAAAAAAAACAGTAACAACAAGAATGTGAAGAAACTGGATCATTCATGCATTGCTGATAGGAATGTAAAATGGTCTAGCTACTCTGGAAAACAATTTGGCGGTTTCTTAAAACCATAAACATGCACTTACCATACGATCCAACAATTATACTTCCTGGACATTTATTCTAGAGATATAAAGATTTGTGTTCACATCAAAGCCTATATGCAAATGTTTTATAGATGTTTTACTAGAAATCAAAAACTGGAACAGATATCCATCAACAGGTGAATGGTTAAATCAGCTACAGTACATTCTCACTATGGACTCCTACACAGCAATAAAAAAATGAATATTGATACAGGCAAAAACTGGATGAATCACTAGAGAATCATGCTCAGTCAAAAAGTAACCAAAAGGTTACTTACTGTATGATTCTATTTACATAATTATTGAGGTGGCAAAATTACAAAATTATAGAAGTGGAAAACAGATTAGTGCTTCCCAGGGCTTAAACAAGCGATGGGTGGGAGGGAACTGAGTTATGGCTCTGAGGGATGCTTCTGGTGATGGCATATTACCTATCTGCTGGTATCCATACCCAGGATGTAACACTGGACTACTGTCTGCAAGATGTTATCATCAGTGGAAACTGGGTAATGGAAATATAGGATGTCTCTGCATTATTTATTACAACTGCATGGGCATCTATAATTATTTTAAAAGACAAGCTTAATTTTAGAATTTAATTATAAATATTTTTTAAAACCACAAAAAGCAAAATGAAAGTATAGAAACTGAGGGCTCTAAGGGCTTTTAGTGATTTTCTTCTAGTCTGAAATACTATATACTAGACAAAACTTATTTAATCATTTTAATTTAAATTAATAGTTTCACTTATAAATGTGTTAGGATATGTGATTATATGAAGAAAATTCATTCAGAGGCTATTTATTGCTGTTGTTCAGTTGCCCATTCTGCAGCACGCTGGGCCTCACTGTCCCTCACCATCTCCCAGAGTTTGCCCAAGAATATGTCCATTGCCAGTGATGCATCCAACTATCTCATCCTCTGACACCCTCTTCTCCTTCTTCCCTCAATCTTTCCTATTATCAGGGACTTTTCCAATGAGTCGGCTGTTCTCATCAGAACAGAGATGGAGCTTCAGCTTCAGCAATCAGTCCTTCCACTGAGTATTCAGGGTTGACTTCCTTTAAGACTGACTGGTTTGATCGCCTCGATATCCAAGGGACTCTTAGGAGTCTTCTCCAACACCTCAGTTCAAAGGGCATCGATCCTTTGGTGCTCTGCCTTCCTTAGGGTCCAGCTCTCACAACTGTACGTGACCATTGGGAAGACCACGGCCTTGACTATAGAGACCTTTATGGGCAGAGTAATGCCTCTGCTTTTCAACACACTGTGTAGGTTTGTCATAACTTTCCTGCCAAGAAGTAATCATCTTCTGATTTCATGGCTGCAGTTACAATCCACAGTGATTTTTGGAGACCAAGAGAAATATGTCACTGTTTCCACCTTTTCCCCTTGTATAAAGTAATGGGGCCAGAGCCATGATCTTATTATTATTTTTCTAAATATTCAGTTTTAACCCAGCTTTTTCATTCTCTTCCTTCACCCTGATCGATAGGTTCTTTCATTCCTCTTCGATTTCTGCCATCAGAGCAGTATCAACGTAGCTGAGGATGCTTCTGGTGATGGCATATTACCTATCTGCTGGTATCCATACCCAGGATGTAACACTGGACTACTGTCTGCAAGATGTTATCATCAGTGGAAACTGGGTAATGGAAATATAGGATGTCTCTGCATTATTTATTACAACTGCATGGGCATCTATAATTATTTTAAAAGACAAGCTTAATTTTAGAATTTAATTATAAATATTTTTTAAAACCACAAAAAGCAAAATGAAAGTATAGAAACTGAGGGCTCTAAGGGCTTTTAGTGATTTTCTTCTAGTCTGAAATACTATATACTAGACAAAACTTATTTAATCATTTTAATTTAAATTAATAGTTTCACTTATAAATGTGTTAGGATATGTGATTATATGAAGAAAATTCATTCAGAGGCTATTTATTGCTGTTGTTCAGTTGCCCATTCTGCAGCACGCTGGGCCTCACTGTCCCTCACCATCTCCCAGAGTTTGCCCAAGAATATGTCCATTGCCAGTGATGCATCCAACTATCTCATCCTCTGACACCCTCTTCTCCTTCTTCCCTCAATCTTTCCTATTATCAGGGACTTTTCCAATGAGTCGGCTGTTCTCATCAGAACAGAGATGGAGCTTCAGCTTCAGCAATCAGTCCTTCCACTGAGTATTCAGGGTTGACTTCCTTTAAGACTGACTGGTTTGATCGCCTCGATATCCAAGGGACTCTTAGGAGTCTTCTCCAACACCTCAGTTCAAAGGGCATCGATCCTTTGGTGCTCTGCCTTCCTTAGGGTCCAGCTCTCACAACTGTACGTGACCATTGGGAAGACCACGGCCTTGACTATAGAGACCTTTATGGGCAGAGTAATGCCTCTGCTTTTCAACACACTGTGTAGGTTTGTCATAACTTTCCTGCCAAGAAGTAATCATCTTCTGATTTCATGGCTGCAGTTACAATCCACAGTGATTTTTGGAGACCAAGAGAAATATGTCACTGTTTCCACCTTTTCCCCTTGTATAAAGTAATGGGGCCAGAGCCATGATCTTATTATTATTTTTCTAAATATTCAGTTTTAACCCAGCTTTTTCATTCTCTTCCTTCACCCTGATCGATAGGTTCTTTCATTCCTCTTCGATTTCTGCCATCAGAGCAGTATCAACCACACTTGTGAGGTTGTTGATGTTTCTCCCACCTATTTTGATCTCAGCCCAGCATTTCTGATGATGTGCTCAGCATATAGGTTAAACAAACAGGGTGGCAGCAGACAGTCCTGTTGCACTCCTTTCTCTATCCTGAACCAATCAGTTGTTCCATACAAGGTTCTAACTGTTGCTTCTTGACCTGCATGCAGGTTTCCCTGGAGACAGGTAAGATGGTCTGATGTTCCCGTCTCTTTTAAGAGCTTCCCACAATTTGTTATGATCCACACAGTCAAAGGCTTTAGCATAGTCGATGAAACAGAGGTAGATGTTTAACTGGAATTCCCTTGCTTTCTCTATGATCCAGCAAACATTGGCCATTAGATCTTTGGTTCTTCTGTCTCTCTTAAACCCAGTTTTACATCTGGAAGTTCTTGGCTTGCATGATGCTGAAGCAAGATTTTAAGCATGACCTTACTAGCATGGGAGAGGAGTGCAACTATTGAATGGCTTGAACATTATTTAGTACTTCCTTATTGGGAATTGGAATGGGGATGGACCTTTCCCAGTCCTGTGACCACTGCTGGGTCTTCCCAGATTTGCTGACATACTGAGTGCAACACTTAGATAGCATCATCTTTTAGAGTTTTGAATAGCTCTGCTGGCATTCCATCATATCTAGCTTTACTGACAGCAGTGCTTCCTAAGACCCACCTGGCTTCACACTCCAGAATGTCTGGCTCTGGGTGACGGACAACACCATCACAGTAATCTGATTCATTAAGATTTTTTGGTACAGTTTTCCATATATTCTTTCCAACTCTTCTTGATCTCTTTGGCTTCTACTAGGTCTCTACAGTTTCTGTTCTTTAGTGTGCCCATCTTTGGACAATATGTTCCCCTGATATTTCCAATTTTTCTGAAGAGATCTCTAGTTTTTTTTTTTAGTGCTGCCCATCTTTGGACAATATTTTGATGCTGCAGTTACAATCCACAGTGTTTTAAAAGGAAATATGTCACTGTTTCCACCTTTTCCCTTGTATAAAGTAATGGGGCCAGAGCCATGATCTTATTATTATTTTTCTAAATTCAGTTTTAACCCAGCTTTTTCATTCTCTTCCTTCACCCTGATCGATAGGTTCTTTCATTCCTCTTCGATTTCTGCCATCAGAGCAGTATCAACCACACTTGTGAGGTTGTTGATGTTTCTCCCACCTATTTTGATCTCAGCCCAGCATTTCTGATGATGTGCTCAGCATATAGGTTAAACAAACAGGGTGGCAGCAGACAGTCCTGTTGCACTCCTTTCTCTATCCTGAACCAATCAGTTGTTCCATACAAGGTTCTAACTGTTGCTTCTTGACCTGCATGCAGGTTTCCCTGGAGACAGGTAAGATGGTCTGATGTTCCCGTCTCTTTTAAGAGCTTCCCACAATTTGTTATGATCCACACAGTCAAAGGCTTTAGCATAGTCGATGAAACAGAGGTAGATGTTTAACTGGAATTCCTTGCTTTCTATGATCCAGCAAACATTGGCCATTAGATCTTTGGTTCTTCTGTCTCTTTAAACCCAGTTTTACATCTGGAAGTTCTTGGCTTGCATGATGCTGAAGCAAGATTTTAAGCATGACCTTACTAGCATGGGAGAGGAGTGCAACTATTGAATGGCTTGAACATTATTTAGTACTTCCTTATTGGGAATTGGAATGGGGATGGACCTTTCCCAGTCCTGTGACCACTGCTGGGTCTTCCCAGATTTGCTGACATACTGAGTGCAACACTTAGATAGCATCATCTTTTAGAGTTTTGAATAGCTCTGCTGGCATTCCATCATATCTAGCTTTACTGACAGCAGTGCTTCCTAAGACCCACCTGGCTTCACACTCCAGAATGTCTGGCTCTGGGTGACGGACAACACCATCACAGTAATCTGATTCATTAAGATTTTTTGGTACAGTTTTCCATATATTCTTTCCAACTCTTCTTGATCTCTTTGGCTTCTACTAGGTCTCTACAGTTTCTGTTCTTTAGTGTGCCCATCTTTGGACAATATGTTCCCCTGATATTTCCAATTTTTCTGAAGAGATCTCTAGTCTTTCTCCTTCTATTATTTTCCTCCATTTTTAAGCATTATTCATTGAAGGCCTTCTTGTCTCTCCTTGCTATTCTTTGGAACTCTGAGTTTAGTTGGATGTACCTTTCCCTTTCTCCCTTGCTTGTTTACTACTCTTTTTTTTTTTTCTTCAGTTATTTGTAAAGCCTCCTCAGATAACCACTTTGCCTTCTTGCTTTTCTTTTTCTTTGGGATGGTTTTGTTTGCTGCCTTCTGTACAATATTGTGGACCTCTGTCCATAGATCTTCGGACACATCGTTTACTAGATCTAATCCCTTGAATTTATTTGTCACCTTCACTGCATATTCATAGGGAATTTGATTTACATCATACCAGGCTGATCCAGAGGTTTTCCCCACTTTCTTTAGCTTAAGCCTGATTTTTTTTGTTGTTTTGGCCACTTCTATTGGTCTTTCATTTATTTCTATCTTTGTTCTTTTTGGCCTGTGTGGGCCTCCCATCTCAGTGGCCTCTCTCACTGCAGAGCACCAGCTCTGGGCGCATGAGCTCCAGCATACTGGCTCGGAAGTTGGACACATCAATCCAGCTGCTCTGCAGCACAAGGGATCTTCCCAGGCCAGGGATTGAACCAGCGCCCCTTGCACTGCAAAGCAATGTCCTTACCCACTGGGCCACCAGGGAAGCCCTAAGCCTGAATTTTGCTATGAGAAGCTGACGATCCGAGTCACAGTCAGCTCCAGGTCTTGTTTTTGCTGACTGATGAACAGAACATCTTTTCTGGTGTTAGTTCTAAGAGGTCTTCCAGGTATTCACAGAACTGATCACCAGCTTCTTGGTATTCATACTGAGTGCAACACTTAGATAGCATCATCTTTTAGAGTTTTGAATAGCTCTGCTGGCATTCCATCATATCTAGCTTTACTGACAGCAGTGCTTCCTAAGACCCACCTGGCTTCACACTCCAGAATGTCTGGCTCTGGGTGACGGACAACACCATCACAGTAATCTGATTCATTAAGATTTTTTGGTACAGTTTTCCATATATTCTTTCCAACTCTTCTTGATCTCTTTGGCTTCTACTAGGTCTCTACAGTTTCTGTTCTTTAGTGTGCCCATCTTTGGACAATATGTTCCCCTGATATTTCCAATTTTTCTGAAGAGATCTCTAGTCTTTCTCCTTCTATTATTTTCCTCCATTTTTAAGCATTATTCATTGAAGGCCTTCTTGTCTCTCCTTGCTATTCTTTGGAACTCTGAGTTTAGTTGGATGTACCTTTCCCTTTCTCCCTTGCTTGTTTACTACTCTTTTTTTTTTTTCTTCAGTTATTTGTAAAGCCTCCTCAGATAACCACTTTGCCTTCTTGCTTTTTTTTTTCTTTGGGATGGTTTTGTTTGCTGCCTTCTGTACAATATTGTGGACCTCTGTCCATAGATCTTCGGACACATCGTTTACTAGATCTAATCCCTTGAATTTATTTGTCACCTTCACTGCATATTCATAGGGAATTTGATTTACATCATACCAGGCTGATCCAGAGGTTTTCCCCACTTTCTTTAGCTTAAGCCTGATTTTTTTTGTTGTTTTGGCCACTTCTATTGGTCTTTCATTTATTTCTATCTTTGTTCTTTTTGGCCTGTGTGGGCCTCCCATCTCAGTGGCCTCTCTCACTGCAGAGCACCAGCTCTGGGCGCATGAGCTCCAGCATACTGGCTCGGAAGTTGGACACATCAATCCAGCTGCTCTGCAGCACAAGGGATCTTCCCAGGCCAGGGATTGAACCAGCGCCCCTTGCACTGCAAAGCAATGTCCTTACCCACTGGGCCACCAGGGAAGCCCTAAGCCTGAATTTTGCTATGAGAAGCTGACGATCCGAGTCACAGTCAGCTCCAGGTCTTGTTTTTGCTGACTGATGAACAGAACATCTTTTCTGGTGTTAGTTCTAAGAGGTCTTCCAGGTATTCACAGAACTGATCAACTTCAGCTTCTTTGGGTGGCAATAACTCAACCATCTCACTGAATATTCTTTATCCAATGTTTCTCCTGAATTCTGTTGTCAGTACAGGAAACTGGAGGCAGTAGGAGGGAGGTTGAGATGTATGTGATTACCTTTCTCGTCTTTTTTGGAAAAACATAGGGATCCAGAGTTCCCTATGACCATGACAGGAACAGGATATAGATTTCGACATTCAAAACTCTTTTCCCTGTCTTACACTTCTCCCTCAACCTCTGATGCCTCATCTCAGGAGAAGAAAGACTGCACTGTGTTTTCATCTTTGACTTACATGAGAAATATTAGATCATAAGGTAAAAATTCTGCCTTTTTATACACTAGGTGAACCATCTAGCTCAGTGCTCTGTGTAGTCATTTAATACACTCAATTTTTCAACCCATAATTTGAGACCATCCCTTCATCCTTAACATGAGTTCTGGTCATTTTTCTTGATGCTGAGGACTGTGTGGCATGTGCGTCTCTCAGAAGGATGTGGTTCCATGGAGACGCACAGTTCTTCTGTGTCAGGATTGCCAGACTGTTGTCAGACAAGCCCTAACCTGTGCTCTGGAGAGGTCTGCCTTCTACACTGTCTTCTCAGCCAGGGACCACCTGACCTCCTCTCTGGTGCTCAAAACCAAGGAGTGGCCCTGAACCACAGCAGGAAGACATCCTTCTCCTTACTGCCCACTTTTTACCACACTGATTCAGGTTTCAACCAATTTTCAGTGGAGTAAGAAGCAAAAAAAGAAAAAGAGAAAAGAAAAGTCACACTCATGTCCATATTTTACAAATGCGCTAAGGAAATAGTCTCAGTTAATTTCTACTTGGGTACTCTACTGATACATAGATACAGCCTTTCAGGTATTTTGACATCTACTGGTACAATTGCTAATTATCTACTTTTGTTTGAGTCCTTTTTAATTCCCTTAAAGCTGTCAGATCAGGCAACTTCTCTGAGACATGGAAACATATTATCATCCAGGTGTGTAGAACACCTGAGTTCAAAAGGAGATCACTGTCCTCGTGAAAACAAATGTGTGAGTAGTTTCTGAAGCAAAACCTCATACTGCTTTCCAGATACCAGGCATGAAAGGATACTGCACCCAAAGATGATTCATAGTCATCAGTGTTAGACTCTGAAAGTCCAGCTGTAGCTGTGGCTATCAGAGGACTGAGCCTCTTAACTCTTTTTTTTAGTATGGAGAGGGAGGGGAGCAGGCGGGCCACTTCTATTGATCTTTCATTTATCTATTTTCATCCATCTTTGTTCTCTGGCCCGTGTGGGCCTCCCATCGCGGTGGCCTCTCTCGTTGCAGAGCACCGGCTCTGGGCATGTGCGCTCCAGAGCTCTGGCTCAGTAGTTGGACACATCGGTCCAGCCGCTCTGTGGCACGTGGGATCTTCCCAGGCCAGGGATCAAACTGGCGCCCCTTGCACTGCAAGGTGGTATGCCTACCCACTGGACCACCAGGGAAGCCCAGCCTCTTAACTCTTAACTGGCAGCATAAACTCACAGAGATATAGGGAGACACAAGTGTGAAACAATAGTTATGCTGATGATTGTCACACAGCCAGCTTTGTATACTCGTAACCAAAAATGCCAGAGAACAGACCACTTAGCCCGAGAAAAGCACTACAATTAGAAGCAGCTTATTGGTTGGGAAATATGTTCCTCTGTCACAAAATCCAAGTTGTGTCTGAATCCTTGAAGGCGGGTCAGTCACCCAACCACTGTGTCCACTTCCTCCCTGGGAAGCTGGTCAAAGGAGAGAAGACAGTGAGCATTAGTCTTCTGCCTCACAAGCCAGCCACGGTCTGTGGACTTGCTTTTCTACCCAAAAAGCAACCCACTCCATCTTTTAATCTATAAAGCTATTGTTGCCAAAGAGAGAAGTACAGTTGTTCCTTGATATCCTCCAGTGGGTTCAGTTTCCAGGACCCACAGCAGACAGCCAACTCACTGGATGCTCAAGCCCCATAGTCCACCTCCACGGTTCCACCATTGAGGATCCAAGCAACCATGAATCACATAGTACTGTATTTACTACTGAACAAAAATCCTCCTATAAGCAACTCTGTGCAGTGTGTTGTTCAAAGATCAAGTGTATGTATATAGAAAAAAGCTCCATCTAGGACCAACGTTCCGTGTTTATAGTCACAGGTGACTGCAGGATGTCATCTTCCAAGTTCCTGGATGATGGTGAGCTGGTGTAATGGGAAGATGAGATCAGTAGATTGGTGTCTGGACCTAAAAATCTCACAGAAGTGAGACTGCCCTTTGTGAAGGCTCTGTGACCATTGAGGGGCCTGGAACCTTGGATGGTAGTTGGTTTTACAGTTAGATCCTTTGATGTGGTAAATAACTGTTTCTTTGAAACAACCACAGTGCATTCCATTTTTAAAGAGGAACATACAGAAGGCATGGCAAGTCCATACCCATCCTTCTCACCAGAGGTAACATTAAGCTGAACGTTTCTGCAGCCCCTCTGGGTATTACTCCTTTGCCTTCTGCACAGGGCTAAACAAGTGAGAACAAAATTCCCAAAGAACGTTGGTGCACACAAGATCTTCTCTTCTATGATAAGCAAGGAAAGGGAGAAATCAAGTAGAATTATCCAAAAGCAGTCTAATTTCTTTATTTCTATATATTTAGTTTTTTAATAAACTACAATTTGCTAGTGGTAGAGTACATAACTTATATCTATAAGTGCATTTTGACAAAGGCACACATTGATATGACAATCACTGTGTTACTTGCTATTTTTTAAGTCCTCAGATTTCTAAAAATAATATAACAAACTACTGTCATTTCTCCCTTGTTTTGAAGTAAACTTGTAATTTCCTTTCTTGTAAAGGTCAGATCTTGGGGAAGTTGATCAACAGAGAAGGTTAAGAACTTGCTTCTCCCTAGGTCAAAGTGTTTGATCAGCTTGATCTAATAATCTACTTTTCAGAAAGAAAGATCTCTGAATTTTCTTTAACTTTGGTATGATGGAAATCTTGAAGCAACTCATCCTAAAAAAATACTCTTTCTGATTTTTAATTGTTTCCAATACTCTTTATTGGACCCGTATTTCTCCCACCATCTTATTAAGAAAACAAAACAAAAAGAGATAACCTTAAAAAAAAAATCTGAAGAACTCAGAATGCTACAAATTTTGCAAGTAAATATTATGCTTTATTTGTAATCACTGCAGAGGGTGACTGCAGTCATGAAATTAAAAGATGCTTGCTCCTTGGCAGAAAAGCTATGACAAACTTAGACAGTGTATTAAAAAGCAAAGACATCACTTTGCCGACAAAAGTTTATATAGTCAAACTAGGGTTTTCCCAGTAGTCATGTATGGATGTGAGAGTTGGCCCATAAAAAAGGCCGAGTGACAAAGAATTGATGCCTTTGAACTGTGGTGTTGGAGAACACTTTTGAGAGTCCCCTGGACAGCAAGGATATCAAACAAGACACTCCTAAAGGAAATCCACCCTGAATATTCATTGGTAGGACTGATGCTGCAGCTAAAGTTTCAATACTTTGGTCACCTGATGTGAAGAGATAACTCATTGGGCAAGAGCCTGATGCTGGGAAAAATAGAATGGAAAAGGAGAAGGGGACAGCAGAGGATGAGATGGTTGGACTGGATGGCATCGCTACGTCAATGGACATGAGTTTGAGCAGGCTCTGGGAGACAGTGAAGGACAGGGAAGTCTGGCATGTTGCAGTTCGTGGGGTTGCAACGAGTCAGACACAACTGAGCAGCTGAACCAAACTGAAGTTTTATTCAAGATGATGCTGAATTTTAAATAGTGCTTCCCAAGTCCTAAAACATCAGACTTACTTCAAGTATCTACTGAAAATGTAGCCCTCACCTCACACCAGTTCAACCAGAATCTCTGAGAATCTGCATTGCACAAATCATTCTAATTTGTGAACAGAAGTCTTGGAACACACTTTATGAAGCCCAGATTTAAGGGAACCCAGACAAGGGGTGTAGTGAATATTCAATAGTACCTACAACTATGCAAAATTATTCTTTTTTTTCCCTTTTAAATTCTATGAGCATCCCTCTGGTGGGCAGATTCTGAGTTGGGTCAATTGTGTAGTCCACAGATGAGTTTCCAATCCCTAAGCAGTAACACAGTTATCTGGTAAACTGTGCAGCCAAATATACTAGGCTTAAGTCAGGATTTTTGATGCTTAACTGCTGTGACACTAGCTGTCTCTGTGACTCAGGTTTTTCATCTGTTATAACAGAAGTAACATTTTTGGAATTTGCTGTTAACTCTTTTTCTAAATATATTAATTTTTATTTATTTGGTTGCACTGGATCTTAGTTGAGGCACCCAGAATCTTCCATCTTCATTGCTGCATGTGGGATCTAGTTCCCACATGCAGCAATGATCCTGGGTTCCAGGGATCGAACCCAGACCTACTGCATTGGGAACATGTATCTCAGCCACTGGACCACCAGGTACGTCCCTGCTGTTAACATTTTCTAAAGATCATCAGGATTGGGGAGGCGATAGTTGTGCGTACCTCGTTTTTTGTTGCGAAGATTAGACTTGTTAATACAGTTCATATCACATTCAAGAATTTGCCAACTTGCAAAACATATTTGTAAAGTTTCAATGCTTTGGTCACCGGATGTGAAGAGATAACTCATTGGGCAAGAGCCTGATGCTGGGAAAAATAGAATGGAAAAGGAGAAGGGGACAGCAGAGGATGAGATGGTTGGACTGGATGGCATCGCTACGTCAATGGACATGAGTTTGAGCAGGCTCTGGGAGACAGTGAAGGACAGGGAAGTCTGGCATGTTGCAGTTCGTGGGGTTGCAACGAGTCAGACACAACTGAGCAGCTGAACCAAACTGAAGTTTTATTCAAGATGATGCTGAATTTTAAATAGTGCTTCCCAAGTCCTAAAACATCAGACTTACTTCAAGTATCTACTGAAAATGTAGCCCTCACCTCACACCAGTTCAACCAGAATCTCTGAGAATCTGCATTGCACAAATCATTCTAATTTGTGAACAGAAGTCTTGGAACACACTTTATGAAGCCCAGATTTAAGGGAACCCAGACAAGGGGTGTAGTGAATATTCAATAGTACCTACAACTATGCAAAATTATTCTTTTTTTTCCCTTTTAAATTCTATGAGCATCCCTCTGGTGGGCAGATTCTGAGTTGGGTCAATTGTGTAGTCCACAGATGAGTTTCCAATCCCTAAGCAGTAACACAGTTATCTGGTAAACTGTGCAGCCAAATATACTAGGCTTAAGTCAGGATTTTTGATGCTTAACTGCTGTGACACTAGCTGTCTCTGTGACTCAGGTTTTTCATCTGTTATAACAGAAGTAACATTTTTGGAATTTGCTGTTAACTCTTTTTCTAAATATATTAATTTTTATTTATTTGGTTGCACTGGATCTTAGTTGAGGCACCCAGAATCTTCCATCTTCATTGCTGCATGTGGGATCTAGTTCCCACATGCAGCAATGATCCTGGGTTCCAGGGATCGAACCCAGACCTACTGCATTGGGAACATGTATCTCAGCCACTGGACCACCAGGTACGTCCCTGCTGTTAACATTTTCTAAAGATCATCAGGATTGGGGAGGGGCGATAGTTGTGCGTACCTCGTTTTTTTGTTGCGAAGATTAGACTTGTTAATACAGTTCATATCACATTCAAGAATTTGCCAACTTGCAAAACATATTTGTAACCCCCCAAATCAATGCGCGCGACACTTCTGTAGCCATGCTAGCACGTGTGGTGGAGAATTCTGGTCTCCCCAAGTCATGTTCCCAGGTGGAGTGGAGCAAGACAACATGCTGCCTTCTGGTTTCGCCTTCAGACTGTAAACACATGTTCTTTTTGAAGTCTATTTAGGGCTATGTTTTTTTACATTTTTGTGCTTTTTATTAATAACTCTGTTGTATATAAGCAAGGTGCTGAGAAGCGCTGACTGGTATTTGTAGACGCAGAAAACTTTGGAAGAATCTTTCAGAGAAAATACATGTGTTAGATAAGCTTGGTCCAGACATGTGTGAGCGTGCTGTTGGCTGTGAGTTTGATGTTAATGAGTCCACAATATCTATTAAACAAAGTGTCTTTAAACAGAAACTCAGATAAAACAAGTTATGTACTGATTAGTTGATGAAAATGTTGTGGTTAGAGGCTCAAAGGCACATAACCCTGAGTCTTCTCTGGGAACATGGGCACAGTATTTGCTAATTCAGTGTCTGCATGACTTTAAACACATAATTGTTACAAAGATGAGAACTGATTACATATGTAAAGGATTAAAGCACACCTGACACATGCAAAAATAAGGCAACATGGCAGTGACCCTTCAGAAATGCAGCCTGCAAGGTCTACATTCAGGTATAGAGAGACACAACTTAGTCCCTAAACAACAACGTAGAGGTGCACGGTTACAAGAAATACAGACAATAGGAACAGCCAAGGCTGTGGAAGAGTCTTTGATCAAAAATGACCTGGCAGAGTGGTCCTTCTCCAACAAAATTTCCACTAAAGCCAGTGCCTCAGGCGTAGCAGGAGCTTCTGTGGGAAAGGTGCCCATTTCCTGCCTTAAAAGAACTGGATGAAGCAGAGGAAGATGAGTGAGGAGGAAGGAAAAAGCCATCTTCTTATCTGTCCTATATAAATCTGCAAAAAAGAGCAATCTTTACCTGGAAACCTATTAAAATATTCAGCCTATCTCTGGGCTTATTTTAGAGATTACATTTTATACTATATATCCACCCATATACAGATACCTTGTATAATAGATACTACCCTGTATAACACCTGTATTTTACTGTTTTAGTGAAAGCATCTGAATCTCAATTATCTGATAAACCTAAAATAGTTATTCTTTAAAAGGCCTGTGCAGGGCTTCCCTGGTGGTCCAGTGGGTAAAGACGCCGCCTTGCAGTGCAAGGGGTGCCAGTTCGATCCCTGGCCTGAGAAGATCCCACGTGCCACCGAGCAGCCGGACTAATGGGTCCAACTACCAAGCCAGCACTCTGGAGCTCATGCGCCTGGAGAGGGTGCTCTGCAACAAGAAAGGCCACTGCGATGGGAGGCCCACACAGGCCAAAGAACAAAGATGGATAATAAATAAATGAAAGACCAATAGAAATAGGCCAAAAAAAAAAAAATTTAAAAAAAAAAGCAAAACATTGAAATAAAAAAAAAAGGCCTGTGCACATACATATATACCCAAAAAATTACAGCTTATAATTTTGTAGCTGAATTAGCACTGAGCTTAATATTTAAATCATTGATGAAATCTTAAAATAAAAATGATATTGCTAAATTAAAAAAAGCACACCTGGCACAGAGTTACTGCTACAGAGGTGTTTGTGAAATAAATAAATCCCTGACTGAGTTTATAGAGAGGCCATATCCCATCTTCAAGGAGGTTGAATGATAGACAGCTATGAAAGTCGACCAGGCATTGGCAAGTCCTCCCAAAGAAAGTCAGGGGTCGGGATAAAGGGAATTATAATGGATCAAGGCAGATTTGGTGATGGAACTTCCCAGGCACAAGACCCATTGCCAGGGCAAGCACTGCTAAGGGAAGCAGTCCTGGGCAGTGGTCTGGTGCCTGATGGAGCCGCGCATCAGAATTACCACGAGGGTGTCAAAACATCTGCTGAGGCAGATTTCCCAGCCACAGCTCAGAATTCCTGATTCAGAGTTTCTGGTGGTAAGACTGGACATGTGTAGCCTTAAACCACTCCTCAACACCAGTCTAACATTTGGGAGTCACTTAGGAAACCTCTCCCAGGACAGGCTGGGGTTTGAATTCAGTTACATGGTCTTAGGGAGTGCTTGAAATTAGTAAGCCTGGGTTTCTTCATCTGTAGAGATAAAGTCACAACCTTAAAGCATCGTTATTGAGAATGACCAAGAGAATGCATGTAAATTTCCAGATCCAGTGTCTGGGATATTGGAGATAGTCAATATCTGATAGGCTGACCTTCCTTCTTGTTAGTTCATCCCCAGGCTTTGCTCATGTCCCCTTATTATACATGAAAGTGATACTCTCCTAGGAAGCAAGGGGTGATTTTCCAGCAGGGTCTGAGATTTGAGGCAACCCCACCCTCTATCTTCTTCCTCCTCCCACTGGCTAGGAACGGATGCTAGGGCACCCAGATTAAGAACTGGGAACACTCAGCTCAAGCTCACTTTCCTCAGTTTCTGCCACGCAGGGAAGACTGCCACAGGCTACATGGTCGGTTAGAATGCACACTAGAAAGGAACCACTGCTTCCTTGGGTCTGATGTCAGCCTTCCTGAGGAACTTGATCTAGATGGAGCCCCTGGGGCTTTGCTGCTGTCATTGACGGACTGAGTAAATGAGGATGGACCAGGTGGGCAGCGCGGGCACCAGAGCACAGGTGGCCACCGGCCCCAGCTGCATCTGCCGCCAGCTGAAGTTTCCTCAGAGCCAGCTGCAGCCCCTCCAGATCCCACCTGTTTTCACTGTCTAAGATGCAGGCTCCCGGGGCCCTGAGCACCAACTGTAAAGTGAAAATGAGCTTCCTTACTGAGCGGATCCACGGAGCCTCCTTCCTCTCCTCCCCTCCCATCCCTAACATTCTGCCCAAGCCTGTCTTCCTTCCAGTCTCTTTCTGCGCTCTCCCCCAACTCCCACCCTGTCTCCAAAATTAAATTCCCCCTCTTATCTGCTTTGGAACACTCCCAGTTTTTGTCATTCATGTTTTTGCTGGATCTTGGCTAAGGGCTCAGCAAGGAGGAAAGACTTTTTAGTGGCAAAGGTATTAACCTCCAACAAAAGCCATTTCCCTCTGACTCTTTGGTTGTTAACTTGCAAACAGAGGTCCATTCCCTGGCAGAGTGAGATGAAGGGTCCCCCATGGTTTCCCTTCTGTTCCCCTTGACTGGGTTTCACTCCAATCAGTGTCCAGGGTTTGCTGAAGTTCAGTCCTGCCCATCAGAAGGCAGGAATTACATGATCATTCATCAAAGTGCTTTGAAGTGGAGTGGAATTTTCCTAAACTTTCAAGTGTGTTCTACTGACTGTGTTCACCCTGACTGACAAATGAGGAGAGTATGTAGGACAGTGGAGAGTCCAAGGGTAATTCACAAGCACATACATTCTATCACCTGACATTTCTGAGTGCTAACTGTGTTAGGCAGTGTTGTGAATGAATGAACTCAGTTACCCTTCTCTATACCCCAGGAGTTAGGAACTATTAGAATTAGGTACTATCCTGATTTTATTGATGAGGATATTGAAACACAAAGGGATAAAAACAATTTGAATAGGAGACTAGCCCTTGGAAGCAGCAATGTCAGGTGCAGAAGCCTGGCAGGATACTCTCAGAGTCAGGACTTGTGGCTCCTGCACTAGACTGGGCTCTAAAACAACCTTTTTCATGCTGAGAAATCATTGAGTCTTATGGTTCCTGGACACCCTGGGGACTGGCAAGGGGTGGGAGGTGCCTAGTCTAGGGCGTGCCCAGTTCCTCAGTCTCTACCCCTCATCCCACCCCACCTGCCCTCCTTCTGCTTTCCTCTGCTATAAACAGTAGACTGCCATGGAAATCTTGGCTTGAAAGGCGTGCGTAGCTCATTAGGCTGAGTCCCATTGGTCTGGGGCAGTTGGTTGGTATCCAATACCTGGCAGGAGAGCTAGCTTGTGGCAGTTGCCCAACAACTGTTTGTTGAATGAGCAAATGATGCTCCCCCCACCCCCAGTCCTTCTCTTTGAAGATGAGGAAATGAGCACAGAGAGGGGAACTATGATCCAGTTCTTGCTCGGAGTGACACTGACTTTGCCATTCACCAAACTCAGCAGGTCTTGGGGCCTCCTCTGAAAACTCTAGGAGCTGGACTATACAGGTTCTAGTGTGAATCCATGAGTCACCAGTAAGGATGCTGGAACTGGGAGCCAGTCATCATCAGAGATGTCAATCACATCTCTTATCTCCAGCAGGAGAATCCTCCTCCCTCCTTGGGAGCACACCTGGCATATTGCTGCCTGTTATACCTGGGAGCTCCCCTGGGGGAAAAATAATACTAAATGTCTCAAGGAAAGACACAGATGTGCACAGACAGTGGTTTTCAAGCGTAAGTGGGTGAAGGGTGCTGCCTGAGAAACCGTTAAGAAGGCTTTATTCACAGAAATTATGTCAAAGAAAGAATGACTGAGGCCAGAAAACGACAAAGCATCTGCAGGAAAGTGCCCCTGACCCTCAGTCAGAGGTGATAACAAATGCAGAGACATCACTGTCCAACCATGCCCTTCTGGCTGATTCATGTGGATTAAAATGCAAATTCATCAACATGACCAGCCAGAGTGACAAGCAGCCCCTTTCAGAGGTACTGACATAATTTTAAAAATTATTTCTTTTATGATATAATTTAAAATGGAATTCTTCTTGCTACTCTTCTGGCTGATACCGTGGCTGCTGTAACAAACAATCACAAATTGGGAGGCTTGAAACAACAGAAATTTACTCTCTCCAAGTTCTGGAGGCCGGAAGTCCAAAATCAGTATCAGTATCAATGGGCTGAGATCAAGGCAGCGCCATGCTCCCTCAGAAGGCTCAGGGAGGATGGGCTCCTTGCTTCTCCAGCTCCTGGAGGTCTCCGGCACTCCTTGGCTTGTGGCTGCAGCTCTCTCTCTGTCTCCACAATCACACTGCCTCCTAATCCTCTATGTGCCAAATCTCCCTCCACCTCCCTGTAGACAAGATCGCAGTTGGTTGGTGTCCAGTACCTGGCAGGAGAGCTAGCTTGTGGCAGTTGCCCAACAACTGTTTGTTGAATGAGCAAATGATGCTCCCCACCCCAGTCCTTCTCTTTGAAGATGAGGAAATGAGCACAGAGAGGGAACTATGATCCAGTTCTTGCTCGGAGTGACACTGACTTTGCCATTCACCAAACTCAGCAGGTCTTGGGGCCTCCTCTGAAAACTCTAGGAGCTGGACTATACAGGTTCTAGTGTGAATCCATGAGTCACCAGTAAGGATGCTGGAACTGGGAGCCAGTCATCATCAGAGATGTCAATCACATCTCTTATCTCCAGCAGGAGAATCCTCCTCCCTCCTTGGGAGCACACCTGGCATATTGCTGCCTGTTATACCTGGGAGCTCCCCTGGGGAAAAATAATACTAAATGTCTCAAGGAAAGACACAGATGTGCACAGACAGTGGTTTTCAAGCGTAAGTGGGTGAAGGGTGCTGCCTGAGAAACCGTTAAGAAGGCTTTATTCACAGAAATTATGTCAAAGAAAGAATGACTGAGGCCAGAAAACGACAAAGCATCTGCAGGAAAGTGCCCCTGACCCTCAGTCAGAGGTGATAACAAATGCAGAGACATCACTGTCCAACCATGCCCTTCTGGCTGATTCATGTGGATTAAAATGCAAATTCATCAACATGACCAGCCAGAGTGACAAGCAGCCCCTTTCAGAGGTACTGACATAATTTTAAAAATTATTTCTTTTATGATATAATTTAAAATGGAATTCTTCTTGCTACTCTTCTGGCTGATACCGTGGCTGCTGTAACAAACAATCACAAATTGGGAGGCTTGAAACAACAGAAATTTACTCTCTCCAAGTTCTGGAGGCCGGAAGTCCAAAATCAGTATCAGTATCAATGGGCTGAGATCAAGGCAGCGCCATGCTCCCTCAGAAGGCTCAGGGAGGATGGGCTCCTTGCTTCTCCAGCTCCTGGAGGTCTCCGGCACTCCTTGGCTTGTGGCTGCGGCTCTCTCCTCTCTGCCTCCACAATCACACTGCCTCCTAATCCTCTATGTGCCAAATCTCCCTCCACCTCCCTGGTAGACGAGTGTATATGATGGCACTGAGCCTATCCAGATAACCCAGGATAATATCATCTCAGGATTCTTAGTTTATCCATGTCTTTGGCCATGTAAGGTAATATTTTTAGGTTGCAGGCTCAGGACTCAATCTCTTCGGGGGGCATTTTTCAGCTCTGACAGCTTTCACACGTCACATCAGTCGGTGTCAGGCCACTGTGGGACTCAGAAAGCATCTAAAAAGTCAAATACCATCACCCACCTAGATATCCAGAGTGGGACACTCGAGAGACCAGAGAGAATCACCAGGATGCTGCTCCCTCCCTCCCACCCCCATGGAGGTAAGAACCCCCATGGAGGTAAGAGGACCTTCCCCTCTTCAAGGTCATGTAACGTGTTGCACAGAAAAGAATGGGGCATGGTGACAGAGTTATTAATGTGACCCCTTACAGTGTCTAGAACACAGACAATGGCGCCTCATTCTTGCCAGGAAAACTTAGGCAGAAGTTGTGATCACAGGTTTGGGCAGAAAGAGCTGAGGGAAAGGGAAGTGGGTCTGGGCTGAGTGGGGAAGTGCAGCCCACAGGCCATGAAAGATCCCCTTCCTCAACTCCAGGCTTCCTGGAGGGGCCCGACCATCCAACAGAAGGATTGTTCTGCAGAGACCCTAAGACTGAAGGAGGAGTCATCATAAGGATCAGCCAGCAGAAAAGCTCTGTCCTCTCCACGTGGACCACCGTCAGAAAGACCCTCCATGAGAGAGGATCAGCCACATGTCTGATCCACTGTCTGATTACATCTGGGCCATCAGATAAGACCTCTGGCCTCTCCCCACACCTGCCTTGCCCCAGATCCAGCTTCAGAGAAGCCAGAAGCAGTATCAGGAAGAAGAAATAGGAGGGAAAATCCCATTGTCAGATTTGGAGCCCAAACCAGACAAGGCAGAAGAAAAGCTTTAGGTTTGGACAAAGTTTTGAGTTTCGATATGCACATTTAACTGTTGATATTCTTGATTTCTGAAATGAGACTTGAGATCTAGAGGATCCAGAGACTTTTTATTGCTAGCAGTAACAAAGTCAGCGGGCCAGTCCAAGTTTTCCCTCAAGCAACGGAGATGACCTTGCCCAAAAATTACGGAAGAAATTAAAATGCCCCAGAGGAGGACAAACTAACGCAGTTTTCTGCGTGTACTTTATCAAGCCTAGCCCACTCACCATAATGTTTAGATTTCTTTTTATTAATACTGTTTGGTCTGCTTTTATTTTTTAGGTCAGAGAGCTGGATTTTGCCAGTGATCTGTAGCTTCAGGAGAAGGCCAGCGCAGGCATGGGCATTAGCTAGAGCTGCCCAGGTCTGCCTGTTTTCACACATCAACAGCGCACATCACCTTCACAATGTACGTCCTTAGCCATGGATGACAAGGATTGCTGGGTCAGTGGGGAATCCCCAAGTTTCTATAATTAGCTGAGCCACTGACCTCACCACTTAAAGCGCTACAATTCATCTGGCTTCCAAATGTCATCCAAAGGGTCAATTTCAGTTTCAGTACAGTATCTTTCTTCAGCCTGGGGACAAAGTTTACTGTTTGACTCATTCTTCCAGTGCCTGGGAAGCCCCATGCCTTTTTAACATCCTTTAGCCCTGACAAATGTGGTCATCTCTGCATTTATCTGCTCCTAAAGGACAAGCAGACTGAACAGTTGGAGCAGATACAGAAAGGCCAGAATGGAATAAAAGAGTTGTATACCCCGCTTCCCTCCTCAATTTCTCTTCTTTGTAGACTCAGGCAGTGAACCTGAAATTTGAATCAAGGTGATAAATGGAATCACAGTTTCCCAGGATCACCAGTGAACCTGAGAGCATCATCCTTCCTAGTGGCAGATGGTCTCCTCAATATAGGCCAGGGCGCAATATGAAAATGCGGAAATGGTATTGGATAGAAGTCAGAAGGCCTGTGGTGTGGTCCTGGCATGGTCCCTTACTGTTTGCATGTCATCTTTCACCTGTGCTATGGGCATATGACAGCCTCATGATCTGTCTAACGGGGCTAAGAAAAGCCAATGAAACAAAAACTGTGGAAGTGCTGAGACATGTACTCGGGAGCATGAAGATAGCTGACTGTCTATCATTCCAGCAGAGGTGGTGGTTAAGGGCTCTGAGCCTTGCCTGGTAAGAACGATAGTTGAACACACTCATCCAACTTCACTCCTGTCAATACCCCCAGCAAAATGAGTGTGTGGCATAAAGCTTCTGGGACAAGAGATGGGGAAGAAGAAACTATAACACATACACACACATACATCTGTGTGTGTACATGCCCAACATTTATTAAAAACAGAAGGGCAAATGATCAATTGCTCAGGTTTTCTAGACAGAATCATTCTAAGTCAGCAGGGTTGGGGCGGGGGGAATGAGAAGTAACTCAGTTTGCATCCAGCACCTTCAGAAGCCTCAGGAATGAGTAGCACAGGTGCCTTTAGAAGTGAAGATATATGAGCGATAGAAAAGGAGGTAGTTGGTTAAAAGTCTGTTTCCAAGGCACTAAGGTGCACAGATCCCTTCCTAGCTTGGCACAGATGGATGGGTATCTTCTGGCTACACTCCTTCCCAGAAGACTGATTTAAAGGATCTACACAAAGGTCATTCAGTTCAGTACAGTATCTTTCTTCAGCCTGGGGACAAAGTTTACTGTTTGACTCATTCTTCCAGTGCCTGGGAAGCCCCATGCCTTTTTAACATCCTTTAGCCCTGACAAATGTGGTCATCTCTGCATTTATCTGCTCCTAAAGGACAAGCAGACTGAACAGTTGGAGCAGATACAGAAAGGCCAGAATGGAATAAAAGAGTTGTATACCCCGCTTCCCTCCTCAATTTCTCTTCTTTGTAGACTCAGGCAGTGAACCTGAAATTTGAATCAAGGTGATAAATGGAATCACAGTTTCCCAGGATCACCAGTGAACCTGAGAGCATCATCCTTCCTAGTGGCAGATGGTCTCCTCAATATAGGCCAGGGCGCAATATGAAAATGCGGAAATGGTATTGGATAGAAGTCAGAAGGCCTGTGGTGTGGTCCTGGCATGGTCCCTTACTGTTTGCATGTCATCTTTCACCTGTGCTATGGGCATATGACAGCCTCATGATCTGTCTAACGGGGCTAAGAAAAGCCAATGAAACAAAAACTGTGGAAGTGCTGAGACATGTACTGGGAGCATGAAGATAGCTGACTGTCTATCATTCCAGCAGAGGTGGTGGTTAAGGGCTCTGAGCCTTGCCTGGTAAGAACGATAGTTGAACACACTCATCCAACTTCACTCCTGTCAATACCCCCAGCAAAATGAGTGTGTGGCATAAAGCTTCTGGGACAAGAGATGGGGAAGAAGAAACTATAACACATACACACACATACATCTGTGTGTGTACATGCCCAACATTTATTAAAAACAGAAGGGCAAATGATCAATTGCTCAGGTTTTCTAGACAGAATCATTCTAAGTCAGCAGGGTTGGGGCGGGGGGAATGAGAAGTAACTCAGTTTGCATCCAGCACCTTCAGAAGCCTCAGGAATGAGTAGCACAGGTGCCTTTAGAAGTGAAGATATATGAGCGATAGAAAAGGAGGTAGTTGGTTAAAAGTCTGTTTCCAAGGCACTAAGGTGCACAGATCCCTTCCCTAGCTTGGCACAGATGGATGGGTATCCCTTCTGGCTACACTCCTTCCCAGAAGACTGAAGTCTTATTCTCTAAAGAGGATCTACACACACCAGACCAGCTGAGTACTCAGCCTAGAGAACTTGGTTGAAAACAGAAGTATCCCCAGTCTCCCTCCCTGACTCTCCTAAATGCTGGCATCTAGGGTAACACCCTTCAGAGAGGAGGTTGGAAGATTCTCCTCTGGGAGATATGATTAGCCTGAGATTCAAATGCCCAATGATGCACCATCGATGCCCTTGTGCACAAGGTTCCCAGTCTGATTTTTAGCCCTCTTCTAGCACCTGGATACAAACAGCCAAGGATCGCAGAACATCTGAGGCAAACTCTTAGGTATGAAAGGCAAACTTCAAAACAGTCAAACAGAAAAAAAGTACTTTGATGCAAACAGAAACTGTGCAAGGCCGTGAAAATTACTCCCTACCATTGTCAAAAACAAATAGAAAACTGTTACTCTTAGAGAGGTAGCAACAGAGATTACAACTTAGAACAAGAACAGAACTGTTTAAGAAAGGAAAAAAATAACAATGGAGGGAGTGCAGTGTATATGGTATTTATGCAATTCAAATGATGTAATCTGCTATGATATTATCAAGTATGATGCAACTACACTAGAAGTGAGAGGTAAAAGCTAAGGCTTAAAACTGAAAAAAGCCTAAGATCACACGGTGTTGCTGTTAGTTGCTCAGTTGCATCCAAATCTTTTGTGACCCCCATGGACTGTAGCCCATCAGGCTCCTCTGTCCATGGGATTTCCCAGGCAAGAATACTGCATGGGTTGCCACTCCTTCTCCAGGGATCTTCTTGATCCAGGAGTTGAGCTCACGTCTCCTGCACTTAAAAAACAGAAGGGCAAATGATCAATTGCTCAGGTTTTCTAGACAGAATCATTCTAAGTCAGCAGGGTTGGGGCGGGGGGAATGAGAAGTAACTCAGTTTGCATCCAGCACCTTCAGAAGCCTCAGGAATGAGTAGCACAGGTGCCTTTAGAAGTGAAGATATATGAGCGATAGAAAAGGAGGTAGTTGGTTAAAAGTCTGTTTCCAAGGCACTAAGGTGCACAGATCCCTTCCCTAGCTTGGCACAGATGGATGGGTATCCCTTCTGGCTACACTCCTTCCCAGAAGACTGAAGTCTTATTCTCTAAAGAGGATCTACACACACCAGACCAGCTGAGTACTCAGCCTAGAGAACTTGGTTGAAAACAGAAGTATCCCCAGTCTCCCTCCCTGACTCTCCTAAATGCTGGCATCTAGGGTAACACCCTTCAGAGAGGAGGTTGGAAGATTCTCCTCTGGGAGATATGATTAGCCTGAGATTCAAATGCCCAATGATGCACCATCGATGCCCTTGTGCACAAGGTTCCCAGTCTGATTTTTAGCCCTCTTCTAGCACCTGGATACAAACAGCCAAGGATCGCAGAACATCTGAGGCAAACTCTTAGGTATGAAAGGCAAACTTCAAAACAGTCAAACAGAAAAAAAGTACTTTGATGCAAACAGAAACTGTGCAAGGCCGTGAAAATTACTCCCTACCATTGTCAAAAACAAATAGAAAACTGTTACTCTTAGAGAGGTAGCAACAGAGATTACAACTTAGAACAAGAACAGAACTGTTTAAGAAAGGAAAAAAATAACAATGGAGGGAGTGCAGTGTATATGGTATTTATGCAATTCAAATGATGTAATCTGCTATGATATTATCAAGTATGATGCAACTACACTAGAAGTGAGAGGTAAAAGCTAAGGCTTAAAACTGAAAAAAGCCTAAGATCACACGGTGTTGCTGTTAGTTGCTCAGTTGCATCCAAATCTTTTGTGACCCCCATGGACTGTAGCCCATCAGGCTCCTCTGTCCATGGGATTTCCCAGGCAAGAATACTGCATGGGTTGCCACTCCCTTCTCCAGGGGATCTTCTTGATCCAGGAGTTGAGCTCACGTCTCCTGCATTACAGGTAGGTTTTTACCTCTGACCCACCAGTGAACAGTAACAGTAAGAGACACATGCAGAAATACGAAAAGAAAAAGTAAAATAACTGAAAGTGACAGCACGGAGAATGAGGAAGTAGGACAGCTGGGTATGGTGCGAGGGGATTGATAGGCTGATATTTTTAGTAGTGAGTTTTAGAACTATTTGACTCTTGAAACTCTGTGTATTGAATTTTTATAAAACATAAAAACCAAATTATAAAAGAGCTTAGGCTCCAGCACCAACTGCTTGGGTTAGTACCTGACTCTTATCACTGGCTCTCTATAAGACACTGGGTAATCTACTTACGCTCTTTGTGCCTCGATTCACTTCCTCCTAAGTATAGTACTTGCTGGCAGAATTGTTAGGATGAAAAGAGGTAATGCGTATGAAGCCATGGAGTGTGGAATCTGGCATGTAGTATGTGTTCAGTAAATGGTACCTACTATTGTTTTCACTATTGCTGCTTTCTCACCCCTAGATATCTGATTCAAGTTTTGTCTGGCATGCACCCTAGGTATCAAGAGTTTGAATAGTTACCCAGATGACACACATAGCAAAGGGAAACTGGTGGCCCACGGCCAAGTGAAAGCCAGTTGGGTGGGCAACCTAACTGTTACTAACAACGCACGATTCCTAAGTGCTTCACAGTCAGCTCCCTCCAGCCCTGCACGACCCAGATGATGAAACGGAGTGTCAATGCCACGGTGTGTCTCATTTTACAAAAGAGTAGTTAGCCACCTGGAAAGTTGAATACACACTGAAGTTCTCTACATTGAACTTATTTGCTCAATTATATTTGAACTTATTTGCTCAATTATATTTGAACTTATTTGCTCAATTATATTTGAGCAAATTATATTGCTGAATTATATTTGATTTCAGACATAAATTTCTATAGGAGAATGCTTACCCTAAAACACACCAAGGCTTAACCTTAAGGATGTAGCTAAAATTTTAAAAGCACACCAATTAAGCTTTAAAAATATTACAACAAATATTAATAAGCTCTAAGTTTTGTGGGGAGGTGCTTCCACAAATGGCAATTTTAGAGCACATAGTTTTAAGCAACATCAGAAGCTTGCAGATATTTCATCTTTAATGATATACAGGTCTCCCTTAAATCTCAGGGTTTAACACTTCCCAACACAACTCAAACTAGCTTAAGCAAAAAAGGGAACATGTAGGCTCAGGTGGAGGGGAAGGGTTCAGGGACGGAGTGAAGACAAGAGCAGAGGGAACGAGCGCCTCAGAGACCAGCACTGGAATTCATGCTGCTCAGGGTCCCATGGGCATGCACGCTACAGCAACGAAGGCAACAATAAAACCAGAGAGAGAAATCTACGGTGTGCAAAAATGAAGAGATAGTCGTGTCCGAGGAGAATCGTTCAGGAGCAGAGGAGGCCAATGAGCTCTGAGGAGGGGAGACAGAGGTTGTAGGGAAAACCACAAAAGACTGGCTTTCCTCAGAGGGAGGTGAGAATTCTCTGAAGGGCTTGAGCAGAGGAGTGACAGGATGTAATTAATATTTCAGAACTCTGTGCAAGCAGACAAGCAAATGACCTCTTTGCTGTATGGAAAATGGCCTGCACCAAGGCAAAAGCAGAAGCAGGAGGACAGGGAAAAGGCTACTGTCATTTTCCAGGGGAGACACAATGGCGTTGTCATGATGGAGACAAGACCTGGTCACATTACAGGATCAGGTTCTCCTTCAAAGGTGGGGATGAGAGGACATGCTGATGGGTCCCGCTGGGCTGCAGGCAGAGACTGTCACGTCTGAGGCCTTGCCACCAGGGCTCTCTCCCTCTCCAGCCATCCACACAGGCATCTATCCCTCTTCCATCTCTGCCTGTCTCTTGGCCTCACTCTAATTCTCCACGTGGCAGATGATATCATGACGTCCGAGAGCCTCAAATCTATACCCTTCCATTTTGTGGCCCTGGAAGCTTACTTCATATTTGCAAAGCCCCATCTGAGCCATGGCTCGAACCTTTGCACCAGTCACTGTTGTCAGGAAGGTGAGATACGATGATTATCCAGGCCTTGGATATACCATCATCCCCAGGGCCAGGCTAACAGGGAGAATGACTAGAATGAGAGAGTCAGAAAACTTTCCAGACAAGCAAACACCAACTGTTACCACAGTTCAACCCCGCGACACTGGCTGAAACCCAAATTATTGTTCCTTTGAGTTTTATCCAATGCCTACGGACCATGAAGACTCTGCCTTTCTCCTCGACTCAGAGCAACTTTCAATCCGGGGTACATGCCACAAAAGAAACCTTGCTCTTTCAATATCAAACAGTAAGAAGATGAATTAAATGCCACAGCAATTTTAAATCTGGTCTCGGTATCCGATTTAGTCATTCCAACACAGGTGAATTGGGGAGGAAGACTTTGATTCCACTCCACCCAGTTTAGTTATTGAAAGGGGTTTTTTCAAATGTTTTTGGGAAAAACCTGTGTGGGTAAGTGTTTCCATTTGGCTCTCTGAGCATCCTGAGATGCTTTAGACTCAGCTCGGCTTGCATTATTTTTCTCCCCCAGGCCTTTCTGCACCCTCACTTGGTTAAGGATTCTTGACTCCAAACCAGCTCCACCGCTAGTGTTTGTGTGCTTTGGAAAAACTCTCCTGAAGCACTGCGGAAACAGTTCATTGCAGGATCTTGAAAAGCGAGTTTTGCAAATAGCAGGGGGCCCCGAGCTCTGTCCACACTGACATCCAGGGACTTGCGAGCCATCAGGGCCTGATCCCGGAACCCACCACAGCTGACTGTGCTCATTGATCCTTCCTCAGGAACACCTGCTCCCACGGTCGCTGAGGAAGAGACTGTCAGGTCTGAGGCCTTGCCACCAGGGCTCTCTCCCTCTCCAGCCATCCACACAGGCATCTATCCCTCTTCCATCTCTGCCTGTCTCTTGGCCTCACTCTAATTCTCCACGTGGCAGATGATATCATGACGTCCGAGAGCCTCAAATCTATACCCTTCCATTTTGTGGCCCTGGAAGCTTACTTCATATTTGCAAAGCCCCATCTGAGCCATGGCTCGAACCTTTGCACCAGTCACTGTTGTCAGGAAGGTGAGATACGATGATTATCCAGGCCTTGGATATACCATCATCCCCAGGGCCAGGCTAACAGGGAGAATGACTAGAATGAGAGAGTCAGAAAACTTTCCAGACAAGCAAACACCAACTGTTACCACAGTTCAACCCCGCGACACTGGCTGAAACCCAAATTATTGTTCCTTTGAGTTTTATCCAATGCCTACGGACCATGAAGACTCTGCCTTTCTCCTCGACTCAGAGCAACTTTCAATCCGGGGTACATGCCACAAAAGAAACCTTGCTCTTTCAATATCAAACAGTAAGAAGATGAATTAAATGCCACAGCAATTTTAAATCTGGTCTCGGTATCCGATTTAGTCATTCCAACACAGGTGAATTGGGGAGGAAGACTTTGATTCCACTCCACCCAGTTTAGTTATTGAAAGGGATTTTTTTTCAAATGTTTTTGGGAAAAACCTGTGTGGGTAAGTGTTTCCATTTGGCTCTCTGAGCATCCTGAGATGCTTTAGACTCAGCTCGGCTTGCATTATTTTTCTCCCCCAGGCCTTTCTGCACCCTCACTTGGTTAAGGATTCTTGACTCCAAACCAGCTCCACCGCTAGTGTTTGTGTGCTTTGGAAAAACTCTCCTGAAGCACTGCGGAAACAGTTCATTGCAGGATCTTGAAAAGCGAGTTTTGCAAATAGCAGGGGGCCCCGAGCTCTGTCCACACTGACATCCAGGGACTTGCGAGCCATCAGGGCCTGATCCCGGAACCCACCACAGCTGACTGTGCTCATTGATCCTTCCTCAGGAACACCTGCTCCCACGGTCGCTGAGGAAGAACTGATCTCAGTTTTGCTTACCACCAAACAACCTTGGGCTGTTTACAGTAAATATCGCACACTCCTGAGGGTTTCTTGATCTCTTTTTTCCCAGACACCCCTCCAGCTCCTCCTCGCTGGCTTTCATTCTTGTGCGTCTGCCACCTGGAAGCAGCAAATGCAGCCCCCTTGCTCTTCTGCATTCCGGAGGCAACCATAATATTTACCATGGCAGAGAGAGCCTGCCTGCTGTCCTCATAGCTCATGCTATGGGGAGAGCCAGGGAGAGCCAAGCGTGGAACGAGGGCTCTTTCCCAGAGAAGTGTTCCGCTCTGACTCAAACTCCTGGTGGGATCCTGTATGGAAGCCCCCACCTTGGCCATCTGGGACACAGTAACCAGGGAACGTCTAGAAGTTCCCCCAGAAGGGGATGGTCTCTCCTCCAGGTATTCAGGACAAAGATTGTTTTTTGATAGAGAGTTACAGAATAGATGAAAACATCTGGTTGAATTTGATGAGTTGTCTTAAAAATAGATTTCATGTACCCCAGAGGGAACAAAGACAATATGTTAGGGGACAGGAAGAAAATAATATAACTTTTACATACTTATTTATAATGTTTGTGTATGTTTTAAAATAAATCTATTAGTGCAAAAGGCTAATACGTCATTTAAAAAGGAATGGATTTGTTTAAATCAAAGCTACGCGTTCAAATTATTTTTTATTGCTGAGGGTGGACAAGCAAAAGAGTGTGGAAATGTTTAAATAAGGAGATACGTGGGCTCTTTTCTCACACTGAAATTCTGTGGTTCTGTGGGCTTATGTCCTAGGACCAGCTCTGACTTGGAAGATGCCATAAAGAAGATACAGGCAGACAACGATTTGTCTGAGGCAGCCAGATGCCAGTGGCCTTTCTGCCACCTGAGACTCTGGGCTCACCCTCACTCTGGAAGGGGTGAGAGCCAGACCAGCTCTTGGGTAGGAGGTGAAGGAGAATTCAGGCACAGGGGACCATGGCCTTGCTGCTGTCCCGTGGTGACATCTGGGGGCTCCCACCCTCCCAGGCATGGGGACCAAGCTTCTGATCTTTAGAGACTGTGTCACCAAGTGGCACCATCTTCTCCTGGTTCTGTTGAGGAGGTTTCTGTCTGATGCAGACTGTGTCATCTCGGCTTTAAGCTGGAAAAGTCTGTATCTCTTGACCAATTCTGACCACCCCTCATTTTTTGTTTGGAGTTTAATATATGATGTTTTAAAATCTTTCCACCTTTCTTTACTTCTTTCCCATTTGATTTTCCTCATGTATTCTTTCATTATTTTACTCCTTTAAACTATTCACTGTCACCTGTATCGTCTCGTGTAAGGATCTGTGGCCAACTCCTTTCAGGCAATGCAGACTGCCAGTCCCCCATGCTATGCGGGGCATGCTGTCACTTCAGCTGTGTGCAACTCTTTGCAACCCCGTAGACTACATCCTGCCAGCCGGCGTTGTCCATGGGATTCCCCAGGCAAAACTACTGCAGGGGGCTGCCATTTCCTCCTCCAGGGATTCCTCTCTACCCAGAGATTGAACCTAAGTCTCATGCCTCCTACCTTGGCAGGCAGGTTCTTTACCACTAACACCACCTGGGAAGCCCATGTTGTTTGGTAATCACTTTAAAAAATATTGTAAACAGAGTTCAAACATTCAGTTCCTCCCTATTCCCTTCCATGCATCTAACCTCTCCTCCGGAAAAATTCTGATTTTTTTTTTTTTAAGAGACAACAGTTTAGATGTCATATTTTCCAAAAACCTCTCTGTTCCTTACACACCATTCAAACACACAAATCAATCCCTTCACTGTATTTTCTATACATACTTACTTTTTCTTTTGGAGGGGGAGGCACTTCTATCGGTCTTTCAGTTATCCATTTTCATCCATCTTTGTTCTTTGGCCAGTGTGGGCCTCCCATCGCAGTGGCCTCTCTCGCTGCAGAGCACCGGCTCTGGGCACATGCGCTCCAGAGCCCTGGCTTGGTAGCTGGACACATCGGTTCAGCCGCTTCGCCGCACGTGGGATCTTCCCAGGCCAGGGATCTAACCGGTGCCCCTTTGCACTGCAAGGCAGTGTCCTTACCCACTGGACCACCAGGGAAGCCCACATACTTACTTTTTAAATTGAGATGTAATTGACATATTAGCTTTAGGTATACAACAAAATGATTTGATGTTTGTATACATTGTGAAATGGTCACCACAGTAAGTCTGGTAACATCCAGCACCCATAGTTACAACTTCTTTTATGTGATGAGGACTTTTAAGATCTACTCTCTTAGCAACTTTCAAATACACAATACACATCATTAACTGTAGTCACCCAGCCATACATCACACCCCATGTTTATTTTATAACTAGGATTTTGTACTTTTTTAGCACCTTCCACACACATTTCTTTCCCGGCACCACTGACATCTGTCTGTCTTCCTTTGCTGGTCTGTGAACTCCTCTAAGACCAAGGCTGGAACTCTGCCTGCAGCTTCTGGCTCAGTGCCTGGTACAAAGCAGGCATTTTAGAAATGGAGTGAACAGGAGAATGCATGCATCATGCTAAGTCCCCTCAGTCATGTCCAACTCTGTGACCCGATGGACTGCAGCCTGCCAGGCTCCTCTGTCCATGGGATTCTCCAAGTAAGGGTACTGAAGTGGGTTGTCATGCCCTCCTCCAGGGCATTTTCCTGACCCAGGGATGAAAACTGCGTCTCTTATGTCTCTTGCATCTGCAAATGGGTTCTTCATCACTAACACCACCTGGGAATCCCTGGAGAGAGACTATCTGAAGCCAACTCTTCTTGGCCTCCCTGTTGATCCACCAGAACGTGGCCAACTGCAGGGGAATAACAGCAAAGCTAGTATTTATTCCACGTGCTTTCACTGAGAAACCAAGGACATAGAACTGGTTGAGTGGAGACCAGTACACCTGTTAGCTGCCCGCTCTGTCCGTGAAGAAGCATCTCCTTCTCCCGCACATGTGCAGGATAAATGACGGCATCCCGCCCACTGGGCTGTAATTGTTAGATTGTTTCTTAAGTTCATTGTCTGGTGTTCAATCACAGTCTATGCAGGACTGTTCCTGGACTCTGGCGACTCAAGACTTTGCACCCGGAATGCTGCCTCTTTTGTATTCCTGGAAATTCTCCAGTTGCCAAAAGGTTGACTCCAACTGAAACTCATTTCTGAGTTTCAGCTACCTGAAAACTAGGAGACCCTGGGTGATTCACGGAGTCTCTGTGAGTCATGGTGAAATTGAGCAAACCTGCATGTCCCCTGGGTTCTTTGGCTTCTTTCTGTCTGATCCATCTGCTCGCCTATCTCTCTGCTTCTATATAAGGTCATTGCAAAGATGGACAAAGCAATGTTTGTGACATGCCTTCAATGTCCACAAAGGAGGTTTATAAATTCAAAACACCATTGCTTTTGGAGATGCTATTTTTAGCACAGTGTGAACACTGTTCACATATTTGTACAGATAAAGAGAGTTCCTGGTTGGATGGCGGTGCTAGTGGCACCAAGTGTGAGTGGACTTAATGCCCCTGAACTGAGCCCTTTGCACTGGGCAAGATGGTGGATCAGACACTATGAATAGTTGACCACAATTTTAACCATAAGTATGTAAGGAGTCAACAACAACTACCCTAAAATCTTTGTATTATTTGTCTGTTGAGAAAGCAGGTTTCCTGGCACCCACCTGCTCTGTGCCCTCTGACAGAATCTCACAGAGCCTGGGAGGGCACTTGAAGATCAGTGGTTCATCTCGCTGCTTTCTCGTACGTGAAGGATGAGAGATGAAGCCCATTTGAACCAAAAGATCAACTCTAATTAAAGGTCCCTCCCTCTACACTGCTGGTAGGAACATAGGTCAGCGGGACCACTATGGAAAACAGTATGGAGGTTCCTCAGAAAACTAAAACTAGAATTACTATATGATCCAGCCATTACCACTCCTGGGCATACATATGGACAAAACTATAATTCACAAAGACACATGCACCCGTAGGTTCATATAGCACTATTCACAATAGCCAAGCTAAGGAAACAAACTAAATGTCCACTGACAGATGAATGGATAAAGAGGGTGTGTAACATATATATAACGGAACACTACTCTGCCATAGAAAGAAAGACCTCATGCCATTTGCAGCAACAAGGATGCAGCTAGAGATTACCATTGTTAAGTCAGAAAGAAAAACACAAATACCGTACGATATCACCTGTACGTGAACTCTAAAATATGACACAAAATACACTTATCTATGAAACAGAAATAGACTGGCAGATATAGAAAATGGATTTGTGGTTGTCAAGAAGAAGGGGGTTAGGGGAGGAATGGAGTGGAAGATTTGTGTTAGTAGTTGTAGGCTATTATAAGTTGGAAAAGATAAACAACAAGGTTTTACTGCATAGCACAGGACCGTATATTCAATATCGTATGGTAAACCATAATGGAAGAGAATATATTAGAAAGAGAATGCATATATATGTATAACTGAATCCCTTTGGTGTACAGCAGCAAGTAACACATTATAAAGCAACTATAGTTTAATAAAAAATATATGAATGAATAATTTAAGGTTCCTAATTTTAGGTCAGATTTCGTTTACCCAGGGGAAAGTAGCACATTATTCTATGTATTCTTAGTAGCAATAACCATAAGATTAATAACTATTGATAAGATCATAGTAAAAAGCTATAAAAACAATCTCCTTCCATACACCTGCCTTCACAGGTCCTGGGAGAAGGGCTACAGGTAGCAGAGCCTAGCACACACCTCCCGGGCCTCCTCTGGGTGGGGAAAACCACCAGGGCTGCTGCCCAAGGGCCAACAGGCACTGGAGTATGTCTGATTCCCATCCTCCTCTCCCTCAGGTTTTAGGTGACCAGCTTTCCATCTACTACCAGCTCAGAACGTCAAGTGTCACCAGAGAGTGGACATTCTACGAGAGGATTAGAAACTGTCATCAGGAGCTCTCAGGCTCACATACCTCCCACTTCTTGGCCGAGTGGCGCCACAGTAACTCGGCCTGGGCCTTTCGAAGTTTCTCTCTCTGGAAACAGATCTGCTGCATAAACCATGTGGCCGCCAAGCAGGGCAGAGCCCCAGGAAAGGATGCACAATTTCGTGAGTCACAGAAACAGTGTTAGAAAGCACGAGGGGGAGGAACCTTAGCCATCTGGGTAAGCCCCCTATTTCACAGAGAAGGCTCTGAGAACAGAGGCACTAGGGTGGGGCCATCAACCTGTCCAAAGCTGCCCAGCCACTCAGCAGCATCTGGGAGTGAAAGTCAGACCATTTCCCAGCTGGGGTCCAGTGCTCTTTCTGTCACCCTAGCCTGCCTGTACCTGGAAGGAAGAAGAATATGGGAAAGCAGGGACTCTGGAGCCAGGCCCAGCCATTATCTCTGCTCTAATGGCCCTAAGGCTTTGGGAAAGTCATGCTCTCTGAGCCTCAGTTTCCTTGTCTACAGAATGGGCACAATAATTTTTTTTTTTTTTTCAGATTGATGTGATAGTTAAGCTAAGTGACGTGTATAAAGTGCCAGCACAGTTTCTGTTAGTACAAGTACCCCTCATAAACAGTACCTATGATTTGCTACTATTCTTGCTTGTTGGATGAGGGCAGGTATGGGGGGGCTCTAAGGTGGAATGGAGTGGCACAGAAGGAGGGTTGCCTGGCTAGTTGGGGTGCCCCTAGGTCTAAAAGTTTCCACGGAGCTGGCTGGCACATGCCCAGGACACTGTGTTCCCTAGGATTAGCAGAGACCCAGGATGATAATCAGATGGCTTCCCCTCAAATCAACAAGATCAGCAAAGACTAAAGCCCTTACACATCCAGGCTGGAAAAAAGGAACGGCTGCCTCCCACGGGCATCAGGGAATGTGACAAATGAATTTGGATGTGCCTTCCAAAAACACATAACTGAGGCTCCACAGAGTTCCCAGGAGCACACAAGGAATGTTGGAGGGTTTGGTTGTCTTCGCACATAGTAACAGAAGACCCACGCAGGCCGGTGGTCCTCAAAGCAGGGTCCTTGGGCTAGCGGCAGCAGCAGCCCTGGGGAGCTTGTTAGAAAGGCAAAATCTCCAGGCCCCACCCTGCCCTACTGAATCCTCTGAAGATGGGCTCCAGGAGATTTTACCAAGCCCTCCAGGCCATTCTTAGGCACGTACAATTTGGGAACCACTGGCCTGGGCCATTTCTCCTGATTTCCTGATTGATAGCACAACGGATACCAATCTTGGTTACACAGATGCAGTCCAGTGCCAAGGCTACAACCCAGAACATTTTAATCCGAATCTCTGGGATAAGACCTAGGCATCAGGTTTTTTTAAGGCTCCCTAGATAATTTAATGTGCAGCCAAGCCTGAGGTCCACTGATTTGGAGCAAGAATGTGAATGAAGCAGTAAGTCATTCATAGCCCTTATGCATGAGAGTATCAATCAACTCGGAATGCTCAGAGTTTCCATGTTTTCCTTTGTTCAGAGTTTTTGTGCTGTTTTCCCCACTGCCACTTCCTCAATTGCTCTTTGCAGGTTCTGCACCCCTCAGAGAAGTTCTAAACACATTGGTCCCTCCTACCCATTCACTTCCTGCTACCACCACACAGTCATTAACATTACTGAAATCACTCACTAAAGGTAAGACCAAGAAAAGGCTCCATTCATTCCAGGTTCTTAGGATCCAATGCCAATTTGCAAATTAAAGACAATTATTTTCCTGTCATTTGTGTGTTTCTACTCTGTTGGGATTTGTTTAGAATGTTCTTGTTGTTGTTTTTTTTTGGCCACTTCTATTGGTATTTCATTTATGTATCTTTGTTCTTTGGCCTGTGTGGGCCTACCATCACGATGGCCTCTCTCACTGCTGAGCACCAGCTCTGGGCGCATGCGCTCCAGAGCGCTGGCTCGGTAATTGGACACATCAGTCTAGCTGCTCCGCGGCACATGGGATCTTCCCAGGCCAGGGATCGAACTGGCGCCCTTTGCACTGCAAGGCGGTATTCTTACCCACTAGATCACCAGGGAAACCCTAGAATATTCTTATTATGTTTATTCATTTTATTCAGCTTTTGGTTCAGATCAGCACTAAAGCAGGTCCCACCTAGTTTATGTTTTGTTTGGCCTTTGAAACATGCTAATATCTCACCTGCTACTTAACATTGGAGACAGTTGATGGGTCCCAGCATGATGTTTCCTCAGCTGGTGAGGGTGGAGACGAAGAAGGAATCTATTCTTTCCCCCAGTATCCTATGAAGGATACTGCAAGAATGCTGGTGAGCAGCGTTAAATGACACTTTCAGGTTCTAATAAAAATACTATGTTTCAAAAAATGGGAAAAGGACCGAAACAGACACCTCTACAAAGAGGACATACAGATGGCCCAAAAACACATGAAATGATGCTCAACCTCACTTATAATTAGAGAAATGCAAATCAAAACTACAATGAGATATCACCTCACACCCATCAGAATGGCCATCATCCACAAATCGACAGACAAGATAATGCTGGAGGCGGTGCGGAGAAAGGGAACCCTCTTGCATTGCTGGTGGGAATGCAAATTGACACAGCCTCTATGGAAGACAGTATGGAGATTTCTTAAAAAATTAAAAATAGAAGCACCCTATGACCCAGCAATCCCACTCTTAGGCTTATACCCTGATGAAATCAAATCTGAAAGAAGCACCTGTACCCCAATGTTCATTGCAGCTCTCTATACAATAGCTAGAACATGGAAGCAACCTAGATGCCCATTGACAAATGAATGGATAAAAAAACTCTGGTACATATATACAATGGAGTACTTCTCAGCTATAAAAAGAAATGCTGAAAAATCAGTCCTAATGAGGTGGCTGGATCTAGAACCTATCATAAAAAGTGAAGTCAGTCAAAAAGAGAAAGAGAAGTACAATCTACTAACACATATATATGGAATCTAATAGGATGGTAATGATAACACACACAGTGAAGCGATGGAAAAACAGACATGGACAGTAGACATATGGACATAGTGGGGAATGAACAGTGGGTGGGAGGCGTAAAGGAAGTAGCATGAAAACCTATACTATCATATGTTAAAAATAATAGCTATTGTCATTGCACTGAGAAAAGGGGATCCTGCAGGAGTGCTGTGCGATGGCCTGGGGGGTGGGATGGGGGGGATATACATATGACTAATCTGGGATCATACATATCTGTAAACAACAAAACTCTGTAAAAGTAAAAAGTAAAATAAAAATTAAAAAAAAAAAAGAAAATGAGGCAATTCTAATAAAAATACTATGTTTTAAAATGAGGCACTAAGATATCATCATTAAGTCCAGACTTACACTTTTAGCTTCAGATCAATTACTTGGAAGTGTTAGAAATCTTTAGGAAGTCCAATTTAGAAACATGTTCAGTTTGTGGAGATAGCACTCTTCAGTCTGCCAATACAAATCAAACGCTCCTTCTCAGGGGTTCCCTAGGGTGACATCTTCTACAAAATCTCTAGGAGTTCTGACACTACTCTATTTTAAAGAGAAATGGATATTTAATATGTTTGTTCATGTTTCTTTGCACATATTAGGCCAAGTAAATATCCCAATCACTTTGGAATTTTCCTAGTTTGGTATTTAAAATCTCACTCTCATCTTCCATTCTGTGTGACTAGGACAGTTGGTCACCCTGTATCCTGCCTGGATCTCCTTGCTCATCAATTTCTTTATAAACTTTCCCCTTCTGAGTGACTTATGTACTGCCTCATCTCAAACCATCAGCACTTGTGCTTGGAACACTCACACACACCCATTCCTTCCTCACAATGGGAATACAGATACATTTATGCCTTTTTCTCGAATTTCTACTTCCCATTTTTCCCATGGCCCCATCACCACCCTCTCTCTCCAGGGATGACATCAAAAACATCTTGCTCTTTCTAATCAAACTGCCAGAGCAAACGTGGAGAAGAAAAGAAAGTGATTCCTGTGTTTTGGAGCTGAAACTAGATGAAAGAATACAGCACAAAAATTAATGAGTGACTTTTTTATTCGATGGCATAAATCTTGATTGTGCCTCCCTTATGTTCTGGATACTGAGCTGCAGGGCGTTCATGGTAAGACAAGTCCCGGAGAGCGAGCTCGTGAGTGAGACAAATGTGCTCTCTTCACTCAGTAAGACTCCCTGGCATCTTAGATTTCCTTGTTCCTTGACTTTCTGTGGAGCTTGGCAAATGAATCTTTGGTTTTTGCCATTCCTCATCTTGGGCTGCTAGTAGCAATTGACTGAATACAATACACAGTGAGTAAATACACTGCCCGTTTATTCTTTCTAATCTCAGTGCTACTCTAAAATTGTTATAATAGTCTCAATTAATTTCTCACAGTGGTTCTCAATTCTGTCGACACTGAAGTTCCTTCACCTATAAGGTAGTACGTGACCTTGTCATCCATCGTCCTGGTTTCAACATCCTGGGATGGAGTTCTGGTTAGCATTTACCTCCTATCTTAAATTCTTCCAGGCTCTTTGTGGTCCTTTCCTCTTGCCCTACTGTCATCAATAAGGAAATATAGTTTCTTCTCTCTGAAACTTCTTCCTTTTATCCTCTACCACTTCTTAACATGCTTCTTCCATCTGTAACCATCTGATTTATTTTTCTTGACTTTTGGTTTCTCCTTAACCTGTAAGTGTGCTTAAACCACAATTACTCTTAAGAAAAAAAAGAGAGGTGATCTGACTGCACTGAAACTATGGAATTCCCTCACCTTTTCCTCTTCTGACCACCTCCACCCATTTCTCCCACCATTTCTCAACCCTGGGCTCCTGCTACTGAAATTTTCTCTCAAGTGGAACCAATGAGCTACCTGTAACATGGGATGCCTCTTCTGAGCTTTCACCCATCCAGCCTCTTGGCATCATTTGAGAGTTCTGTCAGGATTATCCTCCTTGGCATCTCTCCTGACGTCTCACTGGACCACCTCACCTTCCACTGTCTGTGTTGCTCTGGACCCACTCAGAGTCGTGGGCTCCAGTTCCAGTTCTATTCTGTTGATCATGCAACTACATGCATACCACCACCTCTGAGCTCCCTCCTGAGCTTTCTATCCTTATTTCTAAACACCTAATGGGCAGCTCCATGTAGCAAAATTCAAAGACCTTCAAACTCAACACATCCAAAGTTAAGTTCATGATCATTCCTCAACTCTATCTCCCTGCCTTTTCCGAGTTCCTGAGTTCATCCTACTAGAAACTCCTACATCAATCTACTTTTTTTCTATTCCGTGCTTCCAAGTATTTGCTAAATAACACCATGTTGTGTTCATCATCAGAACTTTTTACTGCCAATGGCAGAATCCCAGCTCAAATTAAACATGAAAAGCAATTGGGCTGCTAGTAGCAATGAAATGTAAATACACTGCCCGTTTATTCTTTCTAATCTCAGTGCTACTCTAAAATTGTTATAATAGTCTCAATTAATTTCTCACAGTGGTTCTCAATTCTGTCGACACTGAAGTTCCTTCACCTATAAGGTAGTACGTGACCTTGTCATCCATCGTCCTGGTTTCAACATCCTGGGATGGAGTTCTGGTTAGCATTTACCTCCTATCTTAAATTCTTCCAGGCTCTTTGTGGTCCTTTCCTCTTGCCCTACTGTCATCAATAAGGAAATATAGTTTCTTCTCTCTGAAACTTCTTCCTTTTATCCTCTACCACTTCTTAACATGCTTCTTCCATCTGTAACCATCTGATTTATTTTTCTTGACTTTTGGTTTCTCCTTAACCTGTAAGTGTGCTTAAACCACAATTACTCTTAAGAAAAAAAAGAGAGGTGATCTGACTGCACTGAAACTATGGAATTCCCTCACCTTTTCCTCTTCTGACCACCTCCACCCATTTCTCCCACCATTTCTCAACCCTGGGCTCCTGCTACTGAAATTTTCTCTCAAGTGGAACCAATGAGCTACCTGTAACATGGGATGCCTCTTCTGAGCTTTCACCCATCCAGCCTCTTGGCATCATTTGAGAGTTCTGTCAGGATTATCCTCCTTGGCATCTCTCCTGACGTCTCACTGGACCACCTCACCTTCCACTGTCTGTGTTGCTCTGGACCCACTCAGAGTCGTGGGCTCCAGTTCCAGTTCTATTCTGTTGATCATGCAACTACATGCATACCACCACCTCTGAGCTCCCTCCTGAGCTTTCTATCCTTATTTCTAAACACCTAATGGGCAGCTCCATGTAGCAAAATTCAAAGACCTTCAAACTCAACACATCCAAAGTTAAGTTCATGATCATTCCTCAACTCTATCTCCCTGCCTTTTCCGAGTTCCTGAGTTCATCCTACTAGAAACTCCTACATCAATCTACTTTTTTTCTATTCCGTGCTTCCAAGTATTTGCTAAATAACACCATGTTGTGTTCATCATCAGAACTTTTTACTGCCAATGGCAGAATCCCAGCTCAAATTAAACATGAAAAAGAACTGTATTAGCTCATGGAACCAACCCATAAAAAAGTACGGATTCATGTGAATGGTACCAGATTTCTTTCTCCACTTCTCAGCTCTTTTTTTGTTTGCCCTCATTCTTCCAGACTCTTTCAGGTGGAGGGGACCATGGCTACTAGCCGACCCAAGGGCACAACCGTTGACAATAATGAGAAGAAACACGACGCAGATCAGGCATGATTCTGGGCACTTCAGAGCTCATGAGACAAAAACAAAGAGACAAGATTCTCTCCACTTCAAATTTAGAAAATCCATAGACATGCTCTAAATTGAGCCAGCTTGGGTCATGTACCCCCCTGCTGGAATAACCACTGGGTCTAGAAACAGAAAGCAGAGTAACCGGCAGGGTTTGGACTGTCTACCAGCCCCTAAACTTGAGTGTTTCAAGTAGAAGGAGGTTCAATGAACCACAGAAGGTGGAAAAACATGCAGGGTTAGACGCTGGGGCAAGAAATGGAAATGCAGACACTCAACAGAGCTGACTGAAGTTCACGAATCTTTGTGTTAACTTTTTGAAAACGAAGAAACCCATTAGGAATTGTATCTGAATCAATGTCTCATCCATCAAAAAAAGATTACAGAAGAAAACCACAGCATTCCTCAAAGACAGTTTTAAGAATACACTAAAAAAACAAATAAAAGGTCATCCAAGCTCAAAATGTATGCCAAGAATTTCTAGCCTCTGAAAACACAGAGAATCTTTTTTTAAAATGTCTCAAACTTCTAAATAATAGTGGGTGTAATGACAGAAAGTATAATGATGAGACAGGATCGCCTGTCCTTGTATAATGTTACCTGTTCAGCATGTTTGTTTCATCTCTTGCACTGACCTTGAGGCCTTGGGATGTCTGTGGTCATGGGTGACATTTAGCTGTTCTTTCTCATAAAACTTCAGAAGGAGTTCTATCTGGAAAACATCAAGAGAGGATACTGAAATTGATCACTAAGTCATAAGAATCTCAATAATATACCTGCATCATCTTCCAAGTATTTGCTAAATAACACCATGTTGTGTTCATCATCAGAACTTTTTACTGCCAATGGCAGAATCCCAGCTCAAATTAAACATGAAAAAGAACTGTATTAGCTCATGGAACCAACCCATAAAAAAGTACGGATTCATGTGAATGGTACCAGATTTCTTTCTCCACTTCTCAGCTCTTTTTTTGTTTGCCCTCATTCTTCCAGACTCTTTCAGGTGGAGGGGACCATGGCTACTAGCCGACCCAAGGGCACAACCGTTGACAATAATGAGAAGAAACACGACGCAGATCAGGCATGATTCTGGGCACTTCAGAGCTCATGAGACAAAAACAAAGAGACAAGATTCTCTCCACTTCAAATTTAGAAAATCCATAGACATGCTCTAAATTGAGCCAGCTTGGGTCATGTACCCCCCTGCTGGAATAACCACTGGGTCTAGAAACAGAAAGCAGAGTAACCGGCAGGGTTTGGACTGTCTACCAGCCCCTAAACTTGAGTGTTTCAAGTAGAAGGAGGTTCAATGAACCACAGAAGGTGGAAAAACATGCAGGGTTAGACGCTGGGGCAAGAAATGGAAATGCAGACACTCAACAGAGCTGACTGAAGTTCACGAATCTTTGTGTTAACTTTTTGAAAACGAAGAAACCCATTAGGAATTGTATCTGAATCAATGTCTCATCCATCAAAAAAAGATTACAGAAGAAAACCACAGCATTCCTCAAAGACAGTTTTAAGAATACACTAAAAACACAAATAAAAGGTCATCCAAGCTCAAAAATGTATGCCAAGAATTTCTAGCCTCTGAAAACACAGAGAATCTTTTTTCAAAAATGTCTCAAACTTCTAAATAATAGTGGGTGTAATGACAGAAAGTATAATGATGAGACAGGATCGCCTGTCCTTGTATAATGTTACCTGTTCAGCATGTTTGTTTCATCTCTTGCACTGACCTTGAGGCCTTGGGATGTCTGTGGTCATGGGTGACATTTAGCTGTTCTTTCTCATAAAACTTCAGAAGGAGTTCTATCTGGAAAACATCAAGAGAGGATACTGAAATTGATCACTAAGTCATAAGAATCTCAATAATATACCTGCAGTTTAATTTTTAAAGGTTAAGTAGTTGGAAAATTTACCCTTAGGCAACTGTACCTGAGATCTCGACATCTATCATTGTTTTAGATCCCATAACACTGCACCTATGGTTTGGCACTGTCATGCATGGTAAACTCTATTTTCCTTTTGTTTCTACATCTACAGTTCCTTGAATTATTGATTTCTCATTCATCAGAAGATTTATAAACATGCTGAAGCCTAAATGGAGAATGCATGAATATGAATTTTGCGATATGTATAAATTAAGCCTCCCACTGCAACATTTCAGGGAGGTATTTCTCCTAGGAGTGAACCACAGGTGTGTAATAATATGCTATTTTCATTATCCATCATTTAAGGTTTGGGATGCAACTGGAAACATTCTTAGAGGCAGGGGGAGGGGACTGCCTGAGTCATTGTTGTGAAAGCCATTATTCTGCATCATACTCAGTTGGACATGGAAATGAATTAAAACAAATGTTCAAGAAGAAGGTTCTGTTTCCATATGAAGCTGTTTCATCCGTTATCTTTTCCTCTTGCACTTGAATGTGACTGAAAGATTTTCCAAAATGAAAGGCAGCCTTGAATGAAATCAGATTGATTTTTCTTATTTGTAACTTACAGAGAATATTTGTCCTGAGTATTATATGGACAACAAAGCTATTGTTTTTAATTTTTAAAAAAAAGGAAAAAGGAAAAAAATTTAGGATTGATGTTAAAAAGAGAAAGCTATACGATGTATTCTACATTTGAAATTTCACAGACTGTTAATAAACTGGATTTTTTCTATAGAGACAAGCATCTTTTCGTCTGCGTTCTCCACGTCAGCATTCACTTTTACCATTCCCAGCAGCCCTGTTCAGTCCAATGTGTATGAAGTCCAAAGCTGTCTAAGAAATGCCCCATTCCATCCAAGATCAAACACCATGCATTCAGAATGGAACATTGTCAGAGCAGCTCCCTTTGTTCACTTTTTCCCCTCCATATTTTTTATTGTTGGCAATGACTACATTTCAGAAACAAAGCCACCTGCTTTCAGACACAACTGAGGGAAGGCTGAGAGTGTACGTGTGTGTGTATGTGCTGGGATGGGGAACACCCAATGCGTTCCTATACAAAAGGAGTTATTTACATGTCTAACCTGCCTTCAGATGCTTATAAGATATTCAGCAGACTGGAAGGAACCTCTCTGGAGGGTGCTAAGCCCCAGATGGACATGTTAGGGAATAAGTGCTCAGTCATCTCTTTATAGGAAGGTGCTCATGCTGGGTTGACTCTAAATTGCTAGAGCCAGCACTGACCTGGGGGCCAGGAGAGCCCTGACTCCTTAGCTGTGAAAAATCTGGGTGTATGATGCTGCCCTCCAGAACCTCAGTTTTCTTATCTATAAAATGAAAAGTCTGAACGGTCAAGGGGTCTCCACCCTGGCCATACGGTAGCCTCACTTCAGTTTCTTGTGTTTAATCATGATTAAGGGCCTTACCCCAGATCACTTGAAGTAAACCTCTGAGGATGGAACCCAGACACAAATTTGTCTTTTTTAAGCTCCCAGGTGCGTCTAGATGGTGAACTGTGGCTGGGTTACCTCCAAGGTCTCTCCAGCGCCGGCTCTGCAGGACTTGCTCCTGTCAGATCAGGTGTCCTTTGGGTCAGCTGTCTCCCCTGAGGGGTCTACTCTGCCTGCTGCCCTCCATCCAATGGAACGTTCCATTTGCATAAGACACCAGGGTCAAAGCTCCAACAGAATCTGCGGAAACAATGTCATTAATTGGACTAACCAACCTAAAGAGGGAGGTGTTGGAGAGAGGAGGGGGAAGGATCCATTGGTTAAAGGGAATCATCGCAGTTCCTCAGAAAACTGCAGGATAGCATTGAAGCTGCAGGGAACTGTGCACAGCAAGCTCATTTCCCTGTTCACCTCCAGCTACAATGTGTCTTTTGCAGCCCAGCACTGTGCTGCAGAGATAAACTAATTTAATCAGTAGCAAAAGCTGCATTTTGATCTTGCAATCAAGTCACATCACTTCCTTTTTCAGGAGAGCCCCTCACTTCTCTCTGTCCTGTTCTCTTCCCTCTCAGAGCTTGCTTTCCCACCTGCTCCCATTTGACCCACCCATCCCCGCTTCCCATCCTCCACAGATCTGCCCACTGCCTTGTGGATGGATCCCCACCCCAACCCTCTGCTTGATTTTATTTTTTTTTTGGTCAATTCCTATTCACCCTACTTTGTATGCTCTGACCCTCCTTTGCCACTTCTCCATTTCCCAGCCAAGATCGCTGGGCCACCGATGGCTGTGAGGATGTGAAAATCTGAGCCACGGGCATGAATAATGAATTGGAAGTGGCAGGCTGAAGCCAGTCAGAACTGAGAACAGTATTTCCAAACTGCAGCCCCATGATTTAGCAAGAGGTGGACTGGAGTTACTGCAATCTCCAGAAGCCCTGGACACAATGGTAATTATGAAAATGTCGTTTTGGAGCCTGCAAATGATCCAAGGCTGACGGAAGCATTGTATCGTCCTTCGGGCTTGAAACGGGAGCTGTGGGTGGTGTGGGAACACTTGCTAACCCCACTGCACTGAGGGACTAGTGCAGTCACTGGCAGGGTGGCCTGCTTCCTCATTCCAAGAACAGCACCACCACCCTGGGTCTGGTGCAGCTGGACAGGATGGCTAGAGGGGCTGGGGCTGGAAACGCCACCTGGCAGCAAGGTCAGGGAAATAGACGAATCTGGAACTTGAGGTTGCTAAAGCGGGTACACACAGAGCTGTCTGCTACTCTTCTCACTCAATAGAAACCAACCTAAGTACCAGCTCTCAGATCTCCTATATCTGATCCTGGCCTGCTCCCATCTAGTCGGAAAACCTCCTCTGGACCTTCCCTTTACCAGAAGACTTGAAGGATGGGTCTGTGGAGCCTGGGGACTTGCCAGAGCTGGTTGATGCGTGAATGAGTGCCCGGAGACAATCTTCACTAACATTCTGGCCACCTCCTCAAGACCTTTTCCATTTGACCCCCAAATGCTGCCAGACACATCCATGGAAAATAATCACCCAGTTATAGCACTATCCGCCCAGAAACCTTTTAGCCACCCAGGCTAAACCCGAGCATCCGAGGCTCTCTGTGACCTGACCCAAACTTCCGTCTCCCACCCCATGCCTCCCTCCAGCCCAGAGATGCTCAGCGTCCTGGCTCCACACCCTCTGTGCTCCTTACCTGCACACCTGTGCTCAGCCTGTGGCCCCAGCGTCTCTGTCTCTTGCATCAACACCCATTTATCCTCCCAAGATCCAGTGTAAGAGCCCTGCTTGCTAGTGATTTCTCTGGAGCCCTCACATGGGAGGAACTCTTCTCCCCTGTGTTCCCATCGCTGAAGAATCTCTTTGTGAGCCGGAAATAACGCTACTGAGCCCAAAGGCATTTGTTGCTGTTCAGTCGCCGAGTGGCGTCTGACTCCTTGTTCTTCTCACCTGTAGGCTTCTAACCACGAGGCTTCGGAATTCTCCAGGTGAGAACACTGGAGTCAGTTGCCACGCCCTCCTCCACAGGGAATCTTCGCAACCCAGGGATGGAACCCAGGTTCTTTGGATTGCAGGCAGATTCTTTACAGCTGAGCCGCCAGGGAAGCCTGCTCCCTGCTTACTACACGGGTAAATCAGGAGAAGAGCTGCTAGGGCAAGGGAGAGCTAGCCCACCCATAAGACGGCAGACGGGTGTCTCAAAAACACCATCACCCCTCTGTCTGAATTCGGGTTCCTTTTGTATAGAGGAAGGAGAGGCAGGGGCCCACTGCGGTGCCCACCAGTGACTGAAACAGGACTCTAACCCTTGCTCCTGGACAGCTAGCTGCTCCCTAAGGTTGCTAGCTGTGGGAGGGCCCACTGTGAAGGATTGCCCACAGCCGGGCAATGAATGACCGCTAGCTCATGGTTGGTCCCTAAGGGCCACTTGCCTGGGGGCGGGGCCTGCTGTCAGGCCGACCAATGGGGGAGCAGGACTGTGGCTCGCTAACACCTGTGCACCTCCCTGCCCCTGTTACAGACCGACACTCTGTGGGTAGAGACGCAGTCCCGTCCACCCAGGAATGGCACCTGCCTCTGGATAGAATAGACAAGCATGAATGCTTGCGCAGAGAATCCTGACTGGAAAGAAATCGGCAGCTAGGATCACGGGATCCGCTTGATGCACTACCCCCCTTTTAGCCACCCAGGCTAAACCCGAGCATCCGAGGCTCTCTGTGACCTGACCCAAACTTCCGTCTCCCACCCCATGCCTCCCTCCAGCCCAGAGATGCTCAGCGTCCTGGCTCCACACCCTCTGTGCTCCTTACCTGCACACCTGTGCTCAGCCTGTGGCCCCAGCGTCTCTGTCTCTTGCATCAACACCCATTTATCCTCCCAAGATCCAGTGTAAGAGCCCTGCTTGCTAGTGATTTCTCTGGAGCCCTCACATGGGAGGAACTCTTCTCCCCTGTGTTCCCATCGCTGAAGAATCTCTTTGTGAGCCGGAAATAACGCTACTGAGCCCAAAGGCATTTGTTGCTGTTCAGTCGCCGAGTGGCGTCTGACTCCTTGTTCTTCTCACCTGTAGGCTTCTAACCACGAGGCTTCGGAATTCTCCAGGTGAGAACACTGGAGTCAGTTGCCACGCCCTCCTCCACAGGGAATCTTCGCAACCCAGGGATGGAACCCAGGTTCTTTGGATTGCAGGCAGATTCTTTACAGCTGAGCCGCCAGGGAAGCCTGCTCCCTGCTTACTACACGGGTAAATCAGGAGAAGAGCTGCTAGGGCAAGGGAGAGCTAGCCCACCCATAAGACGGCAGACGGGTGTCTCAAAAACACCATCACCCCTCTGTCTGAATTCGGGTTCCTTTTGTATAGAGGAAGGGGAGAGGCAGGGGCCCACTGCGGTGCCCACCAGTGACTGAAACAGGACTCTAACCCTTGCTCCTGGACAGCTAGCTGCTCCCTAAGGTTGCTAGCTGTGGGAGGGCCCACTGTGAAGGATTGCCCACAGCCGGGCAATGAATGACCGCTAGCTCATGGTTGGTCCCTAAGGGCCACTTGCCTGGGGGCGGGGCCTGCTGTCAGGCCGACCAATGGGGGAGCAGGACTGTGGCTCGCTAACACCTGTGCACCTCCCTGCCCCTGTTACAGACCGACACTCTGTGGGTAGAGACGCAGTCCCGTCCACCCAGGAATGGCACCTGCCTCTGGATAGAATAGACAAGCATGAATGCTTGCGCAGAGAATCCTGACTGGAAAGAAATCGGCAGCTAGGATCACGGGACTCCCAGCTTATGAGAATAGGCATTCCCACAGTTCCTGCCTCGGACAGAGGTCCAGCCCTCTGAGCCCCTCCCGGCTTCCCGTCCTTCCCAATGGAGAGTTACCAGAACCTGCTTCTCAGACACCCCCTCCCCCAGCCTGGCCTGCTGTGATTGTCATCTCAAGGGGTCCGCTGCTCCCCGTTCCCAGTTTCTTGTCAGCCTTAGGCAGCCTTGACAGGCGGTGGACACACATCCTGGTGACTCAGATTGGGCCAGCTGTGAGCTGACGCTTTCGAGCCAAAACTTAGTTCCCTTCCACAAACGGGGGTGACGAACTGAGTCATGAAGGAACCAGATAGAACTGGTATGAATCTGTCTGAAAATTCAAACGTGCAATAAGGTACCTTGAACGTCTCTCAACTCGATTTAATTTCTATTTCAAGTCTCATTTTTTTCCCCTAGGATGGCGGATCAGTCTCCCCTTCTCTCCCTTTTCTCTAGTGGAGCATCTGAGCACCAGGGAGGGTCAGGTGGGGTCCAGGTGAGGGCAGATCTTCCTCCTTGGTGTCTTCTTTTCATCTTGGTTCCTGTTGGGAAGCCCCCATCTCATCTAACACACTGTCTGTCCCTGTGGCTTCTGCCATGCTTGGAGACCAAGAAACCATGCCGGGGTTGTGAAGGGTCTGGGAGGAAACTCCGGAAGGCTGTCATAGCAACCAGGGCTGGTGCGAGTTGTATTCAGCCCTGTTCAGACAGTGGGCCTCTCCCCTAAGTGAGCGACTATGAGGTAGCAGCTCTCAACCAGCTACTGTCAGAGGTCCTGCTCTGCCCCGGGCCAGTGCCACACTGGGCCCATCTCTCCTCTTCCTCCTCTTTCTGTCTAAAAGGATCCTGAATTGGGACTGAAGTTTTCTGAGAGTCTACCCTGCCACATTCTTAGTGTGCTAGCTTTCCCATGAAAATCGTTATTCCTTATTCTAACAATTTGCTTTCAATTTGCTGGTCTGTTGGGCAGTGAACAGAATGAACTTGGGCTCAGTAACAAGGCCACAACTGCCAAGTCACACTATAGAGTCTCTGTCGCTTCCCCAGAACCTTAAAGAAATAGGACATGGGTTTGCTCTGTTCTCTTTTTGTTGGGTTGGCTTTCGATTCTAGCGTCCCTCACACCTGACATGGAACCAGGACTCATGGACTCCTTTCTTGTGGTCCTACCAGCACCTAAGCTCTCATAACCCTCATTCCAATTCCCTCTCCCTCCAATCAGCAGCATCGTTTTCTAGCCAGGGTGTGTTGGGGCAGGGGGCTGGTGGTTAGGGGAGAACACCTCCTGAGTACTCACCTGAGTCCATAGTCTACTACCTCTGTTCTGTTTCCATTTCCTTCAAAGGCTGTTCTCCTGTTGCTCAAAGACCATGAGAAGACATTTCCCTCTGATCTTTCTTGTCACATTGTTTCCCTATGACAATGATCACCTACCACTGTCTAGTTACCGAATGGAGAGCCAGGGTAGGGTCGGGGGTATCGAGAGGGGAAATTTCATTAAACATGTGAGCAGGGCTTCCTGGTGATCCAGTGGGTAAAGAGTCCACCTTGCAGTGCAAGGGGCACCGGTTCAATCCCTGGCCCAGGAAGATCTTACGTGTCACAGAGTGACTGGACCTGTGTGTCCAATTACAAGCCAGTGCTCTGGAACACATGTGCCCAGAGCCAGTGCTCTGCAACCAGAGAGGCCACTGAGATGGGAGGCCCACACAGGCCAAAGAGTAAAGATGGATGAAAATAAATGGATAAAAAAATCAATAAAAGAGGCCAAAATTAGGAGAAAAAAAAAGAATGTGAGTAAACACTAAGGCAGCATTTATAATTAGGCACTGCTCTAAGGCTGTTATCTATGTTAGCTCATCCTATCATTACCACTCAATGAGGCAGATACTATTATCCCCAGTTTACAGATTAGGAAATTGATGTTAATTAGTGACAACTTCATGTGGAGAACTTCACTAATTCATGAACTTGGGCAAACTGCAGGAGATGGTGAGGGACAGAGAAGCCTGGCATGCTGTACTCCATGGGGTCACAAAGAATCGGACCTGTAGCAACTGAACAACAATTTGCTGGTCTGTTGGGCAGTGAACAGAATGAACTTGGGCTCAGTAACAAGGCCACAACTGCCAAGTCACACTATAGAGTCTCTGTCGCTTCCCCAGAACCTTAAAGAAATAGGACATGGGTTTGCTCTGTTCTCTTTTTGTTGGGTTGGCTTTCGATTCTAGCGTCCCTCACACCTGACATGGAACCAGGACTCATGGACTCCTTTCTTGTGGTCCTACCAGCACCTAAGCTCTCATAACCCTCATTCCAATTCCCTCTCCCTCCAATCAGCAGCATCGTTTTCTAGCCAGGGTGTGTTGGGGCAGGGGGCTGGTGGTTAGGGGAGAACACCTCCTGAGTACTCACCTGAGTCCATAGTCTACTACCTCTGTTCTGTTTCCATTTCCTTCAAAGGCTGTTCTCCTGTTGCTCAAAGACCATGAGAAGACATTTCCCTCTGATCTTTCTTGTCACATTGTTTCCCTATGACAATGATCACCTACCACTGTCTAGTTACCGAATGGAGAGTAAGGGTAGGGTCTGGGGGATTGAGAGGAAAGTTTCATTAAACATGTGAGCAGGGCTTCCCTGGTGATCCAGTGGGTAAAGAGTCCACCTTGCAGTGCAAGGGGCACCGGTTCAATCCCTGGCCCAGGAAGATCTTACGTGTCACAGAGTGACTGGACCTGTGTGTCCAATTACAAGCCAGTGCTCTGGAACACATGTGCCCAGAGCCAGTGCTCTGCAACCAGAGAGGCCACTGAGATGGGAGGCCCACACAGGCCAAAGAGTAAAGATGGATGAAAATAAATGGATAAAAAAATCAATAAAAGAGGCCAAAATTAGGAGAAAAAAAAAGAATGTGAGTAAACACTAAGGCAGCATTTATAATTAGGCACTGCTCTAAGGCTGTTATCTATGTTAGCTCATCCTATCATTACCACTCAATGAGGCAGATACTATTATCCCCAGTTTACAGATTAGGAAATTGATGTTAATTAGTGACAACTTCATGTGGAGAACTTCACTAATTCATGAACTTGGGCAAACTGCAGGAGATGGTGAGGGACAGAGAAGCCTGGCATGCTGTACTCCATGGGGTCACAAAGAATCGGACCTGACCTAGCAACTGAACAACAACAGTGATGAATTGGAGGAGTTGGGACTTGAACCCAGGCCGCCTGACTCATAACCACTAACGTCTGTGCCCAGAAATGACAGTTTCTCACTAATCAACACCCTGCCACACACATGACTCTTCTTATAGACCTGAACTCCTTGAAGACATGTAGGAAAAATTTTTAAAATATTGTGATGAAGACTTCTACTAAAAGTGCTTACACTGAGATTTGGCAATATCTTTTGGTGAGAAAGCCTTCCATCATCCATGTGAATGTCAAAATATATATATATATATAAGCCTAAAAGTTCCTAAAAAATAGGATTTCCCACCACTACGGCCACCACCAACACCATTAGCTCCAGCTTCCTGGAAGCATTTTCTCAGGCCCTCGGCAGCAGGGTAGGAGTTAGCAGCCTTGACCTCCGAAAAGATGCTGCCAACTACATGCCTCTTCCTCTGTGTGTCCTGGATGTTTCCAGCTAATTCTAAGAATTAACATCCTTTTTTGAATGAAAAGATGTCCAAGAAAAAACTTCTGTGTAGATCAATCATCCTTAACATTTTGGGGAGTCCCAGATCTTTTTGCAATCTATGAAGTAGCTCCCCAGGGAAAACAAATGCTTCTATCCAAACACACATATAATTTTGGCATAAAACTTAAGGCAAACTACTGAGCCCTGTACTGCGGGTGAATTGTTCCTGGAAGGGATGTTGTTTTATTCACTTCTGCATCTTCAACACCTAGCAGAGATCAACGGACTCTATGACACCCATCCCGCTTCCACGCTGGCCTGAGCATGCGTCCTGACTCTCCGTGGTACCATCGGAAATGGAAAATATCCCTCTCCCCTTGATCCAATCCAGGTTCTCTGAAAATGCCTGATACTACTAACAAGGGCATTTGTACATAATGCCTGTGGTTTTTCCTCCGAGAGATAAATGCTAACTGTGGGATCTGCGTTGAAGGGTTGGCTGCTCTGAATTTTCCTTGGAGGCCAGGTACTAATTCATTGGCAATGCGGGATGGTGAGGGACAGAGAAGCCTGGCATGCTGTACTCCATGGGGTCACAAAGAATCGGACCTGACCTAGCAACTGAACAACAACAGTGATGAATTGGAGGAGTTGGGACTTGAACCCAGGCCGCCTGACTCATAACCACTAACGTCTGTGCCCAGAAATGACAGTTTCTCACTAATCAACACCCTGCCACACACATGACTCTTCTTATAGACCTGAACTCCTTGAAGACATGTAGGAAAAATTTTTAAAATATTGTGATGAAGACTTCTACTAAAAGTGCTTACACTGAGATTTGGCAATATCTTTTGGTGAGAAAGCCTTCCATCATCCATGTGAATGTCAAAATATATATATATATATAAGCCTAAAAGTTCCTAAAAAATAGGATTTCCCACCACTACGGCCACCACCAACACCATTAGCTCCAGCTTCCTGGAAGCATTTTCTCAGGCCCTCGGCAGCAGGGTAGGAGTTAGCAGCCTTGACCTCCGAAAAGATGCTGCCAACTACATGCCTCTTCCTCTGTGTGTCCTGGATGTTTCCAGCTAATTCTAAGAATTAACATCCTTTTTTGAATGAAAAGATGTCCAAGAAAAAACTTCTGTGTAGATCAATCATCCTTAACATTTTGGGGAGTCCCAGATCTTTTTGCAATCTATGAAGTAGCTCCCCAGGGAAAACAAATGCTTCTATCCAAACACACATATAATTTTGGCATAAAACTTAAGGCAAACTACTGAGCCCTGTACTGCGGGTGAATTGTTCCTGGAAGGGATGTTGTTTTATTCACTTCTGCATCTTCAACACCTAGCAGAGATCAACGGACTCTATGACACCCATCCCGCTTCCACGCTGGCCTGAGCATGCGTCCTGACTCTCCGTGGTACCATCGGAAATGGAAAATATCCCTCTCCCCTTGATCCAATCCAGGTTCTCTGAAAATGCCTGATACTACTAACAAGGGCATTTGTACATAATGCCTGTGGTTTTTCCTCCGAGAGATAAATGCTAACTGTGGGATCTGCGTTGAAGTGGCTGCTCTGATTTTCAGGCAGTCTGTGGCTGCACATGAAATTCTACATCTCCTTGGAGGCCAGGTAGGAAAGGACCAAAGCTCCAGGCCTCTCTCTAGTCCCATGGAGGATTCCTCACCCATTACAGCAGAGCAGCCAATTCCCTGATCAGCTTTTTCCCTTTTCAGAAGGGAATTCAACACGAGTTTTAAAATACCTTCTCAAAGAAAACAATGTAATGGATTTTCCCGGGTCTTAAGGGTATCGGGGAAGTGCAGTTAACTCTGCTTTTCAGTTCTCGAGTCAAGAGGCACAGAGGATGTTTGGGTCAAGGCCAAATGCTATCTTTTCCTGTGAAGAAAACAGTGATGGTTCAGGATAAATTCTGTAAGCAACTCAGAGCTATCTGCAAGAAATCACGGTACTCTGTGAGGGTAAACAATTACGTGATTACCATTTGTGGTTAACTGGAATCACACCACCAAGGAGATTATTAAAATGAGTAGATTAAACACGGCAGAGACAGCTAAAAAGCTATTGGGAAGTAACAGCTCTTTCTTCCTTTTCAATTTTCGTTTCCCTTTCTCCTGTGTTGGTTTCTATCCCTTCTATCAACTGTCTCTACTTCTTTGATGATTATTTCTTGTGATCTATTCCTGCTATCAAGCTTTGTATCTTAACTGTGTTCATGGATTCTTATACCTTGAAAAGGGCCATCTTCCTTCCTCATAAGTAACTCCTGAACCTCTGTGACTCCGTCAGTTCAGTTGCTCAGTTGTGTCTCACTCTTTACAACCCCATGACTCCATACCTCTCAATAATTATTCTAGACATGTTCCTAAGCTACATTTATGATTATATATGTAATATGTATGTATATGTATTTATGCATATATGTAAAAGTGTAGTAAACTAAATTCCATATGTATATAAAACACAAAAAGAAATTGTAAACCGATAAGGCGAAATAATTATAGACAGGGCTCTAACGTTTCATTCTTTCTCCTAACAGATTGCCCTTCCCCCTCTGAGATTGGAACAGCCTGCTTTGAAACAGAGATCAAGTGCATCCTCAGGCAGGTAAACATCAGAGGAAAGCCCTCCAAGGGCTTAAACTGCTGTCACTGCCTCGGGTTGTCACCTGTAATAGTCTCCTAACATCTGTCATTCATATAAGTGAGTTCATAAGAGATGCTCTGTTACGGGCTGAATGTGTTCCTCTCCCCACCCCAATTCATAGACGAAGCCCTAACTCCCTAGAGTGGCTGTATTTGGCTAAGGAAGTAATTAAGGTTAAATGAGGTCCTAAGAGTGGGGCCCTAATTCAGCTGGATTAGATAGGTTTAGTGTCTTTAGAAGAAAAGACTGAACAGAGTTCCCTCCCTCAGTCTCCCTCTCCCACCAGGCTTGCAAGTAGGAAGCACCATGTGAGCACACAGCAAGAAGGCAGCCATCTGCACACCAGGGCAAGAGCTCCCAATCCTGCCAGACCTTGATCTGGGACTTCCAGCCTCCAGAACCACGGAAAAATAAATTTCTGTTCTTCAAGCCACCCAGTCTGTGGCATTTTGTGATGCCATCAGAGCAGACAAATCCACTCTCAGAAAACTCACTAGATTACTCTTGGAACCCAGTGCTATCAACACACATATAGTCATTCAACTTGAACTTGACACTTTCTTCAAAGTTGGTCATACAATTAATACCAGGTGAGAAGCGTTAGTGGTGCCAGCAATGTTTGGAGGTAAAGGACCTCACACAGCCTCCCCCTGACCTGCGTGAGCAAAGGAGTGTAGGGCCGGTGCAGTCCTGTTGCCACAGCAAAGGAGCGAGCCTCACCTGTCCATCAGAAAGGCACCAGCACCCCCACGGCTCTGCACCGCACTGCCACTGCCACGCTCTTCGAGTGTGCCTCAGAGAGACAAGAACCGAAGTGTCTATGGGAAGTAATTAAAGACTGAAACTCAATTCTTGAGAATGATATGGGCTGCTGTTTCTTGACATAATTTAGGAAAGAGAGTCTGATCTGCTCTTGCACTGAAAACAACAAAGATAGACCCTGCTTCTGCTTATTTATTAACAGATTGCCCTTCCCTCTGAGATTGGAACAGCCTGCTTTGAAACAGAGATCAAGTGCATCCTCAGGCAGGTAAACATCAGAGGAAAGCCCTCCAAGGGCTTAAACTGCTGTCACTGCCTCGGGTTGTCACCTGTAATAGTCTCCTAACATCTGTCATTCATATAAGTGAGTTCATAAGAGATGCTCTGTTACGGGCTGAATGTGTTCCTCTCCCCACCCCAATTCATAGACGAAGCCCTAACTCCCTAGAGTGGCTGTATTTGGCTAAGGAAGTAATTAAGGTTAAATGAGGTCCTAAGAGTGGGGCCCTAATTCAGCTGGATTAGATAGGTTTAGTGTCTTTAGAAGAAAAGACTGAACAGAGTTCCCTCCCTCAGTCTCCCTCTCCCACCAGGCTTGCAAGTAGGAAGCACCATGTGAGCACACAGCAAGAAGGCAGCCATCTGCACACCAGGGCAAGAGCTCCCAATCCTGCCAGACCTTGATCTGGGACTTCCAGCCCCCAGAACCACGGAAAAATAAATTTCTGTTCTTCAAGCCACCCAGTCTGTGGCATTTTGTGATGCCATCAGAGCAGACAAATCCACTCTCAGAAAACTCACTAGATTACTCTTGGAACCCAGTGCTATCAACACACATATAGTCATTCAACTTGAACTTGACACTTTCTTCAAAGTTGGTCATACAATTAATACCAGGTGAGAAGCGTTAGTGGTGCCAGCAATGTTTGGAGGTAAAGGACCTCACACAGCCTCCCCCTGACCTGCGTGAGCAAAGGAGTGTAGGGCCGGTGCAGTCCTGTTGCCACAGCAAAGGAGCGAGCCTCACCTGTCCATCAGAAAGGCACCAGCACCCCCACGGCTCTGCACCGCACTGCCACTGCCACGCTCTTCGAGTGTGCCTCAGAGAGACAAGAACCGAAGTGTCTATGGGAAGTAATTAAAGACTGAAACTCAATTCTTGAGAATGATATGGGCTGCTGTTTCTTGACATAATTTAGGAAAGAGAGTCTGATCTGCTCTTGCACTGAAAACAACAAAGATAGACCCTGCTTCTGCTTATTTATTAAAAAAAAATAGCCTCTTTATAAATGCATCCATGAACAAGCAAGAAAAGAAAATCAATGGAGGGTAAAAGTTAATTAAAAGGAGAAATGCGTATAGGTAGCCAAGCACTGAATCTGGCTTTGGCTCTGGGGGAGTCTTTTAAATCTTGATTATTTTGAGCTCCTGGTTTTTTTTTTTTTTTGCCTCTTTTCATATTGAATTTTTATTTATTTATTTATTTTCATCCATCTTTATTCTTTGGCGTGTGTGGACCTCCCATTGCAGTGGCCTCTTGTTGCAGAGCACCGGCTCTGGGTGCACCCGCCCCAGAGTGCTCACTTGTAATTGGCCACACCGGTCCAGCCGCTCCAAGGCAAGTGGGATCCTCCCAGACCAGGGATTGAACCAGTGCCGCTTTGCACTGCAAGATGAACTCTTTACTCACTGGACCACCAGGGAAGCCCTGAGCTCCTGTTTCTGACAGCTGTGCAAACGGTGAGGCATACGATAAATCCTCACACGCAACCAAAGTGGGAAGTCTGAAAGGAAAACCCATGAGTAATCTAGGAACATCAGACAAAGCTAGAAACCATCCGAAGAGACCATCAAAAAGTGCTGGTTTCTCTCAACCATGGAGCTGGGTGGAAGCGGGGAAATATCTCTCCTGAGAATTCAGAACCATAATCCAATTCTCATGGGAATTTCCAACTCAAATCTAGAACTGATTTTAAAACAGCCCCTGGTGGGTAGTGCCCTGCTGTGTCAGGTAGAAGTAAATGCATATTATCTTTGAAGGAAATTACTTTCAACTAAAGCCTCAAAAATTATTACAGGCAGAATTTCAAGGAACATGAATCCATAGTCAATATAACAACCAACACACAAACAAAACACATTATGAATGAGAAATTATAAAATCAATCAAGAACATTTAAAAAGAATTCAAAACGATGTCTAAAACAAAAATACAACGATAGAAAGTCAAAGCTCAGTATTCAGACTCTACCACAGGCACAGTTTAAGGCCTGATTTACGGACATAAAGTATGGTTAGGCAGGAATTACCTGAAATGCAGCACAGTGAGAAAATTAAGTGCAAAAACAAAATTAGAAAGGCATTAAGAATTTTATAGTACAGAGTGAATTTCAGAATTCCCAAATTATAATCAGATTTTATGAGGGATGCAATAAAGAGAATGAAGAGGCAATATTCAAATTGAAAATGGCTAAGAATTTTCTGTTACTGTCAAAAGATTAAAATTCTTATATTCAAAATATCAACACATTCAAAGACTAACATTTTAAAAATCCACAACTATATACATCATAATCAAATCGCAGAAATAAATACTAAGAAGGCAGACACACACACACAAATACAGAAAGGAACCCATGGCAAAATGTACCATCTTTAAACAGTATACCTCCTCTTTGTGATGTAAGGATAAAACAGCTTAAAATAAGCACTCATGTATAATGACAGAAGGGAATGGTTACCCACTCCAGTATTCCTGCCTGGAGCATTCTATGGACAGAGGATACAGTCCATGGGGTCACCAAGAGTCAAACATGTCTAAGCGACTATACTTTCCCTTTTCAATCCTTGCATTTTGTACAGTTTTATATGAGCATTATTCTTCTCCTTCACACCCCCCTGTTCAACTGTACATTCTTTGAAGGCCTGAAGCAATGTATTATTCCCTTTGTAATTCTCACAAAATGTATAGAATGGTGCTTTATATATATTAGATGCTTAATAAATATTTGTGAGTTATTATGCACTGTATTTTAGGGATTTGAAGGTTTTACACTACCAAACTTACCTGAATCACGTTGATAAGCTTTTATAACACATACAACTCAATGGCACATTATATGAGTTAAAATTTGAATGTTTTTGGAGGACAGTCCTATGGACATTGGTCTGAGGGAGGGGAATACACTGCGGGACTAGGGGGTCTCAGACAGGGGCTCTGTGGCTACCTGGATGGGTGGGGTGGGGACGGAGATGGGGGGAAGTTTGGGAGTTAAGGGACATGTGTATACCTACAGCAGATTCAGGTTGATGTGTGGCAGTAAACAACAAAACCCTGTAAAAAATAATAATAATAAAAGAAAAAATTTTTGATTGTTTTAACTCCACTACTTCCTTTTCCCTTCTAGATTTCTTGATACTTTGACACAAAAAGAAAGACTTCATGTATTTAGGAAAGCAAAAACCATAATACACAATTGTCTTACAAACAACCATATTAACATGTTCTTAATGTCTTCATTCTGCGTGATCCAGAAGCCAGCACATGGAATGCATTCTGTGATCATGTTTGTACATGACACATTCTTAAACTTTGCAAAGAGGAGCTCTTGTGCTGAAGGCCAAATATGAGAAGTGGATGGGGGAGTAGGGTTCTGGATGTGCAATGGAGGTCGACCATTAATACCAGATACCCCAGCCAACACTCTTGGAAGCCCTCCAAAGCTTACAGATCAGTTACAGCTGGAGATGCAGAATTGGGTCCTCTCAGTAAATGAAGTCAATGGCTTTCTATGTCCGGAAGTTATCTGGACAAAAGTAGTTTTCTATGCATTCATTTGTATTCTAATTAGAAAGAAAACATCAGTGAAGATAAGCCATGAGAAAGTCTTTTTCAGATGTTTATGCTGAAATAGCTGTTTCTAACCATGAGGATTTTTGGCCACAGAAATGTTTCTTCCATTGTGTAAAGGAAGTGAATGTGAAATAGAAGTGGGGCAGCCCAGAACTGGAATTTCCAGATCCTAAATCTATGGACTCCTAATCAGCAGTGGTTCTCGAACTTTTTCATGTGTGTAATAGTCCCCTGGGAGTCCATAAAAAATGCAGGTAACTGGATCTAACTCTTGAAGAGTCTGATCAGAATATCTGAGAGGAGTTTGAGAGTCTAAAGCTTAGCACCCAAGGGAGTGTAGAGGCTGTGATCCACCCTACCATCTCACAATCCATCATCCTTTACGAGATGCTCAGCAGAGCCCAGTGTGAAAACTGCTAGGCAAGTTGATCCCAAGTGAGGCTCTTTCTTTGACTTACTCATATAGTGACAGAAGCCCAAGATTCTCAACTCACTTTAGCTGATTTTTCCCATAATTTCCTAAGCCACTGAAACCTGAGGTGGCAACTAGATTTTCTCTGGCTGGTGGAAAGAATTCTAAGAACTTGTTTATTTTAAAGCAGCAATAATGGTGGAGGCAGAGATTGAAATTCCACCTAAGACTCGGTTCCCAAATTATCTCAGTAGAAGGAAGTTGAGCCTAGATCATGTGGAACTTGGTAGGACACCAGCTGAAATCCTAAAAATAGCTGAATCACGTTCCGAGCCCAATCAGAGAATTCCTTCCAAACAAATGACTTCAGTGGATTTCCATGAATGTACAGCTGCCTGTGGGGGGATGCAAAACGACCACACCGGGCTGAAACAAAGGGTCTAAGATTTTTAGAAACACTGGTCACTAGTGCCCCTATGGTAAACCAGCTCTTTTTTTGTCTAAGAAATTGGACATGAGTGAAATCTGTATGTCCAGGACAGGGGAGGTGCACTGGGCAGGAAGTAAACTGCTCTTTATGTTTAGGGTGTGGTAACACATTACACTTGGGTGCCCATCAGAATAGGAGCTGGCATATGTGTCTTTATTCAGTTACTATCACAATGTTTTTAGGGTAGTTGATAAAAGCAACTGATCCCATCTGAGCAGGAAAAGTCTGCAGAGGGGGTTCCAACATTCACTTTCATTCAGAAGAAATCATAGGCTCATTTAGAGATGCCAACAGAAGTTTCAGCATCACGGTCTTACAGCCATGGCACCAGGACCATATATTGGCTAAAAACACCAACCATGAAAACAACTAAACTATGGTAAATTACACAGATATTTCTCTGGAACTTGAAATTTCAGAGAACTTAAGAACCTACAGAGAAACATTATGTAATTTGCTTTTTTTTCATAAGGATTGTGGAAACCTGTAGTCTCAAATCTGCAAAGCCCTTCAACTCTTGGGGGAGACAGCTGTATAAGAAAGATAACTACCAAGTACTAATCTAATTTTTTACAGGAGTATATGAGAACTTTAATATTAAAAGGAGCATTAACCTTCAAAATAGTCACCTTAAGAAGGCTATACCTGTATTTCAATACAGAGGCTATTTTTCAAAATATTTTGGTGTCCTATTTTGTGAATTTTTAAAGTCAAGTTAGAAGCCTCACCAAAAAAAGGTTTATTACAACATTTTAAACCTTTCATACATCCTTTGGACATTGTCATTGTTCAGTCACTAAATTGTGCCCCCCTCTTTGCAACCCTGTGGACTGCAGAACGCCTGGCTTCCCTGTCCTGCACTGTCTCCCAGAGTTTGCTCAAACTCATGTCCATTGAGTTGGTGAAATCATCTAACCAGCTCATCCTCTGTTGTTCCCTTTTCCTGTCCTCAGTCTTTCCCAGCATCAGACTCTTATCCAATGAGTTAGCTCTTCGTATCAGATGGCCAAAGTAACAAGAGTTTCAGCTTTCAATGAATATTCAGGGATGATTTCCTTTAGGATTGACAGGTTTGATCTCCTTGCAGTCCAAGGGACTCTCAAGAGTCTTCTCCAACACCAGAGTTTGAAGGCATCAATTCGTTGGCACTAGCAACCAGCTCTTTTTGTCTAAGAAATTGGACATGAGTGAAATCTGTATGTCCAGGACAGGAGGTGCACTGGGCAGGAAGTAAACTGCTCTTTATGTTTAGGGTGTGGTAACACATTACACTTGGGTGCCCATCAGAATAGGAGCTGGCATATGTGTCTTTATTCAGTTACTATCACAATGTTTTTAGGGTAGTTGATAAAAGCAACTGATCCCATCTGAGCAGGAAAAGTCTGCAGAGGGGGTTCCAACATTCACTTTCATTCAGAAGAAATCATAGGCTCATTTAGAGATGCCAACAGAAGTTTCAGCATCACGGTCTTACAGCCATGGCACCAGGACCATATATTGGCTAAAAACACCAACCATGAAAAACAACTAAACTATGGTAAATTACACAGATATTTCTCTGGAACTTGAAATTTCAGAGAACTTAAGAACCTACAGAGAAACATTATGTAATTTGCTTTTTTTTCATAAGGATTGTGGAAACCTGTAGTCTCAAATCTGCAAAGCCCTTCAACTCTTGGGGGAGACAGCTGTATAAGAAAGATAACTACCAAGTACTAATCTAATTTTTTACAGGAGTATATGAGAACTTTAATATTAAAAGGAGCATTAACCTTCAAAATAGTCACCTTAAGAAGGCTATACCTGTATTTCAATACAGAGGCTATTTTTCAAAATATTTTGGTGTCCTATTTTGTGAATTTTTAAAGTCAAGTTAGAAGCCTCACCAAAAAAAGGTTTATTACAACATTTTTAAACCTTTCATACATCCTTTGGACATTGTCATTGTTCAGTCACTAAATTGTGCCCCCCTCTTTGCAACCCTGTGGACTGCAGAACGCCTGGCTTCCCTGTCCTGCACTGTCTCCCAGAGTTTGCTCAAACTCATGTCCATTGAGTTGGTGAAATCATCTAACCAGCTCATCCTCTGTTGTTCCCTTTTCCTGTCCTCAGTCTTTCCCAGCATCAGACTCTTATCCAATGAGTTAGCTCTTCGTATCAGATGGCCAAAGTAACAAGAGTTTCAGCTTTCAATGAATATTCAGGGATGATTTCCTTTAGGATTGACAGGTTTGATCTCCTTGCAGTCCAAGGGACTCTCAAGAGTCTTCTCCAACACCAGAGTTTGAAGGCATCAATTCGTTGGCACTAGCAACAACAGCAGCCTTCCTTAAAGATTGTCAACTATTCTTTGTCCTAAACCCCATTACACTGATCATGCCGTCCAAGAAAGTTTAAGTTGAAATTTATTTTCTGTCATTTATTTAATGAAATTAGGACTTATTTTTTCTTTCTTTTTCCAAAAAACCATCATCCCCATAGTTTTTACATACCCAATATTGAATTTTAGTAAAAGCTGTTTTTAACCAAAAGCAAAAATCAGCATCATATTCAGTTTGATTATTCCTTTTCCTCAACAGCCTGCCTCTGAATGAGGTCTTTTTCAAAACTCAAATCAATTTTAAACAAGGAGAATTTGCTGTCACAAAATAAGAGATGTCACAGACTCTGACAACAGTTTCAGATGGATTCTTAATAGATTTACACTGTTATCTAGAAAAGGGCAGTATCTGTTTGTGTGCACAAAATCTAATTGGTTGATTAAGAAAATTAATCCTAGTCTTATCTTCTTATTACAGTTTTTAAACATAGGGATTCTGCTCATAATACAGGTCACTATAGAACGGAAGCTACATAGTACAGAGAGCAAAGTCTGATCCCCAGTTTATTAGTCACACAGTGTGTTAATGTAGGACCTGAAAAGACAGGAGTTAAGAGTCATATTTGTATAACACAAATTCATAAGGAAGAACTAAATGTTATTATAGAATCACATGAGTGTGTGTGTGTGTTTCAGGAGGTGTGGGGGAAAAGAGTTAGGAATAAAATATACTCAAACTTACTTGAAAGACATTTGGGGGGGCTTCCCCTGGTGGTCCAGTGGGTAAGGACACCGCTTTGCAGTGCAAGGGGCGCCAGTTCGATCCCTGGCCTGGGAGGATCCCACGTGCCACGGAGCAGCTGGACTCATATGTCCAATTACCGAGCCGGAGCTCTGGAGCGCATGCGCCCAGAGCCGGCGCTCTGCAGCGACAGCCGCCACTGTGATGGGAGGCCCACAGGAGCCAAAGAACAAAGACGGATGAAAATGGAGAAATGAAAAGACCAATAGAAGTGGCCCGCCTGCTCCCCTCCCTCCCCAACCCGACCCCCGCTCAAAATCAATCAATCAATCAATCAATCTTTAAAAAAAAAAAAAAAGACATTTTTGAAGTCTGACCACTTCCAAATACACAATGGGAAGAATCTGACTGATCAAAGAGAGAAGTTTGTAAAGACCTTTGCCATTGATGCAGACTGGTTGTTTTTATTTAATAGAAGCCTGTATCCTGTCAAAACCATGTTTAAATGTCTAAAGTCTGAAGAGGCTTGCACAATGATGGGATATAACTTTCTAGTGAAAGGAAAGTCATAACTGTCACAGTCATGAGAGGAAGAGAAATCAACCCCATCTGTCCTAAGCAAACCTGACAAGGGACGGCGATAGTGGCGGTGGTCTTGGTGATGGTGATGATGGCTAAGCTGTTGGTTTTGCTGTTGGTGATGGAATTAGTAGTAAAGGAGTGATCCTTCTAATTTTTATCACACCTTTTCCCCATTTTGTTTCACTGAAGTGAATAATGTGGCTTCCTGATATTTGATATTATGGCAAAGGCAAAAACACAGATAATGAGTTGCTTATGTTTTGAAAGAGTAGAAGAAAATAAGCAAAACTATTCTGTCAGAATTAATATTTTCTTTTTTTAAATTTTGGCCTCTTTTATTGATTTTTTGTTTATTGATTTTCATCCATCTTTACTCTTTGGTCTGTGTGGGCCTCCCATTGCAGTGGCCTCTCCCGATGCAGGGCACCGGCTCGTAATTAGACACAACGGCTCAGCCACTTCTGGCACATGGGATTTTCCTGGGCCTGGGATTGAACTGGTGCCCTTTGCACTGCAAGGCGGACTGTTTACCCACTGGATCACCAGGAAAGCCCCCAGAATTAATATTTTCAATTCATAGTGAAGCTGGGACCAGAGACTTAATTTCCAGATATGGCACTTCAGTCACTCTCTATGACATTCAGTGGTGTATTTATGTTTTATTTTTCTCTTGTAAAGATTACAAAAATATTCACTTTGAAGTACCACTGTGAGTTTCTTAAGAAATAAATTTATTTTTTATCAGCACCAGGATTCATAAGAATGTACCAGAAGTTAATGAGATTGAAACAGTAGACAACCTGGTATGACAGAATGAAAATCTGAGGAATTCAGTTCAAATCCCAGCTCTCACACTCTAAGGCTTGTGTGATGTCAGAAGTTAGTCCCTTTGGGCCTCTATAAACCATTTTTACTCTTAACAGTTGTGATACCAAGTGTGGGTTTTCCACACCAAGCAATTCTCCATCTCTCTGGACACCAACTGTGTCATACAAGTTAACTCAATTATGACACTAGCTTCCCAGAAGTAACATCAGATCCCACAAGCTGAGAGTTCAGTCCCACGATCGGCCCCCACTTCAGACACCCAGTGCAGGTTGTGAATCTCCTGTACTTCTGATCAGGGATTCCCACCATCCTCCTCTTGGGTTTGCTAATTTGCTAGAGCAACTCACAGAACTCAGGAAGCAACTTTACTATTAGCAGCTTCTTACGAAGGATACACCTCAGGAATAGTCAGTGGAACGGATGCACAGGGCAAAGTGTGTGGGCATGCCACCCTCTCAGCACCTCAATATGTCTGCTAACCAGGAAGGCAAAACACAGATAATGAGTTGCTTATGTTTTGAAAGAGTAGAAGAATATAAGCAAAACTATTCTGTCAGTCTCTTTTTTTCTTTTTAAATTTTGGCCTCTTTTATTGATTTTTTGTTTATTGATTTTCATCCATCTTTACTCTTTGGTCTGTGTGGGCCTCCCATTGCAGTGGCCTCTCCCGATGCAGGGCACCGGCTCGTAATTAGACACAACGGCTCAGCCACTTCTGGCACATGGGATTTTCCTGGGCCTGGGATTGAACTGGTGCCCTTTGCACTGCAAGGCGGACTGTTTACCCACTGGATCACCAGGAAAGCCCCCAGAATTAATATTTTCAATTCATAGTGAAGCTGGGACCAGAGACTTAATTTCCAGATATGGCACTTCAGTCACTCTCTATGACATTCAGTGGTGTATTTATGTTTTATTTTTCTCTTGTAAAGATTACAAAAATATTCACTTTGAAGTACCACTGTGAGTTTCTTAAGAAATAAATTTATTTTTTATCAGCACCAGGATTCATAAGAATGTACCAGAAGTTAATGAGATTGAAACAGTAGACAACCTGGTATGACAGAATGAAAATCTGAGGAATTCAGTTCAAATCCCAGCTCTCACACTCTAAGGCTTGTGTGATGTCAGAAGTTAGTCCCTTTGGGCCTCTATAAACCATTTTACTCTTAACAGTTGTGATACCAAGTGTGGGTTTTCCACACCAAGCAATTCTCCATCTCTCTGGACACCAACTGTGTCATACAAGTTAACTCAATTATGACACTAGCTTCCCAGAAGTAACATCAGATCCCACAAGCTGAGAGTTCAGTCCCACGATCGGCCCCCACTTCAGACACCCAGTGCAGGTTGTGAATCTCCTGTACTTCTGATCAGGGATTCCCACCATCCTCCTCTTGGGTTTGCTAATTTGCTAGAGCAACTCACAGAACTCAGGAAGCAACTTTACTATTAGCAGCTTCTTACGAAGGATACACCTCAGGAATAGTCAGTGGAAGGGATGCACAGGGCAAAGTGTGTGGGCATGCCACCCTCTCAGCACCTCAATATGTCTGCTAACCAGGAAGGTCTTTAAATCACCCCCAACCACCCCCCACCATAGTTTAGGGCATTTTATGACAGTTCCATTAAGTAGACATGAGTAATTAAGTCAGAGCCATTGGTGATTACCCCAATCTCCAGTTTCTCCTCTCCACATGGAAGTCAGGGGTGGCGATGAAATTTCCTAGCCTTTAATCATGGACTTTTTGGTGACCAGCCCCCATCTTGAGACCCCAGCCACCAGCCATCTCATTAGCATACAGAATGACATTCTTACACTCCAGAGATCCCAAACATTTCCCAGCTTTTGTGTCAGGAACCAAGGACTAAGAACACATATGATAACGAAAGATGCTCTTTATTTCCCTTATCCTCTTTCTCAAGGCATTACAAGGATTATAGGATCTCTGGGCCAGGAACTGAGGACAAAGAGCAAATATATATTCCTTATTATATCACAATATCACAGCCTCATTTTTTTCACCTGTTAAATAGGATTATAATAAATACAATTAGTGGCAATTACCTTATATTTTCCTGTTTAATAATGGTACTCACTCCCTTTGTGCCAGTCTCTGAGTGGGGCACTCCGAGGGATGCCAAAGAAAAAACCTAGACAGGTCATAGTCTACCAGGAACCTCAGCAGAGTTGTGTGGATCCCTTAAAGGGAATATGCTTTACCGTAGTAGAAACTCTGTTTGCAGAGTGGCTGAGCATTTTGTGCTTAAGTGTGGGCAACTCAGAGGCTTACTTCCACTCAGAAAGTTCATCTCTCTGGACACCAACTGTGTCATACAAGTTAACTCAATTATGACACTAGCTTCCCAGAAGTAACATCAGATCCCACAAGCTGAGAGTTCAGTCCCACGATCGGCCCCCACTTCAGACACCCAGTGCAGGTTGTGAATCTCCTGTACTTCTGATCAGGGATTCCCACCATCCTCCTCTTGGGTTTGCTAATTTGCTAGAGCAACTCACAGAACTCAGGAAGCAACTTTACTATTAGCAGCTTCTTACGAAGGATACACCTCAGGAATAGTCAGTGGAAGGGATGCACAGGGCAAAGTGTGTGGGCATGCCACCCTCTCAGCACCTCAATATGTCTGCTAACCAGGAAGGTCTTTAAATCACCCCCAACCACCCCCCACCATAGTTTAGGGCATTTTATGACAGTTCCATTAAGTAGACATGAGTAATTAAGTCAGAGCCATTGGTGATTACCCCAATCTCCAGTTTCTCCTCTCCACATGGAAGTCAGGGGTGGCGATGAAATTTCCTAGCCTTTAATCATGGACTTTTTGGTGACCAGCCCCCATCTTGAGACCCCAGCCACCAGCCATCTCATTAGCATACAGAATGACATTCTTACACTCCAGAGATCCCAAACATTTCCCAGCTTTTGTGTCAGGAACCAAGGACTAAGAACACATATGATAACGAAAGATGCTCTTTATTTCCCTTATCCTCTTTCTCAAGGCATTACAAGGATTATAGGATCTCTGGGCCAGGAACTGAGGACAAAGAGCAAATATATATTCCTTATTATATCACAATATCACAGCCTCATTTTTTTCACCTGTTAAATAGGATTATAATAAATACAATTAGTGGCAATTACCTTATATTTTCCTGTTTAATAATGGTACTCACTCCCTTTGTGCCAGTCTCTGAGTGGGGCACTCCGAGGGATGCCAAAGAAAAAACCTAGACAGGTCATAGTCTACCAGGAACCTCAGCAGAGTTGTGTGGATCCCTTAAAGGGAATATGCTTTACCGTAGTAGAAACTCTGTTTGCAGAGTGGCTGAGCATTTTGTGCTTAAGTGTGTCAAGTAGCAAAGTGTCTCGAATGTCAATGAATAGCTTACTTCCACTCAGAGTTTAAAGACCCACTTCATGTATTAGTTTAGAGATCAGGGATGTGATACCAAAAGAAAAAAAAAAAAGGAAACTGAAGATTGTGTTTCTTGTGTGCTGAATCTAGAAAGCCAATGGGAGCTGCTTCTGTCTGCCCAATCTTTAACAATGAGCTGTTGCTTAAAATAAAGTGAACACAAAACAAAATACACCTACACAGTTACACTGGCAAGAAACTGTTATTCCAATAAGATCAAATTTTCTGAAGTGCTTTGTGAATGCAAGGTACTCTACAAATGTGTGGCAAGCTTCCACATTTTATTACCTTGGTTATGGTAGTAGGGTCATAATCGAAGGTTTTAGGATTGTAGACAATGTAAGTCCTCCACTTGCACTGAGGATGTTTTAAGAGAGAAGAGTGAACTTGTGTGCAGAGGGAAGAACATGTGTTTCTGGGTTACGGTAAGAAGAGACAGCGGACAGGGCGGCTTCTATAGTGTTCTATTTTTAAAAGTGTGTTTCTTCAAATTAGCCACTGCATTTGTTTCTGATGCACAGTATCAGAGGAGAGAACTCAGACACGTGCTCAGGAGCTGAAGAAAACTAAGCATGACTTCTGTGTCCCTGGCATTTCCAAACCAGAGCTGAAATTAGGTTTGCCCTCCCAAGACTTATTATTGCATGAGCCTTTCTTGGTTTAGTTACTGGATTGTGGCCCCCAACTTCCTAACCTTCACCCCATGCCTCCCAGGTAATCTGAGGTTTCTCAAGGTGCTGGCACATATGTTCTCAGGAGCAAGTTTTGGGGATTGGCTTTTATTCTTGCTTCTTGGACTAAGTAGCTTTTGCTGCCGCTGCTGCTCCTCCTTATATAAAAGTACAGCTCTATTGCGACATCTCTGTTGTCACAAGCATTCTTTTCTCCAGTCTCCAAAGGCGCCTGGCTTTCCTTAACCCCTAAAGTACAAAATTGGATAGGCTTTTTACTTTAGTAGCTTAGAGTTGTGTGGATCCCTTAAAGCGAAGATGCTTTAACATAGAAGAAACTCTGTTTGCAGAGTGGCTGAGCATTGTGTGCTTAAGTGTGTCAAGTAGCAAAGTGTCTCGAATGTCAATGAATAGCTTACTTCCACTCAGAGTTTAAAGACCCACTTCATGTATTAGTTTAGAGATCAGGGATGTGATACCAAAAGAAAAAAAAAAAAGGAAACTGAAGATTGTGTTTCTTGTGTGCTGAATCTAGAAAGCCAATGGGAGCTGCTTCTGTCTGCCCAATCTTTAACAATGAGCTGTTGCTTAAAATAAAGTGAACACAAAACAAAATACACCTACACAGTTACACTGGCAAGAAACTGTTATTCCAATAAGATCAAATTTTCTGAAGTGCTTTGTGAATGCAAGGTACTCTACAAATGTGTGGCAAGCTTCCACATTTTATTACCTTGGTTATGGTAGTAGGGGTCATAATCGAAGGTTTTAGGATTGTAGACAATGTAAGTCCTCCACTTGCACTGAGGATGTTTTAAGAGAGAAGAGTGAACTTGTGTGCAGAGGGAAGAACATGTGTTTCTGGGTTACGGTAAGAAGAGACAGCGGACAGGGCGGCTTCTATAGTGTTCTATTTTTAAAAGTGTGTTTCTTCAAATTAGCCACTGCATTTGTTTCTGATGCACAGTATCAGAGGAGAGAACTCAGACACGTGCTCAGGAGCTGAAGAAAACTAAGCATGACTTCTGTGTCCCTGGCATTTCCAAACCAGAGCTGAAATTAGGTTTGCCCTCCCAAGACTTATTATTGCATGAGCCTTTCTTGGTTTAGTTACTGGATTGTGGCCCCCAACTTCCTAACCTTCACCCCATGCCTCCCAGGTAATCTGAGGTTTCTCAAGGTGCTGGCACATATGTTCTCAGGAGCAAGTTTTGGGGATTGGCTTTTATTCTTGCTTCTTGGACTAAGTAGCTTTTGCTGCCGCTGCTGCTCCTCCTTATATAAAAGTACAGCTCTATTGCGCCGACATCTCTGTTGTCACAAGCATTCTTTTCTCCAGTCTCCAAAGGGGCGCCTGGCTTTCCTTAACCCCTAAAGTACACTGGTATATAGTACATTTGAGAACAGGCTTTTCATAAAACCTTACAGAAGACACTAAGCTAAGTGAAATTCACAACTGCTTCTAGAGTCGGATACTCTTAGGATTTCAGGCTCAGACTCAATCTCTGCACCCCGGTCTAGGTTCACAGGCCTCTCCACACTTCAGAGTCCAAGCCCAACTCAGTTCCCAGGTTAAAAAAAAAAAAAAAGAGAAAGAATCTCTCCAGCCTGGTTCAAACCCAGCCTCCTTTTCCCTTGGGATAAGTGTTAGTTGCTCTGTCATGTCCAGCTCTTTGCAACCCCAGGGACTGTGGCTCTCTAGGCTCCTCTGTCCATGAAATTCTCCTAGCAAGAATACTGGAGTGGGTAGCTATTTCCGTCTCCAGGCAATTTTCCCAACCCAGGTCTCCTTCATTGCAGGCAGATCCTGCATTACCTGTGAGTCAACAAGGAAGCCCTTCCCCAACCCCACCCCTCCAGGATAAGTGACCATTTTTTCTTCTCTTCGAGTGAAATCCCACCCTTCTTTCAAGCTGATAAAATCTAACCCTCAGAGCTCAGGCATGACAGTCACGGGAGTCCTGAGAACCTCTCCAAGGCAGGCACATTTCACCTACAACCCCCACTCACAGGGGCAGTGACCGCAGTCCAGGCCACGTGACCCAGCCCAGCCGTTCTTTCTCTCAGCCCTTCCTCCAGCCTGAAGTGAACAGAAGTTCAAGTAATCTTGCCCTTCCTGACAAAGCTGGTTCTGCCTTCCAATTGTTCAAAAGCAAATGTTTGTACACACAGTATGTCTACATCCCATGAACAAAAATAATATTCTGGAAAGCTTGGAGAAAACCCATTTTCTCTCTCTTCAAGCGCGGAGTTCTGTTATTACACCTAATAATCAACATCGCTAAGCATCAAAGGACATCTCAACCTGAAACACCTCATCCTGGATTCCTTCTCTGGGTTCCAGGTTTCCCTTTGCACAAGGGGTGGCTGCTTGCTCTATAACTAACATGCAGAGAAGTCCCATCCAGCAGTCCCCTCTACCACAAGGGAGGCCCCATTCCCAGGGGTGCTTGCATCTCTCAATGGGCAGTGTCTTATTACATAAATATTACAATTTTAAGTTTATTTTTATTAAGCTTCTCAATTCATACCACTCCAGAGCATCACTCCTACCAAGTTCTCAACCTACCATGGCAGCAGTGGAAATAAATATTCCCCCCTGGGGATAATCTTATCCTGCCTTGTGGTGGATAATCATCCTAGGAGTTGGGCAAGATGAAGTTAGAAAGATTTACAAAGCCTGAATGTCCTTAAGGAAGAGAATTTATAGGTTAATTTGTTAATTCCAACCAGCCCTTTCACCACCCCCCACCCAGGAATAACAGCAACGACCTCTGTCTTTCCTTCCTTTATTGGCATAATTTTGCACGTGGGATTTCATTAGCTGTTTAGATAATGTGGTTGGTGCAACAAATAAAGCCCATAAAAAAACAACATAGCAGATCACTTGCCAGTGTAGAGCAACTTAATTGTTGTTTTCAGCAAACTCTGATTGACAAAGGGGATTAGATTTAAGTTGGGCTGATGGCATTTGTTCTAGACAAAAGCTAGTATTGACTTTAGTAGTTACTATTCTCCCCTGCTGTTTAAACTATTTTCTTCTTATTATTATTATTTTTTTTTACTAAGAGCAAAAGAGCAGTAAGAGAGAAAAAAAAGCAACTCTAACCTTATGCAAATGCAGTTCCCCAAACAGATCATGTTTTGCAGATTCTGGAACCATTAAAAGAGATACAGTCACACAAATCTAAAGAATTCTAGAATTTTAGAGATAGGGCTATGAATGTCACAAGCCAGTTTCTGTAGCCAGTACTTCTTAAACTGGAATGTCTATGGCTTGATTATGTAGAGACATGCCAGGGCTGTTCCAAGACAAGATAAAACCCCACAGAATGACATTGCTATGGGGCCTGACACAGGTAGGCAACGTTTTCTAACTAAAAAACTAGATGTTAGATGTTAAGTAATTTAAAACATTAATATTAAAGCATGATCCTTAATGTATGTAAATTTTAAAAAATCATCTACGAGACTTGGGATTCCAGAGGTGGAATGAGAATGTGATGAAACAAGTTAAATGTATTGTAAATGCATTAAACAACCCATTGAGGGGTTTTGGGGGCTTACGGGGAATTGGCGTTGATCCTAGTAACTCTGGAAACAAGTGGAGTCCGTAAGACCACAGGCAAAAGAAATAAGAAAGAAATAAGTCATACATGTTTATTTTAACATGTATAAATCATTTCTTTGTAGGCATAAATATTGTAAGCAATATTTATACATGTTTTCCCTTGAGAAGGTGCATAGGTGTGTACGAGCAGAGGTGAGGGTGCAGATCCATTGATGTCAGAAAGAGAAATGGGTTAAAAGAAAAAAAAAAGGAAACCATAAGCAAGCTTTGTGCTTGAGTTGATAAAATTGTTATCCACAGGGATAGCAATGAAAAAATGTAGATTTGCTATACCTAAATGCTAAAAATTGATAACTAAGCAAACGAATGACCAACAGTGGGAGTCAGATTTCTCACTGTTGGCATGAGGGTTTACAGATAAGCAAAAGGGAGAAGGTTAGAATGAGCCATGTGTTAATGAATCCACACTGGGAACATTGTATGTTTTGCTAAATATCGGTATGGATGTATCTATATATACTTTGGTTCATACATGAATATTTATAGACATGCATATAAATACAAGTTAATATATACAGGTGAATTTACTTCCTCTGTCAGGACCTGGAAACAAAGACACCAAGCACACCTGGACCTCAAATCTTGGTTTCTTAGAGCACCCTCTAATAAAAGGAGCCAGGACACCTTGGAGACGTGGCTGATTCTAGAGCCAGGGCCAGGGCAGGAAACACCCAAGATGAGTCTGGAGTATCTTTCAGTGCCAGAAAGTTGTTGTTGTTGCTGTTGTTGTTTTCAAATTTTGACCTCTTTTATTGGTCTTTCATTTATTTATTTTCATCCATCTTTATTCTTTGGCCTGCGTGGGCCTCCCACTGCAGTGGCCTCTCTGGTTACCGAGCACCAGCTCTGGGTGCTTGTGCTCCAGAGCGCTGGCTTGTCATTGGACACAGCAGTCCAGTCACTCTGTGGCATGTGGGATTTTCCCGGGCCAGGGATCGAACTGGCGTCCCTTACACAGCAAGGCAGATTCTTGGACCACTGGACCACCAGGGAAGCCCCAGAAAGTTTTTTTTTTTTTTTAAGTGACAAGAGAGTGAGAAAAAACTCCACAATGACAGAAGTATGCCAAAAGGATACAAAAGCCAAATAAAAGAGCTCCTAATAGCCCAAACTGGAAAATTTGAGCAAGAAAATAAAGCAGAATTGGACTGGTGTTGTTCAATCTCTAAGTCATGTCTGACTCTTTGTGACCCCATGGACTGCAGCAGGCCAGGCTCCCCTGTACTCCACTATCTCCCAGAGTTTGCTCAAATTCATTGAGCTGGTGACGCTATCAGAAAGTAAAAATAAATATCCATAAGCCTACGTGAATATAAACAAGTAACTGAATAAATAAATGCAGAAGAGACATAGTTTCTGTATTCTCCACCTCCAGAAGGTGGAGGGTAACTATCTACTTCGTCTTTAAAAAAAAAATTTTATTGGAGTATAGTTGATTCAGAACATTGTGTTAGTTTCAGGTGTGTAGCCAAGTAAATCAGTTATACATATACATATATCCACTCTTCTTAAGATTCTTTTCCAAACCTAGATAGCTACATATAATAGAATGAAACGACAACACTCCCTAACACCATACACAAAAATAAACTCAAAATGGATTAAATACCTAAATCTAAGGCCGGATATACTATAAAACTCTTAGAGGGAAACATCTGCAGAATACTCTTTGACATAAATCACGGCAAGATCTTTTTTGATCCACCTCCTAGAGTAATGAAAATATAAAACCAAAAATAAACAAAGGGGACCTAATTAAACTTAAAAGCTTTTGCACAGCAAAGGAAACAAAACTATAAGAAGAACCTAAAAGATAACTCTCAGAATGGGAGAAAACATTTGCAAACAAAGCAACGGTAAAGGGGTTAATCTCCACTTCATAAGTGTGGGCTGTGCCTAGAGACTTCCTTCCAAAGAGAACAGGGTGGAACTGGGGGAAGAAGAGTGACTGCCATGGAGAAAACTGACAGGTACTACCTCAGCCAACAGCTCAGGGTCAACACCAACAGGGACAAGTCACACTGATGATAGGTCCTTTAGAAACAATGTGATGAGAGGTGCCCTTCACCTCAAGTGTTCCTCCCCAGAACTTGTAACCCCAGTTTATTCATGAGAAAAATACCCCAACTGAGGGACATTCTACAAAATACCTAAGCACTAGTCCTAACCATTAGCCACCTGATGCAAAGCGCTGACTCATTGGAAAAGACCCTGATGCCAGGAAAGATGGAGGGCAAGAGGAGAAGGGGGCAGCAGTGGGTGAGATGGTTGGATGACATCATTGACTCAATGGACAAACTCCAGGAGATAGTGAGGGACAGGGAAGACTGGCATGCTGCAGTCCACGAGGGTCCCAAAGGGTCAGACACAACTTAGCAACTGAGCAACAAGTTCTCAGGACTATCAAGTTTATCAAAGACATGGCAAGTCCTGAGAACTGTTACAGTCAAGAGATGCCTAAGAAAATTTGACAGTCAAAGGAAAAGCAGTACCCAGGACAGGATCCTGGAATAGAAAAGGAACATTAGGTTAAAACTAAAGAAATATGTGTAAATTATAGCTTTAGTGAATAAGAATGTGTTAATACTGATTCATTGCTTGTAACAAATATGACTTCCTAATGTAAGATGTTAATAATAGGGGGAAATAGGTGCAGAATATATGGGAACTCTCCATACTTTTGTGATTTTTCTATAAATCTAAAACTGCTCTAAATTTTTTAAAAAGTTCATTTTAAAGAAAACCTGGATAGGTCATGGATGAAAAGTCAAGTATGGTGAATCTAAACAGGTTGATGGAAGGCTGAGTAAGGACTAAGCCAGCATGCTGAGTGTTCTTTGGTCCTTCTCTCCATTAGGGGACTTAGGTGATGAGGTTTATAGTTTATTGAACGCTACCTTAAACTTTGAACTTTACCTAAGATAACTCCAAGGAAACTTCAAGGATTTACAATCTTCTGGTTGTTTAAGAAGTGGAACAAAGAAGAAGACTGGAAGTCCTTCAATGATTAACCAACATATTTACATTATCCAGGCTAAAAAAAAAAGGCGGGGGGGGGGGGACTTTATTCACAAAGAATTAAATCAACCACTTATCAGTAAGACTTACTAATTTTTTATGTAAGTAAGACTTACATATTTTGGTTTAATATGTATGGTAAGTAAAGCTACTTTATTCTAGCAATATTTTCTTATGTGCCTGTTAAATTCTTTTGAAAGTTTATAGCAACTGTACATATTTATGCCAAGAATCCACCTGACCTCATTTCAGTACTTTCCCTCTTTTTTGCCTTTCATGCTTTCCAAAGCTAATATCGGGGTAATTCTTGAGGATGAAAAATGTCATCTACTAAGTTTATACGTAGGACTTGAAAGCTTTTTAAAATGTATCGCAGTTATTTTTCATTATGTCAGGCCCATAGTACCTCTTAAATTATAACTTATATTTGACTCTTAGTTAAATCATACTTCATTACTAATAAAATGATTCATCAAACTAAGTACATGTTCTACTTTGTTGAACAGCATTGTAAACATTCAAAGAAAAGTCCTGAGAACTGTTACAGTCAAGAGATGCCTAAGAAAATTTGACAGTCAAAGGAAAAGCAGTACCCAGGACAGGATCCTGGAATAGAAAAGGAACATTAGGTTAAAACTAAAGAAATATGTGTAAATTATAGCTTTAGTGAATAAGAATGTGTTAATACTGATTCATTGCTTGTAACAAATATGACTTCCTAATGTAAGATGTTAATAATAGGGGGAAATAGGTGCAGAATATATGGGAACTCTCCATACTTTTGTGATTTTTCTATAAATCTAAAACTGCTCTAAATTTTTTAAAAAGTTCATTTTAAAGAAAACCTGGATAGGTCATGGATGAAAAGTCAAGTATGGTGAATCTAAACAGGTTGATGGAAGGCTGAGTAAGGACTAAGCCAGCATGCTGAGTGTTCTTTGGTCCTTCTCTCCATTAGGGGACTTAGGTGATGAGGTTTATAGTTTATTGAACGCTACCTTAAACTTTGAACTTTACCTAAGATAACTCCAAGGAAACTTCAAGGATTTACAATCTTCTGGTTGTTTAAGAAGTGGAACAAAGAAGAAGACTGGAAGTCCTTCAATGATTAACCAACATATTTACATTATCCAGGCTAAAAAAAAAAGGCGGGGGGGGGGGGCCTTTATTCACAAAGAATTAAATCAACCACTTATCAGTAAGACTTACTAATTTTTTATGTAAGTAAGACTTACATATTTTGGTTTAATATGTATGGTAAGTAAAGCTACTTTATTCTAGCAATATTTTCTTATGTGCCTGTTAAATTCTTTTGAAAGTTTATAGCAACTGTACATATTTATGCCAAGAATCCACCTGACCTCATTTCAGTACTTTCCCTCTTTTTTGCCTTTCATGCTTTCCAAAGCTAATATCGGGGTAATTCTTGAGGATGAAAAATGTCATCTACTAAGTTTATACGTAGGACTTGAAAGCTTTTTAAAATGTATCGCAGTTATTTTTCATTATGTCAGGCCCATAGTACCTCTTAAATTATAACTTATATTTGACTCTTAGTTAAATCATACTTCATTACTAATAAAATGATTCATCAAACTAAGTACATGTTCTACTTTGTTGAACATCATTGTAAACATTATAAGTAAACATTTGCCTCCTCATCTTTTTCTCCCTCTCTTCCTCCCCCACCTGCTTCCTTCCTATTTTTCTTCCTTCCTTCCAAAATGTTCCTTGAGTATCTACTCTGTCCAGGATTTAGGAAAAGACAAAGAACATAAGCTTGGTATTAAGGTGCTCAGAGTCCAGTGAAAGCAATGAGTGAGCAGGCTGTGGAACTTCCTGATATAAATATTAGACTAGGGATGTGCCAGGGATGCTTGTGATGGGGACACAGAGCTGAAGGCTGTTCCTTAGATCGGGGGCGGGGGCGGCCGCTCTGTGCCGTCCCCTCCCTCACCCGGCACTGGACTATCAGTTTCAGGAAATTGCCTCTTATGTCCTAGATACTTCTGAAATCTGATCCTTTCAATCAATTGACAAATGTGTCAGATGTAATCAAATCAGCCAAGCCTTTCTTATCATGTTCCAACTTCCCTTTATAATGTCTCCTAGAAGTAAAAAAAAAAAAAAGAAAGAAAAGAAAAAAAGAAGGTGTTGGAGATTGAATCCTAGCAGGAGCAGAGAAATTCTTTGTCCCCCAGTTCTCTCCCTATTAAATACATAACTGAGTAGGGCTCACTTTTAAAAATGATCAAATTTAACTGCTTGTGCATTATTTAACTATTTGCATGGAAAGCTAGATTTCCTTAAGGGTTTAGAAAGTTTGCAAAATAATGTTTAAAATATTTCTTTCAAACGTTCTCTTCTTATAACTTTCCTTTTTAGGGTGTGAGTGATTAGGGATGCCTGGTTTCTACCTCACCCCAGAGTGACAAATAGTTATCAAGTCATAATCTGATAGGACTAGTCTCAAAATGACTGTCTTGGAAAAAGAATGTTCCCATTGTAACATTACACAGGGCAAAGTGGAAGCCTGTCAGAAGGGTCTTAGTGTCATGCTTTTGCTCCAAAATGTGCTGAATATCAAGGATCTGTCACATTTCTGTGTGAGGCAGTGCCCACATCGCTGCACAAAACCACATCATGTCGGCAAGATGAGGAACACCAGCAAATGCCAAGACTGACAGCCCCACTTCTAACCATCAAAGTTAGCAGCAGACTTTCTAAAGTTCTCATTCAGGAAGTGTTTTATAAAAAGTCTTACTATTTAATTCAGAAAAGAGATATGTCTAAGTTTGTGAACATTAGAGAAAAAATTCAGGAGCGAATTATACATGTAAATGATACATGTAAATTACACATGCCCCACTGTGTTTTATCTAATATTTAAATCAGATCCTGCAGACACTTTGCTAACGCTGAATCTTAACAGAAGATGTTTATAAAGCCACCAGACTGACATCTGAACCCTCGACTTCATACAAGAATCTGTTATTCACACAATGCGCTTAGCACACTACCTGCCTTGAATAAACTCTGGGTATGAGTCTGCATGCAGTCTTTTTTTTTTTTTTGGCCTCTAAGTCATCATTTATTTTCCACCGATCTTTATTCTTTGGCATGCGTGGGCCTCCCGCTGGCCCATCTCATTGCAGAGCACTGGCTCTGGGCGTGTGTGCTCCAGAGCGCTGGCTCACAATTAGACGCACCTGTCCAGTCGATCCACAGTACGTGGGATCTTCCAGGGCCAGGGCTTGAACGGGTGCCCCTTGCACTGCAAGGCGGACTCTTTACCCACTGGGCCACCAGGAAAGCCCTGCATGCATTCTTGGTTTGTCCACAATAGCTCCGATAATAAAGTCCTGAAGGTAGTTCTTTGATTAAACACCACCACTGGCAGATCAAGCCTCTCATCTAATCCAGATAAAGAGCATTCTGTGGAAAAGCTACCACAGAGGCAAGTCTGCCATGCTGGCATGTGAAGGAATAGATTGCTAAAGGTGTCCCCTACCATGAGGCATTGTTACAGAGGGAAAGACAGACAGAAGTTAGGTTTTACAGAGACCAGAGGTCAGAAGGCACTTCCTCAATTACAGGATTGACTTCATTATCTTCCCCTGGAAACGTGCAGGGTGGCAGTGGGCAGTAAATAGAGCCAGGAATTTAAATCGGGTTGGGAGAGGCTTTGGACTATAGAACTGATCACCAACGTCTGCCAGGGACTTCTGACATTTGCACCCTTAAGCTCAAACTCTTCCTTTGTCTTCCCTGCTGTTCTGCTTCGATTTCTTGGGACTAGCCACTGCTCATCCTTCAAGATTCTACTCAGAATCGCATCTGCCAGGCAATACCCCTCGTGGCAGGATAACGAGTCTTCCCCATCCTCATCCGCCTGTTCCCATCAAAGCCTGTGTCAGATACCACACTTGGGTGGATGGGTACTCCCTGAATCTTGCTCGTGAGGTCCTTCTCCTAGAAGTGCATAAGTCTCCCAGGCACTGCCTAGGCATTCTCCCAGGGAACAAATCTGAATAGAAGTGAGCACAGTGATAAGGAAGGGTGATGGGAAATTGTTGATGATTAGGACTTGCACGGCTGAACGCAACCTATTCTAAAATCACCGGTGTGGTCACCAATGCAGTCAGTTGAGGACTAGAAGAGTCACAGGAGGAAGACAGGGCTATCTCTGTCTCTTGGAAGAAATAGAAAAGTTAAAATAAATCTCAATATGAAGAAGACTGGTGTGCCTGAAATTCGTACAACCATATGTGTGTATTTGTGACATATACGTGGAAGTGTGTCTGTGTCTATAGCTATCCCTCACGTAGTAAATGAGTGTACCAGTCACTCTAGACACGTATCCTTTCACTCTTATTAGAAATGGTCTTGTCATGCCTTGATTGGCACTCATTCAGACGAGATAATCCCAACAGAATCCCTCACCTTGTCACTCCCAAACCCAGACAATGTTCCAAAGTTTAAAGTAATTATGTCTGTCCTTTTCTCAAAGGTGGTTAGGCCAAATTATGAATTCCCAAACTAATCAAAAATGAGCTCTTTGAGAAGTCTGTTCCTCATGATATTGGCACTTTTAATAGATTCAGAAGGAGCCTGCTCAAGAAAACATACGGATGAATACTTTCTGCTCAAACATGATAAAATGCATGGCAGAGAAACTTAACAGGATTGTTTGATGCCCCCAAATTTTTTAAAAATATGATACAAAAAGGCCAGCTTCAACAGAGATTTGCAAGAATGCAGTTCTTACTTAAAAAGAGCACTATCTAGTCAAATCCCTTGTGAAGTATTTCTGTCAGATTTTCCCACATCATAGTTCAGAGGTCAGCACACTTTTCCAAGAACGGGCTGAATAGTAAATATTTTCAGCTTTGTGGGCCACACAGTGTCTTACTCAATGCTGCCATTGGAGTAGGGAACCAGATCTAGAAAACAGGTGCCACTAGGACTCAGATATTAATTAAAGTGAAGATTGTAGCTAAGTTTTCAGAGTCCTGTTTCCTATATAATTTCATAAGGTAGGTAGAATTACTCCCCAGATAAGCAGACTGAGCAAACAGCTGATGATTGGCAGAGCCTTAATTTGAAGCCGGTTAATTGGCTCCAGGTTCTTCACCCTTAACCTCCGGACTCTCTGTCTCCATCCAGATGGCTGTTTCCATTCTGCTACTGACTCACTGTGAAGATTTGTAAAGGTTCTCTGGAGAAATAGAACCAAGAGGCTATCTATGTGTGACTATATATCTATATCTACTTATTTTAAGAAATTGGTTCATGTAATTGTGGACACTTGATAAATCTCAAATTGGCAGGATAGGCTGGAAGTCTGGAGACAACGAAGAAGTGCGATTCAAGTCCAAGGCAGAGGGCTGGCAGAATTCACTCGTGTTCCAGGGATCATGTCTTTGTTCTATTCAGCCCTTCAACTGACTAGGCGAGGCCCACCCCTAATATGGAAACAATCTACTTTACTCAAATTCACCGATTTAAATAGTTATCTCCTTCAAACAACACTTTCACAGAAACATCCAGAATAAAGTTGAACAAAATGTGTGGGTGCTCATGGTCCAGCCAAGTTGACTCATGAAATTCACCAATGCACAATGGTTCTTTGCAAAAGTCCATTCCAGTTCCTGCCTAGTTTCCCCGATCCTGATGGTCAAGTAGTGTCAAGTGAGTTGATTTTGGAAACTACTTTTTAAATGCCAACATCAAAGGTGCTATATAATTACCCAGGGTTTCTACTTCCTTCTTCTCACTCCTTACCCCTTTTCCCCTCCTTCATATTCTCCTCCCCCCATCTCCTTTCTGTCTGGGAAAAGAAGGCGAGAGAGAGAGAGAAAGAAGTTTCAACAGCCAAAGTTTTGCAATGTGATGCCGCAGCATGTTGCAACACTGTGATGCCTGAGGCAAATGAATCTAAAACAAATTCCATTTTAAGTGAATGCACTGTATAATAAATCAGCACTCACCTATCTTAAAACCTTGATGTCTTTATATGTACTTTTCCTCTTACTCCTTAGATAAGTAATTTTTAAAATGGAATAGAGTTTGAAGAATTAAAGTTCAGCTGACAATTTCCCACCGGGAAAGTCGCAAAATCCATTCACATATGATTATTTACACCATCGCCTTATTGCAAAGCGGAACTATTGGATCTCAGGCAGCTACAACCATGACCTTCTGAGTCCCTTCATTCAGTAAGACACTCATCTGTTCAGATATGGAGAATAAGCAGTGTTAGAAACCACTTTCTTCATATAGAAAGTCAAAGGCCTGGAGTGACAGACACAGGAAAAAGGCTACCTGTTGGAGAATCTATGCTAAGCTGCCATGACCAGCCTGCCCTACTATTTCAGAATGCATGCTTCAGTTGAAAAGGCAAAAGATAATTCCTTGAGATTGAATCAAATTAAAAGTACAGGGGAGGGCTTCCCTGGTGGTCCAGTGGGTAAGGACACTGCCTTGCAGTGCAAGGGGCGCCGGTTCGATCCCTGGCCTGGGAAGATCCCATGTGCCGCGGAGCGGCTGGACCGATGTGTCCAATTACCGAGCCGGAGCTCTGGAGCGCATGCGCCCAGAGCCGGTGCTCTGCAGCGACAGACGCCACCGCGATGGGAGGCCCACATGGGCCAAAGAACAAAGATGGATGAAAATAAACAAATGAAAGACCAGTGGAAGTGGCCCGCCTGCTCCCCTCCCTCCCCACCCCACCCCAAATAAAGAAATAAATCTTTAAAAAAAAAAAAAAGGTACAGGGGACTTCCCTGTTAGTCTAGTGGTTTCGACTCAGGAGTTCCAATGCAGGGGGAGAGGGCTTGATTCCTGGTCAGGGAACTAAGAACCCATGTGCCATATGGTGTGGCCAAAATAATAGAAAAATGTGTAGCTTGGATAACCATATACTAGAGATGATTAAAAGCCAAAAAAAAAAAAAAAAAAAAAAAAAACACCTTTAAAGTGAATTTTTACACAAAGCCCCAAAAGAATGAAATGTCCGTCAATTGATGGGTAGGTAATCAAATGTGCTATATCCATATAATGGAATACTACTCAGCAATTAAAAAAAAGGACATACCACTACATGGAGCAACATGGATGAATACCAAAAGCAATTATACTAAGTGAAAGAAACCAGATTCACAATGTGACATACTTTATGTATCGTACATGATTTTCTGGAAAAGGCAACACAATAGGGGTAGAAATTAGACTAGGGATTGCCAGGAGCTAGAGATGGCAGAATGAGGTTGACCACAAAGATGAAGGAGGGAACCTGAGGGAGCAACGGAACTACTGTATCTTGAAATGTGAAGAAAATCCCTCTTAAGGAAGAAAAAAATCCATTTACAACATGTGGATGTATGCTGCCGTGTCCGACTTGTGACCCCATGAACTGTAGCCCACCAGGCTCCTCTGTCCATGGGATCTTCCAGGCAAGAATACTGGAGTGAAATATCATGCCTTCCTCCAGGGAATCTTCCCAACACAGGGACAGAACCCGTGTCTCTTATGTCTCTTGCATTCGCAGGCAGGTTCTTTACCTCTCGTGCCATCTACATTTACAATACTATACCTTATTTTGTCTAGATTTTTAGGCTACACAGTTCGCCTGCAAGCTTTTTCAAGTTGTTGCAAATCTTCAAAAATGCTTCCAATATATTTATCAAAAGAAGTTCTCATATGTGTGGACAGTTCTGTTCCAACCCGTGCCGTTCATGGGCCGACTGTACATTCCTCACAATGACTGAAACTTACCATGTCCATGCTGTGCTAGGTGCTCCTCATGTGTTATTTCATTTATTATTAAAAACAGTCCTACGAGGAAGGTACTATCAGCACTCCCATTTTTTTTTCATTTAACAATAGAGACATAATTATGTGGTACTCCAAGTCATTGTAAATTGACAGGAAAAAGCAACTATACATTAGTTTTCAAACTTCTGAAGATTTTAGAATGCCTGGAATCCTGGTGTACTTATAGTCAAAATTCAAGCGAGGTTGGTTGAATTCACAGATGTGGAACAAGTGGAACGCAGTACTACTGGGTTTTATATAAAAGACTTGAACATCTGTGGATTTTGGTGTCTGTGGGGGTCCTGGAACCAATCCCCTGGGAATAGTGAAGAGGGAAGGTACTGAGTTGTGTACCAGTTGTGAAGGAGCGAACAAAATTAATATTGCCTTGGGAATGACATAGTTGTTTTCGAGATAGATCTATTAAAACAAAACCATCAAGACTGATACTGGACATACCTTCTTCCTTTCCATTCCCTCTTCCCAACCCTCCCCTTGCATAAAATCTTTTCATCTATACGTATGACATTGGAATCTTACTTGTTTTTAGGTGCTATATCTCTTGAAAGACATAAGTGAACTGGAAACCAGCATAGATTCCAAGAAGGCTGGAGAGTTGATTTGTGTCTCTTTAGATCCATGTAAAGCAGACCTTGCTTTCATAATATCTTGATTAATCATCTGAACACAAGTTCTTAAATCTGACAAGTGTTATGACTGTGCTCACCAGTTAGAAAGGAACTCCTTCCATTTTTAAACATATTGAGCCTCCCTGTTAGTTAATCTCACTAGTCAGAGTTTTCATATAAGCAAAGCCCCACTTCCACATTGCCTTTCAAGCCATTTAGACAAAAATAGAATTCTGCTGCTTTCTTCTGCATCATATCCTCTTTTCTGGGTGATGCAGCTTCCAGTCTTTTAAGCTGTTTCTTATCAACAATGTCCAGACTCTTGGCTCTGCTAGAACTTCAGCTCTGCCAGGGGGACCATTCCCCAAAGTTGCAATGAGGCTGTGACTGTACTCTTTTTGGTAACACATCACCTTGCTGTTGGCTTCCCTTGAACTTATAAAGATAGAAATTGCATAAGGAAAAGATGAGATCTCTGGCTTAGAAAAGTGATGATGAGAACTGGGTGTACGTGGTGGGTTTGACCAGGGCAGAGAACACAGATGCCATCGGCACCTTGAAGATCAGTCCTTCTGCTTGTGACAGGACACGCCTGTGAGACTGTACCATCTATAAATCCAGGAGGGAGTGAGTAGTAACTGCTTCAGGATCCAGATATGGCTCAGATTCAACACAACTGATTCCCCTTCTTTCACCCCAAAATACCATAAAATGTTTAGTCAAATGCCTCCATGAAGTCTGTAGATGCTCTAGGATGGCATGTTCTTCACCTGCCAGTAGGATAACCCACCGAACTGCTTTCTACTTCTTCATATTGAGATAACCAGTGGCCATGGTCATCACAGGTGGCCTTGTGTGTACAGATGTAACAGAAGTGATCCAGGTAGGGAATAAGTTGGGCAAGAGGACAGATGGATTAATTATTTTCTTGACAAATATTGACCAGGAAACCATCAAAGACTCTAAAATATGGTTTATGACTTTGCAGATTGCAAAGCTCACTCCTACAGGTTAGGGGGAGGGTACAGAGCAAGTGTAAATCAGGGTATCCGGCCTTTAGTCTCTCACTGTTGAGGCAAGAGCAAGAGAGAAAACTTTAAAATGATTTAGGAATAATGAAAGGGCACAAAAGGGGAGCAACAGAAATGGTATAGAAGTTGGGAGTGGACTGGATTAAGAGGGAAATGGTGGGAGGAGTGGGATGATGACCTAAAAATTAACTTTGGAGAATGAATAGAATTTAGATAGTAGGGATGGGGGTGAGAAAGAGCTTTATAGGTAGAACTGACTAGAAAAGAAAATACGAAAGGAAAAACACATTGGTAGGATAAACTCATTTCATCAATGATGCCAGATGGAAAGGAGTATATCTAAATAAACTTGTGTACTGAGTTTTAGGAGGAGACAAGGAGAGATTTTAGGAAAATTGGCAAGAGTAGTGAAAGAATATGAATGGCTTCCTTGGAGCCCAAAGGGCACCTAGGATCGCCCTTTGGAGATAGGAAATCACAGCATTTGGAGAGAGTAAAATAAAGTACTACTTTGCAGAGTAGTTGGAAACCTTATAAAATTTGCTACCCTTGAAAGATACAGACTAAATCTGTGTGTGTGTGTGTGTGTGTGTGTGTGTGTGTGTGTTAGTCACTCAGTTGTGTCTGACTTTGCAACCCCATGGACTGTAGCCCGCCAGGCTCCTCTGGCCATGGGATTTTCCAGGCAAGAATACTGGAGTAGGTTGCCATTTCCTTCCTATATATATATGTATATATATATTCAAAAGTGTGCAATATAAACTCACAGTCTGACACACATCATTGGTTATTAAGAGGAACTAGGGATGTGCCTGTATCCCGAACAGGGGGTTGGCATCACAAATGGCAATAATGTCTCTTCTTAAAACACAGTATCTTTTCTAAGGTACGGGACATGACTCTCCAACAACATGACCCAATGTAGCCAGTCCTGAGTTATTTCTTAGACTGTGGATTCCATGACACACAGGTGACACTACTAGAGAGAACCATTTTCTGATGACCTAGTCCCCAAAGAGAGCCTCTGGCTCCTTAAAAGATGTCCAGTTTCCTTGAAGCAGTTTGTATTCTAGTAAGAACTGACCTTATTTTCTCTCTTAATTGCCTTGCAAATCCACTGGACTTTCTGATATGTACATTTCTAGATATTCCTCCAGCAGTTGGAAATGCTTAAAGGATGGAAATTTGGGATAAGTGTTGAGAAGATCCTTCTGTTTTACTGTAACTTAGGTTAAAAATAAGTGTGCTATTAATATCCTGTTTTTAGAGATAATTTATTTTTGTATGCAGTATCACATCAGACTATCTCAGTTTTTGTTATTAGCTTGCTCTTTCTACACAACAGACAGCTTAGGAGCTGTTGCTATGTATTACAAATAACAAGTTTCAGTATCATTCCTAAGTCTCTATTCCACAGGGAAAAAAAAAACAGATTCAGTTTTTTTAAAACATTTATTTTATAAAATGAAGGCTTTTGGTGAGGAGGAGATAAATGTCTCTTATCAACATTTCGTTTAAAAAATATTTAAATTCGGACCTCCATGGAAGGCCAGTGGTTAAGACTCCACACTTCCACTGCAGGGGACATGGTCTCAGTCCCTGGTTGGGAAACTAAGATCTTGCAGGTCACACGGTGTGGCCAAAAACTAAATCATAAAGAGAATAGAACAACTGGCATAACATTTTAAAATATTTAAATTCCACTAGAATCGCAAAGCACAATCGTTATCATGATTCCCTTCTTCTAATAGAGAAACAGAAGGAAACAACTTGGGGCCCTTGATCCTGTGTTTAACTGGCAGCACATTTCAATGTTTCACAAAAGCATAAACTGAAAAAGGGAGTGTGTGAGAGACAGGGGAGGGCAGGGAAGCAGACACCAGCCTGAAGAACCGTGTCTGTCACCACGGCTAAAGGAAAAGGGAGATGCCGAAAAGACTTTGAGGAGAAGCATATTTGCCTTCGCCTGGGAGTCGCCAAAAGAAGGTTTGGTGCGCCAAAATAAAAGGACAAAGGGATCAAGTAGGGAAAGAGGTTGGAGGGGGTTCAGGATGGAGGGGACACATGTATGGTTGATGCATCCTGGTGCACAGTTAAAATCACAACTGTATTGTAATATCCTCCAATTATAATAAATACATTAAAAATAATAAAAACACAAGGCATCGCCTACATGCAAGACCCTAATTTCAGCCAGGTTATTAACTTGCTGTCTGCCCGGGTGCAAAGTAAACTGTTTCCTTGCCGTGTGTTACGTCTCATTTCTGAACATACAGGCTCAACACAATAGCATGGAAGCAGTTAAGGGAATGAAGCTCAGCAGAAACCTCCAGCCTGGCTGCTTTCAGAGCTAATGACTCAGAACCATGCTGCACTCTCTCAGGAGTTCGTGCCTCCGCAGCTTGCCCTGCGTTTGGCACAGATAATCACGCACTGGCGGGAATAACCATTATGATAATAACGGCAGGAAGTTCAGCATCTCTCCTAGTGAGTGCCCTGACAGAGGGCTGGAAGTCTCTATTCCATTCAGTTTTTAAAACATTTATTTTATAAAATGAAGGCTTTTGGTGAGGAGGAGATAAATGTCTCTTATCAACATTTCGTTTAAAAAATATTTAAATTCGGACCTCCATGGAAGGCCAGTGGTTAAGACTCCACACTTCCACTGCAGGGGACATGGTCTCAGTCCCTGGTTGGGAAACTAAGATCTTGCAGGTCACACGGTGTGGCCAAAAACTAAATCATAAAGAGAATAGAACAACTGGCATAACATTTTAAAATATTTAAATTCCACTAGAATCGCAAAGCACAATCGTTATCATGATTCCCTTCTTCTAATAGAGAAACAGAAGGAAACAACTTGGGGCCCTTGATCCTGTGTTTAACTGGCAGCACATTTCAATGTTTCACAAAAGCATAAACTGAAAAAGGGAGTGTGTGAGAGACAGGGGAGGGCAGGGAAGCAGACACCAGCCTGAAGAACCGTGTCTGTCACCACGGCTAAAGGAAAAGGGAGATGCCGAAAAGACTTTGAGGAGAAGCATATTTGCCTTCGCCTGGGAGTCGCCAAAAGAAGGTTTGGTGCGCCAAAATAAAAGGACAAAGGGATCAAGTAGGGAAAGAGGTTGGAGGGGGTTCAGGATGGAGGGGACACATGTATGGTTGATGCATCCTGGTGCACAGTTAAAATCACAACTGTATTGTAATATCCTCCAATTATAATAAATACATTAAAAATAATAAAAACACAAGGCATCGCCTACATGCAAGACCCTAATTTCAGCCAGGTTATTAACTTGCTGTCTGCCCGGGTGCAAAGTAAACTGTTTCCTTGCCGTGTGTTACGTCTCATTTCTGAACATACAGGCTCAACACAATAGCATGGAAGCAGTTAAGGGAATGAAGCTCAGCAGAAACCTCCAGCCTGGCTGCTTTCAGAGCTAATGACTCAGAACCATGCTGCACTCTCTCAGGAGTTCGTGCCTCCGCAGCTTGCCCTGCGTTTGGCACAGATAATCACGCACTGGCGGGAATAACCATTATGATAATAACGGCAGGGAAGTTCAGCATCTCTCCTAGTGAGTGCCCTGACAGAGGGCTGGAGACAGAACATTCAACTGGTGAGCACTCTGGTGTGAATTTTAATGGCTCTATAAATGATTCAGTTGGACACATTCCAAAGTAGAAAAGTCATAGATAAAAGATTTTTTTCTTTTTGTTTCTCTTATCCTCTCTCTTTTTCTTTCTCTGTCTCGGTGTGTCTTCATCTCTTCTCTCTTCCTTCCTTCCATCCTTATTTACCTACCTTTCTTTCTGTTCTGTCTTTCCCTTTTTACTATTAAAGAAGCCCTATGGGACTCATTCATAATATGGGAACTGAGACCTGGAAGGGGCCTCGGGAATTATTTTCTCAAATCCTTCCACTTGTGGTATAGGCAAGATACTTGGGATAAAAAGGCCTGGATTTTAGTCTCCATCTTACCACCTACAAGGTGGATATCCTGCGTAAATACACAGTCTTCCTTCCTGAAGTCCAGTTCCTCATTTGTGAACGAGGACTGCTAGCTGGGGACAAGGCAGGGCTCTCCTATTCTCAGTCTGTTCACTCCGCCATTGCCTCGGCTCTTTCCTATTGGCCTCCACGATCCCCACCCACGTGGATGGCATCCCCACAGACCCCTAAACCATCTCTCTCTCGCATTGTCTGTATGCCCTCCATACCCATCTTGAGACCCCAGAAGATGGCAACTGGTGCCAGGAAAGGCCCTGGAAGAACCTCCTCTGCTCAGTCCACACAGTATATCTCCCATTCCTCCTAGAGTACAAAGTTAAACCACAACACAACACATAGCCTTTCCCATATCCTGCTTCTGTCTCATGTCCCGCCTTCGATATTCCTGCAAACCCAGCAAAAAGATCAATTCAAAAGGAAGACTTCGGGCTTCTCTGGTGGTCCAGTGGGTTAAGAGTCTGCCTTGCAGTGCAAAAGGAAGACTTCTTTTACTTTGTAGATGATGGCATTTTCCAGCACCAGGACCTTACAAAGCACTGCGCGTTCAGAGCACGGGTCACCACAAACGTGCACGATCCTGTTTCACTGTCATCACCTACCCTCTATCCCCCCAGTTTCTACTGTCAGGTTCAGAAAGTCAGGAAGCAGAGCTGTTTGGCTCAGTGTTGTATCGTCAGGGCCTTCCTTAAAGTCTAGCACAGGGGATGTCCTCAAACAAAGTGCCAGATGAGTAAGTGAATGGATTTAGCTTCTGATGGGCTTCCTAGGTGGCACAGGCAGGTGGTAAAGAACCTGCCTGCCAATGCAAGAGACACAACTTCAGTCCTTGGATCGGGAAGATCCCTTGGAGGAGGGCATGCCAACCTACTCCAGTATTCTTGCCTGGAGAATTCCATGGACAGAGAAGCCTGGCAGGCTACAGTCCATGGAGTCGAGGAGTTGGACCCGACTGAAGTGACTGAACACATGCACGCATATATTCTAATATCACCCATACATTATTGAGAGTGTGTGCCAGGTGCTATAGATTGATTGTTTGGTTCCCCCCAGAATTCATGTATTAAAACTTCACCCCCAAGGTGAAAGTACTAGGAGATGGGAGGGTTGAGGGGATGATTCAGTCATGCAGGTGGAGTCCTCATGAATAGGGCTTGTTGCCTTTATAAAAAGACCCCAGAGAGCCCCTTCACCCCTTCCAGTATAAGGATACAGAAAAAAGACAGCCCTCTATGACCCAGGAAGTGGGTTCTCACCAGGCCCTGGATCTACTGGTGTCTTGGTCATGGATTTCCCAGTCTCCACAAGAGTAGGAAATATTTTCTGTTTATATGTCACTAGTCTATGGTACTTTGTTATAGCAGCCTGCATGGACTAAGATACCAGGTTCTCAACTAGACATCTCACATAATTTAGTTTATTTCTTTTTCAAAACAACCTTCTGGGGAAGATATCACTAATTGTGTTTTACAGACAAGGAGATCGAAGCCCAGTGAAAGTGCCAAGAAGAGACATCCAGCTCAGCTTCCACAGTCAGGGAAGGTTTTCCAAAAGTGGCAATGATGACCTCACTTAATTCCTTCCAAGTCCTTCTAAAACCAAATTTAAGTGGATGACCTTATTTGATGGTCATACATTTCAATCAGGAGAGACAGACTGATAGATGAATTGATATCTCACATATATGGTCATACAACTGATCCATATCAAGGCTCTATTAGCTATGGAAAATGTCAACAAGTGGGAGAAATAACTACCTGGAATAGATCTGGCTAAGCTGGTTGACCATGGAAGGTATGGGGACTTTTTTCTTTGGCTTCTCCCCCATTCTCCCAAGTATAGCCCCTGGAACACCAAGGACTGTCCCCTCTGGCTCTCTTAAGAGACTGAGTCCAGTCTGTCAAGCACAGGTTTAGCTGAATATCAGCCCCGAAGATGTGGAATCTCTTTATTATCTCCTCTATCATACAAGAGCATTGTAATGCCTGTTCTTTAATTGAATTACGAACAAAGCAACACTATGCCCTGATATGAAAAGTCACATTTATTTTCATTCTGGACACTCGCTCTGTGGGATCATGCCAGTGAATGCTGCTGTCATCCCCACTCAGACTTAGTCAGCTGAGTTGGAAGAGATTTTGTGTTTGTTTTACTTTTTTTTTTTTTAAAGAGAAGAGATTAGTGAATACATGTCTGTTTGAAAGCAAATTCCTTTTTGAGCAAAACACCAGCTTGGAGCCCTGGTAATGAGTCCTCTTTCTCGTCATCTGGTGAGCCCTGACCTACGGGTGAGAGCATTAGATAATACAAGGTTTATTTAAAGGAGAATCAGAGATAAAACTACAATTCCCTCATCTCACAAATGCACCGCTTTCCCTTCCTTTTATGCTCTAGTGTTACATCTTTTTGGAAGCTGTTTTCTCATTCAAACCACCCCTACTGGGCAGGCACGTCTGGAAGAGCTGCAGGTGTTCGCTGGCCATGGCTCACAAAGCCCACTTGTTAATCAGCCCCGTCACGTGTCTCCTGACCCCCTTCCTACCCTGCTCTCTCCACATCTCTCCCAGCCAACCACGACCGCTACTTCTAAAAGGGAAAAAACCAACAGCCAGTCAAAAGAGTTATTATCTTAAAGATTCTTTAACAAGGCCTGGGGCTTTCCAGTAAATTAGTTCAAGTATTTTAGCTCTGCTCTTTCTTCTAGCCATGGCCACCCCTGGTCACTAGTCACAGCAAAGCCTGTTGACTCCGTTACATGCTGGGGTCACTGGACACTCCACCCGTGTCCCTCCGAGAGCCTCACGGCCACCACGATTCTATGCCAGCACCAATCAGGATTGGAAATCCACAAGCAGCTCATCCTGACCCCATAGAGTGCAGCTCTGGAGACGCCTTATGCAGCGCTAACTGGCAGCTTTATACCAAGGATCTGGAAGACAAATAAGTCGTCTTTTCCTCTTGTCTTCTATACTTGATTATTAGCTGGTCTGCCTGGGCAAGTCCTCCTCCTACTACCTGACTGAGAGGCAAAATGAGAATGTTAATTCTGTGACATTCTGGCTTGGGAAGAAGTAATTTACTAGTAAGAGTCAGTGTTTGTAGAAGGCAACAGGGTTGGCATAGGTAGATACTCTGCGTCAATCCCGTACTTTGGACCTGAAATTGAAGGAGGCTGCAGGCAACCTGCAGGCCCTGGATGGGAAGGTTCATTTGCTTCCCCTCAATACCCCACTACTCCCCATGCAGAAAGCAAGCGACATCCATCTCTGGACTCAGTGCATGCACTCAGAAACCTGAAAGGAGGAAGCAGGTTCGTCTTCGTGGTTTCACCATGTGGTGTACCACGGAGAGAAATACACTGTCCCCTCCGTGCTTTGCGCTGTATCAGAATAGAATTTTTACTCCAGCCAAGGGCCACAGCTGGTTATTGATAAATTGCTTTGTGCCCAAAAACTTGTCTCAAGATCCTTTTGTGGTATGAGAATCTATGAAAATAAAAACCTATGAGAATCTAAGAAAAATTTCAAAAGAAGGGAAAGGGATGAGGCCGCCTCCCTTCAGGAGTGACTATGCAAAGGAAACACTTTTTCAACAGGTTTAGATGGCAAATGGCATGCTCTTTTTAGTTTTTTTTTTTTAATTTGTTTTTTATTTTTTACAGAGTTTTATTGTTTACTGCCACACATCAACTTGAATCTTTGATAGATAAATGGAACCCCGCCTTTTTTTCTCTATTATTGAAAAATACTCGGGAAAACTTGATTTAGAGCACAGGCTTACCTTTGTAAGTGAAAATCTCTAAGATATGGTCCACAGAATGACATCCTTATGGTTGGGTTTTGGCAACTGATAACCAGGCTCTCAGAAGTAATGTTACACAGGTTTCCTATAAAAGTCAACAACAGAGGTCAGGACACTCAGAAATTTATTGACCTAGTAAAACCGAAACCGAAGCTGCCTAGGAGAAGACGAGGGGAAAGTCGCAGAGACAGGGCTATTGAACCACGGTAAGCATGTGATGTTTTCTCAACCCTGATTTATCAGGCAGCAAGCAGCCCAGAGTTTCTGTGATATTATAGAATTATGAATCCCTTATCTCCTACGGGAGTTTAAACACTGATGGCCCTTTGAATGACTAAGGCTCACAGACCTAAAGATCATGAGATTTCTCAGACCTGCCTCATCGTTCACACATTGGCAGCTGAGTCAGTGACACAGGTGATCTAAGTGTGATAAAATATATATAACATAAAATTTACAGTTTTAACATTTCAGTGTGCAATTTTGTGGCGTTAAGCACATTCCCATTGTTGCACAACCATCTCCACCATCCTTTGCCAGAACTTCTTCACCTTCCCTAGCTGCAATTGTACCATGAGGCAATAATTCCCCACGCCTCCTTCTCAAAGGCTTTGGCAACCACCATTCTCCTTTCTGTCCCTGTGAACTTAACTACTCTAGCTACTTCATGTAGGTGAAACCACACTGCAATTGTCCTTTGGCAACTGGCTTACTTTGCTTGGCATACTACCCTTGAGGCTTACCCGTGTGTCACAATTTCTCTCCTTTTGAAGACTGAATACTATTCCATCTTTCCCTTTTTATAAACAGCTTTATTGATTATAACTTACTGGGCATCAACCACTTTTAGTGTATGATTCAGTATTTTTTATGAAATTGTTCAGTATCATTACAATCCAGTTTTGGAACATTCTCATCATCTCAGTGAGATTCCCTCCCTGCCCAGGTAAATCCTCATCCCCAAATCTTTTTCCCACTTGCAGCCATAGGCAACCACTAGTTTCTGTCTCTAAAAACTTTCCTTTTCTGGGTAGTTCATATAACTGGAAATCATACATGAATTCCTCTTTTGTATCTGGCTTCTTTCATTTAGCACTTTACCTAACATTTCTGAGATCCATCCATATTGCCACATGTATTAGTATTTTATTCTTATTACTGAACAGTATTCCATTCTATGGATATATCACCTATTGTTTATCCATTGACCAGCTGATGGACATTTGAGTTGTTTTCACTTTTAACCATTATGAATAACCTTGTATGAACATTTGTGTGCAAGTTGTTGTGTGGCCATATTTTCACTCCTTTTGGTTAAATATCTGGGCCTCAGGACAGATTTACAGTCTACATTTTAAGAAACTGTCTACTGTCTTCCCAGTGGATGTGCCACTAGGAGGTTTTCTTTAGGGTAGCCAAACAGTTCTTTCCAATGGGTTTGTTTTCTCTTTGTGACCCTTCCCAATGTAAAATATTCTGCTGCTTTTCCACTCTGACCCCAGCTCAGTTAGAGAGCCAAGCAGTGGGTGTGATGAATTAATTCTTCAAATAGTTCTCATTTTCACATCCTTAACTCACAGCTGAGTTCACATTAAAACTAAACAACCTTGAAAGCTCAGAAGTAGTGCTATAAAATGTTTTGTGAGACCTCTGGCACGTCACATTGGTCACTGAGGGCCTCAGGGTCCCATTTGTCAGTGAAGGATTGGACCAGGATGACTCCTAATATCCATTCATGGCATCGATGGCGGTGTCTGGGGACCCACAACCATCTCTTGTTGGCTTTGAGATACTTAGTTCACACTGCCTGGGTGTGGAGGTAAAGAGTTATTCAACCATGAAAATGCAAACACAGTTAGGGAGCCAGGACTTTCCCCTAATCGTGGACCCTAAAATGGGAGAAAGAGGGAGCAACAGATGACAGAATGACCCTTCTCTCCCTAAGGCAGGTTGAATGAACTCTGACCTTCTTATTCCAGTGAACTGTCCTGCATTACATTCACAGTGGACATTAATTAACATGCCTCTGAGGCCATGTAGTTTTGAGTTGATTTTTTAAATTTCTTGATCATCCATCTAGAAGCAGTAGTGTATATCACTCATTGGAATATTTTCATCTTAGAAACTGTATTAACTTTCAAGGGCTGCTCACCCTTAGGGGGCCTGGTTCCAGGAGTGCTCCATGTCCTCAAACCCACAGACACTCAAGTCCCTTCCAAACTGATGCACTTCAGTGAATATAGTTGGCCCTCTGTACGCCTAGGTTTCACATCTTTGGATTCAACCAACTGTAGACAGAAAATCCTGGAAACAGAGGACTGGCTGTACCAAAAACTGGGTGGCTTAAATCCACAGAAATTTATTGTCTCACAGTGCTGGAGGCCCAAAGCCCCCAAATCGGGCACTGCAGGGAACCAGCTCTCTCTGCCAGCGCCAGAGAAGCATCTGTCCTCCTGTCTTCCTGTTCCTGGTGGGCACTGGTAAACCTTGGACTTCTTTGACTAGCAGATACATGACCTGACTCACATGGCCTTTTGCCCACGATGTCTTCACATGGTCCTCCCTTGATGAGCCTCTTTCCATCTAAATGTCCCCTTTTAATAAGGACACCAGCCATGTTGGGTTAGGGCCCACACGAACGACCTCATTTAAATTTCATGTGTGTAAAGAGCCTACTTCCAAATAGGGTCACATCTGAAGTACTGGGGATTCAAATTTCAACGTTATCTTTTGGCGGGGCAGTTAGGGAACACAGTTGAACTCATAACAGTAACATTTTGGAAAAATACAAAGTTTGCAATAAGGTATTTGTAACTGAATGCACATATAATTATGTTATAAGGGAGGGCGGAGTGTTTTCCTTCTTCAGCATCTGAGTTCTACAGCACTTGGGCACAAAGAAACATAAACATCTTGAACCACTGGCTCTCAGTCCCATGTGGGTTGTGATTCTGACATCTGCAGTTGTTTAAACAAACAGCTCTCAGTCCGGGGAGGGAGAGGATCTATTCAGTGCTTGGGATAAAATACTGTAAATTATTTAACATGGCCTATCCTGGGTAGCACTGCCTAGGACTAAAGACAGGGAAGAATGAGATATTGGAATGTTTAAAAAAAGGATGTGATGGCATAATCACAGGACCAGGATTAACTGATCAGATTACTTGAATTTCTACACCTTCGAGAAGGAAGAAAGAATATCAGGTCAGCAATTAAAAGAGCTGATTCTCACTTGGGAGGAAAGAGAGACAGGTGTGGGCTGTGCTCATTTGCCAGAGTGAACTTTAACTGGCTTGCTGAGAATATCATCATCTAGCAGAGGGACAGAGAGAACCCAGAAGGGCTCCTCACAGCAGATTTTCAGAAGACCTTTTCCCCTCTCTCCTTGCATTTGCAGTCCCCTCCATGAAGACTTGGGGACTCCAGGTGCCTCCTAGGCAGACCCAGAACAGCCCGCATCTTCCAGGAATTTCACCCTGTTTCACGGGCAGTCACCCTCCTCCTCTTGTTAAATCTGTCTTTTCTCTCCTGCACCCCTACCAAGTCCACCTTTCCCATCCCATCTCTGCTCCCATTCGATTTACTTTTTCCATGGAGTTGTGCCTGAAACCCCTCTGTTAGAAGCAAAGTAACTAAGAGTTTAAGCTGGTCTTGAATATGACCCACATGTGCAACGCACCACCCTGTGCAATTAACAGAAGCTTGGAATTCCCTTGAAAATGCTGCTCCCTCCCCTTCAAGAGACCTCTTTTCACATGGATGGCTCTGGATTACACAAGATCTGGAAGACAGCTCCTGTTTCATGGCCTCCTCTAGACCACCAGGTCTCCAGTCTTTCCCCTCTGTGTCTCATCTTTGCTCCTTCCTCACCATATCCCTCCAAGCTTTCATTTTTCCTGTGGCTCCAGACACAACTCTAGCAGGAGAACTTCATTCCCCAGATGGCTATCCCACACTTCAGACTCCCAGAGACCACAAATAAAGTCCTCTGACCTCCTTATGTGTACTAATGAAACCCACCTTCTAATAGTCCCTTGAGGCAGAAATTCTGTTGGCTTTCTTTGATTCCCTCCTCTCCCTCAGCAACAACACCCCATCAGGAAGCATCCAGTTCCTGTATCTCTCTCCTTTCAAAACCATCCATCTGACATCCACGCCTTTCACTGCCCCTGCCGCATCCCTTACCAAGCCCTCACCTCCCACCTGGTCCAGGGTTAGAAACTCTAAGCCAGTCTCCTTGTCTCCAATTTCTTCTCCCACTTCCTGATCCACCTGAGATACAAGATCCAGCTAGAACTAATGAAAAATTAACTTGGAGAGCGTCATTCAGCTGTTCAGAAACGTCAGTCCTCTCCCATTGGCTCACTTGAAAAGCAAGTCTTTCCTGTCTAGTTCCCCATGCCATTTCCAGGCTTGTCTCCAATAATTATGCTCCAGCCAGACTGGATAAGAAATCTCTCAAAGTCTTCTGCCTCGCCCACATCCATTCCATTACAGATACCATTCTCTCTATCTGGAAAGTCCCTACTGTCCACAAAATGGAATTCTTCTCATCCTACAAAGCCCCTTCCTCTCTGAAGTCACTTTTGGTGTTTTTGTCTTTTGCTCCTTTGAATTCTCACCGCCCTAGCTTATCTTCCTCTCACAGAGCTCAGATTTGTCTCTCTTTCAGCTTTCTTCTGCCCCTGTATTCCCTCATCCTGGCCTCATAAGAAGAAGACGCTCAGTAAATGTTTGTTGATTGACATTGAACACCTCTTTATTATTTGAGGTGTCTTTTCTGGCTAGGGAGATACAGGCTTGGATTCCTTTGGTCCAGTGTTCATGCTAACCCCTCAACTACCCCAGCTAGCATTATTTCCTCTGTATAATTTAATAGTAGGCACTTTCTCATCCTACCTTCTCCCCGTTCTAATTCCAAATTACTTTACCCTGTCCACCCCAGAGCACCACCTGCCCAAGCCTTTGTCCTAATTTCCCCAAATTTAACCACTCTCCTGCGAAGACTAGGGCTCAGGGACGAAAGCCTTGAAGGGAATCGCTTTTCTCTGACCTCCTTATGTGTACTAATGAAACCCACCTTCTAATAGTCCCTTGAGGCAGAAATTCTGTTGGCTTTCTTTGATTCCCTCCTCTCCCTCAGCAACAACACCCCATCAGGAAGCATCCAGTTCCTGTATCTCTCTCCTTTCAAAACCATCCATCTGACATCCACGCCTTTCACTGCCCCTGCCGCATCCCTTACCAAGCCCTCACCTCCCACCTGGTCCAGGGTTAGAAACTCTAAGCCAGTCTCCTTGTCTCCAATTTCTTCTCCCACTTCCTGATCCACCTGAGATACAAGATCCAGCTAGAACTAATGAAAAATTAACTTGGAGAGCGTCATTCAGCTGTTCAGAAACGTCAGTCCTCTCCCATTGGCTCACTTGAAAAGCAAGTCTTTCCTGTCTAGTTCCCCATGCCATTTCCAGGCTTGTCTCCAATAATTATGCTCCAGCCAGACTGGATAAGAAATCTCTCAAAGTCTTCTGCCTCGCCCACATCCATTCCATTACAGATACCATTCTCTCTATCTGGAAAGTCCCTACTGTCCACAAAATGGAATTCTTCTCATCCTACAAAGCCCCTTCCTCTCTGAAGTCACTTTTGGTGTTTTTGTCTTTTGCTCCTTTGAATTCTCACCGCCTAGCTTATCTTCCTCTCACAGAGCTCAGATTTGTCTCTCTTTCAGCTTTCTTCTGCCCCTGTATTCCCTCATCCTGGCCTCATAAGAAGAAGACGCTCAGTAAATGTTTGTTGATTGACATTGAACACCTCTTTATTATTTGAGGTGTCTTTTCTGGCTAGGGAGATACAGGCTTGGATTCCTTTGGTCCAGTGTTCATGCTAACCCCTCAACTACCCCAGCTAGCATTATTTCCTCTGTATAATTTAATAGTAGGCACTTTCTCATCCTACCTTCTCCCCGTTCTAATTCCAAATTACTTTACCCTGTCCACCCCAGAGCACCACCTGCCCAAGCCTTTGTCCTAATTTCCCCAAATTTAACCACTCTCCTGCGAAGACTAGGGCTCAGGGACGAAAGCCTTGAAGGGAATCGCTTTTCTCTGAGGTCTCCTTGGCATCAGGGAAGTCAAACCCTGTAGTTAAAAATGTCCTGAAAATGAACTGATAAGTAGCTCGAAGCAGAATGCTGAGTATACACAAATTGCACTGCATTGCAGAGCACAGTTTGGAAGTTCAAGCAAGAATTGTTTATTAAAATGCATGAGCTTACTGTAGCTTCATGGAGGAGATAACATACTTAAGAGTCACTGGTGGAGCACTGCCTAAGAGAAGGGGTATTTTGTGTGGATCTAAGCGACTCTTGAAGTATTATTTTTTATTCTTTTCATTAGGCAAGATGAAGCCAGCCTTAAGGCCACATCTCTGGCATTAAAAGATGCACATTAAACGTCAGCAACTACAGCACAGTGCATTTACTTTGTGTGAGCACAGCAAGATGCTTGAAAACACAGTTTATTTTGCAGAAAGACTGCATTAATCCTTCAATTGCTGTCCCATGTTACAGAACCACCAATTCTGCCATATTACAGCCTTTGCCATACCATAGCCTTTGGCTCTTATAATTATGTTATTTAATCTGCTAATATACTAGAGACAAATTAAGTAAAGAGAAGGAAAAAAGTGGGAACATGAAGGCCTCCTTGTGTGTCCATTCTGTGGGGGTGGGTGTCCCCAGGCAGGCTTTACAGAGAAAGAATGGAAATATCCAGCCTGAATCATACCAGAGTTTGCCCTCTTCCATTATAACAGAATGGAACCTTCCCAGATGGTGCAGTGGTAAGGAATCCGCCAGCCAACACAGTAGGTACAAGAGACGCGGATTTGATCCTTGGGAAGATACCCTGGAGGAGGAAATGGCAACCCACTCCAGTATTTTTGCCTGGGAAATCCCTTGGGCAGAGGAGCCTGGTGGGCTACAGTCCGTGGGGTTGCAAAGAGTCAGACACGACTGAGCACATACGCACACACTGTGACAGAACTGCATGCACCTCCTGATGTCATTTTATATTGGTCCAGCGACAGTCACTTTGTCCCTACCCCCTTATCAACACCTTCCCTTCCTGGTTTCTCTGTAAACAGGTGGGACTGACCATCCACAGTTTTGCCAAAGGGACGGAAAGCCTTGAAGGGAATCGCTTTTCTCTGAGGTCTCCTTGGCATCAGGGAAGTCAAACCCTGTAGTTAAAAATGTCCTGAAAATGAACTGATAAGTAGCTCGAAGCAGAATGCTGAGTATACACAAATTGCACTGCATTGCAGAGCACAGTTTGGAAGTTCAAGCAAGAATTGTTTATTAAAATGCATGAGCTTACTGTAGCTTCATGGAGGAGATAACATACTTAAGAGTCACTGGTGGAGCACTGCCTAAGAGAAGGGGTATTTTGTGTGGATCTAAGCGACTCTTGAAGTATTATTTTTTATTCTTTTCATTAGGCAAGATGAAGCCAGCCTTAAGGCCACATCTCTGGCATTAAAAGATGCACATTAAACGTCAGCAACTACAGCACAGTGCATTTACTTTGTGTGAGCACAGCAAGATGCTTGAAAACACAGTTTATTTTGCAGAAAGACTGCATTAATCCTTCAATTGCTGTCCCATGTTACAGAACCACCAATTCTGCCATATTACAGCCTTTGCCATACCATAGCCTTTGGCTCTTATAATTATGTTATTTAATCTGCTAATATACTAGAGACAAATTAAGTAAAGAGAAGGAAAAAAGTGGGAACATGAAGGCCTCCTTGTGTGTCCATTCTGTGGGGGTGGGTGTCCCCAGGCAGGCTTTACAGAGAAAGAATGGAAATATCCAGCCTGAATCATACCAGAGTTTGCCCTCTTCCATTATAACAGAATGGAACCTTCCCAGATGGTGCAGTGGTAAGGAATCCGCCAGCCAACACAGTAGGTACAAGAGACGCGGATTTGATCCTTGGGAAGATACCCTGGAGGAGGAAATGGCAACCCACTCCAGTATTTTTGCCTGGGAAATCCCTTGGGCAGAGGAGCCTGGTGGGCTACAGTCCGTGGGGTTGCAAAGAGTCAGACACGACTGAGCACATACGCACACACTGTGACAGAACTGCATGCACCTCCTGATGTCATTTTATATTGGTCCAGCGACAGTCACTTTGTCCCTACCCCCTTATCAACACCTTCCCTTCCTGGTTTCTCTGTAAACAGGTGGGACTGACCATCCACAGTTTTGCTGGATGCTGATGGAGTCTAAACAGAGTTTTCCTTTCTTGCTTATTTCCCATCATTGCTAGAAGAAAAATAGAGCTGGGTCAACAGTGCTAGGGGAGGGCAGTGTGGCAGAGTGGAATTGCCCATCGGAGGAGCCAGATCGCCCTCGGTTCTAATCCCAGCACCACGACCTGTCAGCCCATAGGCAGGCCCTGGCAAATGATGTGGCCCTGTGCACCTTAATCTTCTCTGAAATGGGGATGATGGTCCTCTCCTGGGGCTGTTTGGCATAGGATAGGTATTTAATGAATGTTAGTTCTACCTTGGTCCCTCTAAACCTTCCTCCCTCTCCCCCAGGTCTATTCATTCTCAGGAAAAATCAGTGACATTGGAGCACAGGGGGTATTTTTTTAACATCCCTTATACCCCTGCTGTGTGTGTGTGTGTTAATCACTCAGTCGTGTCTGACTTTGCGACTTCGCGGACTGTAGCCTGCCCGGCTTCTCTGTCCACAGGCCAGTGCTGGTGGGCTCCCTGGCGGAGGACCCACTGCCTCTCTGGGAAGGAGGAAGGAGCAGACAGAAGTCCACAGGTGTTCTTAGGAGTCTTTCCTGTTTCATTTCGCGAATTTCTGCCTACCAGGCAGGTGCAAGGTGGTGACCTAGGGTGCTTGGCCCCCTTTGGGGAAACACCCAGGTCCAGGTGCAAGCCTGTGGCAGGCGGCAGGAGGAAGCGAAGGAACTGACTGGGTCATAGGCAGTCATACTCTCAGTTGAAAGACTTTTAGCCCGAGGACTATCTCAAACTCCTTCTATCTCAGTGAGTGAGTCACTTACCGGAAACGGAGTAAACACAGGTGTAATAGTGGCCTGCAGAAGCCCTGGCTTTCCTTCCTCCCACCCCCCACCCCTACCCACCGCCCCGCCCATGGAGGAAGACCACCTCTTTCCACAACTCCTGCACTTTACTTTAAGAAAACTAAAATTTGAGGGGGTATGGCATGTGCCCAGGGCCTTAGTCGAGGCACTGGGCAGGACCTGGGACCGGCGACAGTCACTTTGTCCCTACCCCCTTATCAACACCTTCCCTTCCTGGTTTCTCTGTAAACAGGTGGGACTGACCATCCACAGTTTTGCTGGATGCTGATGGAGTCTAAACAGAGTTTTCCTTTCTTGCTTATTTCCCATCATTGCTAGAAGAAAAATAGAGCTGGGTCAACAGTGCTAGGGGAGGGCAGTGTGGCAGAGTGGAATTGCCCACCGGAGTAGCCAGATCGCCCTCGGTTCTAATCCCAGCACCACGACCTGTCAGCCCATAGGCAGGCCCTGGCAAATGATGTGGCCCTGTGCACCTTAATCTTCTCTGAAATGGGGATGATGGTCCTCTCCTGGGGCTGTTTGGCATAGGATAGGTATTTAATGAATGTTAGTTCTACCTTGGTCCCTCTAAACCTTCCTCCCTCTCCCCCAGGTCTATTCATTCTCAGGAAAAATCAGTGACATTGGAGCACAGGGGGTATTTTTTTAACATCCCTTATACCCCTGCTGTGTGTGTGTGTGTTAATCACTCAGTCGTGTCTGACTTTGCGACTTCGCGGACTGTAGCCTGCCCGGCTTCTCTGTCCACAGGCCAGTGCTGGTGGGCTCCCTGGCGGAGGACCCACTGCCTCTCTGGGAAGGAGGAAGGAGCAGACAGAAGTCCACAGGTGTTCTTAGGAGTCTTTCCTGTTTCATTTCGCGAATTTCTGCCTACCAGGCAGGTGCAAGGTGGTGACCTAGGGTGCTTGGCCCCTTGGAGAAACACCCAGGTCCAGGTGCAAGCCTGTGGCAGGCGGCAGGAGGAAGCGAAGGAACTGACTGGGTCATAGGCAGTCATACTCTCAGTTGAAAGACTTTTAGCCCGAGGACTATCTCAAACTCCTTCTATCTCAGTGAGTGAGTCACTTACCGGAAACGGAGTAAACACAGGTGTAATAGTGGCCTGCAGAAGCCCTGGCTTTCCTTCCTCCCACCCCCCACCCCTACCCCCCGCCCCGCCCATGGAGGAAGACCACCTCTTTCCACAACTCTTGCACTTTACTTTAAGAAAACTAAAATTTGAGGGGTTATGTCATGTGCCCAGGGCCTTAGTCGAGGAACTGGGCAGGACCTGGGACCGGCTCTCAAGACTGCCAGTCCGGCTGAGTCGGCGGAGTCCCGCGTAAGCCTCTTCCCGTCCGCAGCCGTCACTGACAATCTCAGGGCCCATGCAACTTTAAGGGCGCATCTCAGTCCTAACCTCACCGTTCCCCCGCGCACCCCCAGCTCTGGGGCCATAGCCTCCACGCCTCCCTGGCTCTCTCTGAGTCTCGAAGAGCAGGCAGTATGAACGGATCCAGGACAACCACATACCTATGCGCATATTATGGGAAAGGAAGGCTGCAGACACCGAAACTCGCCCCTGCAGAATCTCGCAGGGGTCATCCTTGGGGAAGGGTGCAAAAGGGCGCTCGCTGGGGGTTGGCGGGGGGGCGTGTCGGACGGCGCCAAGTCTCGGGCTGGGGGCGGAGCCTCCGTCGAGAGGGGCGGGGCGTGGGTCGCCGGGAGGTGTTCGCGGCCGGAGAGCGAGCCCGCCGGCGGGGGACGCGGGGCGGCGGCCGGGACCGCGGAGGTGCGGCGGGGGCCGGGCGGGCGGCGCCACCGGAGGCGGAGGGGGCGGAGCCGCGCTCGCAGCTGCCACCCGGCCGCCGGGCCCGGGCAGACGACACCGCCCGCGGCCGGGCACGCACCGCGCGCACACACACTCCAAACAATGCTCCGAGGCGCCCGGCTGGGCGGCTGGCGGCTCGGAGACCCGCGGCGAGGCCGGGGGAGCGCGGCCCCGAGGTGAGCCCGCGGCGCCTTCTTCTGAGTCGGCTTCTTTTTGTCTGGCAAACGTGGCCGCAGAGGGGAGCTCCGGGGGAGCGCGGCGATTGCGGAGCAGGCGACCCCCGTCGGCGTCCCCCGGGGTGACAGGCGGCCGCTGCGAGAGGGTGGAGCGTCCGGACCGCGTGCGCCCTGGGTTGCGCCCGCGGTGGAAGCTCCGAGCCCGGACCGGGGGATAGGACCTGGGAGCCAGCGGTATGTTTCCGATTCATTCGAGAATCGCGCTCTTTCTTAGGGGGAAACTTTCCTCGAGTTCCAGCAGCGGAACCGACTGCTCTGGTCTCGCTAGTCTGGCTGCTGGATTTGAGGCAGGAGACCGGAGTGCTTTGCGGATTGCTATTGTGGAGACTGTCGTTCGCGGCCGCAGGATTTTCATAGAAGCGGAGAGAGAGAAAGAGACCGCCCCGCGGCTCGGATCGGGCCTCTGGGGGTGATGCTTTGGGATGCCAGGTTAGTAGTTGCCTTTTAGGCAGCCCGCAGCTGGATGCCAGCCTGAGGACTCCAAGGGGAACGAGTCGATCCCTTCTTCCTGAGCGGTGGCAGAGACCTCTTGCGCACGTTGTTAACCTTTGCTGTGCTGCTTCCTCCCCCGCCACACACACCCACCCCAGAACCTCCCCCAGCTGGATGCCATCCTGGGGACTCCAAGGGGGACAAGGGGAACGAGAATCCCTTCTTCCTGAGCGGTGGCAGAGACCTCTTGGGCATGTTATTAACCTTTGCTTGTGTTGCCGCCTCCCCACCACACACATACACACACACACACACACACCCTCCAACCCACCCAGAATCTCTCCACTTTCTAGTCCTCAATGAGAACGGAGGAAGGGCTGGCTTACTGTGCATGTTTCTCTCAGGTGAAGCTCAGCCAGCAAGCACATGGCTTTGCAGAGCCCACAGCAAAGCCCAAAGGTCTAAGAGGGAGGAGTTTTGCAAGGCATCCAGCCCAGAGTCAGGCTGGGAAGGCCCTATTGATCACTGGCCTGAACAGCCCCTTCCCCTTTTGAGCCGGAAATTTGACAGGAAGCACCGGGGAATTCTGCGGTTATTTCCCTCTCTTGGGGTCTTGTGGAATGCGGGTATCTTCCTTACTGGTTTAGACTATAATGGGTCTAACCCACAAAAACCACATTCCTGCTGCTGAGATTAGATGACATAGCACTGGAGAAGGGGGAAAAAAAGAAAATAAAGAGTTTGGTGAGTAGCCTGACTTATAACTCTGTGTGTGTGGGTGGGGGGCGGGGGGCAGGGGAGGTGGGGAGTGAGGAAGTTGGGAGGTAAGACTGTCAGTTTCTCCTTTCTATCTGGGCAACCCTTGTCAATGGAGTGTTGAAATCCAGACTGACACTTCCATAAGTATATTTAGGTTTTTGCAGTGTTGCATTCATTTAATTGTACTATAGATAAATTGTTTTAGATGAGTGTTTTCCGGAATTCCGTCACATCAGAGTAAGGCATGAGCCATTTATGATGCCAGTGTGAGGGGTATTTGGAGCCCAAAGATTTCATTTTATGAATCAGGTCATCCTTCTTTGGATTCTTTTTCCTGTGGGATGGGTGTGCATCTGACAGTTTCGGTCCTGCACATTTTAGCCACAACTCGGGTGCAGAAGTTTGCAGAGGCAAAGACATTTTATCATGAGTTGGATCAGAAAGAATGCTGAGATCTTTTTCTAATCTTACACTGCTGCCTCCCACTGAAATGGGGGAATTTGCATAATTCTGAGGGCTGCCTGCCCTCGGAGGTAAGGAATGTGGGCTGGGAAGGTGCCATTCCCAGGCAGTGGAGAGCTGGCACTGAGAGCGAGGCAGGCAGCGCTCCTGCTTTGTGAGTGCCACTTGAGTTTTTCCACCATCTTTTACTTAAAATAAATAGGAGATAATTCCAAGCCCAGAACCTCTAGACAGAATCCTTTCTGGCTTGATGTAGTGATAAATTCTGTTTGCTGTGACTGGGGAACCAGTTTTAACCGGATGCGTGGTGAGTCAATATGATGGTGAGGAGCCCAGGGCTTCATTCTGTTCTCCTCTTCGTTCTTTTTCCCTGAAAAGCCTTTCCAGTCTCTGAGCAGTTGGCGTGGTGAAAGTTATACCCACCGTCAGGGAATTTCAGAGCTGAGGATGGGAGCGAGGAGAGCATTCATGAACAGGTGAAGGGTTCTGCAGAAAGCTTTCAGAATGGTGGTGATCCGACCAAAAGTCCCAGGGCTGGAGTGGGCCATCTGTTGCCCAAGAGGGGGACCTTTAGCACCAAGCGACCGTGACAGGTTTGGGTTAGTTGTCTGTTGAGCAGGAAATGAGCTGTGGCCACCCCCACTGGCTTCTCTGCGCCCTCTGCCCCCACCCCCTCTGTGGATGCCTCCCTCAGACAGCTCAGCCCTGTGAGGAGCTGCAGGAAGGAGTCCACTTAGAACCGATTCCCAGGCTCTCTCCCTGCATCCCATCTGAGGTGTGGATGCCTCTGCCTGCAGTGGTGGCGGTGGTGGCGGGGGGATGGAGGGGCAGGATCCCCAGGAAAGGACCTCTCCCCACTCAGGGGAAGGGTTGGAGATTTGCTTTACTGAACAACAAAATACCTCCTCTCCTTGTTGCTCTTTCCAAAATTGAGCAGCAGAGACCAACACTCTGCCTGGCCTGGGATTGTGAGAAAGAAATACCCTTGCTCTAATTCTCTGCTTGTTGAAGCCTAGTGACCTCTTCTGGGGAACTGGGCAAGGATCAAACCTGCCACTTGGGTCTATTTATAGGAGGAGGAAGAACCCAACTTGTAATCATCTCGATGCATAAGATCCTAACAGTGGTCATGGAAGACTTGTGTTTTATTTTAGAAAGTTCATTTATCTTCAAGATGCAGTGGGCTTCCTGGTTAACTTTAGAGGGAAAGGAGGCCAATGTAGCTTCAGCTTTCAGTGACCAAGCACCCCAGCCCGCGAGTGTGGGAGACCCGAAAAAGAGCTCTTCCCACGGAGACCCTGGAACGATCTTTGGGGCTCTTGGCTCATTCCACCTGGTTAGACCTGTTAATGGTATAGAGAGCAGCAACCTCAGAGCCCGTTCTCATGGTGGGGGTGGGGTGGGGGAAGCAGAAAGCAGACCCTGAGGCCAAACTTTCTCTATTTAAGGAGTCTATTCACTGTAGATTCTTCGAGATCATTTTCTCCTGAAATCTCCTTCTGAGGAAGTCAGTTCATTTAAGTGAGGAAAGAAGAGCAAAACGCAGGAAACAGGTAATAGCCAGCGTCTCAGTGTAACCATGAGATGATGACCTGAGGGGCTGCCAGTGAGGCTGGCTTCTCTCTTGGAACCCCGGAGCTCTCTGTGCCTGTGGACCATCTTAGCTTATGTCTTGGCCGTTGTGTTCCCATCTGTAAAATGGGGTTGACCTGACACATCTTATTCGGGTAGTTTATGTCGTGGCCATTGTGTTCCCATCTGTAAAATGGGGTTGACAGGTACCTAACGCATTTTATGCAGGTTACCTGGTCAAAGTCTGTGACCCTTTGAGTTCCCCTCAGTGGTGGTGAATTTACTGAGTGAATTCTGTGGTGCAAACTCCCTGCCTTCAGTTTTACTCTCAGAGGAAGGAGACTCTTTCAGCAAGCTCACTGCTTCCCCTCCAGGGTTCTCATGATAACTGGGATCATCTCTTCTTCTGGTATGGCCTCTCCAGCCCTAGCCCCCAGAGTGGTCATGACCATGCATCTCTGTTTCACCCAGGCCTGCGGCACTGGCTCTATTGATCTCACTGAGCCCTGGGTTGAATAAGCATATTAAGTAGACTTGGGGTGGGGGGAGAATTCCCGAGGTGCCAGATCTCCTGACCAGGATGCCCTGGGGAACAGCGAGACCACACCACTCTGCTTTCCCACCCCCTCGGTCTCCACCTCCTCACAGCGCTGATCTCAGAGGCCAGATTTCCCTCCGCACTCACATTGTTCTTGGCTAAAAATTGTGGCTTATCTTCCGGAAGTCACGATTTCTATCTGCTGTCCTACTCGGAAGTTCTTGTTTCTCTGGGGCCGCGTCTCAGGCTCTAGACTCCTAGCAGCAGGGGACGCGTGCATCAGCCGCAAGCTTCTCATCTCCAGCCCTGTGCGATTCCTTCCCGGGAACTGCCCCCTGCCCCCACCCCTCCTGAACCTCCAAGTGCTCAGAATTTTAGAGGACTGCAGTGTCTTTTACACTATCTGCTCATGCAACAGGGGCTTCCCCTGGTGGCTCAGGTGGTAAAGTATCTGCCTGCAGTGTGGGAGACCCAGGTTCGATCCCTGGATCAGGAAGATCCTCTGGAGAAGAGAATGGCATCCCACTCCGGTATTCTTGCCTGGAAAGCCCCATGAACAGAGGAGCTTGGCAGCTTACAGTCCAGAGGGTCACAAAGAGTTAGACAGGACTCAGTATACTCTAAACACACCCCTCTCTGGCAGGGGAGAGGTCTGATCCAGCAACTGTTCTGCCTTTCCAGGAAGCCGGCCCGTGAGCGCCTTTTGCCTCCCGCGAGACCACACCAGGAAGCCGAGTGCAAGATGACCCAGCACCTAGTCCGCTGCTCAAGATGCACCAGACCCTCCCACTGAACCGCGAGCGCCCGAAGATGTCTGCGTGCAGCGACTTTGTGGAGCACATCTGGAAGCCCGGGTCCTGCAAAAACTGCTTCTGCCTGCGCAGCGACCACCAGCTGGCGCCCGGCCGCCCCCAGCCCCGCGTCGGCTGCCTGCCGCCTCCACCGCGCCTGCCCCCCAGGCCCGAGAGCGGCCGCCCCGAGGATGACGGCCTGAGCAGCTCGCCCTACGCCAAGCCCACCATCGCCGTGAAACCCACCATGATGAGCTCCGAGGCCTCGGAGGCGTGGACAGAGCCCGGCGTGAGTGCCGACGTCCCGCAGGTGAGGCTGACCCAGCCGCGCGGTGTTTTTACAGGGACTGCTCCTGTCGTAACACCTGGACGGGCGGGCTGCCAGGGAGGGCTGCTCTTGCCGGATGGCTTCCCGGCCGCCCGCCCGGAGACCAGACTGCTCCTTCCTGATTGGTTCCCTCGCTTCTCTCTCAGCCCTTCTTCCTCTTGGTCCCTTCGGGGTAAGAACCATAAATGCAGTCCGTCCAAGTTTATTTGGAGATTATATTAGGGCACACACACGAACTTTTTCTAAAAAGTTTTCTTTTTTAAAATTTTTGAAAGGATCGCCTTAAATATATAGAAGACTAGCAAGAATGGCCTCAGGAACCCCAGGCGTCCACAAGCCTGCTTGAACAGTCACCAACTCGTGACCACTCCTGTTCCATCTTCGCCCCAGCCCCCAACCTGCCCCTGCCCTCCTTTCCTCTAAAGCAACCCCCAGCTATTACATCGTGAGGGCACCTCTTTCAAAACTGGTCTTTACACAAAACGGCATTATCCCACTGAAAAATGTCAGCAGTGATTCTAATAACGTTCAGTTCCCAGCTTTGTATTTGCACTTTGGAAGCTTGGATTTTTCCAGCTTTGGTCTGGGGTGCCTGACGACAGTTAGGTCCTTAGAGAGCAGACCTTTCTGCTCATCCTCCCCGGTGACCCTGGCCGAGGTCTAATTATTTAGAGGGCACGTGGAGCCTGCTACCCCCAGACATGTCTTCTAGGCAGTTGCATGTCCAGAGCATATTCTTAGGACTGCTTGTGACCTTTTTGCCCATTCTCATTTTCTTAAACTATCCCAGTAAGTGGGTCAGGAAGGCCCTGTGAGCGTCTGTGAAATCAGAGGTCAGTTTTAAATCAAGGGAGGCTTGAATGAGGTACGCGATCTCCTGGGGCTGCCTTCAGCTTCAAGCTGCGCCATTTTCCAGAAGCTGGTTACACCCATTCCCCAGGCCCTCCTCAGTACCTTCAACATCCACAGTTATAAACCAGTCACTCTTCCTGTTCAGGATCATCTTGGGAAGGAACCAGAGGCTGGCTCTGCCTTGCAGCTGCTTTCAGGTGGGGGTAGGGGAGATTTTAGAAGAGGAGGAGAAGGGGACGGTGACTCCAGGGATGGGTATAACCAGCCTGTATTGCTGTGTCTGGCTCAGCCTGGCCACTTAACGCATGCTCTGGGCTGTCACTGGGAGAAAGAGGGGGCTCAGAGTGCATGGTGCAGGGAAATCAGGGTCCAGCTCCGAAGCCTCCCATCACTCTTCTGACCTCTGACCCCACCCCCCACCCAAGGAGCAAGGCTTTTAAAAACCTTACGACTTTGTTTTCTTCGTGCCGTGAAACCATTATCAAAAGATGAACAAACACGAAGCAAAACTTAAACAAAATCCCCGACCCTATTTTCAAAGCCCATGGGAGAATTGATCGCATCCAGCAGTTTCAAGAGAAAAAGCAAAGCGTTCTTCTTTAACCCCCCGCCCCATCTTCCCCCCACCTCACAGATGTCAGCCTAAAGAATAAGAGAGATGGGTGGGAAGTGCAGTGTCTGGGAAGACTCGTGGCTGCATGGGGCCCCCGCGATGATGAGAAGGCTGTGGGAGATCAGAGGTAGGCGGGCAGCCCGGCTGCTTCATGGTGGCTCCCAGTGTCACGGCTCTGCCCTCTCACTTTCTCTCTTCCTTTTTCTCTGACAAGGTCTAATGTAAGTCTTTTAACCTTAGAGAGCAGACCTTTCTGCTCATCCTCCCCGGTGACCCTGGCCGAGGTCTAATTATTTAGAGGGCACGTGGAGCCTGCTACCCCCAGACATGTCTTCTAGGCAGTTGCATGTCCAGAGCATATTCTTAGGACTGCTTGTGACCTTTTTGCCCATTCTCATTTTCTTAAACTATCCCAGTAAGTGGGTCAGGAAGGCCCTGTGAGCGTCTGTGAAATCAGAGGTCAGTTTTAAATCAAGGGAGGCTTGAATGAGGTACGCGATCTCCTGGGGCTGCCTTCAGCTTCAAGCTGCGCCATTTTCCAGAAGCTGGTTACACCCATTCCCCAGGCCCTCCTCAGTACCTTCAACATCCACAGTTATAAACCAGTCACTCTTCCTGTTCAGGATCATCTTGGGAAGGAACCAGAGGCTGGCTCTGCCTTGCAGCTGCTTTCAGGTGGGGGTAGGGGAGATTTTAGAAGAGGAGGAGAAGGGGACGGTGACTCCAGGGATGGGTATAACCAGCCTGTATTGCTGTGTCTGGCTCAGCCTGGCCACTTAACGCATGCTCTGGGCTGTCACTGGGAGAAAGAGGGGGCTCAGAGTGCATGGTGCAGGGAAATCAGGGTCCAGCTCCGAAGCCTCCCATCACTCTTCTGACCTCTGACCCCACCCCCCACCCAAGGAGCAAGGCTTTTAAAAACCTTACGACTTTGTTTTCTTCGTGCCGTGAAACCATTATCAAAAGATGAACAAACACGAAGCAAAACTTAAACAAAATCCCCGACCCTATTTTCAAAGCCCATGGGAGAATTGATCGCATCCAGCAGTTTCAAGAGAAAAAGCAAAGCGTTCTTCTTTAACCCCCCGCCCCATCTTCCCCCCACCTCACAGATGTCAGCCTAAAGAATAAGAGAGATGGGTGGGAAGTGCAGTGTCTGGGAAGACTCGTGGCTGCATGGGGCCCCCGCGATGATGAGAAGGCTGTGGGGAGATCAGAGGGTAGGCGGGCAGCCCGGCTGCTTCATGGTGGCTCCCAGTGTCACGGCTCTGCCCTCTCACTTTTTCTCTCTTCCTTTTTTCTCTGACAAGGTCTAATGTAAGTCTTTTAACCTTGGGGCTGTGTAGGTCATCTGGAGACGAGCCCCCGGCAAACTCCCCCTCCCGAAGCAGGAAGATAGGCCAGTCGTTTACCTGGGCAGCTTCCGAGGCGCCCAAAAGCCTGCCGGGCCCTCGGCCCCAACAGACGGGGCTCACCCCCGCACACCCCCTGCCTATGCCATGGTTGGCCTGCACAGTCTAGAGCCCCGGGGGGACCGGAGCGCCGCCTTCTACCCGGTGAGCTTCCCAGAGGAGAAGCTCGGACAAGAAGAGAAACCCATGATTCCCTACCAGGAGCTGGCCTCCCCCCAGGAGAGCTTCCGCCAGAAGCTGGCCGCCTTCTCGGGCATGCCCTCTGGCTGCCCCAAGGGCCCGGGGCCCTCCCCGTCCGCTCAGCCCCTGAGGGAGTCCCTGCCCTTGGAGGATGACAGCGATCAAAGGTGCTCGCCCTCAGGGGACAGCGAAGGCGGGGAATACTGCACCATCCTGGACTGCTGCCCCGGGAGCCCAGGCACCCCGGAAGCCACACGGGCCGGGGGCTCCCAGCACAGACGTGGGGGCGGGGACTGCTCGCCTGCCTACTGGGAGCAGGGCGGGTGTGCCAGGTCTGCTGAGGAGGAGAAGCAGGCCTTGAGTTTCCCCAGGGACTGCTGCAGCCAGGGCCCACCCCAGCACCCGCCCCACCTGGGCCCCAAGAAGCAGCCGCTCACTCCAGAGGCCGCCAGCTCTTCGGACGGCCTCTCCTGCGGGAGTGCCAACAGCCGCGCCAGCAGCCCCCTGGGCCCCCATCCCGAGAGCGACTACTGCTCCCTCAGGAAGGAGCCTGGGCCAGGGAAGCAGCAGGCCTCCGGCAGGTGCCTCGGGCCGAGTGGGGAGCCTGCGCCCCCAGCCCACCCCAGGGAGCCTGCCCAGCCCGAGCCCATCTATGCAGAGAGCACCAAGAGGAAGAAGGCCGCTCCAGTGCCGTCCAGGCCACAGGCCAAGGCCGAACAGGTGGCAGTCGCCCAGGGCCAGAGCCAGGTGCGGACGGTGACCACCTGGGCTCAGAAAACAGCATCTGGCCGGAGCCAGAACAGGGAAGGCCCAGATGCGGCCCCCCACGTGGCAGCCACCATCACCGTCATGGCGGCCCACCAGGAGGAAGACCACCGGACCATCTACCTGAGCAGCCCTGACTCCTCGGTGGGGGTGCAGTGGCCACACGGGCCCCCGAGCCAGGCCCCTGAGGCGGGCAGGGAGGAGCCGTCCGCCAGGCAGGGGCTCAGCTCCAGGGAGAGCCGCCATCGTGGTTCCAGTGAGATCACGGCCAAGGGAAGACCTGCCATCCCCCCCAAGATGTCCAGGAGCAGCCCTGGAGGGTCCCCGGTGTCCCCCTCTCCCTCCCCGCTGTCTGACCTCAGCGAAGGGAGCTCGGGCGTCGCGGGGCCCCAGCCTCCATCCAGGGGTCCCAGTGACCCTGCTTCTTCCTGTCGGGCCAACGGCGTCCCCGCCAGCGACTCTACCAGGGGTCTCCCGCCTGCCACCGGCACGCCAGCTGTGGACCAGAGGCGGCCCCGGTACCAGGCTGGTGCCTGGAGTCGCCAGTGCCGGATAGAGGAGGAGGAGGAGGTGGAACAGGACTTGAGTCCAAGCTGGGGGAGAGAGGTGGAAAATGGCCCCACGGACCCATCCAGCTCCGCCACCTGGCACCGCCTCCGCCCCCTCGACGGCGCCTCTGGACAGAACAGTAAAGCCGGGACCGGGATGAGCAAATCAGCCTCATTCGCCTTCGAGTTCCCCAAGGACAGAAGTGGGATCGAGGCATTCTCACCTCCACCCCCACCTCCAAAATCACGGTAAGTACGAGTGCGTGCTCGGAGTTGGGGCGATGTAGCGGGTGAGGGGTGTTCATCCTGCAAGACAGAGGCGTCTCCTGGAAACCTCGGTCTTTGCCGCCTCCACCGAGGCATCAGGCCCAGGCGTGGAGTCCTAACTCCAGACACCTGTGTCGGCCCGCAGGTGCTTGTGCCTTTGTGTACATTTTTCTGCTTGGTGCTCAGCGTACAGACCTAGCAGCTGTGCCTGCTTGGGACTGGCTATTGGGAAGGCATCTTTCTGAGAAGCACAGAGAGGCTGTCGCTCTTTGCTGGTGCCCGTCCTCTTATAATTAGGTGCTCTTATTCTCTCCATCTCTCTCAAGTGCCTTCAGCAGGCTTTCTCCCTCAAATCCTGAAGTTCCTTACTTATTTAAACATGCAAAAGAAGGCTCGAGGAAGGCCACGAGGCAAAGAGATGGAGAGGCAAAGGCCCCATGCCTGGGAGCTCCATAAATTATGGCCATGATGGCGATTAGACTCTGGGGCCAAAAGCAGATTGTAGGAGGCACTGCACATGGTTTTGAACCCTCAGATGTGGGTTTTTAAAGGGAAAGATATATATATATATATATTCTTTTTTTTAGTTTCATGGTAGCATGCTGAAACTCACAGCTTTCTCTAATGCTTCAACTGCTTTCTCCTGCTGGTTTAAAGTTCCTCTCAAAGGCCCATGAAAAATAAATGCTTTTTTTTTTTCTAAGGTATTGAGTTGTGTGTGGAATTCAGATTCTGGGGCAATTAGAGCAAAACCGATTCCTATCAGGGAAAGGAACAGCCCGCTGTTTTTCAAAAGATGACAGCCCTTCCGAGCACTTTGTTTAGTCGTGTCGTCTCCAGTTGTCCTGTTTCAGCTCCCGTGCCTCCAGGTTGATGTCTGAAGCAGGCCATCGACCACGGCAGGAGGCGGGTGTGACACACGACTTTGAACATCAAGGCGTCTCAGGCGGTGATGCATTCTAACGTGGGTTTTTTTTTTTTGGACCACTGCTTTGTTCTGGTGTTGAGTTGGCTGCCTGCTATGCATAGTAGACAGCCGTCCTCCAGATCCTTGGGTGGGGACAGGCTCTAGGCTACCGTTTTCACTCACTGATTGAAGGAGGGGTTCCACAGCTCAGAAGAGCTCCCACTTTATCCGGCCCTTACGATGGGCCAGGCATGGAGCTACAGGACTTCAACATATGAACTCATTTGATGCTCAGAGCAGCTCTCGGAAGTAAGAATTACCACTCCCAATGTAGAGATGACAAAACAGAGAACGAGCAGAGGAAACTGCCAGGGTTACATGGTTATACTTGGCAGGCTGTCTCCAAAATGTGTACTTCCAAACACCTCGGGCACGTCAGCATACAAAGGAGTGAGCAGGGCCTGCGAGTACAACATGGTAGTCCCGTCTGTCTGCCTCAGGCCTGGAGGGGTTAGTGAGAAGCACAGGCTTTGGAGTCAGAGAACTGAGTTCATCCTGTCTATCCCACCTACAGGGTAAGCGATCTTGAGCAAGCCTTTGTATGACTGAGTGGCTTCAAGTGACTCTCCAAAATGGACTGATAATAACAATACATTTGCAACACCCTGTTGTTGAAAGGCTCACATAGGTGAACCGAGCCCAGTGCAGAGATTAGTTCCGTAGCCAAAAGCCACCTGGAGCTGTCGACTGTAGCAGGTACACCCACACCCTGTAGAAATGGGCCTGGCCTGAGTTCCACCTGAGCCTTGGAGAAGGAACTGAAACTTCCTTGGGTAGGAAACCCCGGTCACCATAACAACGTGACTCGGGTGGAATCTTCGTTAGCATCTGGGCTGAGATCAGAGTTTTGGAGGCCAGTTTGTTAAAACAGCAAACCATTGGATTATATACCAGGTGGAAATCACACCAGGTGGAAATCTCAGCGATTCTAGGTGCCAGTGCTTATAAAAGAAAAAAGTTTTATTTTCAGAATGTTAGGGGAAAAAATCCAGGAAATAAAATTAACTAGTTTGAGGGAACATAGAAAAAGGGAAAGAGCATCTGGTACTATTTAAAATAAATCAAGCTAGTGTATATATATTCATTTGGGGAAGATTTTTCAAGCATTACCAGGATTCTCTTTTTTTTTTTCAGCATTCTTTTTTGAATCACCACACATCTCCCATAAGGAGACATGAGGGCAGGCTCAGGACCATAAACTGACTTTTCATTCTTAACTAGGTCTTGTAAGTATTGAGGAGGGAGCCGGGAACCCCCAGCCTCACGCCTAGGTCAGGGTGATGGGAAGTCGGGGTACTGACGAGAGTGGAGCCCACAGCTGATCCAGCACCCCACTGGTGACTGGGACAGACAGATGTCAGTTTTCCAAGATGGAAACATGTTGGAAGGTCTTTGAGCGACGTCCAAGGTTAACTTAATTTCTTTGCATGGGTCGTCTTGTTCAGTGGGTCCTAGTTCTACAGAGGTAACAGGTGTGACGATGGCTCTGATGTGCACTCAGGACTCTAGATAGGACTCTAATAGTTCATGGCTATTCCTGGCAGGGTAATGTTACATTCGGTGCTACTTTTCACTAACACTTACTACAGCAGGGAAATGCATACTTTCTCAGACCACTAGAAGACCAAAGAACTCATATGCTGGCCTTCCTGTGTCCCATTTTACAAAACTGGACTGATAATAACAATACATTTGCAACACCCTGTTGTTGAAAGGCTCACATAGGTGAACCGAGCCCAGTGCAGAGATTAGTTCCGTAGCCAAAAGCCACCTGGAGCTGTCGACTGTAGCAGGTACACCCACACCCTGTAGAAATGGGCCTGGCCTGAGTTCCACCTGAGCCTTGGAGAAGGAACTGAAACTTCCTTGGGTAGGAAACCCCGGTCACCATAACAACGTGACTCGGGTGGAATCTTCGTTAGCATCTGGGCTGAGATCAGAGTTTTGGAGGCCAGTTTGTTAAAACAGCAAACCATTGGATTATATACCAGGTGGAAATCACACCAGGTGGAAATCTCAGCGATTCTAGGTGCCAGTGCTTATAAAAGAAAAAAGTTTTATTTTCAGAATGTTAGGGAAAAAATCCAGGAAATAAAATTAACTAGTTTGAGGGAACATAGAAAAAGGGAAAGAGCATCTGGTACTATTTAAAATAAATCAAGCTAGTGTATATATATTCATTTGGGGAAGTTTTTTCAAGCATTACCAGGATTCTCTTTTTTTTTTTCAGCATTCTTTTTTGAATCACCACACATCTCCCATAAGGAGACATGAGGGCAGGCTCAGGACCATAAACTGACTTTTCATTCTTAACTAGGTCTTGTAAGTATTGAGGAGGGAGCCGGGAACCCCCAGCCTCACGCCTAGGTCAGGGTGATGGGAAGTCGGGGTACTGACGAGAGTGGAGCCCACAGCTGATCCAGCACCCCACTGGTGACTGGGACAGACAGATGTCAGTTTTCCAAGATGGAAACATGTTGGAAGGTCTTTGAGCGACGTCCAAGGTTAACTTAATTTCTTTGCATGGGTCGTCTTGTTCAGTGGGTCCTAGTTCTACAGAGGTAACAGGTGTGACGATGGCTCTGATGTGCACTCAGGACTCTAGATAGGACTCTAATAGTTCATGGCTATTCCTGGCAGGGTAATGTTACATTCGGTGCTACTTTTCACTAACACTTACTACAGCAGGGAAATGCATACTTTCTCAGACCACTAGAGAAGACCAAAGAACTCATATGCTGGCCTTCCTGTGGTCCCATTTTACAAAACTGGACTGACCTGGAGGGGGAAGAAATAGATATTGAGAGTGACCTGGCTTCCGAAAGTTTGGCGATAGCTTATCTGTCTTGTGAGATACCATCCTCTGCAAACTCTCATTTGGGTTCCTAAGAAAACTCTTCCTGTAATACCAGGCAGGATAAAGACTCTTAATACTTATTTACTGCCTGCAGGCTCTGTAGAGGTGTTTAAGTATGTGTCCAGCCCTCCTCCCAGGCAGGTAAGGCAGTCCGAGTCCTTCTTTACCCGCTGCAGCCAAGGCAGCCTCCTGCCTGTGCAAGCGCACACCTGCTACACCTGACTGACCCCACTGAATATCTGGGTCACCCTGGCTCCAATTTAAGTCAGACTTAGAAAGTGAGGAGCCACAAATACTGGTGATTAGAAAAGAAAAGCCCACAGGAAAGAGGCGTGGACTTGTTAGTTTCAAAGTCTCATTCAAGACTTAAGGCAGTTTAATGAAAGCAGCTAGTGCCTGGGGGAGTAATTAAGATGCGAAAAAAATCCACATGGCTTCTCAGCGGACAGGTGGGGATGGTGCCAGAAATGGGGGTCTTTGCTGCACACGGAAGTGGGTATCTTGCTCCTCAGGGAAACGAAAAGAACTTCACTGTGTGGTCCCTCAATCACATGCTCTCTTAGTGTGACTTCAAGGATGGGAATTGGATGAGTGAGATGGGTCACTGTCTCTAGAGTCTATCGAATCCAGCGAAACCTCTGGAGGCTTCCCTGGTGGTCCAGTGGTTAAGATTCTGCCTTCCAGAGCAGGGGTGCTGGTGCCATCCTGGTCAGGGAGCTAGGATCCCACATGCCTCGTGGCCAAAAAAACCAAACATAAAACAGAAGCAATACTGTAACAAATTCAATAAAGACTTTAAAAAGGTCCACATTAAAACAACAGAAAACACCTCCACATGCTTTATTCTTGAGGTACTTTCTACTGTTGTGGATTACAGGAGGATGCCAACAGTTGAGTAGAAAATCCCACAGTCTTCATGTGTAACCGGCTCTTCTAGGTGGAATTTTGAAAATCACAGTTTGTATCAGAAAGCATGTTATGTGCTTCAAGAATCTTCTTCATGTTTAGCCATTTTAACAACATGGCTGGAAATAACGGCTGGAGATTGAATGGTTCAGAGTAACTGAACATTGGGCATTCTTCATGGGGAGAAATCACCGCCCGCCGCCCCCAACACACACACTTACACAAAGTTTGGCAAACAGAACAAAGCACGTGTTCTGTGTTTATACAAGTTTATATCTTGCTCTGTGCCAGGGGAAACTCATGGTTGGCTTCTTCCCATGAGTTGTGGATAGAGCCTGCCATGAGACATCTAGTGATGCTGAAGCAAGACAGATAAATTGATGCCTATCTTCTTCTGTAATTAAAAAAATCTATCACCGAGTAGAACAGCAGCATATATAAAATGTTTGTGACAGTCTCTCCATTTTTGGGCAGGCATCCATGGTGAAGGCTTAGGGATGAGAGATTCTTTACTTCATCAGATATCTACGATTTGCCTACTTTCTGGCACACTCTGTACAATCTGGTAAAGACCAAGTGACTGGGTTCTGCCCCTGGAGGAGGTCCCTGAGGGTTGTGTTGGTATGAACTCAGTCAGCACATGTGTAAAAGGTCTGCCAAAGATCCACACCTGCTTTGATGGCTTTTGTTGAGACTGGTTATCACAGCCTCTGGATTCTCACCAGGTTCCTTCTTGTGTGCATGGAGGCCAAGCTTGTCTTGGTGTCCAGGAGTAGTGAAACAATAGTCCTTCCTTGACAGTCTTTTGACCTGATACAAGTCACACTTAGTACAGGCATGTAGATAACCATTTATTTACATTTAAAAAAAAAAGAGTCAGATGTTCCTTGAAGGTCAAAAAACACGCTTAGTCATCTGTAACCTAAAATATCCTGATGCCTGGCACATTTAGAGGTTCAAGAAACTTTTATCCAATAGACAATAGTCGGCAGAGACTGTTTGGCCAGAAGCTCCTAGCACTCGGTCTTGCACATGAAGAAATACTGAGAAAGGAAACAAGTTGCATTAGTAAATACTGGTGTCAAGTGTCTTTCTGATACCCAGGTTTCAGATTGCCCCGGTGCTCTGATCTTACTTGTTTTGACAGTTAACACAGTGTTTTGAATTAAACTGGATTTATATTCATATCTTTCTACAAGCTTGTAAACTCTTGAGAGTATAGGAAACATATTTTCTATACCCTTTGACTTTCCCATAGGATGCCTTGAGATAGTAGATATTCAATAAAGGATTATTGAGCTAGGGGTAGGGGGAACAGCCAGAAGGAACTACAGATCATGGCCTTATATTTTTCACTGGACACCCCATTATAATTTTGTGACCCTGAGTTAAAGAAACTGAAGTTAATAAGTATTCATTGTATTAATGCTTCAAGGTGGGCAAACACTGTGAGAGCACAATGCACCCTTTCGTGGATTAATTACTCTCCAATGATTGTACATTTTGCTTTGCCTTTTTTTTTTTTTTTAAATAAAGCTGAGCAGGTGTTTGGAGCCCAGCCTTCTCTTGCCACAAGAATGTTCTTTTCAGGCAGTAATCACCTAAGGACTTTTTTTCCCCACCCATGAATTGCAAGGAATTTTAGGGTGTGGTTTCATTTCTCTGAGAATAGATTTTCCATGCTTTCTGAGGTGGGTTGGGAAACAGCAGGGGCCGCATGATCAAACTCCCTCTGCCCATCATGTGATCAAAGGTGCTTTGTTCCTAGACTTGCCAGCCCTGCCTTCGAGGTGTGGAACTCACCAGTGGCTGAAACATTTTCTCCATTTGTAGTGCAAGAAGTTTGCTGTTTGGATACCATTGATGTGCTCATGAAATGACTTGAGTTTCTTGTTATTAGGGTAGATAGACCAAGAATCGTTAGCAGCTGTTGTTTCTGCAACTAATAATTTGTGGAGTTTAAGATCAGAATCCTCGGCCTCTGTGCTAAAATTGCTCTTTACTTCTTTCTGCTGGCTTTTGGGCAAATCCCTGAAAACGTTGGGCATTAAGGGTGTTTGTTCTGTCCCATATAGTTCTGTAAAATCCTGTGCTTCAATCAGCTTTTGTCTGGTGCCCTGGACGTTTATTTTCTGTACTTTTCTAACCAGACTTCCATAAACAAATGTCCTCCTCTGGAGGAAAAGGAAATGTCCAGATTAAAGAGTCCTTTTTAAAAACCCCTTCTCTTCTTACTCAGACATCTTATTCTCCAGTTAAGTTTAGTATCTATCACTATCAAATGATCCCCCTGACTTCCTGGCAGTTTGGTTTTAGCCATTTTATGCCCATTTTGAGCCTGTGCTATAAAAATTTTTCCCGAAGTTTAAAACTTGTCTTTTAGGCAAATAATTGGCCATGTTTCCAGCATGTGTCCCTGAGTTCTGGATTAACCTTCAGAATGGCTCCTGGTTTCAAAAGCACCGTAGACAGTCAAAATGAATGAAAGTTCAGATACCCTGGGTGAATACAAGAATATTTGAGATAAATGGACACATTAATTAGTAATAACACTTTGAAGATCAGGAAGAAAGGGAAGAAACATCTTTGGAATTTTAAAAAATTAGTCATAGTGGGGAAGTGACTTAAAATAATCCTTATGAATATGTGATCAAAAGAAGGGCTTTGTAACTGCATGTTCTTGCACCACAAGAGCAGTTAGATTGCATCCTCCACACTAGCTATAGTCAGTTGGAGGAGCAGTCTGAAGTTTCAGCTGGAAAACAGAGATTGCCATCCTCCTTCAGGACTGTCTGCAGGTTATGGGGGGTGAGGAAGGAGTGCAGTGCCAGCCACATGTGCCAGCTGCGTGCCAGTCCAGCTTAGGAATCTAAAAATATACCATCAGTAATGCTAAATCATTGGTGACCAACAGCTGTTTCCTATCAGACAATAAAGCATCTGCCTGCAATGCAGGAGACCCAGATTTGATTCCTGGATCAGGAAGATCCCCTGGAGAAGGAAATGGCAACATACTCCAGTATTCTTGCCTGGGAAATCCATGGACAGAGGAGCCTAGCGGGCTTAAGTCCATGGAGCTGCATGAACTTGGACACAACTGAGCCACTAACGCTTCACTATACTAATTTGAAAGTTCCATGCCTGGGAGAGTACCTGTGCTCTGTCTAGCTGGTGTGGGCCTAAGCGAAATGTTGGCAGAAGAGGGTCTTCCTCTCTGATTACAGCCTCCAGCTTCAGACTGTTGTGCCCAGATGTTTTGTTTCCTCTTAATGAATGATTATAAATATTCCATGACTTTTCGGAACTCTGTATTTTAGTAAAAAACAGTTACATTAAAGTCTAGTATCCAATATTTGAAGTATTATTTCTGTTTAAAGTTACGTTTTCAGTCTTTCAGTCTTGTTAAATAAGGAATGTACACTTAACCTCCCCTTCTTTGACTTATAGCGTTGACTTTCTGTGTCCTAGATTGTGGGGTAAAGGGGTTGAGGCAGGAAGTATGTCAGACTCTTTTGGAGGAGTAGTTTGAACTGGGAAATCAAATATTATGATACAAATTTATATTTTAGATAAATGGACACATTAATTAGTAATAACACTTTGAAGATCAGGAAGAAAGGGAAGAAACATCTTTGGAATTTTAAAAATTAGTCATAGTGGGAAGTGACTTAAAATAATCCTTATGAATATGTGATCAAAGAAGGGCTTTGTAACTGCATGTTCTTGCACCACAAGAGCAGTTAGATTGCATCCTCCACACTAGCTATAGTCAGTTGGAGGAGCAGTCTGAAGTTTCAGCTGGAAAACAGAGATTGCCATCCTCCTTCAGGACTGTCTGCAGGTTATGGGGGGTGAGGAAGGAGTGCAGTGCCAGCCACATGTGCCAGCTGCGTGCCAGTCCAGCTTAGGAATCTAAAAATATACCATCAGTAATGCTAAATCATTGGTGACCAACAGCTGTTTCCTATCAGACAATAAAGCATCTGCCTGCAATGCAGGAGACCCAGATTTGATTCCTGGATCAGGAAGATCCCCTGGAGAAGGAAATGGCAACATACTCCAGTATTCTTGCCTGGGAAATCCATGGACAGAGGAGCCTAGCGGGCTTAAGTCCATGGAGCTGCATGAACTTGGACACAACTGAGCCACTAACGCTTCACTATACTAATTTGAAAGTTCCATGCCTGGGAGAGTACCTGTGCTCTGTCTAGCTGGTGTGGGCCTAAGCGAAATGTTGGCAGAAGAGGGTCTTCCTCTCTGATTACAGCCTCCAGCTTCAGACTGTTGTGCCCAGATGTTTTGTTTCCTCTTAATGAATGATTATAAATATTCCATGACTTTTCGGAACTCTGTATTTTAGTAAAAAACAGTTACATTAAAGTCTAGTATCCAATATTTGAAGTATTATTTCTGTTTAAAGTTACGTTTTCAGTCTTTCAGTCTTGTTAAATAAGGAATGTACACTTAACCTCCCCTTCTTTGACTTATAGCGTTGACTTTCTGTGTCCTAGATTGTGGGGTAAAGGGGTTGAGGCAGGAAGTATGTCAGACTCTTTTGGAGGAGTAGTTTGAACTGGGAAATCAAATATTATGATACAAATTTATATTTTAGAAATTGAAAACAAACTATTTGTTTTCACAATTAATGTTACATATAAATTTTCCAAGTCTTTTTGATTGGTGGTGAGGCCTTCTTTTTTAGAAAAATATTCAGCACGAGGACAGAAGGCATCTCCGTAAGAGAAAGCAGAAGGAAACTCAGAGAGGACTGTTCACTTGGTGACTTCCCTTCAGATCTTTCAGAATGCCTTCTCTATATTTGTGTCCTCCCCAAAACTTGAAACAGGGAGTTGTCTGTATGGTAATTCCTAAATCCAGGCCTTTGATCCTTTTTCTTAGCCTGTCTTCTTCCTCTTGATCTTGATAGTCATTTAATCACTAACTACTGAGGACTTGATGTATGGGGTGCTAAAATGAGTTACTCAGGAAAATAAAAGAATACGCCGTGCCCTCACAGTCTCCATTCCTGAGTGATGTCTTAGAGTAACATACAATGGAGATTAGCACAATATTGTTTATATAATCAAGGAATTGGACCCAAACCAGGCTTACTTAAGAGAGATAAAGGTAGTGACAAGGAAGGCCAAGTAGTGTGATGAAAGGTTGGGATAGCTGCTTTGGAGAATGGTAGGTACAAGGAGGCCTAAAAGCTAGCTGTCAGGAAGTGTGCATTCGTGGTGGTCCCAGTCTGCATGGCTGTGTGCTTTCCCAGAGAAGCACCAATCTGCCTAGTGCAGAAGTGAGGATGGGAGATGTTTGCAGTTATCTAAGGTGATAATAGGAGGAGGGCACGGCAACCCAATCTGGTAAGTCCTGCCTGGGGAATCCCCATGGACAGAGGAGGCTGGCGGGCTGCGGTCCATAGGGTCACAAAGAGTCGGACACGACTGAGTCACTGAGCACAGGGTGGTATGTGCTTTATAGTTATCATTGTTCAGTTGCTAAGTCATGTCCTACTCTTTTGTAACCCCATGGATTACAGTCCTCCAGGCTCCTCCGTCCATGGGATATTTTTCTGGCAAGAATATTGGAGTGGGTTGCCATTTCCTATTCCAGGGGATCTTCCCCACCCAGGGATGGAATCCACGTCTGCATTGGAAGGTGGATTCTTTATCACTGAGCCACCAGAGAAGCCCATGGTTTATGGTAAGAAAGGTATATTTGGTCTTCATCCCCATTTCTGACACAGAGCTCTAAAATCCTTGGAATTTTAAGTGCAAAGAGCCTAAAAGGTGTCTTTTATTATGTTAATGAGGTGACTTTTGAACCCCCACCTAAGAAGGGAGCCTGTTGTCAGGGGAACCTGCCACCTGATGAGAAGGTTGCTATTTCAGTCTAACCCCTGCTTCCACCTCCAGGGAGGGGCCCGGGGTTGGCAGTCAAATTAGTCTCTAGTGACCAATGACTTAAATTATTCAACCAGTCATGTGTATGTAAGTGAAAGGGTTCTACCCCGATTTGAGACTTAAACCCAGGGTCCAGACCTAAATCAAACTCTGCTTGGGACTTGAACCCACATGGCTGGGACTCGAACCCAACCAAAACGCTGCTTGGGACTTGAACCCATGTGGCTGGGACTTGAACCCAGCCAAACCTCTGATAATTGAAATCACTCACCCAACGTGTCTGGACCCACTGAGGCTCAGGTTCTTCATGTCTCTTTGCAGAGAAGAATTCAGCAAGAGACAAAGTGATAGGTAAGAAATGGATTTATTCAGATTCAGAAAAAACACACTCCACAGACAGAGTGTGGGCCACCATAGAGCGAATCCAGTGGCCCCGAAAACAGGGCGTTCTTAGCTTTTATGGGCTGGGTAATTCCATATGCTAATGAGTGGGAGGATTATTCCAGCTCTTTTAGGAAAGGGGCGGAACTGTCATGGCACCTCTGGGTGTGTCATTTAGCTTGCTGACTGAGGATCAAAGTCTGATCTGCCATCTTGGACCCATTTAATTCTAATGGGTTTATGCTATGTCCTTGGGCTGTGTCATTCTTTTCAAAAATTGTGCCCTGCCCATTTCCCTAACCCTTACATAAGGAAGCCTCCATAAAACTCCAAAGGACCAAAGGACGAAGCTCAGAGAACTTCCAGGTTGGTGAACCTGGGAGATGTGGAGAGTGGGCCCTGGGAGAAGGTATGGCAGTTTCCCTCCTTTCCTTATCTCTGGCCCTGTGCAGCTCTTTTGTCTGGCTGTTCCTGTATGTATCCTTTAAAAAGAGAAGCCCATGGTTTATGGTAAGAAAGGTATATTTGGTCTTCATCCCCATTTCTGACACAGAGCTCTAAAATCCTTGGAATTTTAAGTGCAAAGAGCCTAAAAGGTGTCTTTTATTATGTTAATGAGGTGACTTTTGAACCCCCACCTAAGAAGGGAGCCTGTTGTCAGGGGAACCTGCCACCTGATGAGAAGGTTGCTATTTCAGTCTAACCCCTGCTTCCACCTCCAGGGAGGGGCCCGGGGTTGGCAGTCAAATTAGTCTCTAGTGACCAATGACTTAAATTATTCAACCAGTCATGTGTATGTAAGTGAAAGGGTTCTACCCCGATTTGAGACTTAAACCCAGGGTCCAGACCTAAATCAAACTCTGCTTGGGACTTGAACCCACATGGCTGGGACTCGAACCCAACCAAAACGCTGCTTGGGACTTGAACCCATGTGGCTGGGACTTGAACCCAGCCAAACCTCTGATAATTGAAATCACTCACCCAACGTGTCTGGACCCACTGAGGCTCAGGTTCTTCATGTCTCTTTGCAGAGAAGAATTCAGCAAGAGACAAAGTGATAGGTAAGAAATGGATTTATTCAGATTCAGAAAAAACACACTCCACAGACAGAGTGTGGGCCACCATAGAGCGAATCCAGTGGCCCCGAAAACAGGGCGTTCTTAGCTTTTATGGGCTGGGTAATTCCATATGCTAATGAGTGGGAGGATTATTCCAGCTCTTTTAGGAAAGGGGCGGAACTGTCATGGCACCTCTGGGTGTGTCATTTAGCTTGCTGACTGAGGATCAAAGTCTGATCTGCCATCTTGGACCCATTTAATTCTAATGGGTTTATGCTATGTCCTTGGGCTGTGTCATTCTTTTCAAAAATTGTGCCCTGCCCATTTCCCTAACCCTTACATAAGGAAGCCTCCATAAAACTCCAAAGGACCAAAGGACGAAGCTCAGAGAACTTCCAGGTTGGTGAACCTGGGAGATGTGGAGAGTGGGCCCTGGGAGAAGGTATGGCAGTTTCCCTCCTTTCCTTATCTCTGGCCCTGTGCAGCTCTTTTGTCTGGCTGTTCCTGTATGTATCCTTTTAAATAAACTGTTTCTCTGAGTTCTTTAAGCTACCCAACCCAAAGGTGGGAGAGGGGATTGGAACCTCCTCCCTGCAGCCAGGCATTGGCAACAGAAGGGAGTCCGGCGGGACTCAGCCCTTCACCTGTGGAGTCAGAGGATGAGTCTGGGTAGATCCTGTCAGAGTGGAATTGAGTGGTAGAACACCCAGCTGGTGCTCAAGAATGATGGTGTGGGAGAGCACACAGCCCATGCTGGAACTGGGTGACCAGAACCTTTCCCTGGGGGTGGAGAGGGTTCTGCTGAGACTGAGGTCAGGAGATGAAGCCGTTGGGTGGCAGGTAAGAGGGTGCTGAAGAACCAAACTGAGAGTGGGAAGGGGACCTTATCCTCACTAGACAACAGGCTGGACCAGAGCGGAGAATAGAGAAGGAGATCAAACTAGGAGCTTCGTCACAAATAGCTTGAGTTTCCCAAGTCAGGAAGGTAGGAATGAAATCTAACGTAAATACACACAGACTTCTTAAGCCCAATAACTGGGCTCAGAAGCTGGGTCAACAGAGTGGACTTGAAACATTTCCTGAGTCAAGAGAAGGAGGGAAAGATCGTTCTGAAAGCAGGGTAGCCAACATCAATAGTCTAGAAACTAAAAGATTCTGGCCAGGCAGAGATCATTGTGCTGGATGGAGTCCAAGATCAGGATTCAAGCAGTCATGAGTCCCAGCTTGGGAACAAGAGCTCACTGCTATTTTGGTTTAGTCCCATCACCGGAGTCCTCTTTGTGCAGAGGGTGGGAGGAGGTGTGAAGGGGAAAGGCATCATGGGAGGGTCTTTTTGTTTTGTTTTAACAGTGGGAAGGCAGGTTAATATAATAAAAGAAGGTTTTTTATTTTTAAATTTTTGTGGAGTGGAGCTAAGCTACCTGGTTGTCTGAGGAGTAGTTGGCCCCTGAACTTGAGGCTGCACTACAAATGATCAAGCTCTTGAACATGTATATTCAGACTGAGATCTGATTAATGGACAAGTCAATTCTTCCTAGTTATTGTTAGAATAATGCATGTTCTCCAAGGGCTTCCCAGGTGGTGCTAGTGGTAAAGAACCTGCCTGCCCATGCAGGGGACACAGGTTCAAGCCCTGGGTTAGGAAGTTTCCCTGGAGGAGGAAATGGCAGCCCACTCTAGTATTTTTGCCTGGAGAACTCCATGGACAGAGGAGCCTGACAGGCTATAGTTCATAGGTCGCTAAGAGTCAGACACAACTGAAGTGACTGAGCACACGTATATGTCCTCAAAGAATCATCCTGATGAGCTTTCTTCTTTGGGAAAATACTGAGTGAAATCCCTAGCCCGTCTATTTTCTGCTTCTCTCCAGGCAGGAAAATATTGGATTTACTGAAGACTGCTTAAAGACTTCTGTCTGTCTCTCCATATCCATCCATCCACCCATCTTCATGTATAACTAGTACTTTCTATGTACCTAACCATCTCCCCCCATTAGGTAAATAATATTGTTATCTCCATTTTATGGATGGAATCCCCAGGGTTCATGCTTTTAATCACATTAGTGGCCTTCCTGGGTGCGTGACCCTCACGATCTGGGAAGCCATTCAAATGCTTACATTGCGGTTGCTCTCCAAGCCTCCTTCCACCCTGTGCGGGCCTGCAGGCAGAGCAGCGGATGGGAGGAGCCTGACTGTGGATTGCCATTGTTCAGTCTTTACTTCCCTTGGTCATTCATCACCTTCTTTTCATCTTCTTTTCCCATCTGCCCCTGTGTGAACAGATGATCAAGCTCTTGACCCTTCTTTGACTTAACAGGCCAGGAGTTGGAGACTCCTTGTTCTTAGGTGATGAGATTGGAGATGCAAGTGTAGTGGACCAGGTGATGGGGTCCCAGTGCCGAATTGTCCTTCACTCTCTTACCTGCTCTCAGTAGCTGGCCTTCCTGTCCTCCGTCTTGGCTGAGACCTTCCTACCCTAAATATTGCAGACACCTGCCTTCATCACCTCACTCCTGCTCCAGTACTTCCTTGGAAAAGGACCCAGACATGCAGACTGGGGGCCACAAATAAGAGATCTCAATTTTCTAAGCTGGGAAAGGTCATCTTTTAAAACGCTTTATATCTCTCAGTGCCAGAGTATATCTGTGTAGAGTCAAGACAAAGGGCTGCAAATTGCCATTTGACCGATTGAAGCATTTTATCCATATTTATACTAGCTAACTAGTAACCTGAAGATGTGCGTGTAGGTTCAGATGTGTGTACCTACATGCGCATTCCACTGTCTTTAAAAGTTAGGCATGGCTGGGCTTCCCTGGTGGTCCAGTGGATAAAGAGTCCGCCTTGCAGTGCAAGGGGCACCGATTCAATCCCTTGACCCGGGAAGATCCCGCATACTGCTGAGTGGCTGGGCCAGTGTGTCTGATTACGAGCCAGCACTCCGGAGTGCATGCGCCCAGAGCCAGTGCTCTGCAACGAGAGATGCCACTGCAATGAGAGACCCACACAGGCCAAAGAATAAAAAATAGATGAAAATAAATGATGACTTAGAGGCCAAAAGAAAAAAAAAAAAAAAAAAAACTGTTAGAAAAAAATTTAAAAATTAGGCAAGGTTTTATTCTTATTTTTAAATGGTTTCTATTGAATGCCAAGTACATTCATTTGGGGGTTAAACCAAAGACTTTTTCAACTTGAGGTGTCCCAGCAGTCACCAGTGCATTAACTGCAAATGCAAAGTAACAAGCCTGCACCATGGGAACTGTAAAGGTCATCTGACCCCAGATGAAACTGATTTCCTATCTTTATCTGTGCTAACAAGTCAGCGGCAAAACCCGCCACTAGAGTGGACTGCATCCATCCATTCCTTCATCTGGCACTTAGACACTTGCAGAATAACTCCCATAGCCTCTTCATCAAAGAGCCCTAAAGATAAAAACGATAAAAACGTTTCTAGCTTAGCTAGCTACCTTTCTCATCCCATCTCTTAAAGAAACAAAAAATCTGTTTTAAACTATAAGAATGTATAAATTCAGGATATTGGGGAACTGTTGTATTTTGTAGATATGGGAAAGATTCAGCTCTTGAGTCCAGCTTTCCAGAGAGCCGTTGTTTACTCAGCGTTCCTGCTTTCTGCAAGTTTTGCTGGGCAAGTGTAGCCCGGCAAGTGTAATTCTTTTCTCAAAGGAAACATTTATCCTCCTAGATGCCTCCCAGTTATTGAAACAGAGGCAGATAAACTTAATCAAGAAGTATTTAATAATTACTCTCTGTTCCAGCATGTCCTGACGAGGACGCAGCTCCTCAAATGGTTATAATTGTGGTGGGAACAAGCCTGTTTCACGTGAAACAGAATAATCTAACCAGGATTATAACTAAATGCTCAGTGATGTAAATCAGACTCAGTTTTGTGTGAGTTCCAGAGGGGACAGACGAGTCAGAGGAGACAGAGATGACTTGGGAAGGTCTTGTAGGTAAGTGATGCTGCTGCTGGGTCTTGGGAATGGAAGAGGTTTGGAAGGGAAGAGAGAATGTTTTCCTCTCTCTGTCAAGGAGGTGCATGACAAGGATGCAGGGTGCTTTGGGGACAATGAGAGACTACTCCCACTGGAGCAAAGTATATATTAGCAAAAGTAGTAGCTATTGATGAACCAAAATGGTGGTAATTTTTTTTGCCAAATAAAAAAACTAGGCATGTGTTCTCCTGTGTAGACAGTGAGGGGAAATATTTGAAATTGAGCGTGTCAAAGAAAATCTGCAGGTGTGTTTCTGTTACCATGGGGACAGAGTTGCTCCAGTAGGGCGGTGGAGGTCAAGGATACTTACAAGAGCTCTGTATAGGGTTCTTGAAGGTTGACCATCATTAGGAGAGAAGGATTTTGGAGACATTTTGAATCGGGATGCTCTGGCCCCAAGGTTGCAGATCTTTGCTGAAGACCATGGCTTGCACCCTCTGCATACCCTTTTTTTAGAGGCGATTGATCATAATTTGGGCTTCCCTAGATCTGCCTGCAGTGCAGGAGACATGGGAGACGTGAGTTCGATCCCTTAGTTGGGAAGACCCCCCTGGAGGAGGACATGGCAACCCACTCCAGTATTCTTGCCTGGAGAATCCCATGGACGGGTGGGATACAGTCTATAGGTTCGAACAGAGTCAGACACGACTGAGATGACGGAGCATGCAGGCACAATCGGTATTTATCTACCCAGTTGTTGAAACAAGGATGGCACCTCTACTCACTGTGGTATCCACAGCACCTGGCACAGAGCAGGCAGTCAGTATTTATTTGCTGGAAAATCTGAGCATGATATTCAGAGGAGACGTGATGGGGGATGCACTGCAGGTCATACAAGCACAAGATAAAAACAGAGTGCTCTTATTCACCAAGCAAACCTGGTGTTAAAGCTCCGATCATTGTATGACTTTAACTTTAGGATATGGTCAAAGACTAGAGAATGAAATGGGGTGAAACCGAGTATATTTGAGAGGGTCCTTGAATTGCTTCTAATGATGCAGCCCAACAGGACAATTGGAGACTGAAAGCCGCAGGTCAGAGAGGCAGAGCCGGCCCTATTTTCCTGTGCTTTCGCAGGAAGTGCATTTTATAGAAAAGTCAGAGAGAGGAACTGAAGGGAAACGGGGAGCTCTGTGCTGGTGAGTTCACAGCAGACTGACAGGGCACTCTTGGCCGCCTCCGAAGCTGGCCCTTCATCCTCAGGGCTGCGTCACGGGACCTGGGACCCCACAGTCACTGGCCCAGCCCAACCCGGGGCTCTGTGAGGCCCTGCGGATGGTCACAGCACGCGGACTGGAGTCTGGGATGGTAAGAGGCTCTCATTCTTTGATTAAGGCACGACTTGGTTTATTTGCATCTGAACCAGTTGGTTTACCTTTCTTGGTAATTTAAATAAGGTATAGAGTTTTCTAACGGACTGCTTCTCCAAAAGACTCCACTTAGCAGTGAACCTGACCCATCCAAAGACTGGATGGTTATGATTGTGTATGAGAGTCTGGAGAGCTGGTGTAAACTGCAAGCTGCTGGTGTGTGACTTTTCTTATCTTCTGCTCCAGAGGCAGAAAGTTCTCAACCAAATGGATGTGAACTAAGCCAAAGTCAGGGCAGTGAGAGTGAGCATTTGCCTCGGTCACACTTTCCGTTGTGCTGCGTATGAGGATCCTAGCAGCCACATGGAGCCTGAAATCCAGTTTCTGCCCTCCACTGGGGTCCGGTATCCATTTAGAGTTTTGGACGTTCGGAAAACTCAGCGGGTATTTTTAGACTCGGCTCTTTCCTACAAACGAGGAAGTCTGGCAGATGGCTCTTCCGGCTGAATTATTATTATTTTTCGTAGCTTTCTACCAATATGGTAGGGAGAAAGCCCTGGCAAGGCTTCTTTCTTTAAGGACAATGGAGGGAAAGGCCATTCTGCAAACACTAGGCAGCAGCTGCAAGGCTCTGATCTGTAAGGACGCTGTGCCTCTGGTTGTGTATTTCACACTGCTTTTCTGTGACTGAGTCTAATCACCGGGGGAGGTGGGGAAGGAAGTCTGAGCAAGAACAAGTCATTTATCACTGTGCAGAGCAAAGACATCTGCACAGGCCATGCTCTCGCTGCAGCTGATAAGAGCGATATTCGTCACCCAGAGAGGAAAGACTAGAGCATGTGGTTTTGGCCCCATGAAGCCACTTCCTTAAGTCACATGACCTCAGAGCTCACTGTATAGATGGTTTGCACCAGTTTTATGAAGGGCAAATCAAACTATCATTAAAAGGAAACATGCCTTTGAAAAAGAGTAAGTGTAGTATGGTTGTGCATTGCTGAGTGCATTTGGATTGTCGTTTGGCCTTGCTTCTGATGGAACAATCCATTAGGGCCCAGAAAAGTCACCTTTGACATCTTAAGCCTTCTGCAAGGATTCTTAAGAAATCTATTGCACGCTCAGACTGGAGACACCAAAACAACGTGATTGTCAGTCCCTGCTTTGATGGCCAGCTTCCCGTTTCATTTTCAAGTCACTTGGTGTGGTGGTTGCGTTCCTTCAAATTAGTGTGGCCGTTCTCTAAGACAGCAGATCACACAGGTTTCCAAGATGGACGGTATTTGGTGCATTGTATATGAAAGTTTTAATAAAGGGTCGCCCCTTTCTTCCTTCATTACGTCGGAATCTCCCAGCTGCCAGTTGGGTTTTAGTTACTGTTTGGGACCCTGGGCTTCTTGAGCACTTTTTTTTTTGGTAGAGAAACAGTAGTAAGATCCCCAGAAGCCATGAAAATTCCACTTGTGGCTTGGATACTAAGATTTACCAAAGTCTACATTTGGAGGCATCCCACTTCCCTACACAAACAGAGAGAAAGAGAATTTATCCTGCAGCCACTAGAACAGTCTGGCAGATGGCTTTTCCGGCTGAATTATTATTATTTTTCGTAGCTTTCTACCAATATGGTAGGGAGAAAGCCCTGGCAAGGCTTCTTTCTTTAAGGACAATGGAGGGAAAGGCCATTCTGCAAACACTAGGCAGCAGCTGCAAGGCTCTGATCTGTAAGGACACTGTGCCTCTGGTTGTGTATTTCACACTGCTTTTCTGTGACTGAGTCTAATCACCGGGGGAGGTGGGGAAGGAAGTCTGAGCAAGAACAAGTCATTTATCACTGTGCAGAGCAAAGACATCTGCACAGGCCATGCTCTCGCTGCAGCTGATAAGAGCGATATTCGTCACCCAGAGAGGAAAGACTAGAGCATGTGGTTTTGGCCCCATGAAGCCACTTCCTTAAGTCACATGACCTCAGAGCTCACTGTATAGATGGTTTGCACCAGTTTTATGAAGGGCAAATCAAACTATCATTAAAAGGAAACATGCCTTTGAAAGAGAGTAAGTGTAGTATGGTTGTGCATTGCTGAGTGCATTTGGATTGTCGTTTGGCCTTGCTTCTGATGGAACAATCCATTAGGGCCCAGAAAAGTCACCTTTGACATCTTAAGCCTTCTGCAAGGATTCTTAAGAAATCTATTGCACGCTCAGACTGGAGACACCAAAACAACGTGATTGTCAGTCCCTGCTTTGATGGCCAGCTTCCCGTTTCATTTTCAAGTCACTTGGTGTGGTGGTTGCGTTCCTTCAAATTAGTGTGGCCGTTCTCTAAGACAGCAGATCACACAGGTTTCCAAGATGGACGGTATTTGGTGCATTGTATATGAAAGTTTTAATAAAGGGTCGCCCCTTTCTTCCTTCATTACGTCGGAATCTCCCAGCTGCCAGTTGGGTTTTAGTTACTGTTTGGGACCCTGGGCTTCTTGAGCACTTTTTTTTTTGGTAGAGAAACAGTAGTAAGATCCCCAGAAGCCATGAAAATTCCACTTGTGGCTTGGATACTAAGATTTACCAAAGTCTACATTTGGAGGCATCCCACTTCCCTACACAAACAGAGAGAAAGAGAATTTATCCTGCAGCCACTAGAACAGTCTGATTTTGTCTGGATTCTCTTGATAGGGTTTCAAAGCGATGACTTCTCATAAAATAGGTATAGAAGAATTAGCGTCCATAGTCTTGGTGAGTTGTTAGGACTTCCATCCTCGAGGCTTCTCTATGCTGAAACCAACCCTCACACAGCCTGTCTGGCCGGTGGGGACGGATTGAAATCTCACTGGGTTATCTCTGTGTTCCCTGCCCTTCAGAAGCCCAGCAGCAGGTCAGCAGGCATGGCCATCCCTGGACTCACTCAGGCCCCAGGGATTTTCTTTCTTTCTGGGAATGTCCATTTCCTAGTGTTTCAAACATACAAATGAAGTTCAAAGAATAATTTAACTCACTTTCATGTGTCCCTGTGAGGTTTTTCAAATACTAACATCTTGTTATCTGTTTTATACATGAAATATTACAGGTACAGTGGAAGGTCCTTCCCTATACAATTTTCATTTCAATTTCCTCTTGCTACCCAGAGTCATCACTGTCTTGAAGTTGATGAGTGTTATTTCCATTTACCACGTTTGTGTGGTAAAGGTATAAAAATACATAGAATCGTAATGTGTTTTAAAATTGTATATAAATGGTATCACACCTGAGTCTTTCGCAAGTCACTTTTAATAGTGAGCAGTTTAAGAATCATTTTTATACTGGTATATTTAAATCAAGTTTATTTATTTTTGAGTGCTAGGTGGTATTCTATAAGACTAATTACCAGTGTATCCATTCCTTTACTGATGAACGTTGGACTGTCTATGATTTTGTTTTTACTGTTAGAAACACTATGAACAGACTTGCCTCTGTATGAATTTTTTGAGATCTGCACAGCACAGTGCAGTAACCACGAGCTAAAATGTGGTGAGCCTAAATTGAAAAATGTAGGAAAGACTGTTTGGGACCCTGGGCTTCTTGAGCACTTTTTTTTTTGGTAGAGAAACAGTAGTAAGATCCCCAGAAGCCATGAAAATTCCACTTGTGGCTTGGATACTAAGATTTACCAAAGTCTACATTTGGAGGCATCCCACTTCCCTACACAAACAGAGAGAAAGAGAATTTATCCTGCAGCCACTAGAACAGTCTGATTTTGTCTGGATTCTCTTGATAGGGTTTCAAAGCGATGACTTCTCATAAAATAGGTATAGAAGAATTAGCGTCCATAGTCTTGGTGAGTTGTTAGGACTTCCATCCTCGAGGCTTCTCTATGCTGAAACCAACCCTCACACAGCCTGTCTGGCCGGTGGGGACGGATTGAAATCTCACTGGGTTATCTCTGTGTTCCCTGCCCTTCAGAAGCCCAGCAGCAGGTCAGCAGGCATGGCCATCCCTGGACTCACTCAGGCCCCAGGGATTTTCTTTCTTTCTGGGAATGTCCATTTCCTAGTGTTTCAAACATACAAATGAAGTTCAAAGAATAATTTAACTCACTTTCATGTGTCCCTGTGAGGTTTTTCAAATACTAACATCTTGTTATCTGTTTTATACATGAAATATTACAGGTACAGTGGAAGGTCCTTCCCTATACAATTTTCATTTCAATTTCCTCTTGCTACCCAGAGTCATCACTGTCTTGAAGTTGATGAGTGTTATTTCCATTTTACCACGTTTGTGTGGTAAAAGGTATAAAAAAATACATAGCATCGTAATGTGTTTTAAAATTGTATATAAATGGTATCACACCTGAGTCTTTCGCAAGTCACTTTTAATAGTGAGCAGTTTAAGAATCATTTTTATACTGGTATATTTAAATCAAGTTTATTTATTTTTGAGTGCTAGGTGGTATTCTATAAGACTAATTACCAGTGTATCCATTCCTTTACTGATGAACGTTGGACTGTCTATGATTTTGTTTTTACTGTTAGAAACACTATGAACAGACTTGCCTCTGTATGAATTTTTTGAGATCTGCACAGCACAGTGCAGTAACCACGAGCTAAAATGTGGTGAGCCTAAATTGCAATGTGCTGTAGATATAAAATACCAGATTTTGAAGACCTGGAATGAAAAAACTATAAAATAGCTCATTAATAATTTTATATTCATTGCATAGTGAAATGATAGTATTTTATGTATTTTGTGAAGTAAATACATTGTTAAAATCAATTTCATCTATAATTTGACTGTTTTTTTTTAAATTATACACACACACGCGTGCGCACACACACACACATATACACACATGACTTGCTTTATATTTCTATTGAACAGGACTGTTCTATATCAGAAATCATAGTCTACCACCCACAGGCCAGCCACCTGTGTTGTAAATAAAGTTTTACTAGGAAACATGCCCATTTGCTTACAGAGAGTCAATGGCTGCTTTCCTGTTACAAAAACAGAGCTGATACTTGTAACAGAGACTCAGTGATTCATGAGCCTAAACTATTTACCATCCACCCTATAAGGAAAGGTTTGTCTATTCCTATTCCAGAGCAGTGATTTTTAACCTTTTTAAAACCAGGTTTTTAAAATGCATTTTAAGTAATATATTTAATATTGTGATTCAACACACACATACACCTGGAAACAAAAGTTTCACAAAACAAAGTTTCACAAATATTTACTCTGCATGTTCATATTTTCCCCTGGACTGTTCTGCTTTGTTAAACTTGCCTTCACTCACAAAATTGACCTGGCCATTCATTCCCTACTAGTCATTTGAATATCATTGTTCCCTTTGCATCTAGCACCTGAACATTTTTCTTTCTTTTAATGTTTCACTGTTATACTAAATGATTGTGTGTGTGTGTGTACTCACACATACCATATATATATTATTTGGGTTTTTTTAGTATTCTTTATTTATATACATTTCATCTATCATTTTTCTATGTCCGCTCAGCAACTATGGTGCTGAAATTTCTCCTGTGACAATTTTCTGAGCCTGAAGACCAGGAGACTCTAGGGCCACTCTGACCTGGGCAGTGTAGTTAGATTACCAGAAATCTGGCTTTTTTCTCCTAGACTGAGGACTTGTTGTTTATTCACAACTTCATATCTTGGCTTCATCTGCAGAAGCCATTACTGATGGATCTGATGAAGATAAAATTATTTTATGAAACTTTCTATGACTATATTTTGCTGGAGGGTAAAATAAAGACAATCTACTGTCATAGCACTTCCTAAGATTTGATATCCCCAAGGTCCCTAGAGCGACATTGGAATTTAACAAATACTATCAGTTGTAATGTTGCCATCACTGTCAGACTTAGGTGTAACAGCTTTAAAGCTTTTTATTGTGGTTCTAAGACACATTTAGGAGGCTGGGGAGGTGGGGGGAAAGACATGTTTCTGGAGAACATGTTTCCTGGGAGCAAACTTTCTCTAAACTCTTCTGTTAATAAATAAGGGATCCACTGCCCGTGAGGAACATACAGCGCTGGACGCAGCAGAACACAAAAGTACGATCGATACCTTCTTGGCTGTAAGGTCATAGGCATTAAATAAGGCTGTTCTGATGCCAGATCAATACTGTTTTGTGTATTTTCTGCAGCAGATATTGAGATATAGATCCACCGTGGTGGGGGTAGGAGTATCATCAGGAAACATCAGTCCAGACAAATCTGGGTTACCCCCAACAGGGAAAGGTCTGGATTGATTGAGGTCTGTCCCACTGGGTGAGGAAAATGTCAGGTCAGAGTGAATATTCATGGGGTCCTCAGAAAGCAGGAAATCAATCGACTAAACCTTCTACTTCATAATGGGACCGTTTTCTCCAAGGCAAGTCCCTTTTTCTTGAACTTGGTATTCCTGTTCCTGACACGTTGGTCGTGGTATCTTAGAGATGCAATCAAAGATTTCATAGAAAGCCTAAGGGCAGATTCATTCCATAGTTTTGGAATAAAGGTGATGTTAACACGGTTCCATCTAAGCATTGCACTAAAAGTCTGGTTAAAATCGAAATAACGTTTCCTTTAACTCCAAGGAACAAGCTAGACCCTTTGAAGCTATGTCAGGAGAGTACCAGGCACAAAAGAAATCCTTTGTTTTGGTCTGAATTTGCAGTTCACTTGCCCTGTGATCTTGCAGAACCTCCCCAGTCTCTGTGTGCGGACTTGTTGTTTATTCACAACTTCATATCTTGGCTTCATCTGCAGAAGCCATTACTGATGGATCTGATGAAGATAAAATTATTTTATGAAACTTTCTATGACTATATTTTGCTGGAGGGTAAAATAAAGACAATCTACTGTCATAGCACTTCCTAAGATTTGATATCCCCAAGGTCCCTAGAGCGACATTGGAATTTAACAAATACTATCAGTTGTAATGTTGCCATCACTGTCAGACTTAGGTGTAACAGCTTTAAAGCTTTTTATTGTGGTTCTAAGACACATTTAGGAGGCTGGGGAGGTGGGGGGAAAGACATGTTTCTGGAGAACATGTTTCCTGGGAGCAAACTTTCTCTAAACTCTTCTGTTAATAAATAAGGGATCCACTGCCCGTGAGGAACATACAGCGCTGGGACGCAGCAGAACACAAAAGTACGATCGATACCTTCTTGGCTGTAAGGTCATAGGCATTAAATAAGGCTGTTCTGATGCCAGATCAATACTGTTTTGTGTATTTTCTGCAGCAGATATTGAGATATAGATCCACCGTGGTGGGGGTAGGAGTATCATCAGGAAACATCAGTCCAGACAAATCTGGGTTACCCCCAACAGGGAAAGGTCTGGATTGATTGAGGTCTGTCCCACTGGGTGAGGAAAATGTCAGGTCAGAGTGAATATTCATGGGGTCCTCAGAAAGCAGGAAATCAATCGACTAAACCTTCTACTTCATAATGGGACCGTTTTCTCCAAGGCAAGTCCCTTTTTCTTGAACTTGGTATTCCTGTTCCTGACACGTTGGTCGTGGTATCTTAGAGATGCAATCAAAGATTTCATAGAAAGCCTAAGGGCAGATTCATTCCATAGTTTTGGAATAAAGGTGATGTTAACACGGTTCCATCTAAGCATTGCACTAAAAGTCTGGTTAAAATCGAAATAACGTTTCCTTTAACTCCAAGGAACAAGCTAGACCCTTTGAAGCTATGTCAGGAGAGTACCAGGCACAAAAGAAATCCTTTGTTTTTGGTCTGAATTTGCAGTTCACTTGCCCTGTGATCTTGCAGAACCTCCCCAGTCTCTGTGTATCTCTCTATGTGTTGACTTGCTTGATAATGTTCAATTTTTCTTTGTGGAGATGTTACACAGGGCATAATAGCTGACAGCCATGTTTTGGCAGAGGGGGCCAGAATACGAAGGCAGTTCCTCCCAAGTTATGATTTTGAGACGTTTCCAAATTTATTAGACTCACTTGTCTTTAACCACACTCGAGAAATCACCTGCCATTCATGTGCATAAAGTTTCCGAAGAGTCCCTGTTCTCTCTTCCCCAAATTGTGTTTTCTGAACTTGCCAGCACTGGTCAGGCTTCAAGAGTTCAGTGGGTTCATACTGCCTTGGCTGGATTTTGAACAGAAACCAGATTAATTACTTTTATCGTTTGTTTCTACATTTTCTAGGCACCTTTTAAAAATGAACAAGAGCAGCTCTGATTTGGAGAAAGCGAGCCAGGGCTCCGCCGAGAGCCTCAGCCCGTCCTTCAGGGGCGTCCATGTCAGCTTCACCACGGGCTCCACCGACAGCTTGGCCTCCGATTCCAGGACCTGCAGCGACGGAGGTAACAGACTTGACTTTGATGGAGTGAGAGGCTTGGATTCTCCTGAGTTTGGAGGGCCAGGCCTGGGTTCATTGCCTAGGTTCCTTAGGGCTGCTAGACCTACTGTCTTGCTCCCACTTTGCCCACAAGATAGACTCTACCAAAGAGCAGTTAATGTTTATTTTTTAAGAGTTCTCTTGATTTTGTATTTGCTTATTTATTTGGTCACACTGCATGGCATGTGAGATCTTAATTCCCCGACCAGGGATGGAACCCCCACCCTCTGCGTTGGAAGGTGGAGTTTTAACCACTGGGCCACCAGGGAACCCCTTATTCCCTATTGAATTTATGACAAGGTGCTTTACCCCATTATCTCCCTCTCCAAATATACACTGCATCCACGTGGCAGTATGGTGGGAGGCTGGACGCTTATCGAAAGTCTCCTGACTCCTGTGTAATGAGCCATCTATACATAGGTTGCATTCCATTTCTGTCCTCAGGACTGGTTCACACGGGATTGGGTGCATGCCAGCCACGTTCCTCCTTCCCCACCCTCTGCCTCCCTTTCTTTCACAGGCATGCACATAGCAGGTGTTTGTATCATTGTTGAATTAAAGCATGGAGGCTTCATTAGGCCACCACCCATCCCACTTTCTGGATGAACCTAAGGCTTAATACGTGGGTTTGTCCTGATTGGGTATGTAGTTGGCCGTCCATAATGCACAGGCTCTGAAGTCACAGATTCAAACAATTTCCAGTGGTTAAATCAACAGATGCAGAACCTGCAGAAACACAGGGCCAATGGCACTCTGCCATTTTATATAGAAGACACTTCAGCTTCCATGGATTTTGGTATTCGAGGGGATTCCTGGAACCAGTTCCTCGGGGATAACGAGGGACCCCTGTATTCCTAAAAAAAGAGCTCTCGCATTCCTCTAGTTATGATGGGTTGTATTACAGCCTTCACCCTCTAACATTTGTGTGTGTTTGTCCTCTCCTACATTTCTCATCAACTTACCCTAGCCCATTAGGTTTGGACATGTGCGAACATGACCCTCTCAGTCCTAAAGAAGTATTTTCTCTCCATAGGCACTTTTAGAGTAGAAAGTTCCAATGTGAATTTACCGTCACCAACGTCTTTCTGGCTAAAAGATTAGTGCAGCTCAGACAGAAGCATAGAAGTCAGTCTATGGTGTGTTCTGATGGAAAACTTCTGACTTAAAAACAGGAAATATCTTAGCCTTGACTTGAGTGGGATATGGCAAAGAAGAGCATTTTCTTTCTCTGCAGATTGTTCTGGGCTTCTATCTTTTTCCTTTCCCCTATCTACTGTGCAGAAATTCTGCAAGGCACATTATTTTGTGGAGGGCTGGGCTGGGCACGTGAACCATTAGGTCCTGTGCTGGTCAGCCCTGACCTGCTCTCTTGGGATTGGGAGCAGTTCTGAGGGAGGATGTTTCATCCACCATCCACCAGTTCATGTTGGTGAGAACTTGACTCAATTGCTTCAGCACTGGGCTTCTCAGAACCAGCAAATCATGATGTTTGCTCTCGGGGCTCTGATGGTCTAGCCAGAAAGGTAAGAATCATATTACTGACCTGTGGGTGGATGGGGTAAGCTAGGGAACTAGGCTGCTCAGAACAAGAGTGCTTATGGAAACATCCAGAGAGGGAGGAATCAACGAGGGTCGATGGAGGGTTCAGGGAAGGCTTTCTGAGGAGATGGCACTTCGACTCTTGTGTCAAGAGTGAGGAGGTAGTGAGGAGGAAGGAGAGGGTTTTGCAAGTTAAGGAATCAGTTTAGGAGGAGAAAAGGCACAGGGTTAGAAGTCCACCGGGGGAAAGAGTGAGATCACCCTGACATACTTCAGCGGAAACCAGTGACCGGCACTGGTCCATGGCGTGGTGGGAGGCTGGGCGCAGGCTGGTACAAAGCTCTCCAATCCACCTTGTGGACTTAGGAAGCAGGGAGATGCTTGAGGGCTTATGAGTACAATAGTGACACCTAACTCAGACATTTTGAATTAAAATGAACACATTTTCTTGTATACCTGACACAGAGAGAACATTGTCAACTATACTTCAATTAAAAAAAACAAAAACAAAAAAACAACTACACCTTCATGATTATCCCTTTACCATGAGCTAGTTATTTAATGGAAATGCAGTTCAAAATTTACATCCCGGGATTAACAAAAAGGTATATATTGCATTGGCCGAAACATTCCTTCAAATTTCTCTGTAACATGTTATGGAAAAACCCAGTACCTTCTTAACCAGCCTCTGACTCCTTAGAGCAAACCAGTTTCTATCTGCTGCTCCAATGTATGGCTCTGTACCCAGAACCTTGCTTTGAAACTGGCAAGAGACCACAGGAATTCTCTCCCTCTTTTTTTCCTTTTTAATGTCTCTTAAACATTCATCTGGAGAATATCCAGAACCGCCAGTCATGAAATGTAAGAAGCCCTTCATTTAGCTACTCATCATTAGCCAAGGCAGCTGGCTCTAATCTGTGGTTGAACAGTTAGGTTTTCGTCCCGTGGATCCTTACTCACTTTTACCTTGGGGCAGAAATACTTACCCATCGTGCCCTTTGGTTACTACTTGGCATCTAGCACTGAAGCTGAGACAGGGCACCCAGATAGGAGAGGTGGAATTTGTTCAAGAATGCGTCATTGACCTCTTTAGTATTATATATTAAATCCAAAGAGACCATTTGATTATTGATTTTGTTGGTAAGAATTTACTCATGACAGTGACGCATTTTGTGGACTCTGAGTCTACCATATGAGCAGGCCTGAGTGAGTTGAGGAGAAAGTCATTCCAGGGCATGTAGCATAGTTGTAGTTTTTGTAAACTTCTTGGAAACTCATCTGGGCTCATGGGGAAAGTTAGTGTTCTACTATTCAGGTTTTGTGCTCCCCTCCCCCCAAAGTTTTTAATTTTATAAGAAAAATAAACATCATTGAGAGTTATAACTTTGTTGCATTTTTGAAAACAAGTTTGTCTGAACTTGACAAAATATTTTGTACCAGTGTTAATTCAGCTCTTTGTGCTTGGATCGCATTTCATACTCCTCCGAGCACATCTGTTGCCCCATTTGTCCATGTGGGCAGTTCCATTGAACAGTGGGTCAGCTCAGTGAAAGGAAAAATCCATCTAAGCAGTTGTTGGGTTTATGGTTGGCTGGGGAGGGACAAACTGAGTGTGTTAGGACAGATCCATGAATGCTGCCAAGGGGAAGGTCATCTGTAGTGAATGGATAGAGGAGTGGTCATTAGAGCCTCATGTGCTTTAAAATGGCCACCTTTAAACATGGTGACCTCCTAAGGGCCTGAAGATCACTTTCCCTTTCGATGTAGGAGAACATTTCAATTTAGTTCCACAGTCACACGAGCACCATGGATGCCTGGCTCCCATCTCCCCCAGGAGAGGAGTGCTGTGTTGTCCTGAAAATGTGCTCACAAGTGACAGATGAGACGTCTCAGTAATGATACAGAAGTGACTATAGTTGTCAACTCCCATGAAGGTATATACCAAGGCAGTGTTTTCTGATTTTTGTAACTGGCAAACCAGAGACATGGAAAGTTAATTAACTCTCTTGACAGCAGTGAGCTTGTATTTCTCAGTAATAATGCTGAGAAGATTTTTAACATATAGACAGTCATCCAGTCATTGGTTTGGCAGATATTTGTTGAATATAAACTATGGATTGAGTATAATTTTAGATGTTGAAGATACAGCAGTAACAAAAAAAGTGGTCTGCCCCTGCCTCCATAGTGGCCACATTCTAGTGAGGAGAGACGGACAGTGAGGAAGATAAAGAACTCAGGTCGCCAGTGTGTCAGACAGCAGTTAAGTGCCAAGGGGAAAAGTCAGCCGGAGGAGGGTGAGTGGGGGAGGAGTGGGAACACCTGTCAAGGGGAGACAGTAAGTCCACAAAGGGCAGACGTCAGTCTGACTCTAACTAAGCCCTTTCTCATCCACTCAGGCTGTTACCTGAGCCTCTGTAAGAAGAAACAGTATTTTTCAAAAGGTGGTCCTGTGAGTTCCCTGGTGGCCTAGTGGTTTGTATTCTGGGCTTTCATGGTCGTGGCCCCAATCCAGGACCTGGTTGGAGATGAGATCCTGCAAGCTGCATGGCCATACACACACACACACACCCACACCCCCCACGTTGGTTCTGAAAAAGGCATCTAAAACTCTCTAGCCAAAAGTAGGGTATTTTCTGACAATTAAATAGGCTTATTCGAGCACTTGATCCTGAACGGATGGGTTCAGTCCAATATATTACAGTGATGTTTTGCTTTAACGCTGTATCTCTCCTCCCAACCCTCCCCGGAGACAGACTAAATCATGGGTTCTCTTCTGGGAGATCTATTACTATAGGTTGGAGAAGTTATCCTAAAGAAAAGGTACTCATTTTTAAATAAGACTGTCTGTGGCCTGAGTCCTCAGAATATCACCAGACTTGAAGCTTTGTCATAGTTTAAACTATTTCCTTTAAATTTAAAAACAAGTATTATTACTTCAGTAAAGTCAGTGCATGTCTATGATTAAAATCCAAACAGTGGAGAAAGAGATACACAATGAAAAGCCAGAGCTTAGACCCTCACAGCTCCACTAGTTTTTAAAGTTTAAAACCAAGGCAGTGTTTTCTGATTTTTGTAACTGGCAAACCAGAGACATGGAAAGTTAATTAACTCTCTTGACAGTAGTGAGCTTGTATTTCTCAGTAATAATGCTGAGAAGATTTTTAACATATAGACAGTCATCCAGTCATTGGTTTGGCAGATATTTGTTGAATATAAACTATGGATTGAGTATAATTTTAGATGTTGAAGATACAGCAGTAACAAAAAAAGTGGTCTGCCCCTGCCTCCATAGTGGCCACATTCTAGTGAGGAGAGACGGACAGTGAGGAAGATAAAGAACTCAGGTCGCCAGTGTGTCAGACAGCAGTTAAGTGCCAAGGGGAAAAGTCAGCCGGAGGAGGGTGAGTGGGGGAGGAGTGGGAACACCTGTCAAGGGGAGACAGTAAGTCCACAAAGGGCAGACGTCAGTCTGACTCTAACTAAGCCCTTTCTCATCCACTCAGGCTGTTACCTGAGCCTCTGTAAGAAGAAACAGTATTTTTCAAAAGGTGGTCCTGTGAGTTCCCTGGTGGCCTAGTGGTTTGTATTCTGGGCTTTCATGGTCGTGGCCCCAATCCAGGACCTGGTTGGAGATGAGATCCTGCAAGCTGCATGGCCATACACACACACACACACCCACACCCCCCACGTTGGTTCTGAAAAAGGCATCTAAAACTCTCTAGCCAAAAGTAGGGTATTTTCTGACAATTAAATAGGCTTATTCGAGCACTTGATCCTGAACGGATGGGTTCAGTCCAATATATTACAGTGATGTTTTGCTTTAACGCTGTATCTCTCCTCCCAACCCTCCCCGGAGACAGACTAAATCATGGGTTCTCTTCTGGGAGATCTATTACTATAGGTTGGAGAAGTTATCCTAAAGAAAAGGTACTCATTTTTAAATAAGACTGTCTGTGGCCTGAGTCCTCAGAATATCACCAGACTTGAAGCTTTGTCATAGTTTAAACTATTTCCTTTAAATTTAAAAACAAGTATTATTACTTCAGTAAAGTCAGTGCATGTCTATGATTAAAATCCAAACAGTGGAGAAAGAGATACACAATGAAAAGCCAGAGTCTTCAGACCCTCACCGCAGCTCCCACTGTCACTTGGAACATTTTCTTCTATATCACTCTGGAAATTCTTATCCATATTTTAAAAATCGTAAACGTCAGTTCCACACATTTCTACATCTTGAAGTCTTTCCAGTCAGAACCTCTAGATCTACCTCTGTTTTTTTCATGGTGCATGTTTTTTCACTGTTTGCATTGGTTAAACCCTTCTCTTGTCAATGCATGGATAGGTTCCTTTTGTTGCAAGTCTCTAGTGAGAGCCCGTGTCATGCACTGAGATGATTTGGTGAGCATATCCATAAGATCAATTCTTAGAAGTGGAATCGATATGTGAAAACGTTATATGAATTTTTAAATAGATGTTACCAAGTTAACCTCTAAAAATGTCAATTAATGCTTCCAGCAACAGCATGCAGAAATGCCTTGAATGGAAGAATATGCTTCCATCTTCAGGCCACATTTACCTTCTTGAAAAAGCAAGTGTTTGTCTCGAAGGAAGGCTATGTGCCTTCCTTTAAAAAAATAATGAGAGCTTAGTCTGTTCTGATTGTGGAACCAAACAAGAGGTTGCACAATTTTCCTTGGAAGGGAAAAATTACTCTCTGTGAGGCTAGAACATCCCTTCTGCCTCAGCCTTTCATGTCTTCTGGGGATGGGGAGAGGGCTTGGGCCAAAATCTGCAAGACTGCCACTTCTTGGATGCTGCTGCCGCAGTGATGGCTTTCGTTTTCTTACCTTGACCCTGCAGGGATTGAACCAGGCCACGGGGTGTAGACGAGGTGTTCTCCATCTGCTTTGGTCCCTCTGCCTTGCCTGCTGTAGGTGCTCAAGAAATACTGAGCGAATGGATTAATCCATACAGCCATTTCCAGCCAGCCAATCTCTCATCCTCGTTTTAAAAACAAGATTCACAAAACACCATTTCGAAGAAAAGAGAATTTCATGTGCTATCCTCTACTTTAAGGTGGAGAACAGTCAGACGCCATAGCTAAGGTTTGGAGCTGGGGTGGGGGTCTCTTAGCTGGGACCCTTCCCTTTGTCCCCACATTGGCTCTGGCCTCCCTGCTGTCAGGAGGCAGAGCTGGGCGCCCGGGGAGCCCCACAGGCTCATTTATGCGGTTCAAAACTGGACTGACCACTTCCTCCTGAAGCCCAGCTCTCATTTTGGCTGTAGAGAACAATGCACGTACCTATTAAAGCCCAGCCAGAAGAGAGGACTCTATAATAAGAAAACCTCACAGTGCAGGGTTGAACTTTTGGCCTGCATTTCTGCATAGAAGTTAAGCTCTTTTTCCGCACCGTTGAAACCCTGACTCGTCTTCTCTGCTTTCGAAATAGAATGGCACCAAACTAATTCACTTTCCCCTCAGCTGTTTTAAGGTCCTACCCCATGTACCGTGTAACTGTAGTTAGATTCCTCCAAAAAGCACGTTTTTTTCTCCGAAGCACAGGTACTAAAGAAATACAGAGCTGTTCTGTAGCCAGCTAAGGGCTTGATATGCAGAACTGACCAATGGAAGGAAAATTTAGGAAATGGGGTTTGTAGCTTTCTGGCCCCCATTAATACACAAAGTCATTTAAAAAAAAAAAAAAATAACCACCAATGATACAGCTGTGATGTAGGCAGACTTCCCAGGAAAGTCTTCAACTGTAAGCCGGAATTTGGAAACAGAGTGACCTAACACTGGCATAAAACCAGAGTATATTTGACTCTGTCTCGTGTGCCCTTGGATCTGAGTCCTGAGAATATGGGCTGTTGGCCAGAGTGTTGCATGATGTTTGTTTAGGCACGTTTTTCTAAACCAGTGGTTTGCCTGTGAATTTTGAGACTATTTTAGGTGTCAAGGCATATTTGTTCCCTCTTCTTTCTGGCTCTTCAAGTGCAGAGGGCAACAGAGGCCGCAGGTAGTAAGCATCTAGCCTGGGCGGGGCTCATAGCCATGTTTGCAGGGCTTCCCTGGTGGCTCAGATGGTAAAGAATCTGCATGCAGTGTGAGAGACCCGGGTTCAATATCTATGTCAGGAAGATCCCCTGGAGGACGGCATGGCAGCCCACTCCAGTATTCTTGCCTGGAGAATCCCATGGACAGAGGAGTGTGGCGAGTGATAGTCCATAGGGTTGCAAAGAGTTGTATGTGACTGAAGTGACCTAGCATGCACACACACAGTTGGATGTAATGCCCAGTTATCCAGGGAAAGGATGCATTTCCCATGCGCCTCACTTCACGGGATAAGGTCTGCGGCGTGCAGTCCTCTGCATCCGCTGGGCAAGCGCCTGGCTGGGAGCCCCCCTGTGCAGTGCCATCGTCTGATTACTGTGTGCTTTAGGTGGTGCTTATTGGGCGACAAACACCTAACATCTAAGAAGTAAATGGGGCTCCCCTGGTGGTCCAGTGGGTAAGGACACTGCCTTGCAGTGCAAGGGGCGCCGGTTCGATCCCTGGCCTGGGAAGATCCCACGTGCGGCGGAGCGGCTGGACCAATGTGTCCAACTACCGAGCCATAGCTCGGGAGCGGAAGCGCCCAGAGCTGGTGCTCAAGCACGTTTTTTTCTCCGAAGCACAGGTACTAAAGAAATACAGAGCTGTTCTGTAGCCAGCTAAGGGCTTGATATGCAGAACTGACCAATGGAAGGAAAATTTAGGAAATGGGGTTTGTAGCTTTCTGGCCCCCATTAATACACAAAGTCATTTAAAAAAAAAAAAAAATAACCACCAATGATACAGCTGTGATGTAGGCAGACTTCCCAGGAAAGTCTTCAACTGTAAGCCGGAATTTGGAAACAGAGTGACCTAACACTGGCATAAAACCAGAGTATATTTGACTCTGTCTCGTGTGCCCTTGGATCTGAGTCCTGAGAATATGGGCTGTTGGCCAGAGTGTTTCATGATTTTTTTTTAGGCACGTTTTTCTAAACCAGTGGTTTGCCTGTGAATTTTGAGACTATTTTAGGTGTCAAGGCATATTTGTTCCCTCTTCTTTCTGGCTCTTCAAGTGCAGAGGGCAACAGAGGCCGCAGGTAGTAAGCATCTAGCCTGGGCGGGGCTCATAGCCATGTTTGCAGGGCTTCCCTGGTGGCTCAGATGGTAAAGAATCTGCATGCAGTGTGAGAGACCCGGGTTCAATATCTATGTCAGGAAGATCCCCTGGAGGACGGCATGGCAGCCCACTCCAGTATTCTTGCCTGGAGAATCCCATGGACAGAGGAGTGTGGCGAGTGATAGTCCATAGGGTTGCAAAGAGTTGTATGTGACTGAAGTGACCTAGCATGCACACACACAGTTGGATGTAATGCCCAGTTATCCAGGGAAAGGATGCATTTCCCATGCGCCTCACTTCACGGGATAAGGTCTGCGGCGTGCAGTCCTCTGCATCCGCTGGGCAAGCGCCTGGCTGGGAGCCCCCCTGTGCAGTGCCATCGTCTGATTACTGTGTGCTTTAGGTGGTGCTTATTGGGCGACAAACACCTAACATCTAAGAAGTAAATGGGGCTCCCCTGGTGGTCCAGTGGGTAAGGACACTGCCTTGCAGTGCAAGGGGCGCCGGTTCGATCCCTGGCCTGGGAAGATCCCACGTGCGGCGGAGCGGCTGGACCAATGTGTCCAACTACCGAGCCAGAGCTCTGGAGCGCATGCGCCCAGAGCTGGTGCTCTGCGACAATAGAGGCCACTGCGATGGGAGGCCCACACGGGCCAAAGAACAAGGATGGATGAAAAATAGATAAATGAAAAACCAGTAGAAGTGGCCTGCCCGCCCCCTCCCTCCCCCTCCCTCCCCAACCTGCCCTTCTACCAAAAAAAAAAAAGAAGTAGTAAATTAACCCGCCCACACCCTCATCCTTGAAGCCACGCCTGCTACTAATACCCAGTTCTCCTGGCTCAACTTAGCTCAGAGGTTACAGAATATAGATCTCATCAAAGCCACTGACTCACAGTTCCCACAAGAAAGCAAGAGAACACATACCAGGCAAAGGAGAAAAAAATCACTTCCTTCCAGCTGCCTGAACACACAGATTATTTTTCGTGCTAAAGCACAACTTCTTGGTTTTCTTTGGTAATCTAGGGAATAAGAAGTGTTACTGCTTTTTTTTTTCCCCCAAAGATTCCTGCTATTCTTAAGGATTGAAAAGTTTTCCAGCCACAGCTTGTGAGAACCAGAGCTAGAGCAACAGTGGAAGCCAGATAAGCATCTGCCGAGAGGTATTTTCTTTCAAGGGCAGCTTTGAGACAGAACACGCTGGAGGAGCTGCTGAACGTGGCAAGAGTGACTGAAATGATAGACTCTTAGTTTTGAAAAGGGCCGTCATGGGGATGCAGTCTGGTCCATTTTTAAATGAGGAAACTCAGCTGAGTGAGACTGACGGCTGACGTCTCTCTGAGCCCCCTCAGATCGGGGTAGAGGCAGAAAGGATTTGTCACAAACTTCCCCGGCCAGCTGAATGAGTGACCAGGAGTCCTGACCAGAGGCAGGCTGTCCCGGTCCCTGGAGGTGCAGATTAAAGTGTTGACCAGGATTCTGATCATGTGCCAGTCCCCCCCCCCCCCCCCCAGCCCTCTCTTCTGTGTTGATAATGCATCTCTTTGCCTGAATTCAGTTCCCAGCTCCGGTACCAGCTCTGTCCTCCTGGGGACTTTGCTCGGGGCTCACCTTACTGTCCCCCTTTGGCTGGAAAAAGCAGATAGGGACTTCAGGCCTACACGGCCATCACCTGTTCACAAGCAGCCCTACGAAGGCCACTTGCCTTGAGTGAAGCGACACAGAACTAACAGTGTGCTTCCTCTGGGGCCTTTCTTCACTTGTCTCAGGCCTCTCTGTTTGTTGTGCATCCTTCACTCTAGTGGTCCTGCCGAAATGAGAGGTGCCCAAAGAGGCACGCCCTGTCCCGCCCTCAGGTGGCACGCACAGCCAGAGCCGTCCCCAAGTTGCTGGGCACTGGGGACTGATCTCCTGGAAGACAATTTTTCCACAGACTGGGGGTGACAGGGTGAGCTGGTTTGGGGATGATTCAAGCAAATGACATCTGTTGTGCACTTTATTTCTATTATTATTATATCAGCATCCCTTCAGGTCATCAGACATTGGATCCCAGAGGTTGGAGGCCCCCTGAAAATGATGGACACACATCATAACTGCCCATTTCCTTAAATCTGAGACTCCTGTTTCTTTCACCTTTTAACCTTCAGGATAATAGGATGCATTTTACAACATGTGGATACAGTTAATGGGTTTTTTTAATCCCCCAAAAAGCTTTTATTAAAATAGTGGGTACATCTTTGAATCGGTTCTTAGAATGAAATAAATGAGTAGTATTTCAACTGGCACTTTCCTGTCTCCTATGTCAATACCATTTCTTTTCTTTCTTTTTAATTTTGGCCTCCTTTTATTGTTTTTATTTTTTATTTATTTATTTTTATCTATCTTTATTCTTCGGCCTGTGTGAGCCTCCCATCGCAATGGCCTCTCTCGTTGCAGAGCACCAGCTCTGGGCACATGTGCTCCAGAGCCCTGGCTCATCATTGGACACACCAGTCCAGCTGCTCTGCAGCACTTGGGATCTTCCCGGGTCAGGGATTTAACCAGTGCCCCTTGCACTGCAAGGCAGACTCTTTACCCACTGGACCACCAGGGAAGCCCCTCATTTCCTACTTTTTTAAACCTGAACTCTTGTTTCATTGTGCAGTCTCCATTTCATACATCTTCTGTGTTGATAATGCATCTCTTTGCCTGAATTCAGTTCCCAGCTCCGGTACCAGCTCTGTCCTCCTGGGGACTTTGCTCGGGGCTCACCTTACTGTCCCCTTTGGCTGGAAAAAGCAGATAGGGACTTCAGGCCTCCCGGCCATCACCTGTTCACAAGCAGCCCCTCGAAGGCCACTTGCCTTGAGTGAAGCGACACAGAACTAACAGTGTGCTTCCTCTGGGGCCTTTCTTCACTTGTCTCAGGCCTCTCTGTTTGTTGTGCATCCTTCACTCTAGTGGTCCTGCCGAAATGAGAGGTGCCCAAAGAGGCACGCCCTGTCCCGCCCTCAGGTGGCACGCACAGCCAGAGCCGTCCCCAAGTTGCTGGGCACTGGGGACTGATCTCCTGGAAGACAATTTTTCCACAGACTGGGGGTGACAGGGTGAGCTGGTTTGGGGATGATTCAAGCAAATGACATCTGTTGTGCACTTTATTTCTATTATTATTATATCAGCATCCCTTCAGGTCATCAGACATTGGATCCCAGAGGTTGGAGGCCCCCTGAAAATGATGGACACACATCATAACTGCCCATTTCCTTAAATCTGAGACTCCTGTTTCTTTCACCTTTTAACCTTCAGGATAATAGGATGCATTTTACAACATGTGGATACAGTTAATGGGTTTTTTTAATCCCCCAAAAAGCTTTTATTAAAATAGTGGGTACATCTTTGAATCGGTTCTTAGAATGAAATAAATGAGTAGTATTTCAACTGGCACTTTCCTGTCTCCTATGTCAATACCATTTCTTTTCTTTCTTTTTAATTTTGGCCTCCTTTTATTGTTTTTATTTTTTATTTATTTATTTTTATCTATCTTTATTCTTCGGCCTGTGTGAGCCTCCCATCGCAATGGCCTCTCTCGTTGCAGAGCACCAGCTCTGGGCACATGTGCTCCAGAGCCCTGGCTCATCATTGGACACACCAGTCCAGCTGCTCTGCAGCACTTGGGATCTTCCCGGGTCAGGGATTTAACCAGTGCCCCTTGCACTGCAAGGCAGACTCTTTACCCACTGGACCACCAGGGAAGCCCCTCATTTCCTACTTTTTTAAACCTGAACTCTTGTTTCATTGTGCAGTCTCCATTTCATACATTGATACAACTAAGTCCAGTCTTCGCTCTGTCTAGCCTGGCCGTCTGTCTTACCTTCTGTGATCTTTCTGAACCACACCTGTGCCTTTGGAGACCTGGGGTGGTGACAGAACTTCCCCAGAATCACATTTGTATTGACATGCACCTCTCTGGCAACTGAGGGGCCTAGGAACCACTCACTTTTCTGTTTCTTCTTTTGTAAAATCACTTTCCCTTTGCCTTATGGGCTTCCCTGGTGGCTCAACGGGTTAGAAAAAGATGCCTACAATGCAGGACACTCAGGTTTGATCCATGGATCTGGAAGATCCCCTGGAGAAGGAAATGGCAATCCACACCAATGTTCTTGCCTGGAGAATCCCATGGACAGAGAAGCCTGGCCAGCTACAGTTCACGGGGTTGTGAGAGACTGTCATAACTTAAGCTAAACCACTGCCATCCTTTGCCTTCTAAAACGTCTGTGGGGCTGCCCTGCCCCTCAGGTCATCAGAGTGTTTGCCAAAACTCATAGAATTGCACACTGAAGGGGAAGCATTTCACTATAGCCAAACTGCAGCCCCTGTAAACTGGCTTTTTGAAGGAAAAAAACCCCACTAAGTTGCACAGGTTCAGGTGTGTTGCTGCTATTGCAATATTGTCTGCAAAATATTAGATGCAACCTACGTGTCCATTCAGAGGGGACTGGTTAAATAAATGATACTTGCATATGATGACATAGTATAGGATAGCTGGTTAAAGAGTTAAATAGACCTGAACATCATCTGATGTGGATTATCTCCAAACCATAGTGGCAAGTGAAGAAAGGGAATATTGGGATCAGTGGGCACCATTTGCTCTCCTTTGTGTAAATGTGTGTGTGTTTGGGGAGGGGGGGATGGTTATTTGGCAGATCTCCGGAGGATGCGTGAGAAATTGCCTCTAGTGGTTTCCTCTGATGAGAGGAACTGGAGGCTAAGAGACCAGATAGAAGGAAAACTCTGGCGTTGTTTACCTTTTTTGCATTTTGAATGTGTTCATCGTGCATATGTTGTGTCTTTAAGAAGTAGATAAAGATAATAGAAGATCCACTGCTTTGAGGGAAAACAGAAGAAGCCCACAGGGCCCTGGGACTGAGCAGTGTGGGCTTCTCGCCTGAGCGTTTCTGTTTGTCCTTTTCAGGACCATCCTCTGAGCCGACTCACTCGCCGACCAACAGTGGGAAGAAGCTCTTTGCCCCTGTCCCCTTCCCTTCGGGCTGCACCGAGGACGTGTCCCCTGGTGGCCCCCAGCAGCCCCCGCCGCTCCCGCAGAAGAAGCTTGTGAGCCGGGCGGCCTCTTCCCCGGATGGCTTCTTCTGGACCCAGGGTTCCCCCAAGCCCAGAGCAGCGAGTCCCAAGCTGAACCTCAGCCACTCGGAGATCAACGTGTGCGTGCACGAGGACTCCCACTTCAGCTACTCCTCGGGCCCCGGCAGTCGCCACCAGCACCTCTTCTCCGCTTCCGAACCTCTGGAGAAAACTGTCCAAGGCAGTGGCCCCTGGGGCCCCGCGCCGGGACTGGCGGGCAGTAAAGGCCTGCAGGGCAAAGGCGTCTCCTCCACCTCGTCCTCCCAGCTGAGCGTGTCCAGCCAGGCCTCGGCGGGCAGCGCCCAGCTGCAGCTCCACAGCCTCCTGAGCAGCATCAGCAGCAAGGAGGGCACCTACGCCAAGCTGGGGGGCCTCTACGCCCAGTCCCTGGTCCGCCTCGTAGCCAGGTGTGAGGACCTCTTCATGGGCGGCCAGAAGAAGGAGCTGCACTTCAGCGAGAATAACTGGTCCCTGTTCAAGCTGACCTGTAACAAGCCCTGCTGCGACTCGGGGGATGCCATTTACTACTGTGCCACCTGCTCCGAGGACCCCGGAAGCACCTATGCCGTGAAGGTAGGTCCCGCCCCACCTCCCGCTCCACCATCCAGCCAGCAGTCCCGGCAAGGTGACTCCGTGGCTTAAGAAGGCCTGGCCCCGGGCTTCCCCTGGTGGTCCAGTGGGTAAGGACACTGCCTTGCAGTGCAAGGGGCGCCGGTTCGATCTCAGGCCTGGGAAGATCCCACGTGCCGCGGAGCGGCTGGACCCATGTGTCCAATCACCGAGCCGGAGCTCTGGAGCGCATGCGCCCAGAGCCGACGCTCTGCAATGACAGACGCCACCGTGATGGGAGGCCCACAGGAGCCAAAGAACAAAGACAGATGAAAATAGAGAAATGAAAGACCAATAGAAGTGGCCCGCTGCTCCCCTCCCTCCCCAACCCGACCCCACCCAAAATAAATAAATAAATAAATCTTTAAAAAAAAAAAGAAGAAGGCCTGGCCCCTCGGCCGGCTCCCAGAGGAGGGTCGTTTCCTAGACATACCCGGTGAGTTCACGCTGCCTGTCCCAGGACTTCGGGCAGTGCAATCTGAATGATAAACAGAAGGTTCACCTTACTTGTTTCTTTATTTTTGGCTATGTTGAGCCTTCACTGCTGCATGGGCTTTTAGTTGTGGGGAGCAGGGGCTACTCTCTAGTGGCCGTGTACAAGTGTCTCGTTGTGGTGGCTTCTTTTGTTGCAGAGCACAGGCTCCAGGGTGCTTAGGCTGCAGCAGCTGCAGCAAGTGGGCTCAGTAGTCGTGGCTCCAAAGCTCTCAGGACGGGCTCCGTGGTTGTGGTGCACAGGCTGAGTTGCTCCACAGTAGGTGGGACATCATCTTGGATCAGGGATTGATCCCGTGTCTCCTGCATTAGCAAGTGGATTCTTCACTCCTGAGCCACCAGGGAAGTCCTACAGTCTCTTTTTAATGTAACCGAGAGGTGCTTCATTTATTCAGCAGGTTTCTATTGAGTACCTATAGTTAGCCAGGTATTTTGTAAAGACCTGAGTATATAGAGGTGAGCGTAAGATTCTTATGGAGCTTACTAGCTAATACAGGAGACAGGTGATTGAGATACTGTTCTTCAAATACAACCAAAAGGAGAGTTAGACCCAGGTGTCGTGTTGAACAATGAGAGTGACAGCATTGATTGGATGGTCACCGTACAACTAGACTCTTGGACGAATTTATCAACTCCGTGACCTCGAATCTTCACAGGGTAGGTAGGTGTTACAGATGGGTAATCTGAGGCAGCGCGGTTCGATCTCAGGCCTGGGAAGATCCCACGTGCGCGGCGCTGGACCCATGTGTCCAATCACCGAGCCGGAGCTCTGGAGCGCATGCGCCCAGAGCCGACGCTCTGCAATGACAGACGCCACCGTGATGGGAGGCCCACAGGAGCCAAAGAACAAAGACAGATGAAAATAGAGAAATGAAAGACCAATAGAAGTGGCCCGCTGCTCCCCTCCCTCCCCAACCCGACCCCACCCAAAATAAATAAATAAATAAATCTTTAAAAAAAAAAAGAAGAAGGCCTGGCCCCTCGGCCGGCTCCCAGAGGAGGGTCGTTTCCTAGACATACCCGGTGAGTTCACGCTGCCTGTCCCAGGACTTCGGGCAGTGCAATCTGAATGATAAACAGAAGGTTCACCTTACTTGTTTCTTTATTTTTGGCTATGTTGAGCCTTCACTGCTGCATGGGCTTTTAGTTGTGGGGAGCAGGGGCTACTCTCTAGTGGCCGTGTACAAGTGTCTCGTTGTGGTGGCTTCTTTTGTTGCAGAGCACAGGCTCCAGGGTGCTTAGGCTGCAGCAGCTGCAGCAAGTGGGCTCAGTAGTCGTGGCTCCAAAGCTCTCAAGGACGGGCTCCGTAGTTGTGGTGCACAGGCTGAGTTGCTCCACAGTAGGTGGGACATCATCTTGGATCAGGGATTGATCCCGTGTCTCCTGCATTAGCAAGTGGATTCTTCACTCCTGAGCCACCAGGGAAGTCCTACAGTCTCTTTTTAATGTAACCGAGAGGTGCTTCATTTATTCAGCAGGTTTCTATTGAGTACCTATAGTTAGCCAGGTATTTTGTAAAGACCTGAGTATATAGAGGTGAGCGTAAGATTCTTATGGAGCTTACTAGCTAATACAGGAGACAGGTGATTGAGATACTGTTCTTCAAATACAACCAAAAGGAGAGTTAGACCCAGGTGTCGTGTTGAACAATGAGAGTGACAGCATTGATTGGATGGTCACCGTACAACTAGACTCTTGGACGAATTTATCAACTCCGTGACCTCGAATCTTCACAGGGTAGGTAGGTGTTACAGATGGGTAATCTGAGGCTGAAAATCATCGAGTAACCTGCCCGCAGCTAGCAGGAGGCTAAGATGCATTTGAACTCCACTTTATCTTGTCTCAAATTCTGTTGGTTAAGAAAGACAAAGTTCAGAAAAGTTAAGTGTGTCCAAGGTAGCATAGCTCTCTAATTGGTGGCCCTGGATCTCGGCTGTTGCTAGCACACCACACTGCTCTCTCTGAGCAAGCTGGTGAAGTTATGGGTACCCATTGAGCCCCTCTGATCTCAGGTGTGGACTCTGGTCCTCCCACGTGGCCCCTTTTCTCATCTCTGTTTGATGTCCCTTGAATATGTGGTGGTCTGTGGTCCTTCTATAAATGCAGGCTTTTGTGAGGCGTGAGGAAGGAACCCTAGGTTCTTTTCTGCCATCACCTGAACCCAAGACATTTGTTTATTTATAGTTATTTATATTTGTTTATTTATAGTAAAAGATGCAAACAGTACACTAGCATGAGATGGTCTTCAAGGGGTAGCTTCCTTCTTACCAGTAAGACTTTATATATATATAAGTATATATGTATATAGATATAGATATGGATTATTAGGCAAAGAAAATTGCAGTGAATTTTACTTTGAAATTTGACTTAAAATCCAATTGTGGTGACACCACCATAAAATATAGATTGTGAATCCCTAATTTATTTGTTCAGGGAACTCTGTAGAATTACTAGCCTCCTTCCTGTGAAAAAACTAGGCTGGAATGTGGTTACTAGGAGGATCCAGCTCATAGTCAGAAATCAAGTGTCCAAAAGACTACCTGGAGGTCTTTCACTTCATAGCCTCTTCATATCTAAACATGGCAGCTACTAGTCGGTAAAGAATCTACCTGCAATGCAGGATACCTGGGTTCAATTCCTGGGTGTGGAAGATCCCCTGGAGAAGAAAGTGGCAACCGTCTCTCGTGTTCTTGCCTGGAAAATCCCATGGACAGTCCATAGGGTCGAAAGAGTCAGACACGACTTAGAATTAAACCACCACCACCACCACCTCTTGTTGGGCTACCCTTCCTTGTCACTCCCCCAACCACAGCTAAAAGGAAAAGAAAGAACGCCAGTGTTGCCCTCCCTGTGGGGATGGTGCTGTATCCAGAGGGGGCTTCCCGGGTGGGTCAGTGGTCAAAAAACTACCTGCAGTGCAGGAGACATGGGTTCTATCCCTGGGTCAGGAAGATCCCCTGGAGGAGGGCATGACAAGCCACTCCAGTATTCTTGCCTGGAGAATTCCATGGACAGAGGAGCCTAGCAGGCTACAGTCCATGAGGTCCCAAAGAGTCAGACGTGACGGAGTGACTGATCACGCACATGCATGTCCAGGGGAGGAAAGAGGGAGCTAACGTGGTCAGCCTGGTCATCACAGGTGGCCCAGAGGCCTGAGTCTGTTCCCATCCAATAAAGGGATGTAGATTTGAGCTCCCTGAAAGCCAAGGGGATGGAGGTGCCATTAGGTCTTTGCTTCTACCAACCCAGTGAATGTGAGAAAAGACCTGTGACTCATCTCTCTACTTCCACCCTGACCATTTCCTGTGTTCAAGTGCATCTGTTCCTGTCCCCGCCTCCTGGGGCTGGACCTGGGGCTCCTTCACTGTCCAGAGACAGTGGGCCTCTCTGTTTTGCAGAGGACAGGCTTAGTCTCTCTTGCCTGTGGCGTAGAAAGTGATGTGGCCCAAGAGACCACCTGGCATAAGGTCTGCTTCTGGATCCAAATTTCTGGATGGAGGGGTTTGGTTTTTATATTTGTGATTGTGATGTGCTGCTTGGATTCTAGGACCTCCTATAATAATGTAGAATTAACCAATTTTGAAGAAAGGGCAGAACATTCAGCATTCCCAGAGGATGTTAAAAGGCAGTGTTGTGTCTGTCGTTTGAAACACGAACCATAAGGAGGGACACCCCTGGTGGTCCAGTGGTTAAGACTTTGTGTTCAAATGCAGGGCCGTGCTGGTTTGATCCCTGGTCAGGCAACTAAGATCCCACATGCCTCCCTACCAAAAAAGAAAAAAAACAGAAACAATTTTGTAACCAATTCAGTAAAGGCTCTAAAAATGGTCTATGTCCAAAGACAAAAATCTTAAATAAGGAAACCAGCAGATAGACCTTGTTCCTCTCAAGGAAGAGTCCCAGTGTTCTGCGTGTGATTTTGCTGGAGCCTTGGCAGATCGGGGAGTATCTGTATCATGGGAAAAGGAGATTTAAAAAAAATTTTTTTGAACCTTTTATTTTGTATTGGAGCTTGGTAGTTTGTGAAGGGGAAATTTGAAGATGAACTTCAAGTATTCGAAGTCTAGGGAAGAGGAGCATCAAATTGCAAACATGTCTGGCTGAGCAACAGGGGTGAAGCCAGGCTCCCAGTGATCGGGGTGATGCCGCTGCTCCATTTCGTTAGTTCTGGTTCTAGATGCTCCTGAATGCTCTGGATCGCTCGAGGGTAGGCAGGCTCCTCCCCGCACCTCCTGTCTAGGGCTGAGCTCATCTCATCTGGGCCTGAGATGCAGGAGCTTCCATGGCAGGCTCACCCTGGCTCTGCCTCACTCTGGTCCCTCCGTCTGTGGGCTCTGTGTCCTGTAGCTGCGAGGAGGTGAGTAGCTTTCTTGGGTAGCTCTCCTCCACAAAAAGAGGGCAGAAAAAAGCCTCAGTTGCATGTGTCCTCAGAGTTGTTCCGTGCCTCTGTCAGCCAGAACTCCAGTAATTAGGGACCTGTGTTAAGCTGGCGGAGCCTTTTTTATTTAGCAGACGTGACTTGGCCAAATTTTCAGCCCTGAGGTAGACCAAGGCACCAAAATTTAAAGTGCGACTTGGCTCAGTGAAACGTTTGAAATTGGAGCTGAACCAGTTTACGTGAAGGTCTTGAGCCAAAAACCCAAGCACAGATCCCTGAAAATGGACTTGGGGGTGGTAAGGGGCAGTGGAGGTGGAAGAGAAGCCTTCCATCCACCCTCCTCAACCTTCACCCCTAATTCAACACTGTAGAATGATCTTGAGGGGCCCTGCCCAAGGCTCCCCCTCTGGTTAATATGCACCCATCTTTTGTTAGAGGCAATGAGGTCTTGCCAGAGGACCAGCTCACCGATTTTGAGACCCATCCAGGCCAGTTGTCATTTACGTCTCTGTGCAAACTGCCTGGACTCCTGAGGGGAGTGTTCGCTGGGCCCAGGCCTTTGATACCCTGGAGAAAAGGATCCTTGGAAACACATTCCAGGCCTGGCAGCTGCGCCCACTAAGTTTGTACAGTTACCTGCCAGCCAGGTCTGGATTGCTGGGCTCCACCACCAGGTTATCCCCAGACCCACGTGGGCAGTCACCATAGCAACCTTTCCCAGTGGGTGCTCACCTGGGCGAGGCTCTGGGTTGAAAGCCACATGTGTGTTATGTCCTTTAATGCTCCCAGGGGCCCTCTGAGGAGGGACACAGCCCCTGAGATACAGAGGAGAAACAGACTTTGAGATAAATACAGTCAATTCTCAGTGTTGGGGGATTCCCTATTTGTGAATTTGATGGCCACAAACAGAGTTGGGGAGAGCTGAGTTAACCAGGATGCACATCCGTCCCTGAGGTGCCACGCAGGGACCCTCCACCTTCTCGTCTCCACTCTCAGACTGAACCAGTGCCTCATCTTCACACTTTTGTACTTTTCGTTGGTGATTTTCGCCCTTTAAAATGGCCATACGGATCAGTGAAGTCCTGTCTCATGTTCCTAAGGTCCGGAAGGCTGCGATGTGCCTTTGAGAGGGTGTTAGATTGGCTTCGTTCCGGCATGAGTTACACTGCTATTGGCCGTGAGTCACTGTTAGCAACAAGATCTATGAATAAGGTGTTTTTAAACAGAAACACACATGCAATAGGGTTATACATCGGCCAGTTGGTGAGCATCTTGTGACCAGAGGCTTGTAAGAACTTGGCATTGTATTCCCCCAGGAGCCGTGGTTCAGCATTCATGCATGCAGTGTTTGCGGCTACCTAACAGAACATAGCGAACAACCAAAAATGACAAGAATCAAGAGTAAACTTGCAGAGAAATGTTTGCAGAATTCATATTTAAACAAAGGTCCTTTTCACCCTAAAGCTTATATTTTTCCAAACACTTGCACTGGCTCCCCTCTGGTTAATATGCACCCATCTTTTGTTAGAGGCAATGAGGTCTTGCCAGAGGACCAGCTCACCGATTTTGAGACCCATCCAGGCCAGTTGTCATTTACGTCTCTGTGCAAACTGCCTGGACTCCTGAGGAGTGTTCGCTGGGCCCAGGCCTTTGATACCCTGGAGAAAAGGATCCTTGGAAACACATTCCAGGCCTGGCAGCTGCGCCCACTAAGTTTGTACAGTTACCTGCCAGCCAGGTCTGGATTGCTGGGCTCCACCACCAGGTTATCCCCAGACCCACGTGGGCAGTCACCATAGCAACCTTTCCCAGTGGGTGCTCACCTGGGCGAGGCTCTGGGTTGAAAGCCACATGTGTGTTATGTCCTTTAATGCTCCCAGGGGCCCTCTGAGGAGGGACACAGCCCCTGAGATACAGAGGAGAAACAGACTTTGAGATAAATACAGTCAATTCTCAGTGTTGGGGGATTCCCTATTTGTGAATTTGATGGCCACAAACAGAGTTGGGGAGAGCTGAGTTAACCAGGATGCACATCCGTCCCTGAGGTGCCACGCAGGGACCCTCCACCTTCTCGTCTCCACTCTCAGACTGAACCAGTGCCTCATCTTCACACTTTTGTACTTTTCGTTGGTGATTTTCGCCCTTTAAAATGGCCATACGGATCAGTGAAGTCCTGTCTCATGTTCCTAAGGTCCGGAAGGCTGCGATGTGCCTTTGAGAGGGTGTTAGATTGGCTTCGTTCCGGCATGAGTTACACTGCTATTGGCCGTGAGTCACTGTTAGCAACAAGATCTATGAATAAGGTGTTTTTAAACAGAAACACACATGCAATAGGGTTATACATCGGCCAGTTGGTGAGCATCTTGTGACCAGAGGCTTGTAAGAACTTGGCATTGTATTCCCCCAGGAGCCGTGGTTCAGCATTCATGCATGCAGTGTTTGCGGCTACCTAACAGAACATAGCGAACAACCAAAAATGACAAGAATCAAGAGTAAACTTGCAGAGAAATGTTTGCAGAATTCATATTTAAACAAAGGTCCTTTTCACCCTAAAGCTTATATTTTTCACCTCCAAAACACTTTGCAGCTGTATAATCTTGGGCAAATACTTTCACTTTTTAAAGTCACAGTTGCCTCCTCGGTAGTAACGTCGACCTCATCAAGTTGTTCGGTGAGATTTAATGAGACACTTCTGGAATGTTTTATAGGCACCGTGCAAGTGTTCAGTAGGCATGTTGTAATTGAGGAGCCCTCACCAGAGGAGATGACCCCAACATCAGTGTCCATGGATGGCGTTGAAGACAGGTGGTTGGACAGTGAATACACAGTGGTGGTTGGGATTTATACGCAAGACTGTTTTCTGAGGACCTCCCCCACAGAGTTTCAGAAAACGGCCATTTAAAAAACCAAATACACCTGGCTGGGCTCAGATACGAGAGCGCCTGCAGCAACGCCTTTCTGATCGGTATTCTGAAATCACTTTTGAATGTAATAAGAAACGCTGTCTGGGATAAAATGCCCCCTTCCCTTTTATTGCTATTCTACTTTTCTCAAAGGGAGATCCCTAAATTAATATGTTCCCTCCTCCTGCCCCCTCCCCCACCTTCCAATTATCTTCTAAAGTGTTTTCGCAGAAGCTGCACTCCTTTATGCCAGGTTTCATGCTGAGGTTTGTAGAGCTGCAATATAAATAAATCTCTTTGAAAAGGCGCTTGCAAGAGAACTTCTAAAAACGTCACCTGTAAGCATTGTGGCGCTCCATAAACACTGCTGTAGTCATTAGAGTGTAGCCATTGCAGCAGCCTGGAGGGTTATTTGGGGATTGTTTGCAGGGTGATATTTTATAGATGGGGCCAGATGCCTTTCTTCTCAGGATTACATGCTGATCCTTATGGTTCTACAAAGCACGGCTGGGCCTGCACCATCTCCTTTTGAGAGGGAGGCCATCTACCATCCCTTTCAGTGTAATCAGAGGGAAATCAAGCCCAATCGTGGGCCATCGTGTCTGGCCCAAGACGCTCCAGCTGGGCCGTCACCAGATAAGGATTAGGCAGCTGACGCTGTCATTAGTACAGAAAGATGTAGATGAGGCGGGAAAGCCACCGTGGAAGAATTCCTCAGGGAACTTGAGATGCTCTGCTCATTTGTTCCCATCTTCTGTTCAGAGGGTGCCTTTGGACCCTTGGGCTTCCCTGTCCCCTGGAGAGCTTTCTGTTTTCTTTCAGCTGCTAGGACTCACCCTTAGAGGAGTGACTTCCTCTTAGCGGCTCCACGAAAATCAGCCCCACGGGTGTCGCCCACTGCTGTGTGTTTAGTCCTGTCTGTCTCTTTGTGATCCCACAGACTGCAGCCCACCAAGCTCCTCTCCCCATGGGATTCTCCAGGCAAGAATACTGGAGTAGGTTGCCATTTCCTTCTTCAGAGGATCTTCCCAGCCCAGGGATTGAACCCAGGTCTGCCACATTGCAGGCGGATTCTTTACCGTCTGAGCCACCCGCTAGTGGGCATGGTGTATTTACCTGGATCTAGAAACCAGGGGCAGCCTGAGAGAATCTGGCCAAGTCCTAGAGGTGTAGGGCTGGCATCTGCCCCTGAGATTCCCCAAGAGGAGGACATCCCAGTGTTCAAACCTATCTCCTGTCAGGTGGCTGCCCATTCGGGTGCGACGGCTGGGGAGTGAGGCTGCCTGCCCTAGGGAGCTCTTACCTGGCTCATGAGGATTTGTCTAGTCCACACTGTGGGCAGAGAGATGTCTTCGTATCAAGGGAACTCACTTTTGCTAGGCTGTATGATAATTTTAGGTTTCACTTTTTAAGAAACTGACAAGTCATACTCCAAAGAGGTGGTAGCATCTTACATTCCACCAACTAGATCTGAGAGTCCTTGTTTCTGCACATCCTCATAGACACTGGGTAATTATCATATTATTATAGCCATTCTGGTGGGTGTCGCCTGGGCTCTCATTGTGATTTTGACTTGCATTCTCTTTATGACTCATGATGTTGAACATCTTTTCATGTGCTTATGGTCATTTATATATTTCTTGGGTGAAATGTTTGTGAATAACTTTTGCCCACTTTTGGACTGAGTAATTTATCTTACTACAGCTTTGCAAGAGTTTGGGGTGGATTCTGCATGGAAATCATCAATGTATGTGATATTCACTTTTGCATAGGCAGCTGATGCTGTCGTTAGTACAGAAAGATGTAGATGAGGCGGAAAGCCACCGTGGAAGAATTCCTCAGGGAACTTGAGATGCTCTGCTCATTTGTTCCCATCTTCTGTTCAGAGGGTGCCTTTGGACCCTTGGGCTTCCCTGTCCCCTGGAGAGCTTTCTGTTTTCTTTCAGCTGCTAGGACTCACCCTTAGAGGAGTGACTTCCTCTTAGCGGCTCCACGAAAATCAGCCCCACGGGTGTCGCCCACTGCTGTGTGTTTAGTCCTGTCTGTCTCTTTGTGATCCCACAGACTGCAGCCCACCAAGCTCCTCTCCCCATGGGATTCTCCAGGCAAGAATACTGGAGTAGGTTGCCATTTCCTTCTTCAGAGGATCTTCCCAGCCCAGGGATTGAACCCAGGTCTGCCACATTGCAGGCGGATTCTTTACCGTCTGAGCCACCCGCTAGTGGGCATGGTGTATTTACCTGGATCTAGAAACCAGGGGCAGCCTGAGAGAATCTGGCCAAGTCCTAGAGGTGTAGGGCTGGCATCTGCCCCTGAGATTCCCCAAGAGGAGGACATCCCAGTGTTCAAACCTATCTCCTGTCAGGTGGCTGCCCATTCGGGTGCGACGGCTGGGGAGTGAGGCTGCCTGCCCTAGGGAGCTCTTACCTGGCTCATGAGGATTTGTCTAGTCCACACTGTGGGCAGAGAGATGTCTTCGTATCAAGGGAACTCACTTTTGCTAGGCTGTATGATAATTTTAGGTTTCACTTTTTAAGAAACTGACAAGTCATACTCCAAAGAGGTGGTAGCATCTTACATTCCACCAACTAGATCTGAGAGTCCTTGTTTCTGCACATCCTCATAGACACTGGGTAATTATCATATTATTATAGCCATTCTGGTGGGTGTCGCCTGGGCTCTCATTGTGATTTTGACTTGCATTCTCTTTATGACTCATGATGTTGAACATCTTTTCATGTGCTTATGGTCATTTATATATTTCTTGGGTGAAATGTTTGTGAATAACTTTTGCCCACTTTTGGACTGAGTAATTTATCTTACTACAGCTTTGCAAGAGTTTGGGGTGGATTCTGCATGGAAATCATCATATTGGATATGTGTTTTGCAAATATTTCCTCCCACTCTTCCTTGTCTTTCCATTTTTCTTAGTGTCTCTAGAGCCACACAAGTCTGATATGGTCAAGTTTGTCCACTTTTGCTTTTTATGCACCATGCTTTTGGTGTGGTGTTTGAGAAATCTTTGCTTAGTCTAAGGCCTCAAAGATCCTGCCTTGTGTTTTCTTCAGAAATGTATCATGTTTCAGCTCTTATACCTAGGTCTCTCCATCATGACCTAAGTCTCTGTGATCCATTTTGAGTTAAAACATGTGTACCCTATGAGGTGGGGCTTCCCTTCACCATTTTGCATGCCATACCTAAATGCCCCATCACCATGTACAGAACGGAATGATGGCTCTGGCTTTTGACCTCCCTTCCCCTTTCCCCCACAGATCTGCAAAACCCCTGAACCCAAAGCCGCCTCCTACTGCAGCCCTTCCGTCCCCGTGCACTTCAACATCCAGCAGGACTGTGGCCACTTTGTCGCCTCCGTGCCCTCCAGCATGCTCTCCTCTCCCGACGCTCCCAAGGACCCTTTGTCAGCGCTTCCCACCCCTCCCCCCGCCGCCCAGGAGCAGGACTGCGTGGTGGTCATCACCCGCGAGGTGCCCCACCAGACCGCCTTGGACTTTGTGCGGGACTCGGCCGCCAGCCATCAGTCGGAGCCCGAGGTTTATGAGCGGCGCGTGTGCTTCCTGCTCCTGCAGCTCTGCCATGGGCTGGAGCACCTGAAGGAGCACGGGGTCATCCACCGAGACCTGTGCCTGGAGAACCTGCTGCTGGCGCACTGCGCGCCCCAGGCCGCCGGGGCCCCCGCCCCTCCCGCCACCGCCGCCGCCGCCTGCGCCCCGCCCACCACAGCAGCCCCTGCCCTCGGCCGCCTCCTCCGGCCCTTCTGCCACCCTCCCTACCGCATCGCCCCACCCTCGCGCCCCGCCTGCCAAGGAGGACCCGGTGAGAAGCACTTTGCCTTTTTTTGGGTGAAATGTTTGTGAATAACTTTTGCCCACTTTTGGACTGAGTAATTTATCTTACTACAGCTTTGCAAGAGTTTGGGGTGGATTCTGCATGGAAATCATCATATTGGATATGTGTTTTGCAAATATTTCCTCCCACTCTTCCTTGTCTTTCCATTTTTCTTAGTGTCTCTAGAGCCACACAAGTCTGATATGGTCAAGTTTGTCCACTTTTGCTTTTTATGCACCATGCTTTTGGTGTGGTGTTTGAGAAATCTTTGCTTAGTCTAAGGCCTCAAAGATCCTGCCTTGTGTTTTCTTCAGAAATGTATCATGTTTCAGCTCTTATACCTAGGTCTCTCCATCATGACCTAAGTCTCTGTGATCCATTTTGAGTTAAAACATGTGTACCCTATGAGGTGGGGCTTCCCTTCACCATTTTGCATGCCATACCTAAATGCCCATCACCATGTACAGAACGGAATGATGGCTCTGGCTTTTGACCTCCCTTCCCCTTTCCCCCACAGATCTGCAAAACCCCTGAACCCAAAGCCGCCTCCTACTGCAGCCCTTCCGTCCCCGTGCACTTCAACATCCAGCAGGACTGTGGCCACTTTGTCGCCTCCGTGCCCTCCAGCATGCTCTCCTCTCCCGACGCTCCCAAGGACCCTTTGTCAGCGCTTCCCACCCCTCCCCCCGCCGCCCAGGAGCAGGACTGCGTGGTGGTCATCACCCGCGAGGTGCCCCACCAGACCGCCTTGGACTTTGTGCGGGACTCGGCCGCCAGCCATCAGTCGGAGCCCGAGGTTTATGAGCGGCGCGTGTGCTTCCTGCTCCTGCAGCTCTGCCATGGGCTGGAGCACCTGAAGGAGCACGGGGTCATCCACCGAGACCTGTGCCTGGAGAACCTGCTGCTGGCGCACTGCGCGCCCCAGGCCGCCGGGGCCCCCGCCCCTCCCGCCACCGCCGCCGCCGCCTGCGCCCCGCCCACCACAGCAGCCCCTGCCCCTGCGGCCGCCCCCTCCTCCGGCCCTTCTGCCACCCTCCCTACCGGCATCGCCCCCACCCCTCCGGCTGCCCCCGCCTGCCAAGGAGGACCCGGTGAGAAGCACTTGCCCCGACTCATCATCAGCAACTTCCTGAAGGCCAAGCAGAAACCAGGCGGCACGGCCAACCCGCAGCAGCAGAAGAGCCAGGCCCGTCTGGCCCCCGAGATCGTGTCTGCCTCCCAGTACCGCAAATTCGATGAGTTCCAAACGGGCATCCTCATCTACGAGCTGCTGCACCAGCCCAACCCGTTCGAGGTGCGGGCCCAGCTGCGGGAGCAGGACTACCGGCAGGAGGACCTGCCCCCGCTGCCCGCGCTGTCCCTCTACTCGCCGGGCCTGCAGCGGCTCGCCCACCTGCTGCTGGAGGCAGACCCCATCAAGCGCATCCGCATCGGCGAGGCCAAGCGCGTGCTCCAGTGCCTGCTGTGGGGGCCCCGGCGCGAGCTGGTGGAGCAGCCCGGCACCTCGGAGGAGGCGCTATGCGCCACGCTCAACAACTGGATCGACATGAAGCGGGCGCTGATGATGATGAAGTTCGCGGAGAAGGCTGTGGACCGCCGGCGCGGGGTGGAGCTGGAGGACTGGCTCTGCTGCCAGTATCTGGCGTCGGCGGAGCCCGCGGCCCTCTTACAGTCCCTGAAGCTCCTGCAGCTTCTGTGAGGCCGCTCCAGCCCCGCTCCCTGCTGGAGCCCCGTTTTCCCCGTGCCCCGCCCCGCCTGGGAAACAGCCATCCGAGTCTCATGGGAAATGGTACAAACGACTGCCGTGCTTGGATGTACTATATAAACGTACAAGATAAATGCAAAAGACTGAGGATGCCACTGCCCACGTGGTCTGGCCTCCTCTTCTCCTCCGGTCTTGCTGTTTTCCTGCCATTGTGTACATTTCTAGCTTCTTACAAGGTCCAGAGGAATGGGCCGCCAGCAGAATGAAGCCTGGACTAGACTGGTCTCACTACCCCGTTAGGGGGATCTCTTTACTTTCTTGTCAAGTGGCTATTTAAAAAAAGAAAAAAACTCCATTTTTAATTAAAATTGCTGATCAAGTCGTGAGCAAAGCTCTTTTATCTGCAAGTGCATTGAATTCCTTTGATGGGTAACGTTGTTTCAAAGCCCCTGTGGCAAAGGCGTCTGGACCACTTGAATGGTCCCTGATCACCCACTTCTCAGGTAGAGCAACAGGCCGCCAGAGTCCAGACATGTAGGGACCGTTTACCTTCCCAGCTCTGCTCTCCACCTGACAGCTACTTAGGAAGAATCCAGACCCTGCTGGTGCGATCCCAGGGTTTCAGAATTTCATCCCATGGCTCGAAATCCATTTCCAGTTTGCTAAAGCTGTTTATCATTTATATCAGAAGCCTGGCTGAAAGCAGAAGCCACCCCAGATGGTTCCAGTGATCGGAAGCTTAGCAGGGGACCACTTGGAGGGTTGTGGGCAGGATGAAGAAAAAACAGTGGATGATGAGACAAAAGCCAAGGCTGAAATGGGGAGGGTCCACACAGTGGGGAGGGTCCCCACCTGTCATCCCCAGACCAAGACCAGCGAGAAACCAGAGAGCAAGGGGGCCTGAGTGGTGCAGCGGCAGGGTCGGCTGCTCTCGGTAGAAAGAAAGGAGGTGGAGGTAGGGGGTGCCAGGTGGGAAAGAGCCCGCAGTTACTGCTGTCCTGGATAAGGACAGTGTAAGAATAGAACTCGAGTGTTCTCACTTTCAGTCCGCTCGTCCCCCGCTGTTCTAAGCTCCTCTTGAGTTTCCATTTTTTAAAACTCATTCAAAAAAAAAAAATTCATTCAGTTGACACATTTATTGGCGCTGACTACAGTCCATATTTGTTATCATGCCTTTAAAAGTGCCTCGAAGAAAATTAGGAAGCACTATATCTTTCCTCCTCAAAATTAGACACACAAAAAAGTCCCCAAATAGACACTCAATTGAAGGTAAACAGCCCAAGACTGTTTTATTGCTGCCTCAAGGGTAATCTTCCAAGTCGGAAACTAATTTCTCAAACTTTGTTAATAACTATGGACAAATTTAAAATTAATGCAAAGCTCTTAATGGATGTCTTAGAAATCAAGGAGTGTGGCAAGCAAACAGGATGGTGGCATCTCCCAGGTCCCCTTCTGCATATCTATTCTTTAAATTTTCTTAATTTATTTTTGGCTGTGCTTGGCCTTCGCTGCTGCAAGGGCGTTTCTCTCGTGGTGAGCATGGACGACTCTCTCGTTGTAGTGTGTGGGCTTCTCATTGCCGTGGCTTCTCTGGTTGCAGAGCTCGGGCTCTTGGGCTCCTGGGTTTCAGTCACTGCAACATGTGGGCGCAGTAGTTTGAGGTCCCCAGGCTCTAGGGCACAGGCTCAAGAGTCGTGACACACAGACTGAGTTGCTCCGTGGCATGTGGGATCCTCCCGGATCAGGGATCGACCCCGTGCCTCTTGCATTGGCCGGAGGATTCTCCACCACTGAGCCACCAAGGAAGCCTGCCGTCTGCATATTCATTTCACCCTTTCTGCAGCCTTCCAAGTCTGAGACTCCGGGTAAACACACCAGCGCTTCCAAGTATCTGAGGTGCACCCTGGGGTTTCGGGGCACATTTGTCATTTCTGTGGTTGCTTGAGCATTGAGGAAAGAACCGGCTAAAACCAGCTTCTAGCTATGTCTGTACAAGAGAAAGAGTTTTGAACGTGGAAATCCTAATTCTCTGTAGGACCCGTCTGTTTCAGAGAGTATTATTTTGTCAGTTGATTCTTCCTGGGAATTTTCCAAGCAAATCCTCCACCCTCCGTTTGCTGTCGTTTGCTTTTCTTGTTGGTTCTCACTTCAAATAAATAAACAATGGAGAGGGAGGAAATAGATATACTGCCAGGGGGAGTGCAGTGCTGTTTAGAAATAAAGGTCTCGAGGCACATTTTAAACCTCTGAATTAATTGCACCTATTTTATATGCCACCCACTTCGCGGTGGGGAGCCGGGGTAAACTGAGATAGCAGAAAAGATTTTCAGAACTAATATGAAACCTAAAGTAATGGTGGAAAGAGAAGGAACTATAGCTATAAATTCTAATAGAGAAGGATGGTGGTGATCAAACATTAAGACTTACTTCTGAAACGTCCACCAACCTAGAAAAATAGAAGACAGTCGTGTACAGAATTCTTTGTGTAATTTTAGGAAACAGTTCATTGACAGGAATAAACATTTTCCCAGTGCTTTATCTGGAAGGGACTTTTGTCAAGAATTTACTCATTTAAAGGCCTCAAATAATGTTCCCAACAGCACACACACACAAAATTTAAAAGGCCATTTTTTTTTTTTTTTTTTAGTTAGGGCAGTTCCTTATATCTCCCACTGGTGAAATCCACGGGTGAATGTTCAGGCCTAGTTTCATCGAGGTGGCTCTGTAGGGCCCTTGCCGCGCACTCACTTCTGTGGATCAGCCTTTTCCTTGAGTGACAAGTCACGTGGCTACAAATACTAAGTTTGGCAAACAGTTTCAGTCACACAGAATTCCAAATATAACATTTTTGTTACCCTGACCTACACCTGAAATGTATGTCTTTACTTCAGAGTAACCTCAAGTGCCGAATAGATTTAAGTCCAGAAATAGGAGTTTCTTCTGCATATTCATTTCACCCTTTCTGCAGCCTTCCAAGTCTGAGACTCCGGGTAAACACACCAGCTTAAGTATCTGAGGTGCACCCTGGGGTTTCGGGGCACATTTGTCATTTCTGTGGTTGCTTGAGCATTGAGGAAAGAACCGGCTAAAACCAGCTTCTAGCTATGTCTGTACAAGAGAAAGAGTTTTGAACGTGGAAATCCTAATTCTCTGTAGGACCCGTCTGTTTCAGAGAGTATTATTTTGTCAGTTGATTCTTCCTGGGAATTTTCCAAGCAAATCCTCCACCCTCCGTTTGCTGTCGTTTGCTTTTCTTGTTGGTTCTCACTTCAAATAAATAAACAATGGAGAGGGAGGAAATAGATATACTGCCAGGGGGAGTGCAGTGCTGTTTAGAAATAAAGGTCTCGAGGCACATTTTAAACCTCTGAATTAATTGCACCTATTTTATATGCCACCCACTTCGCGGTGGGGAGCCGGGGTAAACTGAGATAGCAGAAAAGATTTTCAGAACTAATATGAAACCTAAAGTAATGGTGGAAAGAGAAGGAACTATAGCTATAAATTCTAATAGAGAAGGATGGTGGTGATCAAACATTAAGACTTACTTCTGAAACGTCCACCAACCTAGAAAAATAGAAGACAGTCGTGTACAGAATTCTTTGTGTAATTTTAGGAAACAGTTCATTGACAGGAATAAACATTTTCCCAGTGCTTTATCTGGAAGGGACTTTTGTCAAGAATTTACTCATTTAAAGGCCTCAAATAATGTTCCCAACAGCACACACACACAAAATTTAAAAGGCCATTTTTTTTTTTTTTTTTTTAGTTAGGGCAGTTCCTTATATCTCCCACTGGTGAAATCCACGGGTGAATGTTCAGGCCTAGTTTCATCGAGGTGGCTCTGTAGGGCCCTTGCCGCGCACTCACTTCTGTGGATCAGCCTTTTCCTTGAGTGACAAGTCACGTGGCTACAAATACTAAGTTTGGCAAACAGTTTCAGTCACACAGAATTCCAAATATAACATTTTTGTTACCCTGACCTACACCTGAAATGTATGTCTTTACTTCAGAGTAACCTCAAGTGCCGAATAGATTTAAGTCCAGAAATAGGAGTTTCTTCCATAGGGGACCGAGGTTCAGCAACAGGCTGAACCTCACCTTTGTGTGATGACAGTCTTGAAACATCTGGCTATTTAATAGGCCTGTTATCTGTGAGTTCATCTCCTTTCTTCTTGGCTTTCGACCCAACTACTGGTATTGAAACCTCTAGGTTCTTTTTCCTCCAACTCTGAGTCAAATCACCCACATAACCTGCCCACATTGTACGCTGGGTTGTTAATGGGCCTTTTCCTTTCCCATTCAGAGATGTAGAATCCTTTTCTTCTCCTAAATTCTTCCCTGTAGGCAAGTTTGCAAGGCTGGCCTCTAAGTTATTGTATCCTTGCCAGAAGCAAGATACGCACTTCAGGGAGGATTTATTTATCATAGCACATGGCTCCGCTCTGAAAAGATGAGGCTCTGGGGATCTGTAGTTACCACTCTGTGTGACGCATCCTGGTTTCCAAAGGCTTGGGGCTGGAGAAAGCTCTTTTGTGAGGCACACATGCACACAAAACAATAGCAAAGATTTTGAAGAGGGAAGACACACGTCCCTTTCTTGATTTCTTCTGAAATGTGTTCTTTTAATATACTACCAACAAAGGCAGCAGCCCTTTCCCACTCTGATGAGTGTCTATAAATCTTTGAAGATCTAAGGATAAGCTTATTAAGTCCCATTAAAATAGTAGATTTATAATGTAAAATCTGCTCAGCATATTTAATAGAGGGTAAGGTAAATGGAACTGATTTATTAGAAACCAAAATTTAAACCAATGACTGTCATTGCTAAAAATAAAAGGCTTAAGAATAAAACATCTGGAGCAAGTTCTACAGGATAAAAGTCTTCACAAATTACTCTTTCCTCCTCTTTTCCAACGCAAATTAATGCAGTTAATGACAGTCCAGGAGACCTACTTCAAGCCAGAGATGTCTTTGGAGGACCTGTGCCCTGGGAAGAAGGTCATCTTCAGGTAAAGCGTCTGAATTAACCCAAACATATCATTGATTGAGGGGGAGCTGGGAATGGACCAGAACTCCCCTGGTCAATTTGAAAACTTACTAGACCTTGGGTACTCAGTCTCCGCTGACTGCCTTTTTCCTCCAGGGACTTGCCTACATCCATCCCAACTTCCTGGAGTTGAGGAAGCAAAGTCAAGTTTACTTGGGACCCTTGTGCATGCCACTAGGGCAGCTTGGTATTGAACTATCCCAGTGGAATTTGAACAGGTAGACTTATCACATAGCCTATACACTTTATCACATAGCCTGAATGATGGATTCATATCTTTCCAGATCCTTTACCAGAAATGATTACGGCTATTTCCTATAGAAATGCTGTCCTGAACACCGGATGTGCTTAGACTACCAAAATGTTTATGTATGGAGTTAGGACCTAAAGGTCATTCCTCAGGTTCCGTGTGTGGTGTGGTGCCTTATCAAGGATGATCAGGCATGGAGACAGGTTAAGAGAACTGAGCATGGGAACTGAACTCTTTCCAAAGGCTTGGGGCTGGGAGATTACCACTCTGTGTGACGCATCCTGGTTTCCAAAGGCTTGGGGCTGGAGAAAGCTCTTTTGAGGCACACATGCACACAAAACAATAGCAAAGATTTTGAAGAGGAAGACACACGTCCCTTTCTTGATTTCTTCTGAAATGTGTTCTTTTAATATACTACCAACAAAGGCAGCAGCCCTTTCCCACTCTGATGAGTGTCTATAAATCTTTGAAGATCTAAGGATAAGCTTATTAAGTCCCATTAAAATAGTAGATTTATAATGTAAAATCTGCTCAGCATATTTAATAGAGGGTAAGGTAAATGGAACTGATTTATTAGAAACCAAAATTTAAACCAATGACTGTCATTGCTAAAAATAAAAGGCTTAAGAATAAAACATCTGGAGCAAGTTCTACAGGATAAAAGTCTTCACAAATTACTCTTTCCTCCTCTTTTCCAACGCAAATTAATGCAGTTAATGACAGTCCAGGAGACCTACTTCAAGCCAGAGATGTCTTTGGAGGACCTGTGCCCTGGGAAGAAGGTCATCTTCAGGTAAAGCGTCTGAATTAACCCAAACATATCATTGATTGAGGGGGAGCTGGGAATGGACCAGAACTCCCCTGGTCAATTTGAAAACTTACTAGACCTTGGGTACTCAGTCTCCGCTGACTGCCTTTTTCCTCCAGGGACTTGCCTACATCCATCCCAACTTCCTGGAGTTGAGGAAGCAAAGTCAAGTTTACTTGGGACCCTTGTGCATGCCACTAGGGCAGCTTGGTATTGAACTATCCCAGTGGAATTTGAACAGGTAGACTTATCACATAGCCTATACACTTTATCACATAGCCTGAATGATGGATTCATATCTTTCCAGATCCTTTACCAGAAATGATTACGGCTATTTCCTATAGAAATGCTGTCCTGAACACCGGATGTGCTTAGACTACCAAAATGTTTATGTATGGAGTTAGGACCTAAAGGTCATTCCTCAGGTTCCGTGTGTGGTGTGGTGCCTTATCAAGGATGATCAGGCATGGAGACAGGTTAAGAGAACTGAGCATGGGAACTGAACTCTAAGAGTGATTTCTAAGAGTGGAAGAGAAGGCAGGAAATGAGAAGGCAAGATTCAGAGACAAACCATGTGCTTTCCCACAACCCCCTAAAAGGGATTCTTGTGTCTTAGTCCAATAGGACTGCTAACAAAATACCATAAACTCAGTGGCTTATGAGAAATTTATTTCTCACAGTTACAGAAGCTGATGAGTCCAAGATGGCGGTCTAGCAGATTCAGTTCTGGTGAGAGCACACTCCCTTGTTCATGGATGGCCAAAGTTTCACTGTATCCTCACATGGCAGAAAAGCCAAGGGAACTCTAGGGTCTTTCTTATAAGAACATGAATCCTGTTCATCAGGGTCCCAACTTCATGACCTCATCACCTCCCAAATGCCCCATCACCTGATATGACCATCACATGGGGGGTTGGGTTTCAATGTATGTCTGAGGCAAGGAGTGGGAGATAAACATGCATTCAGTCTATGGCGTCACTTTGGTCAGGCCTTTCCAGGGATCATAACAGACACTATTCTGTTCTCCAAGTACTCCAGTCATGCGGAAGCTCTAGAACTTCAGATTGTGTAGATTTCCACTTCCGAGTTCATGACCAATTCTTACAAAAATCAGGAGGACTTTAAGAATTGTGTCATTTACATATGACCTTTCCCTACTGACCATTCCCATCACTACAATGATTTTTCAGTTTTCCTAAAGGAATAACAAAGCTCACCTCTGCCCTACCCCTCGGTCTTATTGTTTTGTTAATTTTGAGAATGTAAAACATAGCAGGGCACTTTTAGCACAAAAAGTTTCAGCTTTCAGCCCAAACTGAATAGACCTCGGAGAGTATCACCCCATCACCTGTCACCATCCCTCCATCTTTTCTACCCTGCCCCCACCCACCTCTTGCTGTTGAACTTGATAATTTCTTCTGTATCCTTCCTGTGTGCCATGAACACGGATGTGCGGAGGCAAATACGTGTCTTTTGTCTCATCCATAAGTTCGTAGACTGGAGATCCAAGGGTACATTGTTCTTCCCTCTTGGTAGTGTGTCAACAGAAGATTTCTTTTGTATGAATTTTTTTACAGTTTTACTAATCATGATATTTACAAACACATGTTAAACACTGTAGGCAATACTTATGTTCCCAGGTCCTTCAAGGATTCCCAGTCCTTGGCTTTGTTGTTGTTGTTTAGTCGCTAAGTCATGTCCAACTCTTTTGTGACCCTATGGACTCTAGCCGTCCAGGCCCCTCTCTCCATGGGATTTCCCAGGCAAGAATACTAAAGTCGGTTGCCAGTTCCTCCTTCAGGGAATCTTCTCGACCCAAGGATTGAACCCCAGTCTCCTGTTTGGTAGGCATATTCTTGACCACCAAGCCCCAGAAGCTTTCTTAAAGTGGGGAGGCAACTTGAGCTCTCACTGGATTCACAGAATGGACAGGGTTTCATCACCTTCTATCCAGGTGCTAAAAGCATCATTTGCCCAGCTTTGAAGAGTATTCATCCATCAAAGTTTTAATGGTCTCTGAGTGCTATAGCTCCTTGGTTTAACCCACTTCATTTCCATGGAGAGATAGGGACTATTTTCATTCCCAGATGGAAATCCTGAGGTTTGCTCCAAGACCGCATGCAGTCGGCACTGGCAGCAGACCCCTAAGTTTAATGATGAATTTTGTTCTTCCCCCTCACTCCTCGTCCGAGTGGCACTGCCGGTTCTTGCACTTAGAACCCAGAACTTCCTTGATAAGCTCTGCATTAAGCCCTTACCTGCCGGTAGCCAGGTCTCCAAGGAAAACACTTTCAGGATGATCTTCCAGAAAGAGTGTTCAAGGAGGGAAAAGATCGTGCTGCACTGCAGCTTGGCTTTTCTGTGGCTTTTCCCTGACAGTAGACAGTGCCATGTAAGCAACAAGAACTCCACTCATGGAAATTGTTTATAGAACTTAAGAGTTAACTCTTCAACAAAAGGAGCCTGATGCTGTTGGTCTTGGCTGAGTTCAGCATGAATCATGAGCTGTTTCAAGTACCGGATTGAATAGGGATAGAATGAAGGGTTTTGCTGGCCGTTCTAGCCCGTCAAACAGCTCCACGTGGAGACAAGAATTGGGAGAGAGAAGGTAGGGGTGAGGAGCTGTGTTTTCAGTGCAGATGGCACCCAAGGGCACAGAGCAGATGCCTTCTCGGCCAGTGCAGACCATACCCCTGCAGCTGGAACTGGCAGCCTCCCCTCCGGCTATGAATCACACATTTGATTGCAGCCCTCATCCTGGAGACGGCCAGAACCAGCTGCCGGGCCCTGCCTGATCGCTGGGCAGAGCCCTCTCTGTTTCAGCTCTGAAAAGGCATAGAAAGAGAAAGCATAGGAATGAAGAAAACCAAGGGCTTGTGCCATGGCAGTTGCTGCTCCTTGGGTCAGATAAGCATTGCTGAGCAAACCCAGCTCATGAGTGCTCCCACAAAGTGACTTTTTCTCGGAGCTCCTCTCCAGGAGCCGTTGGCTGGAAAGGAGGGATTATCACCTTCCCGGGGAGAAGCCCTGGAGGTCTCGAATTTCTCCTCTGTGGTCCCTCAAGTGTTACCATGAAGGGCAAGAAAGACTGCAGGAGAGACGCTTGGTATCCTTGGAGTGAGGCAGTGATGTGCTGACCACAAGCTCTGGGAATGCCACCACAGGGCTCTGTTTGTTGTCGGTGTGTCTGAAAGTGGATACCACAAGGGTTAGTGGACAGAAACCAAGCAAGTAATCCTGTGTCTTTGTCCAGCTTTCACTCACACACCCTGTGGTCAGAGCACTGAGAAAGGAATGCCTTCATCCAGGCAACTTTTCATTCATGGACTCCCTGGGCTGTGTAAACAGAACTCTCTAGTTTGCTGTCTAATGAAACTGGAAAAGTATGAGTGAGATAATAATAGTCTCTTTGTTTACCTGATTTCACTGTTCCAAAAGACTTCAAGTCCTGGCCTTTGAAATATCATTTTACCTCTTTACAATGCTTCTCTGATCTACGTAGGAACCACGACAGGAAATCTACATATTAAGAGGGAATCAAGGTCTAGAAAGGTGAGTTGATGGGTGACGTGCAAGGAAGGATGGGTGTCAGGACGGCACGCCTTCCATCTCCACCAAACGTCCCTGTGTGGTCAAACGTTTCCTGGGACCCCATCGGCACCCTGGTTGTCCTTCCACATTCAGCACAAGCCCAGAAAGCTAGCATCTGTCTCACCTCTGCCCTCACTCCCTTGGGGCCACTCTTGATCCATTCCTGGCTCGCTCTTGGAGAGGCAGGTTCTGTTTTTATCTCCAAATAATAAGAATGACAGTGGAGTATATTCTTGGTCACTAAGTAGCCAGCCCTGAGGACACTGACCGTGTCTGAAACCGGCAGAACCCAGCTGCATGAGATTGCATCAAAAGCACATAGGAATGAAGAAAACCAAGGGCTTGTGCCATGGCAGTTGCTGCTCCTTGGGTCAGATAAGCATTGCTGAGCAAACCCAGCTCATGAGTGCTCCCACAAAGTGACTTTTTCTCGGAGCTCCTCTCCAGGAGCCGTTGGCTGGAAAGGAGGGATTATCACCTTCCCGGGGAGAAGCCCTGGAGGTCTCGAATTTCTCCTCTGTGGTCCCTCAAGTGTTACCATGAAGGGCAAGAAAGACTGCAGGAGAGACGCTTGGTATCCTTGGAGTGAGGCAGTGATGTGCTGACCACAAGCTCTGGGAATGCCACCACAGGGCTCTGTTTGTTGTCGGTGTGTCTGAAAGTGGATACCACAAGGGTTAGTGGACAGAAACCAAGCAAGTAATCCTGTGTCTTTGTCCAGCTTTCACTCACACACCCCTGTGGTCAGAGCACTGAGAAAGGAATGCCTTCATCCAGGCAACTTTTCATTCATGGACTCCCTGGGCTGTGTAAACAGAACTCTCTAGTTTGCTGTCTAATGAAACTGGAAAAGTATGAGTGAGATAATAATAGTCTCTTTGTTTACCTGATTTCACTGTTCCAAAAGACTTCAAGTCCTGGCCTTTGAAATATCATTTTACCTCTTTACAATGCTTCTCTGATCTACGTAGGAACCACGACAGGAAATCTACATATTAAGAGGGAATCAAGGTCTAGAAAGGTGAGTTGATGGGTGACGTGCAAGGAAGGATGGGTGTCAGGACGGCACGCCTTCCATCTCCACCAAACGTCCCTGTGTGGTCAAACGTTTCCTGGGACCCCATCGGCACCCTGGTTGTCCTTCCACATTCAGCACAAGCCCAGAAAGCTAGCATCTGTCTCACCTCTGCCCTCACTCCCTTGGGGCCACTCTTGATCCATTCCTGGCTCGCTCTTGGAGAGGCAGGTTCTGTTTTTATCTCCAAATAATAAGAATGACAGTGGAGTATATTCTTGGTCACTAAGTAGACCCTGAGCCCCCTGAGGACACTGACCGTGTCTGAAACGGCACCCAGCGCCTGAGAGTATACACAGTCAGTGCTTAGTCAGTGTGCTGATGGCATTGATGGTGATGGACGGTGTGCAGCGGGTGATTGGGACCGCTGCTCATGAAGAGTGGTGCCCCACTCATCATCCAGGGCACAGCATGTTCCCGTGCTTTGTCTCACGCCCTTGCTCGACGGTGGTTCAGCGTCCCCAAGGACAGAGCCCACAGTGAACTGCAAGGAGACAAAGTGACCTCAGCTGGAGCCACGTCTCCTGTCATCAAACTCAGCATTCTCTCCCCCACGTTTCTGAAAAACAGCACACCTTGATTTACACAGGGACCCCCAAAGCTTCTGTCTTTTACACCTAAGCTGCTTTCTGTTTTTCCACTCCAACAGTGCCTAGGGTGAGCTCCACGTCTAATAGCCACAGTTAAAGTCAAAGGAACGCTTTACAGTTTCTCAGGCATGTTCACATGCTCTGTCCCTCTAACATGTGTAAGCATGGGGTGGGCTCTCACAGGTGCACACGAGTTTTATTAGCACTGTTTTCCATGGAATAACCTTAAGTGCATCGCCAGAGTGATGCTGCACCCTGGGGTACCCAGAGGAAGAGCATTCCATCCCCTCCACCCTCTGCTCAGCACTGGCTGACCGCCAGGCTGCAGCCCCCCTGCACGGAGGCCTGGCCAGGGAGTGGGGAGAGGAAGGCCGTATCAGGCACAGGCGGGATGTCCCAAGCAGATGCTCGCATTGAACCCACTCTGACTCTACAGACCCTCTCCTGAGGTGTCTCCCTCCTCTAGCTTGTCCCCTAGCACCCAGCCCCAGACTGGACAACTGGACAGAGAGACCCAAACGTCCCTGTGTGGTCAAACGTTTCCTGGGACCCCATCGGCACCCTGGTTGTCCTTCCACATTCAGCACAAGCCCAGAAAGCTAGCATCTGTCTCACCTCTGCCCTCACTCCCTTGGGGCCACTCTTGATCCATTCCTGGCTCGCTCTTGGAGAGGCAGGTTCTGTTTTTATCTCCAAATAATAAGAATGACAGTGGAGTATATTCTTGGTCACTAAGTAGACCCTGAGCCCCCTGAGGACACTGACCGTGTCTGAAACGGCACCCAGCGCCTGAGAGTATACACAGTCAGTGCTTAGTCAGTGTGCTGATGGCATTGATGGTGATGGACGGTGTGCAGCGGGTGATTGGGACCGCTGCTCATGAAGAGTGGTGCCCCACTCATCATCCAGGGCACAGCATGTTCCCGTGCTTTGTCTCACGCCCTTGCTCGACGGTGGTTCAGCGTCCCCAAGGACAGAGCCCACAGTGAACTGCAAGGAGACAAAGTGACCTCAGCTGGAGCCACGTCTCCTGTCATCAAACTCAGCATTCTCTCCCCCACGTTTCTGAAAAACAGCACACCTTGATTTACACAGGGACCCCCAAAGCTTCTGTCTTTTACACCTAAGCTGCTTTCTGTTTTTCCACTCCAACAGTGCCTAGGGTGAGCTCCACGTCTAATAGCCACAGTTAAAGTCAAAGGAACGCTTTACAGTTTCTCAGGCATGTTCACATGCTCTGTCCCTCTAACATGTGTAAGCATGGGGTGGGCTCTCACAGGTGCACACGAGTTTTATTAGCACTGTTTTCCATGGAATAACCTTAAGTGCATCGCCAGAGTGATGCTGCACCCTGGGGTACCCAGAGGAAGAGCATTCCATCCCCTCCACCCTCTGCTCAGCACTGGCTGACCGCCAGGCTGCAGCCCCCCTGCACGGAGGCCTGGCCAGGGAGTGGGGAGAGGAAGGCCGTATCAGGCACAGGCGGGATGTCCCAAGCAGATGCTCGCATTGAACCCACTCTGACTCTACAGACCCTCTCCTGAGGTGTCTCCCTCCCTCTAGCTTGTCCCCCTAGCACCCAGCCCCAGACTGGACAACTGGACAGAGAGAGCCACGTGGCTCCTCAGCCAGATAGCTCCAAACACCAAATTTCTATCTCCCGCCCTAAGCCAAGGCTCCCCGGGCAGAAAGGGAGCAGGAGTTTTCACACGGCTCAAGCTGCTTGTTGGTCACCCTGCACTGGGAGATGTTAAGGCTGAGTCACTGAGATGCCAGCTTGGTGGCACAGAAGGTTTCTAATGCGGCTGTCCCAACATGCCTGGCACGCAGCCTCTGAAATGGGACTCCGCCTAGTGGGGCTCAGGGGTTCAAGGCTGGACACATGGCATCTTAGCTGGAAGACTCCAGGCAGTGCATTCACCATGTTACTTACAACAGAAAATTTCGTGGGACTTGTGAGGGGGGTGCATTTTTCTTTAACACTTCAGTAAAGTGTAGGATGAAATTGAATGAGGACCACCTGAAGTCCTAAGCGTATATTCGGTTTACACATCATTAAATTGTTTATGGTAGTTCTGGTTTTAGTTTTTAAAGGAACCTCCTACTGTTCTCCATAGGGCTGAACAAATTTACCAAGGGGAGAAGAGGGATGGAGTGGATTGGGAGATGGGGGTTGGCATATATACGCTAGTATGTATAAAATAGGTAACTAATGAGAACCTGTTGTGTCACATAGGCAACTCTACTCAATGCTCTGTGGTGACCTGAATGGGAAGGAAGTCCCGGGAAGAGGGGATGTATGCATGCATACAGCTGATTCACTTTGCTGTAAAGCAGAAACTTACACAACATGGTGAAACAAGTATGCGTGTGTACATGTTAAGGTGCTTCAGTCGTATCTGACTCTTGGCGACCATATGGACTGTAGCCACCAGGCTCCATTGTCCGTGGGATTTTCCAGGCAAGAATACTGGAGTGGGTTGCTGTTCCCTCCTCTAGGGGATCGTCCCTATCCAGAGATCAAAGCTGCGTCTCTTACACCTCCTACGTTGGCAGGCAGGTTCTTGACCAATAGCACCCCTTCGGAATCCCCTTAAAATGACTATATTCCAGTTTTTTTAAAAAAGTTTTATCAGTGTTGAGCGAAAATTTCCATTATGTGGTGCTCTGTTCAGGTTTCCCCAAATTTGGGTCAGCTTTAAGACATGCTTCTATTTCCTGGCAATGGCCCAAGAAGTGCCTTCCTTTTGAGCTCCTTCTCAGTGTGATGCTCTCACAGCAGGAATTTAGTTTTCCAAAACAATTTATCAGTCTTTCTGGGAAAAAGGCTCCATAAACCTCATGAACCTAGCCTGGTGTCCCTGACAGCTAAGCTTGGTAGAGGTCAGATTTCTGTCTGGGTTTCTGTCCATTTCTGGTCAGAAGGGTCTGTGAGTTCAGTTCTCAGCAGATTATTTCATCGGTCTTAATAAGGGCATGTCAGAGCTCTGGCAGGAAGAATCTGTTTTCAGAAGCGACTTTCCTTTGAAAGTGCCAGGGTAATCACTTCTATCCAAACCCATGAGGATCGCATTGCAGGAAGCAAAAATGTGATAGCACCACATCTTGGCAGACAGACTTCTCTCCTCTCACCCCAAAGCCTCCCAGCAAATCGCTCTCGGTGGGGATGATGTCTACATCAAACGCTGCTTGTCACTCGGTGGGCCTCCCAGATGGGGAAGTGTTTGCCTTGACTGAATATGGCTATATTCTCTGCAAGTCAGGGGTGGACTGCAATGGGCTCTTTCTGGCTGTCGCTCGGCAGATTTGCCAGTGCCATGACTTTCCCCAGCTCCCCTCATTCAGAAAGATCAGAGGAAGTTAAGACAATACAAGGGACCCACAAGAACTGAAGATCTCCAAAGTGGGCAAAGCCTGTGCCACAAAGATCATAAAACCTCTGAGTTGATGATATCCAGCTCTTGGTAAAATCTAGGCTCTTGTGGGATGCTAAAATTAGATAATTTTTTTAAAAAGAACACATAGGGGCTTCCCTGGTGGCTCAGAGGTAAAGAATCTGCCTGCCAATGCAGGAGACGTGGATTCCATCCCTGATCTGGGAAGATCCCACATGCCATGGAGCAGCTAAGCCTGTGTGCCACAACTGTTGAGCTTGTGTTAAAGCCCTGAGACCGTAAGTGCTGAGCCCATGAGCTGCAAATACCGAAGCCCGCATACCCCAGAGCCTGTGTTCCACGATAACAGAAGCCACTGCAATGAGAAGCCTGCACCCTGCCACAAAAGAGTGGCTCCCACTCGTGGCAAATGGAAAAAGCCCATGCAGCAAAGAAGCTCCCAACAACCAAAAATAAGTAAATAAATAATACCGTATATATATTTATATATATACACACATACAGACACATACATACACACACACACACACACACACACACACACACATATATATATATATATATGTATGTAAACACACAAGAGGTAGAACTACATCCATCTCTCTTACATTCATAGGCACCTCCTCAGGAAATTTGTCTGTCCTCCCCACAGTGTCCATAGGTGAGTTCTGTATGTCTGTTTCTCCAACACTGCTCTGTGCAAACACATCTTTTTAAGTCAACAGTTTTCTAGGTATCTTGTCTTGCCACTTCTTGTGCAGATTCTTCCAGGAAAATGACTTTATCCTATACATCTTGTGTGTGTGTGTGTGTGTGTGTGTGTGTGTGCTCAGTCATGTCCGACTCTTTGTGACCCCACAGACTGTAACCCCACAGATTACTCTGTCCATAGGCTTTCCCAGGCAGGAATACGGAGGGGGTTGCCGTTTCCTCCTCCAGGGGATCTTCCCGGCCCAGGGATGGAACCTGAATCTCCTGCATCTCCACCTCTCTTACATCCTTTAAAACAGGACTCACAAGCCAGCGGCATCTGCCTTCCTGGGAATTTGCTGAAAATGCAGAATCTCAGGCTCCACCCAGGACCTACTGAATCAGACGTTGCGTGTTGATAAGATCCCCAGGTGATCTGTTGGCACGTTAAACCAGGGACGTGCTGCTACACTCCTTTTAGCTCTCTCGTCCCCAGTCTTGAAGCAAAACTACTCAGTTATCACACAAATGCTTTACTTAAAAACAACTTTATTAAGACATAATTCACTGAGCATACAGTTCACCCACATATAGTGTACAATTCCATCGCTTTGGGGTAATTCAGCGTTTTGCAGCCATCACCACAGTCAATTTCAGAACATTTTTATTGTTCCATAAAGATATCTCCCCCCACGTTAGCCATCGCTTCTGACACTCCCATTCCACTCAGGGCTAGGCAACTCCAAATCTACTTTCTGTCTTTATACATGTAGTTTCTTAAAGCCTGGTTAAAATTACAGCTTTAGGGGGCACTTCCAGGCAGTCCAGTTGTGAAGACTTCCCCTTCCCATGCAGGAATACGGATTGGATTCCTGGTAGGGGAACTAAGATCCCACCTGCCTCGAGGCCACAAAACCAAACCAGAAGCCAGAAGCAATACTGTAACAAATTCAATAAAGACTATAGTCCACATAAAATTATTTTTTGAACTACAACTTTTATTTCTCCATCTCTCAAGCACCACTTATTAGTAATCACTTATAAATATGTTTATTTTTTTTATAATCAGTCCATTTAAAATCTTTTGGGGAAAGCTTTAGCCCAGAAGTCACCTTAGAAGATAATCTGTAATGTCTTTTCCAGGTTTGTGGTTCTCCGGAGGCTATTTCTCTTTAAATAAACAAACTAGGACCGCATCTGTTTGGTAAGTAGTCAAGGTTTCCGTCTTGCACAGATGTTAGGAACTTTATTATTCATGCAGGCCCAGCACGGTGCCTGGGAATTCACCCATTCACTTTTCCTGTCCAATTTTAACCATGAGTCTTCCTTGAGACAGCCAGGTGGTACGTTGGGGTTTATCTCCTTGGACAATTGGCTCACTCCAGCCGACAAAGGGACTGGGCCTGACGACTGTTGTTAAATACCCACCAAACCCAGCTGAGGACTGTCCACCAAGGGCCAGCCTTGGGCTCCCTGGGCCCCTCTCATCAGAGGGACGCTGATGAGAAATTAGAATCTGCCTGTTTGGGCTGGAGACCTTCCTGCAGTTCGTGGTCCTGGAGTGACATTTGAGTCAGCTTTTTTCTGTGCTTTGTAGGTGCTCGGAGGGCCTATCTTGTAGGTGTATGAGGTGGCATACAATAAGCTGTTAATGACCAGATACAACCATTCCTCTTTGATTATTATTAATTTGGCTATTCCGGGTCTTCACTGCTGCCGCAGGCTCTTCTCTAGCTGCAGGGAGTGGGGGCTACTCTCTAGTCAAGGTGAGCAGGCTTCTTGTTGCAATGACTTCTCTTGTTGTGGAACTCAGGCTCTAGGGCACACGGGCTTCAGTAGTTGCGGTTCCCGGGCTTAGTTGCTCTGCAGCACGTGGGATCTTCCCAGAGCAGATCGAACCCATGTCTCCTGCACTGGTAACCAAATTCATAAAGGAAACTATCCAGGCAGTCCAGTTCCCCATGCAGGAATACGGATTGGATTCCTGGTAGAACTAAGATCCCACCTGCCTCGAGGCCACAAAACCAAACCAGAAGCCAGAAGCAATACTGTAACAAATTCAATAAAGACTATAGTCCACATAAAATTATTTTTTGAACTACAACTTTTATTTCTCCATCTCTCAAGCACCACTTATTAGTAATCACTTATAAATATGTTTATTTTTTTTATAATCAGTCCATTTAAAATCTTTTGGGGAAAGCTTTAGCCCAGAAGTCACCTTAGAAGATAATCTGTAATGTCTTTTCCAGGTTTGTGGTTCTCCGGAGGCTATTTCTCTTTAAATAAACAAACTAGGACCGCATCTGTTTGGTAAGTAGTCAAGGTTTCCGTCTTGCACAGATGTTAGGAACTTTATTATTCATGCAGGCCCAGCACGGTGCCTGGGAATTCACCCATTCACTTTTCCTGTCCAATTTTAACCATGAGTCTTCCTTGAGACAGCCAGGTGGTACGTTGGGGTTTATCTCCTTGGACAATTGGCTCACTCCAGCCGACAAAGGGACTGGGCCTGACGACTGTTGTTAAATACCCACCAAACCCAGCTGAGGACTGTCCACCAAGGGCCAGCCTTGCGGGCTCCCTGGGCCCCTCTCATCAGAGGGACGCTGATGAGAAATTAGAATCTGCCTGTTTGGGCTGGAGACCTTCCTGCAGTTCGTGGTCCTGGAGTGACATTTGAGTCAGCTTTTTTCTGTGCTTTGTAGGTGCTCGGAGGGCCTATCTTGTAGGTGTATGAGGTGGCATACAATAAGCTGTTAATGACCAGATACAACCATTCCTCTTTGATTATTATTAATTTGGCTATTCCGGGTCTTCACTGCTGCCGCAGGCTCTTCTCTAGCTGCAGGGAGTGGGGGCTACTCTCTAGTCAAGGTGAGCAGGCTTCTTGTTGCAATGACTTCTCTTGTTGTGGAACTCAGGCTCTAGGGCACACGGGCTTCAGTAGTTGCGGTTCCCGGGCTTAGTTGCTCTGCAGCACGTGGGATCTTCCCAGAGCAGGGATCGAACCCATGTCTCCTGCACTGGCAGGTGAACTCTTAACCACAGAGTTACCAGGGAAGCTCCATTCTTTTAACTGATGATTAACGGTATTAAAAAATATCAATGATTAAGATCCTATGCAGCCACTGTTAGTGGTTGTCACTGAAGTAGAGGCTCTCTCCTGTTCTCTTTCTCACCACCATTCCTTGGAATATTTATCCACAGTCTTTGTGTCTAGCTGAGACACATCTTCAAGAGTTGAAGGCTTTCTCAAGATGGCTGAATGGTGAGACTCTTGGGAATGTTAATATTCATTTTCCCCTCACACTGAGTCCCTCCACACTCGACCTCAGGTCTTTCTTCTTTCTCACATGATCTTTCTCGCTTACCCGCTTTGGCTTTCTCTTGATTTCCACCTTCCATGAGTAGGGCAACATTGCCACATGTTAAAATTGTGCCCTGAGAGATTCCCCCATCCGAAGCAATCTCCTAGCTGACCCACTCCCACTGCTGAGGTGGTCAGCCCTCAGGGGGCACCATTTGGTTCCTTTCTGAGTCTCCCACCTTCCCAGGCAGAGCTCAGACCCCAAACACTAGTCCATTAGTTAAAACCTGGAGTGGAATTTCTCCACCTGATTCCCACACCTGGTCTTTCCCAAGTACACCAGGTCCTGCTTTGCAATAAGTGAAGTTTAGTGATTTTTTTATTATAATGTCCCACTGTCTAAGTGCTCATGTTCCTCTGTGTCCTGTGAGAGATGGCAGGAGATACCCTTAACTCCATTTTTAAAAAGGAGGGACTTCCCTGGTAGTCCAGTGGTTAAGACTCCATACTTCCAACACTGGGGACGTAGGATTGATCCCTGGTGGGGAAACTAAGATCCCACATGATGCATGGCAGAGTCAAGAATTTAAAAAAAACAAAAAAAAATCAATTTAAAACTAAAAAAGAAGGAAGCTGAAGGGCATCAAAGTCACCACAGCATGTAGTTACAGAGGACTCATCGAAGGCCTAAATCTTCAGCTTTCTTTGAAAGTTTCATCTCAATCAGGAGGTCTCGTTTGGACCAATCTATACTTTTCTATGGCTGAGGGCTCAGTTTTATGCCTGAACTGGAATTTTCCACAAGGACCCGTGAAGATGGAGAGGAAACATTCACAGCTTCCACACCCCATTCCTCCACCCCTTCCCCACCCTCACCTTCTCTTCATACAGCCCCCTTGGCCTTTGGATTTCCTTCCCAGTCTGGCCAAAGAAGAGGGACCCTTGGCAGCCTCGTTGCACCAGCGGGGGCCCTGAGAGTGAGAAGACCTCTTGCTCCACAAATGAGCCCCCTCGCTGTGAAGCAGAAACCCCCCAAGGCACAACTCAGGTGGCCTCCCCTTCCTGGCTCTCTGGGTTGCTCAAGAACCTGCACAAAGTCTCCCAAGCCCCTCCTCCGTGTGGACAGGCTGAGGCCTCTGGGAAGGCATGACCAGCCTGGTTCCCAGGAAAGGTGCCGCCTCGCAGAAAGAGGGGTGAGAGGGGAGACAGGCGCCCTGGCCACGGGTGGGGCCGGGGCCGCCGCTGAGGTCAGGCCGGTGGAATGCTCCGGTAACACCCTCCCAGGCAGAGCAGGAGGTGAGTCAGAGGGATCCTGACCCTGAGACTTAGAGGCAGAGGCGAGCAAATTTGTTGCCAGGGGCCAAGGGAAGGAGGAAACAGAGCCAGCCCTCCTCCCCGCCAGCTCCTCGCCCCGGGGGTTGGGGCTGGAGACTCAGCTCAGGGTTCATCCACCAAGTCCCATGCATTCCCTTCTTCAAACAAATCGACCATTTGCTTGCTCCTTGGATGGGTTTGGTCTTTCGGACCCCTTGGGAATTAGTGTGAGGAGGCCATTTGCCTCCTTCAGCCACCCCCATAAGAAAGGAGGAGGCCATTCTGTTGAGGACAAGGCTAGGCTGTGCCTTGTCCCAGCCCACAGTAGGCCATCTATCCCTGGGCTGAGAAGTGGGAAGCCTGCTCTTGCACCCCTTTCCAGAAGTCTCCCCGCTTTAAGCATGTTCGGGGCCCCATTTTCTCAACAGAATGGGTTTGGAACTCAGGGCAAGTAATTCGCTGACTTGGAGGTGATACCCCTGGGCTCAGCACTTCCAAAGACAGGGTCTGGCTGCTGGGAGAAGGCTGCAGAGAGGGCTGCAGAGGCCCAGTGGTGGAACACAGCCTGTCACCGTGAAACAGGTGGCTTCCACAGAGGGTGGAAGAGGGGGTTCCTCCATGGACTCGAGGCCTGGAGCTGGGCAGGTGGCCTGCTTGCAGCACGGAGCTGGCACCCCGCCTTCTGAAGCCTCTGACACCCCTGCTATGAGCAGACAGCATGTGAAGGGCAGAGTCCAGAGGAAGAAGACCTCGGGGTGGAGTGGGGTCGACTGGCTTTCACACTCAACTCACGGCACTTTATATGCGGGCACCTTGCTCCATTCCCAACATCCCTCACTTTCTGGGAACGGCTACTTGCATGATCAGGAAGAGACGAATGGGGAGCCGTGAACTCAGTGTCAGTTGTGTCTAGTCTTGAGGGTGAGGTCTAGCAGCCGCAAATGAACCAGTCAGGTAGATGGAGGTTCTCAGGGTGCAGCCCCATCAAGGGCCCCAGTCACCGGAGGGTGGGTGTGGAGTCCTTCCTAAGAATTTCCTGCTCCCACGGTTCTCTCTTACTTCTCACAATGTGGCAGCATTTTACTGTCCTGGAGGTACAGGGGTCTTTGCTTCCAACAGACCCTCACTCTTTACAGGTGGACCATCTCATCTCTTAGCAACTTCTTTCTCGTCTCTGTCCACTGTCATTCAGTCTTGTCATGGAATCACCATGGGTTTGGTTTGGTAACCGGCTGCCAGGTCCTTGAGCAAGCCTGAGGATACAAAGTCCCAGCCTTCCAAGGGCTCACATCTGAACTGGAGAAATAAGCCCAGTTCATGGAGAAGACCTTTTGTCAGTTCTGTGCTGGTGGGGACAGACTGTCAGGGCTCCCTTGAGGGAGACATGAGGGAGGGGAGGCTCCTCAGAAGCTAGTTAGGACCCCACTGTGAGCTGAGTTTGGGGAGGACGGTTGTCCTCAAGAGGAAATTGGTGCTCATTTGGGGAAGAAGGAAGGCTGCACACAGGCCTGGATGGGAGAAGCGCATCGTGTTTGGAGAGCGACAGCAGCTGAGGGTGCCCTGATCTGCCTGAAGTGACAGGGGAACCTGGCGAGCAGCAGCAGGTCTGGGACTTCACTCCCTGCCTCTCCATCAGTCAGGAAAGGCTCAGACACTCCCCGAATTAGGGGGAGGCTCTGGGGAGCATAGGACACCATCTTCTGATTCCCGTCCTCCTCTCCACCTCTGGGATCATTTATTCATCCGTTCAGTCTCCTGGATCCTGCCTCACTTTTCACAAATCCGGCTTATCCTTGATTTGACTCTGAAGCACCGCCTACCCTTCCATTTTTGCCTAGGAAGAGAAGGAAAAGCTGAATGAGATTTGCCTCTGAATGAGTGAGAAGTCAGCCACATAAGGAATCCTAGCAAAAGCACTAAACAAAAGCAGGAAGGATGTTTCAAAGGAAAATCCTCACGTAGGAAGTAGGGAGACAAAAATAAAAAAGAGAAAGGGAAAAACAAACTTAGGTCACCTGTGAAAACCATTGAGTTAGCTCATGAAATACAGGATATGACCAAACGAATTACAATAAGCTAGGAAAATAATCACAGCCAACACTTAAATAGCAGTCACTCTATAAGCCCTTTCTTAAGCATGAAATACTTATGAACACTTTTAAGCCTCACAGAAACCCTACGCCTTAAATACTCTTACTATCCCCACTTTACAGATGAGGAGACAGAAGAGAAGCTAAGGAGATGAGGAAGTAAAGAATGGATACAGGCAATGGATAAACATTAACAGTCTGCATCTATTATAATAGACGTTCACAATGAGTAAGTTTACTTAAGGGGTTTGGGAAAATTCTCCCCTCATTCTCTTCCTGTTCGCACCAGGGGAGGTTGCATTACACAGAGCGTATGCCAACTGAATCCTGAAGCACAGTCATCTCTTGGTATGCTTGGTACCCGCAAGGGATGGGTTCCAGAACACCCCGTGGGCTCCCAAATCCATGAATGCTCAAGTCCCTTATACAAAATGATATCCTATTTGCATATAACCTACATACATCCTCCCATATACTTTAAATAATCTCTTCATCACTTATAATACCTAATGCAATGTAGTGTCGGTTGCTCTGACGCTTTGCGAGCCTGCGGACGATAGCCCACCAGATCTCTCTGTCTATGGGATTCTCCGGGCTAGAATACCAGAGGGAGCAGCCATTCCCTCCTCCAGGGGATCTTCCCAGCTCAAGGATCAAACCCCGGTCTCCCGCAGCGTAGGCAGATTCTTGACCGTATGAGCCATCAAGGAAGCAGAGAACACAATGTAAATGCTGTGTAAATATATAGTTGCCATGAGATGTGAGGCAAATTGAAGTTTTGTCTTTTGGAAAACTTTGGAATTGTTTTGGTAATATTTTGACCCATCGATTCAGAACTCGTGGACATAGAGTGTCGGGGGTGGGGAGCATAGAAGTGGGCAGTGGGAACAATGGTCCCAGGAGAATGACAGGGGCCATAGGGCACCCAGGGCACCCACGGCACACAGCATGGTGCCCAGGAGAGGCAGCGGATCTCAATCAGAACCCTAGTACCAAACGAAACCCACTATGGTAGCTGAAAGTGATGGTGAGAACTGGTAGTTATTTTTTTTTTTTTGTCTGTTTTTTCTTTTTCTTTCTTTTTTCTTTTTTTCTTTTTTATTTTGTTTTTGTTTTACTGGTAGTTATTGAAGCATCCAGCAGAGCTTTGTCCAAACAGAAGAAATGGACCAAAAAAACCCAAAAAATACCTTATTCACGATAAGTATTATAAACATGTGCGTGCTCATTCATGTCCAGCTCTTTGTAACCCCATGGACTGTAGCCCAGTGGGCCCCTCTGTACAAGGGGATTGCCCTGTAAGAATTCTGAAATGGGTTTCCATGTCCTTATCCAGGGATTCTCGGTGTAGGCATAGAACCACCGTCTCTTGCTTCTCCTGCATTGGCAGGCAAATTCTTTACCACTGTGCTATGTGGGAAGCCCAAGAACAAACTCGGAAGACTCAAAAAAAAATTGTGGCAAGGGAAATTAGTAATAGGCAATAAGTGACAACTGAACTTGTGGACAGGGAAGCCTGGCATGCTGCAGTCCATGGGGTTGCAAAGAGTCAGACACCACTGAGTGACTGAACTGAGCTGAACCTCTAATTTTAAAAATATTCATTAGCCTTATGGAGAAGTAATTGCATTGTTTTAACTTAGAGTTTAATTTAACTTAGGGCTTCCCAGGTGATGCAATTGGTAAAGAATCTGCCTGCAGGAGATGCAAGAGACTGTGATTCTACCCCAAGCCTGGGAAGGTCCCCTGGAGAAGGAAATGGCAACCCACTCCAGTATTCTTGCCTGGAGAATTCCATGGACAGAGAAGCCTGGTGGGTTACAGTCCATGGGGGTCACAAAAAGTTGGACACAACGGGCATCCCCTGGTGGTCCAGTGGATAAGGACACCGCCTTGCAGTGCAAGGGGCGCCGGTTCGATCCCTGGCCTGGGAAGATCCCACGTGCCGCGGAGCGGCTGGACTGATGTGTCCAATCACCGAGCCGGAGCTCTGGAGCGCATGCGCCCAGAGCTAGCGCTCTGCGACAACAGAGGCCACCGCGATGGGAGGCCCGCAGGAGCCAAAGAACAAAGACGATGAAAACAGAGAAAATAAAGACCAATAGAAGTGGCCCGAAAAAAAAAAAAAAAAAAAGTTGGACACAACTGAGTACACACATGAAACTTAGAATTTAGGCAAAATCTGTGTTTTAACAGAAAAGCATGTTCACAAATAATGATTTCCCTACAATGAAGGAACATGTTTTAGGTCATTACAATACCAACCTAAAGGAGAGTTAGTGTTTAAACCATGTTTTTTAGGAATATTTGCTGATTTTGGTTTCCTTAAAGTTTTGCTAAATACTAATTACCTATTGTTTGAATACTATTAGTGTTTCTGTGGATAAAATCCAAGAGCACAAAAAAGAAAGTTCATGGCATTTGGGTACAGATTTGCTTCTCACCTCTCCCCCTAACCCAGATTTTGATTCACTGTGGTCTTGGAGGCATGACCTAGTCTATTAATCTGAATGACATTCTGGTTTCTGAAAGGGCAATCTTCTGAATGGCAGATAATAAGATAAGCACATTTCCTGTGTACCTGGGTCACTTTACTTTAGAGGTTATGTGTGCAGAGATTACCTAGAGTAACCAACCTGGCTACCCCTAATGCAACAAATACTATACAAATTTAACAAAATAAGAGTTTTATACTGTCTAGCTTGTTCTTAATTCTTCCCTAAGGGGCTATTTGGTTTAGCATCAAATATAAGCTTAAGAGACTCTAAGCTTGAGCTAAACAGTCACTCAAGGGATTTACAGATGAGCTCTTCACACAACAGAGGGTTAGCCTAATGTCTAACATCCCCTGCAGACAGCACATGTTTATACATATCACACACCCCTGACTCCTAATATTGATTATGTGAAAGTCAAGTAAAAAATATTATAGCTATACCCTCAAAGAATCAAATCGCGTTGCGTAAACGTTTCAGCAAGACACGTCTTTTTCGATTTATGCTGAATAAATAAAAAAGAGAGAATGGCATTTGTAATGATTACACGATCACCTAAAAGCATGTGTGTCTATCCCTATATGTGTGCATACAGAGGTAATTTGCCTCTATCTTAAATGCGCATAGCACAAATGAAATGAGGAAGTCAGAGTTCATAGGAGCTCAACAGGAAGCCCAAATTTGGTCTTTTGAGACCCATTCTCATGCTATTTGCAATACCTTGTGTTGTACCCAAACTTGAATGGCAGAGGAGAAGAAAATCCAGCCCTTGGCTAAACATTAAATATTTTTGCATAAGGAATAAACCACAAAATGCATTTTTCTCATGTGTTTAGACTTAATCGTTTTAAACAGTTTTAAAGAGACAGCAAGGTTAGAGAAATAGAGAAGGAGAAAGAGATCCATTTTAGTAAAGTTAAAGGGACTAAGGGGGGTGATTCTGTCTGTCTGCGGTGGAGTAAGTGAGCTCACTGTTGGTTGTATATAGACCAACTACAGAGGCGATGGAAAAGACCATTCTCAGAAAGAGAAAAGGCTGAACTGCAGAACAGCCAAGCAAGGATGCAGGGGGGGCAATGTTCAGATCTGTCTCCGTGATCAGCTTTTGAGTGGGTTATTTATCGTGATCCTAGGAGCTTCTCTGGTGACTCAGACAGTAAAGAATCTGCCTGCAATGAGGGAGGCCCGGGGTTCAAGCCCTAAGTGGGAAGATGCCCTGGAGGAAGAAATCGCAGCCAACTCTAGTATTCTTGCCTGGAGAATCCCCATGGACAGAGAAGCCTGGTGGGTTCAGTCCATAGTGTGCAGAGATTACCTAGAGTAACCAACCTGGCTACCCCTAATGCAACAAATACTATACAAATTTAACAAAATAAGAGTTTTATACTGTCTAGCTTGTTCTTAATTCTTCCCTAAGGGGCTATTTGGTTTAGCATCAAATATAAGCTTAAGAGACTCTAAGCTTGAGCTAAACAGTCACTCAAGGGATTTACAGATGAGCTCTTCACACAACAGAGGGTTAGCCTAATGTCTAACATCCCCTGCAGACAGCACATGTTTATACATATCACACACCCCTGACTCCTAATATTGATTATGTGAAAGTCAAGTAAAAAATATTATAGCTATACCCTCAAAGAATCAAATCGCGTTGCGTAAACGTTTCAGCAAGACACGTCTTTTTCGATTTATGCTGAATAAATAAAAAAGAGAGAATGGCATTTGTAATGATTACACGATCACCTAAAAGCATGTGTGTCTATCCCTATATGTGTGCATACAGAGGTAATTTGCCTCTATCTTAAATCCCATAGCACAAATGAAATGAGGAAGTCAGAGTTCATAGGAGCTCAACAGGAAGCCCAAATTTGGTCTTTTGAGACCCATTCTCATGCTATTTGCAATACCTTGTGTTGTACCCAAACTTGAATGGCAGAGGAGAAGAAAATCCAGCCCTTGGCTAAACATTAAATATTTTTGCATAAGGAATAAACCACAAAATGCATTTTTCTCATGTGTTTAGACTTAATCGTTTTAAACAGTTTTAAAGAGACAGCAAGGTTAGAGAAATAGAGAAGGAGAAAGAGATCCATTTTAGTAAAGGTAAAGGGACTCAGGGGAGTGATTCTGTCTGTCTGCGGTGGAGTAAGTGAGCTCACTGTTGGTTGTATATAGACCAACTACAGAGGCGATGGAAAAGACCATTCTCAGAAAGAGAAAAGGCTGAACTGCAGAACAGCCAAGCAAGGATGCAGGGGGGGCAATGTTCAGATCTGTCTCCGTGATCAGCTTTTGAGTGGGTTATTTATCGTGATCCTAGGAGCTTCTCTGGTGACTCAGACAGTAAAGAATCTGCCTGCAATGAGGGAGGCCCGGGGTTCAAGCCCTAAGATGGGAAGATGCCCTGGAGGAAGAAATCGCAGCCAACTCTAGTATTCTTGCCTGGAGAATCCCCATGGACAGAGAAGCCTGGTGGGCTTCAGTCCATAGTGTCAGAACGAGTTGTACATGACTGAGGGGCTACATTAAGAAGGGTAGGGATAGTTAGAAATGCAGGGAGAAAGAAGGGTAGGGATAGTTAGAAATGACTGGTGGAAAAAGAGCTCCCCATGCAGGTAGAAAGAGGGAGAAAGAAGGGTAGGGATAGTTAGAAATGACTGGTGGAAAAAGAGCTCCCCATGCAGGTGTGACTGTCTTTCGTGCCTCATTGTGGGTCACCTGTGCAGTTTGAGGGCTGAGGGTGTTCTGTGGATTTTCAGCCTGAAACATCCAGAGTTCACCATGGGTTGCTCTAGGCCCTCAGTGTGCCTGCGCCAGGCTCAGCTAAAGGGTGATTAGCGAGTTATTTCCACTCCTGTGCTTTCCCTGGTACTCTTGGAGGCACGTTTGAGGGTCTTGGTGAATCATTCTGTTTCTTCCTAACGCACCTTGTGGCTCAGATGGTAAGGAATCCACCCACAATGTGTGAGACCTGGGTTTGGTCCCTGATTCAGGAGGATGCTCTTGAGAAGGGAAAGGCTACCCACTCCAGAATTCTTGCCTGGAGAATTCCATGGACGGAGGAGCCTGGCGGGCTACAGTCCATAGGGTCGCAAAGAGTTGGACATGACTGAGTGACTTTCACTTTCAATGGGCCTTGGAGGTTACAGGATATGGTTTCATCTCTCTCTGTCTCTTGAAAGCAGCTTTTCTCCCAAGAGATCATAAAACTATATCGAGAGAAGCTAAATTCCAAACTGTATCCCCTGAAGTTGCAGACTGAGGATGAATTCCAAAGGGGTGATGGAAAAGACCATTCTCAGAAAGAGAAAAGGCTGAACTGCAGAACAGCCAAGCAAGGATGCAGGGGGGGCAATGTTCAGATCTGTCTCCGTGATCAGCTTTTGAGTGGGTTATTTATCGTGATCCTAGGAGCTTCTCTGGTGACTCAGACAGTAAAGAATCTGCCTGCAATGAGGGAGGCCCGGGGTTCAAGCCCTAAGATTGGGAAGATGCCCTGGAGGAAGAAATCGCAGCCAACTCTAGTATTCTTGCCTGGAGAATCCCCATGGACAGAGAAGCCTGGTGGGCTTCAGTCCATAGTGTCAGAACGAGTTGTACATGACTGAGGGGCTACATTAAGAAGGGTAGGGATAGTTAGAAATGCAGGGAGAAAGAAGGGTAGGGATAGTTAGAAATGACTGGTGGAAAAAGAGCTCCCCATGCAGGTAGAAAGAGGGAGAAAGAAGGGTAGGGATAGTTAGAAATGACTGGTGGAAAAAGAGCTCCCCATGCAGGTGTGACTGTCTTTCGTGCCTCATTGTGGGTCACCTGTGCAGTTTGAGGGCTGAGGGTGTTCTGTGGATTTTCAGCCTGAAACATCCAGAGTTCACCATGGGTTGCTCTAGGCCCTCAGTGTGCCTGCGCCAGGCTCAGCTAAAGGGTGATTAGCGAGTTATTTCCACTCCTGTGCTTTCCCTGGTACTCTTGGAGGCACGTTTGAGGGTCTTGGTGAATCATTCTGTTTCTTCCTAACGCACCTTGTGGCTCAGATGGTAAGGAATCCACCCACAATGTGTGAGACCTGGGTTTGGTCCCTGATTCAGGAGGATGCTCTTGAGAAGGGAAAGGCTACCCACTCCAGAATTCTTGCCTGGAGAATTCCATGGACGGAGGAGCCTGGCGGGCTACAGTCCATAGGGTCGCAAAGAGTTGGACATGACTGAGTGACTTTCACTTTCAATGGGCCTTGGAGGTTACAGGATATGGTTTCATCTCTCTCTGTCTCTTGAAAGCAGCTTTTCTCCCAAGAGATCATAAAACTATATCGAGAGAAGCTAAATTCCAAACTGTATCCCCTGAAGTTGCAGACTGAGGATGAAAGCTTAGAAACAAGGTGGGACATGGGAGAGTGTTGTCAGGGAGGTTCGGGGAATCAGATAGAGCATCAGGCCACAGCAGGCTAGTTGGCCAGACCTGGCTCAGTTGGAAAGGTTTTTTTTTGTTTAAGATTTATTTATTTATTTATTTTGGGCGGGGGTCGGGTTGGGGAGGGAGGGGAGCAGGCGAGCCACTTCTATTGGTCTTTCATTTCTCTATGTTCATCCGTCTTTGTTCTTTGGCTCCTGTGTGCCTCCCATCGCGGTGTCATCTGTCGTTGCAGAACCCCGGCTCTGGGCGCGTGCGCTCCAGAGCTCCGGCTCGGTAATTGGACACATCAGTCCAGCCGCTCCGCGGCACGTGGGATCTTCCCAGGCCAGGACTCAAACCGGCACCCTTTGCACTGCAAGGCGGTGTCCTTACCCACTTGACCACCAGAGGAAGCCCAGTTGGAAAGGTTTTTATGTCACTTTGCACCAGCAGAGGCAAAGTCAATTTCCCAGTTTATTTCCATATGATAGGAAATATATTTTTTAATATTTGACTGTTTTGCAGAGTAAATGCAAACATATGTATACATAACCACATTTAAATGCTGATGATAGATGGTTACATTTTCTAGAATTAATGATTTTCATGTAATGCTTGGGTTCATGGCAAATGGTTAGGTGGAGAGAGAGCACAGAGGCTGTATGCACTGGTTCCTTTACAGAAGAGGGAATGGATTTGGATTTCACATTTGGTTTGTTATGCAAAGCTTATGTAACATTGTATTTTTAAATGTGAGAGTGTAACTAAGCCTTTAAAAACTATTTAGACTGTCTTCGTTTTTCTTTTTTTTTGTTTTTTGTTTTTTTGCTTCTTGTAAGTCTTAAGTTTTCTGCAAGTGAAATTAGTTACCTTGGTTGCAGCTTTATTTCCTCATAACTATGTCAGCTCTTTCACTAGGCAGACCTCTTGTCCTGGTAAGAAATGCTAATGATAGTGCAAGGGCAACCAAATAAAAGATTAACTGCTGTTAGGGGAAGAGTATTACTCATAACTCGGTGTACATCCTGTCAATTATCCTGCCCCGATGAATAGTACGTGACGGGAAGCCAGGAAGTGATCAAAAGACCTACCAGCCGCATCTCCTTGAAGGGGAAGGTGGGGCATTGAGTGATGGCACACTGGGCACCTTGCCCCACACACGGCAGCACCAGGAATGGGTCCGTCCATCACGCCTATGGCCTTGGGGCTGCCTCTGCTCTGTTATAAAGTGTGAGTGTCAAAGGGTTTGACATTCAGGCCTACGCTGATAAGCCAAGAGTACAGGGAGTCCAAAAGGAATGTCTTGTCCCAAACCAAAATATTAGTTAAGAGGGGAGAAGAATAGTCAGGTAAGCCAAAAGGGTAGCTCTGCTTCAACGTCTTCGTTTTTTCCCTCACATCTCTCCTCCTCTCTCCTGGCAGTGCCTTCTTGACATTTCACATGGGGTGCAGTGGAAGGAAAAGGGAGATCGTAAAGATGCACACATCTATTTGTTGTGTGTATTCATCTTCACACCTTTTAGAGTCTCATCACAATGAAAGTATTACCACAGTAAAAATCCATGTGAGAGAGCTAGATGACCCCAGTTTGAGATACACTGGGGAACTCAGACGGAGGGAAGAAAAACACGAGGCTGACATCCCCGAGGTCCTGGGATGGAGCTTTATTTGCACAAAGTGAAATGGGGATCCCCTGTCTCTGTTTGTCTGAGGTGTGAAGACCGTAAGAGGCCATGTTCCCTGTGTGTTCTCAGACTGACTCTCCCGTGCAAATGGGAAAGCAGGTTGGATGATTCCTCTCTACCAAAGGTCAAAAAGGTGTCTTGGTTGGAGAGGGTGGGGTTTGTTGAGAATATTTGTTTGGAGATGGCTATCAGCGTGTTACACTACCAGTGTACCTCGGTGTTTATTTACCTTTTACCTCAAGTGGTGGAGTGGGGGTGGGGGTCTTCGAGGGATTACTCAGAACACCTTCGCCCAGCATCTAGCTCAACAGAGGGGACTTGGATTTGACTCGTGCCTGAGGAATCTAAGGTCCAGAACTGCCTGCCTGGCTGTTCTGATGACACTCAAGGGCTGCCCAAGGCTGGAGAAATGAGGATTTGGCAAACTGAGGCCAGCAGGCCAGCTGCCCGCTTTGCACAGGTTGATGCGACGTGGCACACCCACTCTGATGTGTTATAATGGCAGAGTCGCTGCAGCAGAGACCATAGGGTATTAATGCCAGCTGGCCTTTTACAGAACATGTTTGCTGACCTCTGGGAAAGCGTCTCAGGAACTCTCAGAGGTGCCTCGGAGGGGAAAAGCAGACTCAGAGAGCATTAAACCACCTTGAAACATCACTGTTCAAGTAAAAGCGCTCTGTGGCCTCGTCCTTCTTCTTCTCCCTGCATCCACCTGATCAGGTCTAAGTGATTCTGACCAGCAGCTCAGAGGGGGGGTGGGGTCCATTCCACACCAGCAAGCGATTCTCTGTCACCAGCTGGGTGTCCACCGTCAGCTCAGCCCGACTCTACCTCCACCTGGAGACAGTGTCTGAGTGGGTCCCTACCTGGGCCCATCCAGGCAAGTCCAGGTGGCTCCTGTGCTTCTGATCCGCTGGCGAAAAGGAGATCGTAAGATGCACACATCTATTTGTTGTGTGTATTCATCTTCACACCTTTTAGAGTCTCATCACAATGAAAGTATTACCACAGTAAAAATCCATGTGAGAGAGCTAGATGACCCCAGTTTGAGATACACTGGGGAACTCAGACGGAGGGAAGAAAAACACGAGGCTGACATCCCCGAGGTCCTGGGATGGAGCTTTATTTGCACAAAGTGAAATGGGGATCCCCTGTCGCTGTTTGTCTGAGGTGTGAAGACCGTAAGAGGCCATGTTCCTGTGTGTTCTCAGACTGACTCTCCCGTGCAAATGGGAAAGCAGGTTGGATGATTCCTCTCTACCAAAGGTCAAAAAGGTGTCTTGGTTGGAGAGGGTGGGGTTTGTTGAGAATATTTGTTTGGAGATGGCTATCAGCGTGTTACACTACCAGTGTACCTCGGTGTTTATTTACCTTTTACCTCAAGTGGTGGAGTGGGGTGGGGTCTCGAGGATTACTCAGAACACCTTCGCCCTGCATCTAGCTCAACAGAGGGACTTGGATTTGACTCGTGCCTGAGGAATCTAAGGTCCAGAACTGCCTGCCTGGCTGTTCTGATGACACTCAAGGGCTGCCCAAGGCTGGAGAAATGAGGATTTGGCAAACTGAGGCCAGCAGGCCAGCTGCCCGCTTTGCACAGGTTGATGCGACGTGGCACACCCACTCTGATGTGTTATAATGGCAGAGTCGCTGCAGCAGAGACCATAGGGTATTAATGCCAGCTGGCCTTTTACAGAACATGTTTGCTGACCTCTGGGAAAGCGTCTCAGGAACTCTCAGAGGTGCCTCGGAGGGGAAAAGCAGACTCAGAGAGCATTAAACCACCTTGAAACATCACTGTTCAAGTAAAAGCGCTCTGTGGCCTCGTCCTTCTTCTTCTCCCTGCATCCACCTGATCAGGTCTAAGTGATTCTGACCAGCAGCTCAGAGGGGGGGTGGGGTCCATTCCACACCAGCAAGCGATTCTCTGTCACCAGCTGGGTGTCCTACCGTCAGCTCAGCCCCGACTCTACCTCCACCTGGAGACAGTGTCTGATCCCCCAGGCTGGGGGCTCAGCCCTACAAGACTGCGGCCTCCCACCTCCCCAGGACGCCAGTGACAAGTCCAGGTGGCTCCCTGTGCTTCTGATCCGCTGGCTGTATATCTGAAGCTCCAGCAACCCTCTCCTCGGGTTCAATTCATTCACTAGAATGGCTCACAAAACTCAGAGCAACATTTTACTTTCCATAATACCCCTCTCTTTCATTCTTTTTAAATTGAAGGATAATTGCTTTACAGTGTTGTGCTGGTTTCTGCCAAATATCCTCATAAATCAGCCATAGTATATGTACGTCCCCTCCCTCCTGAACCTCCTTCCCAACTCTCGCCGCATCTCACCCCTCTAGGTTGTTCCAAAGTCCCCGTTTGAGTTGCCTGCATCGAACAGCAAATTCCCGTCAGCTATCTATTTTATATACAGTAATGTGAGCTTCCGTGTCACTCTCTCCATACATCTCACACTCTCCTTCTCGCCTCTACCCTGTGTCCATACGTCTGTTTTGTCTTTCTCCATTGCTGTCCTGCTAATAAATTCATCAGAACCATCTTTCTAGATTCCACTTATATGCGCTAGTATATGATATTTAGCTTTCTCTTTCTGACTTACCAGGTTACCTGTTATTCTTTTAAAAGAGTATAACTCAGAAACAGCCAGATGGGAGAGATGCACAGGGCAAGGCATGAGGAAATGGTGTGGAGCCTCCGGGCGCTGTCCGAGTGCACCATTCTCCCCAGATTTCACCAGCCCTGCAGTTCGTCAAACCCCATCCTTTGGGGATTTTATGGAGGCTTCCTTCCACAGGCATGGGTGATTAAAACCCTGGCCTTTGACAGCTGGTTCACCCTCTAGCCCCTCTCCTCTTCTTGGGGCAGGGAAAGATGGGAGAGCTGAGAGTGCCCAGCCTCCCATCACATGGGCTGGCTCCCTGGCAACCAGCCCTCATCCTGAGGGGCATCTGAAAGCCACGCAATCAGCTTTACAAAACACACCTTGTCATGCTCATCATTTAGGAAATTTCAAGGGTTTTAGGAGTTCTGTGCTGGAACCAGAGATGAAGACCAAATATGTATATTTTGTGTTATAAATCACAGCATCATAAGGTCAAACACTACAGCGTTAGGAGCAGAAGAGAGAGGAAATGACCCTGCCCTTCTTTCCCATTTGGAGGAGTCCGACCTCAGCAGGCCCAGCTTGGGGGTATGAGCTAGTGGAAGGAAAGACGGTGTGAAATATTTACTCTAAGGTAGACTGAGGCTTTGCTTATGCTGGGGGTCTGGACCCTGTCAATTACTACATCAGGAACCTGCTGATTAAAGAGTAAATGCACTTTTGCTTCAGAGGTAAGGGGAGAACTTCTACTGTGAAGCAAATATACTGGAACTTGGGGAGACAAAAAACAAACTCGGCTCTAAGATAACATCCCACCAGCCCTGCCTGTTCAGTATATTTGCTGGTTTTATATAAATTACTTCAGTGAAGAAAGCCAGGTTCCAGATGTAACTCTCCCTTTATTTATACTGTGCAGGGCAGTGCTCATTGTCTTTGGAACTCAGTTTTCTCATCTGAAAAATAAGGCTTGGACAAGGCCTAGACGAATCCTTTCGGCATTGGTAATCTGTAAATCCTTCGTAATGGGTCATGCTTCTTTGTGACTCTTTAGCCACATTGTGCACGATACCTGGTGTAGCCTGAGGGTAACTTGTACGTAAATCCTGTGGAAATGATTCAGTGTGTCCCCACCCTCACCTCTGAAAGAGTCCCTGAGCACTTCCTGACTATCCATGCCTCTCTTTCACCCTTAGAAGGGGCTGAGGACAAGAAGCTATGCGTGAGAGTTTACATTTATCTGGCTAGGAGTTGGGCACACATCACAAATTGCCCCAGAGGTGCTGAGGTGTGGATCTTCAGGACACTCGGAATGATTGCACTATAGAAACATAGGAAAGGAAGGCCAAAGCATAGGAGGAAAAGACAGGAAGAAGGGAAGGAAGGCAGGGAGAAAGGATAGAAGGGAGGAAGGAAGAGAGGCAGGGAAGAAGGGAGGGAAGAAGAAGAAAATAATAATAATAACAGAAAGTATCTCTTTCTTCCCTCCCTGGGACACAGAACCCATTGACTTCAGTGAGTGCCAACCAGCTGCTGCTCTCTGCTCGGCCCCAAGTGCCCGAAGGCATGGTCGGCCTCCATCGTCCAGGAACACCAGGGGGAGCCTGAACAAGACACATTTTCATGCTTCAGTGAGCGACCCTGCCGCTCATCCAGTGTATCAGCTAGGAAAACCAAACCTACCCACAATAACATCTTCACCTGGTTTGAGGCAATTTAATCCCTAGAAATACATTCCTTAATGTCCTCAATTGGAATATTAATTATAGGAGATATGCAATGGATGACATGATACGGATGAATCAGCAGAGAGAGATACTGAAGATGAATGGGTGTCTTCTGGGGAAAACTCATCTGAAGACAAGCACATTGTAGCGTATGATTCAAGAAAGAGGTGAAAATGTAATAAACAATCCTTGGAAATCAAGACAGAGATGTGCACATAGAACGATCGTTTTTCTGTCCATGACACAATTTGGGTAAAAAGGAGACTCTGAGGTGGCCTCGGACAGAAAGGGACTGAGCACTGAGAACAGTAAGGAAATGAAACAAGAAATGAAGAGTGAAGTCTTCTGTGTAACTCAAACAATTACTTTTTTTGAAGAGAACACAGTGGATTTGCCATTGAATGTGAGTCTGTGGGGTTTGAAAAATGTTTCCTTAATCTGGATAGGAGCTACTTTTCACTACTTCAAGTTTACATCAAATGCTCTTCTTACCTAGAGTGTAATTTTTGAGTCATCTAATACCGAGTGCTTCCTGGTGAGCCAGTGGTTAAGACTTTACCTTCCAATGCAGGGGGTGTGGTTTGGATCCCTGATAGAGGAGCTAGTGTTACTGAAAGGTACGTAGGGGGATTCTGGCTGCTTGCCACTCAAAAGCCAATAAATAGGCCAGGTTGATGGAAAGGAAATTTTTCTTTATTTTGGATGCTGAAAACTGGGGGGTGGGGAAGGGGACAGACATCTGCCCAAAGGCCAACTCCCCCACCCCCAGCAAGCAGGGGTGAGAGCTTTTATAGACAGATTTGCCAGGGTGGGGGGTGAGGGTGGACATATGCAGAAACAGCATAGTCATTTCTAAGTCATTGTCAATTTGGTCATCTGTGGTCTGACCAGCATCATCTTGATTGTTTTAGGTACAGTTAAAGAGTAATTTTTTAAAATTTTGGCCTTTTTTATTGGTTATTTATTTATTTATTTGGCCTCTCTCCTTGCAGAGCACCGGCTCTGGGGGCACGCACTGGCTCATAATTGGACACACCCTTCCAGCCGCTCCGCAGCATGTGGGATCTTCCCAGGCCAGGGATCAAACCAGTGCCTCTTGCACCACAAGGTGGACTCTTTACCCACTGGACCACCAGGGAAGCCCAAGGTACAGTAAATCTTCAGTTCTGGGGTCCATTTGTTCCCATTTCTTTGAGATCACTTCTCAAAATTGTGGCAGCTCGTGTCACAGGTATAGTCTGGTCATCGCATAGTTAATTTCTCCACCTGGTGTTTTGGTGTCTATAAGACAGCTCACAGGGTATGGCTCAGAACATTATCTACAGTCCTTGAGAAAGAACTAAAGGTGGCCTCGGACAGAAAGGGACTGAGCACTGAGAACAGTAAGGAAATGAAACAAGAAATGAAGAGTGAAGTCTTCTGTGTAACTCAAACAATTACTTTTTTTGAAGAGAACACAGTGGATTTGCCATTGAATGTGAGTCTGTGGGGTTTGAAAAATGTTTCCTTAATCTGGATAGGAGCTACTTTTCACTACTTCAAGTTTACATCAAATGCTCTTCTTACCTAGAGTGTAATTTTTGAGTCATCTAATACCGAGTGCTTCCTGGTGAGCCAGTGGTTAAGACTTTACCTTCCAATGCAGGGGGTGTGGTTTGGATCCCTGATAGAGGAGCTAGTGTTACTGAAAGGTACGTAGGGGGATTCTGGCTGCTTGCCACTCAAAAGCCAATAAATAGGCCAGGTTGATGGAAAGGAAATTTTTCTTTATTTTGGATGCTGAAAACTGGGGGGTGGGGAAGGGGACAGACATCTGCCCAAAGGCCAACTCCCCCACCCCCAGCAAGCAGGGGTGAGAGCTTTTATAGACAGATTTGCCAGGGTGGGGGGTGAGGGTGGACATATGCAGAAACAGCATAGTCATTTCTAAGTCATTGTCAATTTGGTCATCTGTGGTCTGACCAGCATCATCTTGATTGTTTTAGGTACAGTTAAAGAGTAATTTTTTAAAATTTTGGCCTTTTTTATTGGTTATTTATTTATTTATTTGGCCTCTCTCCTTGCAGAGCACCGGCTCTGGGGGCACGCACTGGCTCATAATTGGACACACCCTTCCAGCCGCTCCGCAGCATGTGGGATCTTCCCAGGCCAGGGATCAAACCAGTGCCTCTTGCACCACAAGGTGGACTCTTTACCCACTGGACCACCAGGGAAGCCCAAGGTACAGTAAATCTTCAGTTCTGGGGTCCATTTGTTCCCATTTCTTTGAGATCACTTCTCAAAATTGTGGCAGCTCGTGTCACAGGTATAGTCTGGTCATCGCATAGTTAATTTCTCCACCTGGTGTTTTGGTGTCTATAAGACAGCTCACAGGGTATGGCTCAGAACATTATCTACAGTCCTTGAGAAAGAACTAAAGGTCCTTGACTATGCTTAATGACTATATTATTATTATTTAGTCTCCTTTGTTTTCCTTTGTTTCAATATTTCTTACTTTTCTGATTAAACTTATTCTTTGACTAAAATTTTCCACAAAGGCAGGTGGAAGATATGGGGGTAGGGCAAGGACCATAGGGTCCTACTCTGTTTCACTAAGATTCCCACATGCCTTGTGGCCTAAAAACCAAAACATAAAACATAAGCAATATTGTGACAAATTCAACAAAGACTTTAAATAAAAATTATATAATACCAATCACCATTAGTCATCAGTGATCAGTATTGTCATGTTCCATAAGACCTAGGGATTGCTTTTTTCCTTTTTTGGTCACTGATAAGTACCTACTACTTTCCATGTCTTCATTTCTGAATTTGGCAGGTGTTCATTAGTTAGCATAATATTTAAATGATTCAATAGCCCAGACGTCCACTGAAGCATGTGATTCTCATCTTATATTTCCATTGGAAAATGGCCTCTGAATTCTTGCTACCAGATACAACAGAAATCCAGTTAAAGCAAAAATCTGTCTTAGAATGATTTCAGGCATTTAGGGTAGAAGAGAGGCTGTAAGACCGAGGTAACCCAGCTAAGACACTGAAATTATGCAATAAGGTAAGCCTCTGTGATGGATTAGATTTCCTTGGGCAAGCCCACCCACCCCCTTATTCCCCCACCCACACACAACATAAGCATCAATCCAGTTCCATTTCTGGAAATATGGCACCCCCTTGTAAGTAATCCCCTCACCCACAGTCACCCACACCTATAGACTGTCCACCAGTGCCTCTTGCACCACAAGGTGGACTCTTTACCCACTGGACCACCAGGGAAGCCCAAGGTACAGTAAATCTTCAGTTCTGGGGTCCATTTGTTCCCATTTCTTTGAGATCACTTCTCAAAATTGTGGCAGCTCGTGTCACAGGTATAGTCTGGTCATCGCATAGTTAATTTCTCCACCTGGTGTTTTGGTGTCTATAAGACAGCTCACAGGGTATGGCTCAGAACATTATCTACAGTCCTTGAGAAAGAACTAAAGGTCCTTGACTATGCTTAATGACTATATTATTATTATTTAGTCTCCTTTGTTTTCCTTTGTTTCAATATTTCTTACTTTTCTGATTAAACTTATTCTTTGACTAAAATTTTCCACAAAGGCAGGTGGAAGATATGGGGGTAGGGCAAGGACCATAGGGTCCTACTCTGTTTCACTAAGATTCCCACATGCCTTGTGGCCTAAAAACCAAAACATAAAACATAAGCAATATTGTGACAAATTCAACAAAGACTTTAAATAAAAATTATATAATACCAATCACCATTAGTCATCAGTGATCAGTATTGTCATGTTCCATAAGACCTAGGGATTGCTTTTTTCCTTTTTTGGTCACTGATAAGTACCTACTACTTTCCATGTCTTCATTTCTGAATTTGGCAGGTGTTCATTAGTTAGCATAATATTTAAATGATTCAATAGCCCAGACGTCCACTGAAGCATGTGATTCTCATCTTATATTTCCATTGGAAAATGGCCTCTGAATTCTTGCTACCAGATACAACAGAAATCCAGTTAAAGCAAAAATCTGTCTTAGAATGATTTCAGGCATTTAGGGTAGAAGAGAGGCTGTAAGACCGAGGTAACCCAGCTAAGACACTGAAATTATGCAATAAGGTAAGCCTCTGTGATGGATTAGATTTCCTTGGGCAAGCCCACCCACCCCCTTATTCCCCCCCACCCACACACAACATAAGCATCAATCCAGTTCCATTTCTGGAAATATGGCAGACAAAGTATTCAGATAAACCTCTTTAAGTATAACTTGCCTAAAAATGCTATATATCTATCTGCATAGGCATGTCCATGCATGCTAAGTTGCTTCAGTCACGTCCAACTCTTTGTGACCCTATAGACTGTAGCCCACCAGGCTACTCTGTCCACGGGATTCTCCAGGCAAGAATACTGGAATGGATTGCCATGCCCTCTTCCAAGAGATCTTCCCAATCCAAGAGTCAAACCTGCGTTTCTTACATCTCCCGCATTGGCAGGGGGTTCTTTACCACTAACACCACCTGGGAAGCCCCTACATTCGCATACATGTATGAATAGATAGGGACATTCCCACTGACATCTACTGAGCTCAGTACCTGTCTGTTTGGGCTTCCCCAGTGGCTCAGTGGTAAAGAATCCACCTGCCATGCAGGAGACATGGGTTTGATCTCTGGGTCAGGAAGATCCCTTGGAGAAGGAAATGGCTACCCACTACAGTGCAGCCTGGCAGACTATAATCCTTTGAATCACAAAGAGTCAGACACAATTTAGCAACTAAACAACAACAGCTGTAACAGTGAATAGATAGATAGATGATCGCTAGATATATATATTAATAACATTTGGCCTTAGGAAAGGTCCTTTTCTCTGTTATATACCTAAGATAGGCAACTTACTGATTTATTCTCTGAGTTAGTGCATGTCCTCAAAGCTTTCTTTCACCTGCAGTGCCTGATATAAGATTCTTGGGAGTTTCTTTCAATAGCCTAAAGGGTCAGATCCCCTGACCTCTAGTTTCCAGTGTTACAGGTAAGAAGTCCAATGAAAGTCAAAAAAGGAAAATCCTGGAAACTTGTTTTACCAGATTCTACGTAAAGGTGTGTTGGTTTCCTCAGTCCAGGAAGCACTCTGAGTCATTTGACCCTGAAAGTTCAAGACTTTCATTGGCTTAGGAAACTTTTTTCCCAAGTTATTTAAAATGATTTCTTCTACTTCTTGTATTCCTTCTTCTTTTAGAATGCATATTATTCAAATGATAGGCGCCCAGCATCCATTTCCCAAATCTCTCTCCGTTTCCCTCGTGAGTCCATCTTTTTGCCTGGTTTTCTCTATGACTTGCGGTGTTGATGGCCCTTGACATTCCAGGCCACGGATACAGTCCTCATCAGCCACCATCCGATTTCTCGATTCACACCTTGAATTGCTAAGATTTTTTAAACCTCTCGGAAATTGTTTTTATTTTATTTGTTGTCCAAGAAGTGCTCTTCTTAATTTTATTTTTTAGGCATCTATTTGTCTGCTCTAGCAGTTCTGTTCCATCGGGCCTAAGATCAGAGTGCTCTTTCTAGGTGTTCTCTTTGGGTTCTGGATGGCCTTAGAGCCAAGGTCCTTCTAGATCCCCTTCCCGTGATCCTGGTATAGGTAGGGGCTGACGGTCCCCCTCTAAGACATGGAGAAGGATCATCTTTGATCTCCTATCATCCTGAGCTCTCCCAGCACCCACTGCAGGGAAGGCTTGTCCAAACCTGTATGTCCCCTTAGGGAATCCTGGCACACTCCAGTAGAACAGAGTCGACCTTAGGATTCTCCACAACTTAAAAAATAAATAATATTTGTTTATTTCCCTGCACCAGGTCTTAATTGCAGCACATGGGATCTAGCTCCCTGACCAGGGTTTGAACCCAGGCTCCCTGTGTTGGGAGCACACATGGAATTTTAGCCACTGGACCACCAGGGAAGTCCTGGTTCTGCCCATCTTGACTGACAAGCTCTGTTCCTATCTCCACACTCACCCAGCTCAGTACCACTGCGTTTGCAGAGAAGTAGTGGAAGCAGGAAGCGGTTCATACAGAGAGCCCAAGCTCTGATTTACTCCTACCACAGGGGCTGGCCCTTGGGGAACTCTGGGGTTTGGGAGCAGAGGGGAAGGGAATCTCATTTAGATCACCACATTCTGAAAGTCATTTGCCCAGGGGCTTGTTTCTGTAAAATGAGAAAATTTAGGCCCGTGTTATGTCATACTTAAGAGCTCTTTCTGTTCCCAAAATGTATAGATCAGAGATTAGAAAAAAGTATTCATGATTACGATAATTTATGGGATTAGAATGTGTCATGAAGGGAACACTTTGGGACAACAATTTTTAAGAAAAGGTTTTGAGCTCTAATGCTTAGAAAAACTGGCGAATTGGAAGACAAGAGATAAGCATGAAACTGGATGGTAAGCTTTCAGATCTCTGATTATAAAATATAACATGCTTTCTTCCCTAATTATATACTGATTTTTATAAAATGTTTACTTTCCATAACCTACGATAGAGCTTCTCGAATGTACAAATCACCTACAATGCAGGTTATGATTCAGTTAAGGCTAGAGATTCTGTGTTTCTTACCCTGATGCCCACCCTGCTTGTCTGTTTCACATTTCTTTGGCAAGACTCGTGTAAGATTTGCAATGGTGAGTAGACCTCTGGTGGCCGTTAGTAGAAATGCACAATTATTTTGTCACATAGTTAAAACTTCTTTTCCTGGGAACATTTAAAAACATATCACCTCAGCTAAGATGGATGGAAATAAATAAATGAAGGGCCAATAAAAGAGGCCAAAAAAAACCACCCCCAAAGACATCAACTGATCTATCTCTAATTTTTTTTTTTTTTTTTTCAGCCACTTCTATTGGTCTTTCATTTCCATCTTTGTTCTTTGGCCTGTGTGGGCCTCCCATCACAGTGGCCTTTCTTGTTGCAGAGCGCTGGCTCTGGGAACATGCCCTCCAGAGCGCTGGCTCGGTAATTGGACACATTGGTTCAGCCACTCCGTGGCACATGGAATCTTCCCAGGCCAGGGATTGAACCAGCGCCCCTTGCACTGCAAGGCAGTGTCTTTACCCACTGGACCAGCAGGGAAGCCCTCTAATTGACATTTTAAAGGCAAGGCCATAATAGCTTATTAATTTGGACTCTATTAATCTGGAATTTTGTGCCATTCCGGACAAACTACTTTGCCAGCAATAATCAAAGAAGAGATGTGTGTGTTTAAGTCCTAAAGTAAATGCATTCGCAAAAAGAGAAATGAGTGAGTTACAAATGATTAGTCTTTATTTTATTAAATTAAAAATATTATCTAAGACTTCCAATTTAAAAAAAAAATCCCCCCCATCATGACTCTTTTTTTTTAATTTATGTTTATTTTCATCTATCTTTTTTATTCTTTGGCATGTGTGGGCCTCCCATTGCAGTGGCCTCTCTCACTGCAGAGCACCAACTCTGGGTTCATACGCTCCAGTGCCCTGGCTCATAATTGGACACACCTGTCCAGCTGCTCCATGGCACGTGGGATCTTCCTGGGTCAGGGATTGAACCGGTGGCCCTTCCATTGCAAGGCAGACTCCTTAGCCACTCGACCACCAGGGAAACCCCTAAGGCTTTTAATTTGATTCTCCTGTCCTTGGTCAAGGACTGCCATAACACATTTCTTATGGAGTGCTCACTGGTTCAGGCTTTTTTCCTGAATCAGATATGCTTATTCTTTCCGTTGTTGTTGTTAATTTTTATTTATTTATTTATTTTTGGCTATTCTAGGTTTTCACTGCTGCCACAGATTCTTCTCTAGTTGCAGGGAGTCAGGGCTAGTCTCTAGTTGAGGTGAGCAGGCTTCTTGTTGCAGTGACTTTTCTTGTGGAAATAGGGCTCTAGGGCGCGCTGGCTTCTGTAGTTGCGGCACACGGGCTCAATAGTTGTGGCTCTGAGGCTCTAGAGTACAGGCTCAATAGTTGTGGCTCATGGGCTTAATTGTTCCACAGCATGTGGGATCCTCCCAGATCAGGGATCAAACTCATGTCTCCTGCATTGACAGGCAAACTCTTTACCACTGAGCTACCAGGAAAGCCCATGCCTACTCTTTAATTAGGAAAAGTGAAGGCAGTTTCATAGGAGTTTTCAATTTCTCAGTTTTTTGGCTCCTTTCTGTCTGTGCTTCTCAAGCAGAAAATAAAAACGGCCTCTGTTTGACTATTGTCAGTGGTTCAAATTAAACAAAAACCTACAAACGTTTGAAAAGTTTCCAATTTTGAAAATCGTTTTTTATATATATATATTTTTTAACTACAAGTGTATTTCTTATTTTCAATGTCAATAGACACAGTTCCTGGCTTTGCTATGGTACATAGATAAATGTTCCAGAAATTATCCTTTGTTATTTTCGAGATAACAAAAGTAATATCACTCTAGGAAGGAAAATAAACATCCTACATCACCACATGCTTATTCTCACACTGGAAGCTCATCTAACTGAAACAAACTTGCAAATTGATATTAAAAACAACTTGATACTGATATAAACCTCTGGTCTCAAATACAACTCCTTGTCACTAGCCCTGAGCTGTTACTGGAAAATGGTCCACTGGCTCATGGAAATTTTCTGTGTTTAGTCATATTCCAGTGACCTTGTATTTGGACACCAAATGAAAGCCCAAAGCAGGCCTTTTCCTTTGCTGACTTCCATAGCATCATCACATCCATTTTTTTTTAATTGGAATATAGTTGATTTACAATGTTGCACTAGTTTTAGGTATACAGCGAAGTTATTGTTATACGTCTTCTAGAGAGTTTTGTTGTTGACAGCTATACATAATCCCAAATCAGTCGTCACATCCATTTATGCTGTTAGAGTTACACAGATCTTACATATTGTAGGAAGTTATATACGATTCTTTAAGCTGTTTATTAATCAGCTTTATAAAAACATCTAGAATTATTACAACTAATGACCTAGACCTCACAGTCATTGAGAGAACTTTTTGTGTACATCATTTCAAAGAGTCCTATTCTGGGCTCTAGGGGATGGGCAGGCTTTGTCAGTAAAGTTTTGGTGGGAAGTACAGATAATGGATAATTACAAATACTTCCGTATCCTTGGAGCTTCCAAAACTACACACAATTTCCTATGTTTCTCTGGCTCAGGGATCCACATGTATACATGTAACCAGATACCACTTGGCAACGTCCCTGATGACTTTAATTCACTAAATAAAAGAAATCACTCTATTCCTCTACTGTGTACTCACACCCCTTTGACCCCAGACCTCTGGGTTTTTCTCTCTTATCAGCCGGTGTTCTGATGCCAGCTGGGTGTGACCTACAATGCAATTCAGGTCTGACACCGCCTGCCTGGAGTCAGCATTAGAGCCGCAGGTTAAAGATCTGTTTCCCAAGACAGACACCCCTTGAAGAGATACACAGAGTGAGATTCAGAAGGGACCCAAGCTCAAGGGTTCCTGTCCCCATGGGCTTGGGTGTCACCCTCCCAGCCAGGGATGAGTAGTCCCACATGTCTGTGTGTGACAAATAAACATCCTACATCACCACATGCTTATTCTCACACTGGAAGCTCATCTAACTGAAACAAACTTGCAAATTGATATTAAAAACAACTTGATACTGATATAAACCTCTGGTCTCAAATACAACTCCTTGTCACTAGCCCTGAGCTGTTACTGGAAAATGGTCCACTGGCTCATGGAAATTTTCTGTGTTTAGTCATATTCCAGTGACCTTGTATTTGGACACCAAATGAAAGCCCAAAGCAGGCCTTTTCCTTTGCTGACTTCCATAGCATCATCACATCCATTTTTTTTTAATTGGAATATAGTTGATTTACAATGTTGCACTAGTTTTAGGTATACAGCGAAGTTATTGTTATACGTCTTCTAGAGAGTTTTGTTGTTGACAGCTATACATAATCCCAAATCAGTCGTCACATCCATTTATGCTGTTAGAGTTACACAGATCTTACATATTGTAGGAAGTTATATACGATTCTTTAAGCTGTTTATTAATCAGCTTTATAAAAACATCTAGAATTATTACAACTAATGACCTAGACCTCACAGTCATTGAGAGAACTTTTTGTGTACATCATTTCAAAGAGTCCTATTCTGGGCTCTAGGGGATGGGCAGGCTTTGTCAGTAAAGTTTTGGTGGGAAGTACAGATAATGGATAATTACAAATACTTCCGTATCCTTGGAGCTTCCAAAACTACACACAATTTCCTATGTTTCTCTGGCTCAGGGATCCACATGTATACATGTAACCAGATACCACTTGGCAACGTCCCTGATGACTTTAATTCACTAAATAAAAGAAATCACTCTATTCCTCTACTGTGTACTCACACCCCTTTGACCCCAGACCTCTGGGTTTTTCTCTCTTATCAGCCGGTGTTCTGATGCCAGCTGGGTGTGACCTACAATGCAATTCAGGTCTGACACCGCCTGCCTGGAGTCAGCATTAGAGCCGCAGGTTAAAAGATCTGTTTCCCAAGACAGACACCCCTTGAAGAGATACACAGAGTGAGATTCAGAAGGGACCCAAGCTCAAGGGTTCCTGTCCCCATGGGCTTGGGGTGTCACCCTCCCAGCACAGGGATGAGTGAAGCTCTCCTACACTGTGTCTGTGTGTGACTTAGTTGTGTCCAACTCTTTTCAATCCCATGGACCGTAACCCACCAGGCTCCTCTATCCTTGGAATTCTCCAGGCAAGAATACTGAAGTGAGTTGCTACTTCTCACTCCAGGAGATCTTCCCCACCTAGGGATCGAACCCTGGTATACTGCATTACAGGCACATTCTTTACCTTCTGAGCCACCAGTGAAGCCCCCCTTGTACAAGAGTTCAGGGATTTTTATGGAGGCTTCATCATACAAGAGTAATCGATTATTGACCCAGTTTTTCTGGCCCCTCTCCCTTCTCTGGGGGATGAGGAGTGGAGATGAAACTTCCAGAGTTCTCGGCGGTAATCACCGTCAGGGCCAGCCTGGCAAAGACCCCCACTCAGTCCTCGAGTTGGGACAGGGCAGAGGAACCAGGCTTCTCTGTCGCTGGAAGGTGTGATGCAATCACAGGTAAACACTGAAAGTCAAGTCCCCAAAGGAATGCAAGTGGGAGCCAAAACCAACATTCTAAATTGGGTCAGCAAGCCCCGGGGCCAAGGAAAGAGTAGAAACTAAGGTAAGATGCCAAATGGGTTAGAAAAACAAAGGAGCTGAATAAGAGAATCAGGCAGCGCTGAGCGAGGCAGCTGTTTTGAGATCAGGCTGACTGCACTGAGAAACACTTAAATTGTTCAGCTCCCGGGCTCCCTGGTGGTCCAGTGCTTAAGACACCGTGCTTCCACGACAGGGGGCTATCTAGCTATGACTTAATATTGACCCTCAGCGCACTGCAGGGGTTTCTAGAGGTCTTGCTAGGTATCACGGTTCCTCTTGCCTCCCTCTCCCAGTGAAGTACCTATCACTGGCCAGGTCTATTTTCATAGAGGAGGAAATTCCTAGGGGAAGGTGTACGGTGAATTTTTATAGCACATGCCTGAGTTGAGTTGAATGTATGGCTATTTTGGATTCTCTAGAACTGCAGAAGGGCCCCCAAGGCCCTCTCACCAAATTAATATTGATTGGTTATTTGTAGACCTCAAACCCAGTAAGAAGCACCTGACAGGTGAATCTTCCCATGCTATCTAGCAGACGCTCCCCAGCATCCAGGACTCCCTGCTTCTTCTCCAGAGCTCTGAGTCTGGCAGGTCCCACAGAGCGAGGCCCTGTGGACCATCACACAGTCCTTGACCACCTACTTGTTTAAGAAAATGCTATTTTCTTCTTCTTTGTAGAAGCGCCAAATGACGGGTAGCGCTGGTGCTGCGGGAGGGCCTGGAGGCCCCGAGGTCCTGGAATGGGAGACCGCGGTGGTTTCCGTGGAGGCCTTGGGAGTGGCATCCCGGGCCCAGGTCGCGGCCAGGGTTGGGACTGGGGCAGAGGCCGTGGAGCTCGCAGAACCAAGGCCAAAGACAAGGAGTGGCTCCTCATTCCCAACCTGGGCCATCTGGTCAAAGACATGAAGATCAAGTCCCTGGAGGAGATCTACCTCTTCTCTCTGCACATCAAGGTGTCCAAGATCATTGACTTCTTCCTCGGAGTGTCCCTCAAGGACGAGGTCTTGAAGATTATGCCCGTGCAAAAGCAGACCCGTGCCAGCCAGCGGACCCGATTCAAGGCATTTGTTGCCATCGGAGATGACAACAGATATGTCGGTGTGGGTGTGACGTGCTCGAAGGAGGTAGCCACTGCCATCCGAGGGGCTATCATCCTGGCCAAGCTCTCCATCGTCCCCAAGCAACAAGGCTACTGGGGGAACAAGATCAGCAAACCCCACGCCGTCCCAGGCGCGGTGATCAGCCACGGTGGCTCGGTGCTAGTGTGCCTCAGCCCTGTCCCCAGGGGCACTGGCATTGTCTCAGCCCCTGTGTCCAAGAAGCTCCCGACGATGTCTAGCATCGACAACTGCCACACCTCCGCCAGAGGCTGCACCGCCACCCTGGGCAACTTGGCCAAGGCCACTTTCAACGCCATTTCCAAAACCTACCGTTATCTCACCCCGGATCTCTAGAAAGAGACCATGTTCACCAAGGCTCCGTATCAGGAATTCACTGACCATCTTGAGAAGACTCACACCAGCGTCTCCGTGCAGAGGACCTAGGCTCCAGCTATAGTCGCCACAGAATTTTATGTGAGAAAAATAAACTGAAGTCAGAAAAAAAGAAAGTGCTATTTTGAGTTTTCCATTGTTCACAGCCAAACCTAATCCATGTTGACCATCAAGGTCAGCAGGACTAGAATGTGAAAACTCAAAAAAGATCAGGCAGTGAGAATAATCAATCCTATGAGAATGCAGGAAAGAATTTTCCACTAGTCTACTACTCCTCTTGAAATTTTGAAGTCATTTTTATGACTTTGTGGGGAAGAACTTCTAAGTCTTATTTTCTATGGGTAGACAGGGGGTTGGCTCTGATGAACTGGGGTACACTTGCTGGATTTGAACTGTACTGTGTCTCATGAGGTGGGAGGGATTGGTTCGTGTGCCTTGAGGGAGATGAAGCTGGTTCACTCATCTGATTTCTTTGATTACAATGCTCACAAAATCTCACATGGAAGCCCCAAATCATCTCTTGACCCCAAAAGTGTTTAGCATCATAAAAAAATGGGGACAGACTCTAAGGGCTGCTTCATATAAGGAATTATTCAAGTGAGAGAATTATAGGATGAATAGTTACATTTAATACATACGTGACGAAGTAACACAAGGTGCCCACTTCCATCAACATTAACATTTTCCTGCATCAAATATTCATGCAGTCACTTTGAGAAAAATTTACAAAGCATCTGTGAAATTCTGTCTATCCGCGAATGGTCTATTCTTTGACTGTGTACCAGTTGGGGGTTTTCCTGTGTTACATCCTTTTGTCAGAGTTTTTTCGAATGTCAGAATGAAGGCTGATCAGCCACGGTGGCTCGGTGCTAGTGTGCTCAGCCCTGTCCCCAGGGGCACTGGCATTGTCTCAGCCCCTGTGTCCAAGAAGCTCCGGGATGTCTAGCATCGACAACTGCCACACCTCCGCCAGAGGCTGCACCGCCACCCTGGGCAACTTGGCCAAGGCCACTTTCAACGCCATTTCCAAAACCTACCGTTATCTCACCCCGGATCTCTAGAAAGAGACCATGTTCACCAAGGCTCCGTATCAGGAATTCACTGACCATCTTGAGAAGACTCACACCAGCGTCTCCGTGCAGAGGACCTAGGCTCCAGCTATAGTCGCCACAGAATTTTATGTGAGAAAAATAAACTGAAGTCAGAAAAAAAGAAAGTGCTATTTTGAGTTTTCCATTGTTCACAGCCAAACCTAATCCATGTTGACCATCAAGGTCAGCAGGACTAGAATGTGAAAACTCAAAAAAGATCAGGCAGTGAGAATAATCAATCCTATGAGAATGCAGGAAAGAATTTTCCACTAGTCTACTACTCCTCTTGAAATTTTGAAGTCATTTTTATGACTTTGTGGGGAAGAACTTCTAAGTCTTATTTTCTATGGGTAGACAGGGGGTTGGCTCTGATGAACTGGGGTACACTTGCTGGATTTGAACTGTACTGTGTCTCATGAGGTGGGAGGGATTGGTTCGTGTGCCTTGAGGGAGATGAAGCTGGTTCACTCATCTGATTTCTTTGATTACAATGCTCACAAAATCTCACATGGAAGCCCCAAATCATCTCTTGACCCCAAAAGTGTTTAGCATCATAAAAAAATGGGGACAGACTCTAAGGGCTGCTTCATATAAGGAATTATTCAAGTGAGAGAATTATAGGATGAATAGTTACATTTAATACATACGTGACGAAGTAACACAAGGTGCCCACTTCCATCAACATTAACATTTTCCTGCATCAAATATTCATGCAGTCACTTTGAGAAAAATTTACAAAGCATCTGTGAAATTCTGTCTATCCGCGAATGGTCTATTCTTTGACTGTGTACCAGTTGGGGGTTTTCCTGTGTTACATCCTTTTGTCAGAGTTTTTTTTTTTTCTAAATTAAGAATTGTAGCAGAATGAATTCAGATGCATTTTAATGTCATTCTTCATTGTTAGTCATTGTCAGAAAATTATAAATATTCTATGTTCGATACTGCCAAATGTTAAGTATCATAGTTCGACATGAATAATCTTTTGCTGATAATTACTAGTGAGGCTTCTGGTTTACTGCCTTGCTGGGGTTCATGGAGGTTTATTGACTTGGAGCTAATTAAATTGTTGCCTGCTGCTTTTGAGATTCAGCCACAGAAACATGCCTATCATTAGTGCATCCTCGGGGCAGGAGGCCTGAGCTGGACTGAGGCCAACTTAGTGTTTGTTTAGTACCTAAGTGCTTGCTGGGGGTGGAGGTGGGGAAGTGAGATGGCCGCACAGGAGCGAACGTTGTATACATTCAAAAACTTAAATATAATGTGTGTGTGTGTGTGTGTGTGTGTGTTCAAGCATGTCTGCCTCTTTGTGGACCACTGGACTGTAACCCACCAGGCTCCTCTGTCCATGGGATTCTCCAGGCAAGAATACAGGAGTGAGTTGTCATTTCCTCCTCCAGGGAATCTTCCTGTCCCAGGGATCAAACCTGCGTTTCTTATGTCTCCTGCATTGGCAGGCAGGCTCTTTACCACTGTGGCACCTGGGAAGAGGTATCCCAATTGAAAGGGAAGAGATAAAATTGTTATTATGTGCAGATGACTTAGTATCCATATGATACTATATAGAGAACCCTAAAACCTCCACACAAAAACTGTTAGAACTGATCAATGAATTCATCAAGGTAGCAGGATACAAGACTGACATGCAGAAATTGGTTGCATTTCTTTATACCAACAGTGACATATCAGAAAGGGAATGTTAAAAAAAAAAAGAAGTACCTTTTAAAAATCCCATCTCCCTCAAATAAAATATTTAGGAATAAATCTGTTCAAGGAGGTGAAGGACTTATAGCCTGAGAACTATCAAAATATGAATAAAGGGGGGCTTCCCTGGTGGTCCAGTGGGTAAGGACACCACCTTGCAATGCAAGGGGCACCAGTTTGATCCCTGGCCTGGGAAAATCCCAAGTGCCGCGGAGCAGCTGGACCGATGTGTCCAATTACCGAGCCGGAGCTCTGGAGCGCATACTTCCAGAGCCGGTGCTCTGCGACAACAGAGGCCACTGCGATGGGAAGCCCACACGGGCCAAAGAACAAAGATGGATGAAAATAGATAAATGAAAGACCACTAGAAATGGCCCGCCCACCCCCCTCCCTCCCCAACCCGCCCCAAAAAATATTAATAAAGGAAACTGAAGATATGCAAAGAAATGGAAATAGATCCCTTGCTCTTGGACTAGAAGAGTTAATATTGTTAAGATGGTAGGAATATAAGTTGGCACAGCCACTATGGAAAACAGTATGGAGGTTCCTCAAAAAGCTAAAAATAGCACATACCCAGGCAAAACTGAAATTCAAAAAGATGCATGGGCAGCCCTGTTCCCAATAGCCAGGACATAGACACAACCTAAATGCCTATCAACAGACTAACGACTAAAGGAAATGTGGTACGAATACACAATAAATACCACTCAGCCATAAAAAAGAACAAAATACGTCTTTTGCAGGATCATGGAGGCAGCTGGGGGCTATCACACTAAATGAGGTAAGTCAGGAAGCGACAAATACTATATGATATCACTTATATATGGAATGTAAAACACGGCACAAATGAGCTTACCTATAAAACAGAAACAGATGACTTAGTATCCATATGATACTATATAGAGAACCCTAAAACCTCCACACAAAAACTGTTAGAACTGATCAATGAATTCATCAAGGTAGCAGGATACAAGACTGACATGCAGAAATTGGTTGCATTTCTTTATACCAACAGTGACATATCAGAAAGGGAATGTTAAAAAAAAAAAGAAGTACCTTTTAAAAATCCCATCTCCCTCAAATAAAATATTTAGGAATAAATCTGTTCAAGGAGGTGAAGGACTTATAGCCTGAGAACTATCAAAATATGAATAAAGGGGGGCTTCCCTGGTGGTCCAGTGGGTAAGGACACCACCTTGCAATGCAAGGGGCACCAGTTTGATCCCTGGCCTGGGAAAATCCCAAGTGCCGCGGAGCAGCTGGACCGATGTGTCCAATTACCGAGCCGGAGCTCTGGAGCGCATACTTCCAGAGCCGGTGCTCTGCGACAACAGAGGCCACTGCGATGGGAAGCCCACACGGGCCAAAGAACAAAGATGGATGAAAATAGATAAATGAAAGACCACTAGAAATGGCCCGCCCGCTCCCCTCCCTCCCCAACCCCCCCCAAAAAATATTAATAAAGGAAACTGAAGATATGCAAAGAAATGGAAATAGATCCCTTGCTCTTGGACTAGAAGAGTTAATATTGTTAAGATGGTAGGAATATAAGTTGGCACAGCCACTATGGAAAACAGTATGGAGGTTCCTCAAAAAGCTAAAAATAGCACATACCCAGGCAAAACTGAAATTCAAAAAGATGCATGGGCAGCCCTGTTCCCAATAGCCAGGACATAGACACAACCTAAATGCCTATCAACAGACTAACGACTAAAGGAAATGTGGTACGAATACACAATAAATACCACTCAGCCATAAAAAAGAACAAAATACGTCTTTTGCAGGATCATGGAGGCAGCTGGGGGCTATCACACTAAATGAGGTAAGTCAGGAAGCGACAAATACTATATGATATCACTTATATATGGAATGTAAAACACGGCACAAATGAGCTTACCTATAAAACAGAAACAGACTCACAGACTTAGTGAATAGACTCATGGAGCGGAAGGAAAGGGATTGACTGGGAGCTTAGGGTGGGCTTCCCAGGTGGCAAAGTGGTAAACAATCTGCCTGCGAATGCAGAAGACACAAGAGAGTGGGTTCCACCCCCGGGGTCAGGAAGATCCCCAGGAGGAGGAAATGGCAACCCACTCCAATATTCTTGCCTGGAGAATCCCATGAACAGAGGAGCCTGAGGGGTTGCAATCCATGGGATCCCAAAGAGGCGCACATGACTAAGCACCCCCGCAGAGAGAGAGAGAGAGAGAGAGATGCAAACTATTATATTTAGAATGGTTAAACAAGGTCCTACACAGTATAGCACAGCGAACCATATCCAATCTCCTGGGATGAACCATGATGGAAAAAGAGTATTTTAAAAAGAATGCATATGTGTGTGCAACTGAGTCACTTGGTTTTTCAGCAAAGATTGGCCTACCCCTGTAAACCAACTAGTTTCTGGTTGTTGTTTAAAACTTTGAGAAGCCTTAAGTGTGGCCGACCTTCCCTAACTGGACCTTCGCTGTGATAAGGGCCTTGCATTAGCTGAGCGTCTGCCGCCCTGCTCCTTCCCTGGGGTTCTACCGGGGCTGCAGGCCGACTCCCGGAGCGCGCCGCCCGCCCCGCCCACCGGCACCTGCGCTCCCCGTGCGGGGCGGAGCGCGAGTTAAAAGCGGCGCGGGCGCCCGGTGTGCTCCGCCAGCCTTCGGCGTCCACCGGCAGCGTGTCTGTGACCCTTCGCTGGTTCCTCGCGGCCATGTCACAAAAAAAAAAACCATATGGAAAACAGTATGGAGGTTCCTCAAAAAGCTAAAAATAGCACATACCCAGGCAAAACTGAAATTCAAAAAGATGCATGGGCAGCCCTGTTCCCAATAGCCAGGACATAGACACAACCTAAATGCCTATCAACAGACTAACGACTAAAGGAAATGTGGTACGAATACACAATAAATACCACTCAGCCATAAAAAAGAACAAAATACGTCTTTTGCAGGATCATGGAGGCAGCTGGGGGCTATCACACTAAATGAGGTAAGTCAGGAAGCGACAAATACTATATGATATCACTTATATATGGAATGTAAAACACGGCACAAATGAGCTTACCTATAAAACAGAAACAGACTCACAGACTTAGTGAATAGACTCATGGAGCGGAAGGAAAGGGATTGACTGGGAGCTTAGGGTGGGCTTCCCAGGTGGCAAAGTGGTAAACAATCTGCCTGCGAATGCAGAAGACACAAGAGAGTGGGTTCCACCCCCGGGGTCAGGAAGATCCCCAGGAGGAGGAAATGGCAACCCACTCCAATATTCTTGCCTGGAGAATCCCATGAACAGAGGAGCCTGAGGGGTTGCAATCCATGGGATCCCAAAGAGGCGCACATGACTAAGCACCCCCGCAGAGAGAGAGAGAGAGAGAGATGCAAACTATTATATTTAGAATGGTTAAACAAGGTCCTACACAGTATAGCACAGCGAACCATATCCAATCTCCTGGGATGAACCATGATGGAAAAAGAGTATTTTAAAAAGAATGCATATGTGTGTGCAACTGAGTCACTTGGTTTTTCAGCAAAGATTGGCCTACCCCTGTAAACCAACTAGTTTCTGGTTGTTGTTTAAAACTTTGAGAAGCCTTAAGTGTGGCCGACCTTCCCTAACTGGACCTTCGCTGTGATAAGGGCCTTGCATTAGCTGAGCGTCTGCCGCCCTGCTCCTTCCCTGGGGTTCTACCGGGGCTGCAGGCCGACTCCCGGAGCGCGCCGCCCGCCCCGCCCACCGGCACCTGCGCTCCCCGTGCGGGGCGGAGCGCGAGTTAAAAGCGGCGCGGGCGCCCGGTGTGCTCCGCCAGCCTTCGGCGTCCACCGGCAGCGTGTCTGTGACCCTTCGCTGGTTCCTCGCGGCCATGGGACGCGTTGGCTGCGCTGGGCGGCCTCGGGCGCTCCGCGACCGGTGAGTGGGGTTCCCCGGAAGGGAGCGCATCCTGCTCCGCAGGCTGCGGACGCTTGGATAAGGGGCTGGGGCGGAGGAGAGCTTGGGGCGCTCTCACAGGGTGTGCAGCGGGTGTCCTCCCGTCCCCCACGCCATACTGCGGTGACCATTTATCCCAGAGGCTGAGGCTGGGCCCTCTAGTAGGAGGCCCTGCTTCTCAGCCCTTAACTTCTGAGTAAGTCCACCCAGTGAGTGGGTGGGCTCCGCAGACAAACTATGGCTTTCCTTCCCTGGCCCTCAAGCCCACGGGGATGGAAGGTCTCGCCACAGGCTCCCTCCTAGGTTCCCCACGGTCCCCCGGAGAGGGATTGGCTTTCTCTGGGCCCGCCGCCAGGGTTTAACCAGGCCTCTTGGAGGCCTGGGACCTTAGAAGAGTTGCTTCCCTCGATAAACAGCCCTGGAGCTGTTTCCCCCAATAAACAGGCCCAGAGGTGTGGTTAGCAAGCAGCATCCGGCAGCGCTTGTTAATAGGACTCAGGTGCAGGCGGACCCCAAGCAGAGGAGAGCTGAGTCGGGGGTCCTAGGGTGACTGAGACACCCTCATTTCCTGTAGGGTCGGTGGCTGGTGACCCACGCAGGAGCTGCCCAGTCTTTGTCAGACCCCCTGGCCTGCAGGATTGCCGGTCTCTCCTGGCAGGTGCTCCTGATTGGCCCCCATGGATGGAGGCAGGTTTTAAATCATCTTTAACTAATGCAGACTCTCTTGGTCAAGGTGCTGTTAACTGGTTTGGAGGAGGTGACCTTTCACCTCTGAGTAGTTTGTCCTCCAAGAAGGATTCTAACCCTCTGGGTTTTTACCGAACCTGGTGGAGCATCTCTCCCGCGGCAGGAAACCCTTTCCTGTGTGTGTGGACTGTTTGCTCAACTGCTGAAATGGGATTTAAAGTTTCTTGCCTTTTTCCCTTAGCTGTGTTTCCTAAAGCCTTCTGGTGTGAAGACATCTTTATGATGTTTGTGGCAGAACAGCACACAATCTGTTTTGTATGTTGTACATAATATTCTTTGTATATTGACAGACTGTGAGAAAACTACTATGAACTTAGTATGTAAAGTTAAAGTGTTATTCAGTCTTGTCCTACTCTTTGTGACCCCATGAACAGTAGCCCACCAGGCTCCTCTGTCCGTGGAATTCTCTAGGCAAAGATACTGGTGTGCGCTACCATTCCCTTCTCCAGGGGATCTTCCAAACCCAGGGATTGAATCCAGGTCTCCTGTATTGCAGGTAGATTCTTTACTATCTGAGACACCAGATATATTAGTATATTTTTAATGTATTCATAGTAAACATGTACCTAAATTTGAGAAGTCTTGTTTGAAACTCATCTACAGACGGTTGGCAGAATCCAGGCGCACTGGCTCTCCACACTGAGAATCCCCAGGGCAGAATAGTGTTCCAGGTGGGACTCTAAAGGTTGACTGTAGCCCTAAATGGGATCCTTCTGGAAGGATTTGCTAGAAGAGATGGCAAAAGAGTTTAGAAGCATTTATTTGATGAGTTGATGCCAAGTCACTTTGTGCTCATTTAATTCTTGAATTTTCCTCTTGAACTACTTAGTCAGTAGTCTTACTTTATAGACATGAATTGAGGCAGTTAGTCTCCTGGGGCAATGTGTTAGTAAGTAGTCTATCCAAAATGCCAACCTCGTAGCCTGACACCTGAGCCTGGGGGTTGCTACCTCACCTGCTTTCAATTGAATAGTTTTAGTGAAGTTAAATGGGATCACCTGGATGGTATGTGGGTAAGCTGGCAAAGTTGTTAGCTGTTCATTAATAACCAGGACCACCTGAGTTTTTATATGTAATGTATAAGCCAGCATTTAAAAATCAGTTATTGAGGGGCTTCCCCTGGTGGTCCAGCGGGTAAGGACACCACCTTGCAGTGCAAGGGGCGCCGGTTTGATCCCTGGCCTGGGAAGATCCCACGTGCCGCAGAGCAGCTAGATCAATGTGTCCAGTTACCAAGCCGGAGCTCTGGCGTGTGTGCGCCCAGAGCTGGTGCTCTGCGACAACAGAGGCCACCGCGATGGGAGGCCCACAGGAGCCAAAGAACAAAGACGGATGAAAATAGAGAAATGAAAGACCAGTAGAAGTGGCCCGCCCATCCCCCTCCCTCCCCACCCCACCCTCCCAAAGATAAATAAATAAATAAATAAATAAATCAGTTATTGAGTAACTCTGCTCAAAGCACTATGCAAGTAATGTCTGGTCCTGACCAAAGATGGTGTAGTCTACGAGGTGGGCTTCCCTTGTCAATTTCCATCCCATGGCTTTGCACACAACTTTACATCCCACATACATACATTGTTCCTAGGGTAGGACTGCTGGGTGTTCACTGCATCCTTCAGAGATTTCTACTGAATGGGGCACGTGGTTTATATTTTCTCAAAATCAAGGAGTGGCTTTTCTCTCTGAAAGCACAAAATAGTAAACTAAATACAGTCAGGCCTTCCCAGTGTTTCTCTCTGAGCACCACATCTACAACAGGCTGATTTCTGACCATAAATCTTTCAGGGTTGAGAAAAACACGTTCATGATTTGAATAAAACTGATCATATAAATCAATGTCCTGCAAAGAACTGAAAACTGAAATCTGTGTAACCAGGCTGCTAAAGGCTTTTGGATACAGATGTTATGTAGGCCCGGAACCTAACTTACTTTTGAAGCTGTATCTGCACAAGTCCAGAAGGAAACTACAGTCACGTGCTTTGAGCCCACGTCTCTAAACTTGCGCTCTTCATACTGAGTCTTTAAGATCAAACAGACCTGGAGGAAGTAGTCTTATCTTTTTAGGCACAAGTGCAAATGGCGGCCCTCAAGCAGAAGCTCCACAGCATCAGAAAGAATGGTCCCCGAGAACTGTTATTGGCAAAGCTGCCTGGGTTTGTTTAGGGTCCTGAACCCCCTGGCATTCCCCTAGGTAATGGTTGAAGGAAGGTCTTTCAGGGGGAAATGTCTCCTGGACCCAAGGAGGGCAGGAACTCTAATGGCTTTGTTTCGTGGTCATTCCATGAAGGACACCACCTGGGAGGGGATCGTGCCAGAGCAGCTAGATCAATGTGTCCAGTTACCAAGCCGGAGCTCTGGCGTGTGCGCCCAGAGCTGGTGCTCTGCGACAACAGAGGCCACCGCGATGGGAGGCCCACAGGAGCCAAAGAACAAAGACGGATGAAAATAGAGAAATGAAAGACCAATAGAAGTGGCCCGCCCATCCCCCCCCCCCCCCACCCCACCCTCCCAAAGATAAATAAATAAATAAATAAATAAATCAGTTATTGAGTAACTCTGCTCAAAGCACTATGCAAGTAATGTCTGGTCCTGACCAAAGATGGTGTAGTCTACGAGGTGGGCTTCCCTTGTCAATTTCCATCCCATGGCTTTGCACACAACTTTACATCCCACATACATACATTGTTCCTAGGGTAGGACTGCTGGGTGTTCACTGCATCCTTCAGAGATTTCTACTGAATGGGGCACGTGGTTTATATTTTCTCAAAATCAAGGAGTGGCTTTTCTCTCTGAAAGCACAAAATAGTAAACTAAATACAGTCAGGCCTTCCCAGTGTTTCTCTCTGAGCACCACATCTACAACAGGCTGATTTCTGACCATAAATCTTTCAGGGTTGAGAAAAACACGTTCATGATTTGAATAAAACTGATCATATAAATCAATGTCCTGCAAAGAACTGAAAACTGAAATCTGTGTAACCAGGCTGCTAAAGGCTTTTGGATACAGATGTTATGTAGGCCCGGAACCTAACTTACTTTTGAAGCTGTATCTGCACAAGTCCAGAAGGAAACTACAGTCACGTGCTTTGAGCCCACGTCTCTAAACTTGCGCTCTTCATACTGAGTCTTTAAGATCAAACAGACCTGGAGGAAGTAGTCTTATCTTTTTAGGCACAAGTGCAAATGGCGGCCCTCAAGCAGAAGCTCCACAGCATCAGAAAGAATGGTCCCCGAGAACTGTTATTGGCAAAGCTGCCTGGGTTTGTTTAGGGTCCTGAACCCCCTGGCATTCCCCTAGGTAATGGTTGAAGGAAGGTCTTTCAGGGGGAAATGTCTCCTGGACCCAAGGAGGGCAGGAACTCTAATGGCTTTGTTTCGTGGTCATTCCATGAAGGTGAAATACAGTGCCACATGAGGAGGCAAGCCGTGCGTGTGGAGGGAGGTGCAGTCCTGTGGCCTGGCTCTGCAACGGAGAGCGGCAGCGCCCAGATGGGGGACTGAGCAGTGCGGTAAGCAGTCTCACAGCTGTGCGGTGTTGTGAATCGTGCACTCACCTTCACCTGGCCCGCATCACTACCGTTCTCGTGGTTTCACCCTCGCAGAGGGTCTTCTAAAGTGTTGAGAGTTCTGGGTTGTCTTGATAATGTAATTGTAATGTCAGAAGTAGCCTAACCTCTGAAATCAAAGTAAAGCTGGTAAATCTAGTCCACGTGCAGTGAGAGCTGAGCATCCCTCCACTTCCCACCAGGTTTTTACAGAGGAGCCTGGTTTATAGCGTTTGGGGGTCACCTCTGGGCACCCTCCATTTTTGTTAAGTTGTCGAGCTTGTGGGTATCTGCGCTTCATGTACCCACCTCTTCTTATCCTCAACTCCAGACTCCCTCCTCCACCTTCAAATTCCTAGCGCTCTACCCACTCCCCACCACAATTTCGCCGTAAGTTCCAAGATACTTCTCAAGGGATTTTTCTCAGGCAAAGAAGAGTTCTGTCCTTTGTCCTGCTCCCAAGTCTTTTCAGGAGAAATAGCTGGAAAAGATTGATAAGGAAAATATGACTTCTTATATAGATTTTACCAGCTAAATAGTAAAATTATAAGAAATATATTCAATTTATGTTGTAATTGAATCTTTTTTTTTTTTTTTTTTGCTGAAAATTGTTTCCCATCCAATTTTTTCCTCATTTTTTAGTTGAGGTAAAATACACCAACATAAAATCCACCATTTTCACCATTTCTAATTGGTCAGTTCATTGGTGTCAAATATGTTCACAAATGCTGCCATCACCCTCTTCTATCTCCAGGAAATTTTCCTTTTAAAACTGCAACTGTTACCATGTTTCCTGTCAAGTTTTGTGCAACTATTTGGTATATCCTAAAATATATGTGAAATGGTCTGACAATGATAGAACAAATATTTCTACTAGTATTAAGACTATTGAATCAAGTTTAAATATATTTTTTGCTCTTTTTCTCCCTTTAAAATATAATCTACATAAGAATTTAAAATCAAAATATTGTATTGGAAAGTCATTTGAAATGAGTTGTTTTCTCTTGTTATCAGGTCGTGTGGAGGGAGGTGCAGTCCTGTGGCCTGGCTCTGCAACGGAGAGCGGCAGCGCCCAGATGGGGGACTGAGCAGTGCGGTAAGCAGTCTCACAGCTGTGCGGTGTTGTGAATCGTGCACTCACCTTCACCTGGCCCGCATCACTACCGTTCTCGTGGTTTCACCCTCGCAGAGGGTCTTCTAAAGTGTTGAGAGTTCTGGGTTGTCTTGATAATGTAATTGTAATGTCAGAAGTAGCCTAACCTCTGAAATCAAAGTAAAGCTGGTAAATCTAGTCCACGTGCAGTGAGAGCTGAGCATCCCTCCACTTCCCACCAGGTTTTTACAGAGGAGCCTGGTTTATAGCGTTTGGGGGTCACCTCTGGGCACCCTCCATTTTTGTTAAGTTGTCGAGCTTGTGGGTATCTGCGCTTCATGTACCCACCTCTTCTTATCCTCAACTCCAGACTCCCTCCTCCACCTTCAAATTCCTAGCGCTCTACCCACTCCCCACCACAATTTCGCCGTAAGTTCCAAGATACTTCTCAAGGGATTTTTCTCAGGCAAAGAAGAGTTCTGTCCTTTGTCCTGCTCCCAAGTCTTTTCAGGAGAAATAGCTGGAAAAGATTGATAAGGAAAATATGACTTCTTATATAGATTTTACCAGCTAAATAGTAAAATTATAAGAAATATATTCAATTTATGTTGTAATTGAATCTTTTTTTTTTTTTTTTTTGCTGAAAATTGTTTCCCATCCAATTTTTTCCTCATTTTTTAGTTGAGGTAAAATACACCAACATAAAATCCACCATTTTCACCATTTCTAATTGGTCAGTTCATTGGTGTCAAATATGTTCACAAATGCTGCCATCACCCTCTTCTATCTCCAGGAAATTTTCCTTTTAAAACTGCAACTGTTACCATGTTTCCTGTCAAGTTTTGTGCAACTATTTGGTATATCCTAAAATATATGTGAAATGGTCTGACAATGATAGAACAAATATTTCTACTAGTATTAAGACTATTGAATCAAGTTTAAATATATTTTTTGCTCTTTTTCTCCCTTTAAAATATAATCTACATAAGAATTTAAAATCAAAATATTGTATTGGAAAGTCATTTGAAATGAGTTGTTTTCTCTTGTGATCAGGTCACCAGTGTGACACATGGTTATGTTTGTTTAGTTGAGGTTTTTTTTTTTTTCAATTCATAGTTATTAATTTTAATCTTACAGGCAAAATAAAGCAATTATATCACTGCAAATAAACTTTAATGAGGTATATTCAGAAAAATCCTGCTTCCATTCCTAGCCCCTGTTTTCTGTTTCCTCTCTATCACAATGGGTAACCATATTTTAACATTTTTGTGTTATTTTATATACTTTTATAAGTATATATAACACACTCACATAAGAGAAAGTATTATATACTCTTTGTTTTCTCCACTTAATGTATCTTGTAGATGTCATATTCATATATAGGAATTTATTTGGTTCTTGGTTTTATTGCATAGTATACCTTTGTGTGGGTGTATCACAGTTGATTCAACTGGTCCTCTATTGATGAATGTTTTGGTTGTTTCCAATAGTTACTTTTATGAATAATTTCATAGTAATGTTGCTCATAAAAAAATGCCATCCCTAAGGGAAATTCTTGTGCTGTTAAAATAATATATTATTTCACCTTGCTGTCGAGTTAAGGCTCATTTGATTATGAGTCATGGAAGCCAAATGAAGCTAAGGTAAGTAGGCTTAGTAACTTATTGTAAAGATACACTGGTTTCTAATGGAACTCAAAGAAGACAAATAAAATGCCTGGGCCTTGGGACAGTATCTTATAATAAAACCATGTATCTCTGGGGATCAAAGACAGTTCCTCCAGGGGGAGAAATCCACATGGGTTGGCCAGACACCTCAGAAATGTGCATAAGGTGCCCTCCTGAGCCCACAAGATCTGAGCCCATCTCCTCAAAGAGGTAAGAATTCAAGTGCGTCATCGATTATAGGACATATCACATACACAGACAGCTTCTATGTGTAATCACTTTGAAATTTTTAAAAGTCATTGTTTTACTTAAAAGTTTTGTGCAACTATTTGGTATATCCTAAAATATATGTGTAATTGTCTGACAATGATAGAACAAATATTTCTACTAGTATTAAGACTATTGAATCAAGTTTAAATATATTTTTGCTCTTTTCTCCTTTAAAATATAATCTACATAAGAATTTAAAATCAAAATATTGTATTGGAAAGTCATTTGAAATGAGTTGTTTTCTCTTGTGATCAGGTCACCAGTGTGACACATGGTTATGTTTGTTTAGTTGAGGTTTTTTTTTTTTTCAATTCATAGTTATTAATTTTAATCTTACAGGCAAAATAAAGCAATTATATCACTGCAAATAAACTTTAATGAGGTATATTCAGAAAAATCCTGCTTCCATTCCTAGCCCCTGTTTTCTGTTTCCTCTCTATCACAATGGGTAACCATATTTTAACATTTTGTGTGTTATTTTATATACTTTTATAAGTATATATAACACACTCACATAAGAGAAAGTATTATATACTCTTTGTTTTCTCCACTTAATGTATCTTGTAGATGTCATATTCATATATAGGAATTTATTTGGTTCTTGGTTTTATTGCATAGTATACCTTTGTGTGGGTGTATCACAGTTGATTCAACTGGTCCTCTATTGATGAATGTTTTGGTTGTTTCCAATAGTTACTTTTATGAATAATTTCATAGTAATGTTGCTCATAAAAAAATGCCATCCCTAAGGGAAATTCTTGTGCTGTTAAAATAATATATTATTTCACCTTGCTGTGCGAGTTAAGGCTCATTTGATTATGAGTCATGGAAGCCAAATGAAGCTAAGGTAAGTAGGCTTAGTAACTTATTGTAAAGATACACTGGTTTCTAATGGAACTCAAAGAAGACAAATAAAATGCCTGGGCCTTGGGACAGTATCTTATAATAAAACCATGTATCTCTGGGGATCAAAGACAGTTCCTCCAGGGGGAGAAATCCACATGGGTTGGCCAGACACCTCAGAAATGTGCATAAGGTGCCCTCCTGAGCCCACAAGATCTGAGCCCATCTCCTCAAAGAGGTAAGAATTCAAGTGCGTCATCGATTATAGGACATATCACATACACAGACAGCTTCTATGTGTAATCACTTTGAAATTTTTTAAAAAGTCATTGTTTTACTTAAAAGCAAATACTTTTTAAACTTTTAAAAAAATTATTTTGAAGTACTTACAATATTGTAATAATTTTAGATGCACAGCAGAGTGATTTTGGTTATACCATGTCTATTCTTTTCCAAATTCTTTTCCCATTTGTGTTATTATACAATATTGAGTAGCGTTTCCTGTGCTGTACAGTAGGTCCTTGCTGGTTATCTTTTAAATATAGTAATGTGTATATATCAATCCCAAACTCCCAGTTTATACTCCCCTACCATCTTTCCCCTGAGGAAGTTGATATTCTAAGTCTGTGATACTGTTCTGTAAGTTCATATGTAACACTTTAAAAATTGTGATTGAAGTATAATTGACTTAACAATATTGTATTAGCTGCAAGTGTGATAGTGGTAGGTGTGATACTGATTAAATATTTTTAGACATTATAAAATGATCACCACAAGTCTAGTTATGATATGTCACCATATAAAGACACTATACTTCCTGATTATATTCCCCACTCTGTATTTTATATCTGTCATGCAGTGATTTTGTAGTTGAAAGTTTGTACCTGTTAACCCCTCTTACCTATTTCCCTCATCCCTCCCCTTACCCACTTCCTTCTGGCAATCACCAGGTTATTCTGAGTTTGTTTCTGTTTTGTTATGGTTGTTCATTTTTTTAAAAAAAATTTATTGGAGTATAGTTGATTTACAATGTTGTGTTTTGAGGGTACGGCTAAGTGAATCTGTTCTACATACACATATATCCACTCTTTTTTGATTCTTTTCCCATATAGGCTATTACAGAGTACTGAGTAGAGTTCCCTGTATTATATAGTAAGTCCTAATTAGTTATCTATTTAACATATAGTAGTGTGTATATGTCAATCCAAAGCTTCCAATTTATCCCTGCATCCCTTACCCCCCTGGTAACCATAAGCTCATTTTCTATATCTGTAACTCTTTCTGTTTTGTAGATAAGTTCATGTGTAACCTTTTTTTTCTTTTTTTTTTTTTTTAGACTCCACATGTAAGTGATATCTTATGATATTTTTTCTCTGACTTCACTCAGGATGCCCATCTCGATCTGTCCACATTGCTGCAAATGGCATTATTTCCTTCTTTTTATGGCTGAATATTTGTATATAAGTACCACGTCTTTACGCATTCCTCTGTGGATGAGCATCTAGGTTACTTCCATGTCCTGTTTATTGTAAACAGTGCTGCAGTGAGCATTGGGGTACATATATATTTTTGAATTATGGTTTTTCTCCAGATACATGCCCAGGAGTAGGATTGCTAGATCATATGGTAGCTCTAATTTTAGTTTTCGAAGAGTCTCCATCCTGTTCTCCGTGGCAGCTGTACCAATTCACATTCCCACCAGCAGTGTAAGAAGGTTTCCTTCCCTTCACACCCTCTCCAGCATTTATTGTTCGTAGACTTTTTGATGATGGGTCGTTCTGACTGGTGTGGGGTGACACCTCACTGTAGTTTTGATTTGCATTTCTCTAATATTAATGATTTTCTGATGTTGAACATCTTTTCATGTTCTTTTCAACCATCTGCAGGTCTTCCTTGGAGAAACATCTGTTAAGATCTTCTGCCCATTTCTTGATTGGGTTATTTGGTTTTCTTTTTTTCAATTGAGTTGCATGAGCTGTTTGTATATTTTGAAGATGAATCCTTTGTCAGTTGTTCCATCTACAAATGTTTTCTCCCATTCTGCAGCTTGTCTTTTTGTTTTTGGTTTCCTTTGGTGTGCAACAGCTTTTAAGTTTAGGTTCCATTTGTTTATTTTTGTTTGTATTTTCATTACTCTAGAAGGTGGATTCGAAAAGATGTTGCTGCAATTATGTCACAAAGTGTTCTGCCTATGTTTTCCTCTAAGAGTTTTATAGTACTTCATCTTACCTTTAGGCCTTTAGTTCATTTTTTCTTTTTAACTTAATTTTATATTGGGCTATAGTTGATTTATAATATTGTGTTTCAGTTGATTTACAATTTGTACAGCAAAGTAATTCAGTTTTATGTACATATTATATATATAATATTGAGTAGAGTTCTCTGTGCTGTACAATAGATCCTTGTTGGTCATCTATCTTATTAAAACACACACACACACACACACACACACATATATATATAGTACAACAGTATACATGTTATCCCAAGCTCCGAATGTATCCCTTCACTGCACTTTTGGTAACCATAAGTTTGTTTTCAAACTCTGTGAGTCTATTTCTGTTTTGTTAATTAGTTTATCTGTATAATTTTTTTTCTTTGGTTTCACATAGAAGTAATATCATAAGATACGTATTTGCTTGATTAACTTAGTATGGTATTTTCTAGGTCCATCCATGTTGCTGCAAATGGTGTGATTTCATTCTGGCTGAGTGATATTCCATTGTATAGACGCACCACACCATCTTTATCCATTCCTCTGTTGACGGACGTTTAGTCTGCTTCTATGTCTTGACTGTTGAAGATAGTGCTACTATGAACACAGGCGTGTGTGTATATTTTCAAATTATGATTTTCTGCAGATATATGGCCAGGAGTGGGATTGCCGGATCATATGATAGTTCTGTTTTTGGTTTTTAAGGCACCTCCACCCTATTCTCCATAATGGTTGCACCAATTTACATTCTCACCAGCAATGTAGAAAAGTTTTCTTCACACCCTCTACAGCATTAATTGTTGACAGATTCTTTGATGGCCATTCTGACTGGTGTGAGGTGATACCTCGCAGTTTTGACTTTTTTTTTTTTTAAGATTTATTTATTTATTTATTTTGATGGGGGATGGGGTGAGGAGGGAGGGGAGCTGCCACTTCTATTGGTCTTTCATTTGTCCATTTTCATCCATCTTTGTTGTTTGGCCCATGTGGGCCTCCCATTGCGGTGGCCTCTGTTGTCGCAGAGCACCAGCTCTGGGCGCATGCGCTCCAGAGCTCCGGCTCGGTAATTGGACACATGTTTTCCTCTAAGAGTTTTATAGTACTTCATCTTACCTTTAGGCCTTTAGTTCATTTTTTCTTTTTAACTTAATTTTATATTGGGCTATAGTTGATTTATAATATTGTGTTTCAGTTGATTTACAATTTGTACAGCAAAGTAATTCAGTTTTATGTACATATTATATATATAATATTGAGTAGAGTTCTCTGTGCTGTACAATAGATCCTTGTTGGTCATCTATCTTATTAAAACACACACACACACACACACACACACATATATATATAGTACAACAGTATACATGTTATCCCAAGCTCCGAATGTATCCCTTCACTGCACTTTTGGTAACCATAAGTTTGTTTTCAAACTCTGTGAGTCTATTTCTGTTTTGTTAATTAGTTTATCTGTATAATTTTTTTTCTTTGGTTTCACATAGAAGTAATATCATAAGATACGTATTTGCTTGATTAACTTAGTATGGTATTTTCTAGGTCCATCCATGTTGCTGCAAATGGTGTGATTTCATTCTGGCTGAGTGATATTCCATTGTATAGACGCACCACACCATCTTTATCCATTCCTCTGTTGACGGACGTTTAGTCTGCTTCTATGTCTTGACTGTTGAAGATAGTGCTACTATGAACACAGGCGTGTGTGTATATTTTCAAATTATGATTTTCTGCAGATATATGGCCAGGAGTGGGATTGCCGGATCATATGATAGTTCTGTTTTTGGTTTTTAAGGCACCTCCACCCTATTCTCCATAATGGTTGCACCAATTTACATTCTCACCAGCAATGTAGAAAAGTTTTCTTCACACCCTCTACAGCATTAATTGTTGACAGATTCTTTGATGGCCATTCTGACTGGTGTGAGGTGATACCTCGCAGTTTTGACTTTTTTTTTTTTTAAGATTTATTTATTTATTTATTTTGATGGGGGATGGGGTGAGGAGGGAGGGGAGCTGCCACTTCTATTGGTCTTTCATTTGTCCATTTTCATCCATCTTTGTTGTTTGGCCCATGTGGGCCTCCCATTGCGGTGGCCTCTGTTGTCGCAGAGCACCAGCTCTGGGCGCATGCGCTCCAGAGCTCCGGCTCGGTAATTGGACACATCAGTCCAGCCACTCCGCGGCACGTGGGATCTTCCCAGGCCAGGGATTGAACTGGCGCCCCTTGCACTGCAAGGCGGTGTCCTTACCCACTGGACCACCAGGGAAGCCCCAGTTTTGATCTTTATTTCTCTAATATTTAGCAATGCTGAGTATCTTTTCATGGGCTTTTTGGCCATTCGTATGTCTTGTCTTTTTTGCAGTGTTAAGAATTCTTTGTTATTGGCATTTGACTTAAAAGGAGCTTCCAGTGATTTTAAAGCAGACAATGTGTCATAGTCTTTTCCAGAATATTCATAATTTGGAATTATGTATAAGTGTGTCTATTTCCCTTTTAGCCTATAAGCTCCAAGAGGGCAGGGGTCATCTTATGTTTGTTTATTCACTGCTGTGCTTTTCTGTTTGATGCACCAAGGTAGAGAGATTTGATGGGGACACAGGGTTCCCTTGTCTTCTGCTTGCAATTACTAGGAGCACCAACAGAGGATGGATAAGAATCAGATACATATATGCACACCACACACAAATGTTCTTGCTATCTCAATTCACATAATTCCCTAAAAGGCCTAAACTTTCTTTTTGGATTACAATCTTTACAGAACATTTCCTTCTTATTAAACAAATGAACAAATCCACATGTATGATTATATAAAAATACAGAATTAGTTCATTCCAACACTCAGTTGGGCTTTCTTCCTTAGTATATAAACAAACAATGGTAAGGTTTTTTTTTTTCATAAATTTATTTATTTTTCACCCATCTTTGTTCTTTTGGCCTGTGCGGGCCTCCCATTGCAGTGGCCTCTCTCGCTGCAGAGAACCAGCTCCAGGCGCATGCACTCCCGAGCGCTGGCTTGGTAATTGGACACATGGGCCCAGCCGCTCCATGGCATGTGGGATCTTCCCAGGCCAGGGATCAAACCGGCGCCCCTTGCACTGCAAGGTGGTGTCCTTACCCACTGGACCACCAGGGGAAGCCCCAGTGGTAAGTTTTATTAGAAACTATATATTGAAAAGTATTTGTTTTTCTAGAGCTTCCCTTGTGGCTCAGATGATAAAGAACCCACCTGCCAGTGCAAGAGATGTGGATTCGATCCCTGAGTCAGAAAGATCCCTTGGAGAAGGAAATGGCAACCCACTCCAGCATTCTTGCCTGGGAAATCCCATGGGCAGAGGAGCTGGTGGACCACAGTTCAAAGGGTCCCAGAAGAGTCAGACACAACTTAGTGACTAAAACTAACATTTTTCTCTAAACCTAACCAATTAAAACTATTCAAAAAATTCTTACTAATGATTGGGAAGTTTTGCAGGCAAGTAAGTAGGTGGTCTTCCTTTTGTTCTTAAAGGACTACTTGTAAAAATATTGATAAAGGAGCCAATCATAGGTACACTCCACATTTATAGGTTTCACCACTGCTCATAACAGATAATCTAGTGAACATTATTCAGAGTTTCAACTCAGGAGGAGGTAAAACTATATTCTACTGAGAACCTGTCAAAAAAGTAAAACAAGTACTGGTGGTCCAGTGGTTAAGACTCTAAACTTCAAATACAGGGCCATGGGTTAGATCCCTGGTTGGAGAACTAGGATCCCACATGTCATGCAATGGCAAACAAAATAAACAAAAAAAACCAGGTAAAACAAAACCAAAAAAAAAATAATACCACCACGAAACAAACCAGCATCACCTCTTACTAAGAAGCTAGTTTCTGTGGAACAAAACTCAGGAAAGGAGACTCAATTTTAGACCGCATGCCATAGGACTTCAATTCCTAAAGTATCAAAACGAACTTCTTTGACTTGTAGGAAGGTTTGACAGAAATAGAGTCAAAGTAAAGCAATAAAACACCTCAGTGCATGTGAAATACAAAGGTGTATATTCAATATACATTCATAAAAGAAATATTTTTGTTCAAAATATTAGAAGCCTGGTTTAAGGTTGAAATTGCTGTGGGATTGCTTAGTAGCAATGCTTAGCTTTTATTGTGTTAATACCATGAATGTACAGGAACTGTTAAAACTTAATATGACATAGTCGGTAGAAACTCTTTGATATGCTTATGTTTAAAGAAAAAGCTGCTGCAATCAAACAAAGCCTGCACATAGAACTTGAACATCCACCACTCTGAAACCATAATCTTGAGAAACATGACTACTAGGGCTACGCCTTCTTCGTCCTGGTCTCGTGCTCTTCGTCTGTCACATAATCGGTCTCCTTCCCCCTCTGCTTTGAAACAGTAGTCTTGAGAGACATTACTGCTTAGGACCACCTCTGCCTCTTGCTGCCACAACTTCCCTTTTTTTAGATTTCACCTTTGGTTCTGCATCATGAGTAGTGTATCCAGAGGATTTTCTCTAAACCTAACCAATTAAAACTATTCAAAAAATTCTTACTAATGATTGGGAAGTTTTGCAGGCAAGTAAGTAGGTGGTCTTCCTTTTGTTCTTAAAGGACTACTTGTAAAAATATTGATAAAGGAGCCAATCATAGGTACACTCCACATTTATAGGTTTCACCACTGCTCATAACAGATAATCTAGTGAACATTATTCAGAGTTTCAACTCAGGAGGAGGTAAAACTATATTCTACTGAGAACCTGTCAAAAAAGTAAAACAAGTACTGGTGGTCCAGTGGTTAAGACTCTAAACTTCAAATACAGGGCCATGGGTTAGATCCCTGGTTGGAGAACTAGGATCCCACATGTCATGCAATGGCAAACAAAATAAACAAAAAAAACCAGGTAAAACAAAACCAAAAAAAAAATAATACCACCACGAAACAAACCAGCATCACCTCTTACTAAGAAGCTAGTTTCTGTGGAACAAAACTCAGGAAAGGAGACTCAATTTTAGACCGCATGCCATAGGACTTCAATTCCTAAAGTATCAAAACGAACTTCTTTGACTTGTAGGAAGGTTTGACAGAAATAGAGTCAAAGTAAAGCAATAAAACACCTCAGTGCATGTGAAATACAAAGGTGTATATTCAATATACATTCATAAAAGAAATATTTTTGTTCAAAATATTAGAAGCCTGGTTTAAGGTTGAAATTGCTGTGGGATTGCTTAGTAGCAATGCTTAGCTTTTATTGTGTTAATACCATGAATGTACAGGAACTGTTAAAACTTAATATGACATAGTCGGTAGAAACTCTTTGATATGCTTATGTTTAAAGAAAAAGCTGCTGCAATCAAACAAAGCCTGCACATAGAACTTGAACATCCACCACTCTGAAACCATAATCTTGAGAAACATGACTACTAGGGCTACGCCTTCTTCGTCCTGGTCTCGTGCTCTTCGTCTGTCACATAATCGGTCTCCTTCCCCCTCTGCTTTGAAACAGTAGTCTTGAGAGACATTACTGCTTAGGACCACCTCTGCCTCTTGCTGCCACAACTTCCCTTTTTTTAGATTTCACCTTTGGTTCTGCATCCATGAGTAGTGTATCCAGAGGTAAGCTATCTGGCAGAATCGAATATCACCTGTTATTTCCTCAAATACTCAGTGTTTCCAGCTGGCCATGTTCTCTGTGCTTCAGGGTCACTTTCACTGCTGTCAGATGTATATTCATGCTGACATCTGTGCCTGGAATTGTTTCATGGACTTGTGTTCCATTCTTTGATTCGGCGGTTAGAGCTTCATCTTAGCTGGGCCCTCGTTAGTTCAGGCCAATAGTGTACAAAACCTGACCACCGAGCGCCGACTGACTGGGAGTATGAATAGCCGGAAACATTTCCTGTATGTGCTCTTTGGAGAAATGTCTATTTACATCTGTCCGTTTTTGATTGGGCTGTTGGTTTTTTTGATATTGAGCTTGCAAGAGCTTTTTTTATATTTTGGAGATTAATCCTTTGGTGGCTTCATTTACAAATTTTTTTTGCCAATCCATGTGTTGACTTTTCATTGTGCTACAGTTTCCTTAGCTGTGCAAAAGCTTGTAAGTAGGTCTTCTTTGTTTATTTTTGTCTTTATTTTCATTGCTCTAGGAAGTGGATTCAAAAAGATACTGCTGTGATTTATGTCAGAGTCTCCTGCTTACATTTTCCTATAAAAGTTTTGTGGTATCTGGTCTTAGATTTAGTTTTTTAATCCATTTTGAGTTTTATGCTTAGCATTAGAGAATGTTCTTTGTAAACTTTTTAGTTTGTATTGAAGTATAGCCAATTAACAATGCTTTGATAGTTTCAGGTGCACTGTACTGCGACTCAGCCATACATATACATGCATGCAGTCTCCCCCAAACTCCCCGCCCATCCAGGCCGCCACATAACATTTAGCAGAGTTCCTTGTGCTATACAATAGATCCTTGTTGGTTATCCATTTTAAACATAGCAGTGTGTACATGCTGATCTCAAACTCCTTACCTATCCCTTCCCACTCCACCTTGCAATCATAAGTTTTTTTTTTCCCCTAGATCTGTGTGTCTGTTTTTTTAATTTTATTTTACTTTTACAGTGTTTTGTTGTTTACAGATACGTAAAATCCTAGACTAGTCATGTGTATATCCCTGGCCCTCATCCCTCCTCCACCCACCTCCCAGTCCCCACTGTGAGTCTGTTTTTGTTCTTTCTCTGTCTGAAGTACTTCACTCAGCATAACAATCTCTAGGTCCCTTCATAGTTGCTTTCCAGCTGGCCATGTTCTCTGTGCTTCAGGGTCACTTTCACTGCTGTCAGATGTATATTCATGCTGACATCTGTGCCTGGAATTGTTTCATGGACTTGTGTTCCATTCTTTGATTCGGGTTAGAGCTTCATCTTAGCTGGGCCCTCGTTAGTTCAGGCCAATAGTGTACAAAACCTGACCACCGAGCGCCGACTGACTGGGAGTATGAATAGCCGGAAACATTTCCTGTATGTGCTCTTTGGAGAAATGTCTATTTACATCTGTCCGTTTTTGATTGGGCTGTTGGTTTTTTTGATATTGAGCTTGCAAGAGCTTTTTTTATATTTTGGAGATTAATCCTTTGGTGGCTTCATTTACAAATTTTTTTTGCCAATCCATGTGTTGACTTTTCATTGTGCTACAGTTTCCTTAGCTGTGCAAAAGCTTGTAAGTAGGTCTTCTTTGTTTATTTTTGTCTTTATTTTCATTGCTCTAGGAAGTGGATTCAAAAAGATACTGCTGTGATTTATGTCAGAGTCTCCTGCTTACATTTTCCTATAAAAGTTTTGTGGTATCTGGTCTTAGATTTAGTTTTTTAATCCATTTTGAGTTTTATGCTTAGCATTAGAGAATGTTCTTTGTAAACTTTTTAGTTTGTATTGAAGTATAGCCAATTAACAATGCTTTGATAGTTTCAGGTGCACTGTACTGCGACTCAGCCATACATATACATGCATGCAGTCTCCCCCAAACTCCCCGCCCATCCAGGCCGCCACATAACATTTAGCAGAGTTCCTTGTGCTATACAATAGATCCTTGTTGGTTATCCATTTTAAACATAGCAGTGTGTACATGCTGATCTCAAACTCCTTACCTATCCCTTCCCACTCCACCTTGCAATCATAAGTTTTTTTTTTCCCCTAGATCTGTGTGTCTGTTTTTTTAATTTTATTTTACTTTTACAGTGTTTTGTTGTTTACAGATACGTAAAATCCTAGACTAGTCATGTGTATATCCCTGGCCCTCATCCCTCCTCCACCCACCTCCCAGTCCCCACTGTGAGTCTGTTTTTGTTCTTTCTCTGTCTGAAGTACTTCACTCAGCATAACAATCTCTAGGTCCATTCATGTTGCTGTAAGTGGCATTATTTCATTCTTTTTAATGGCTGAGTCATAGTCTGCTGTGTGTAAGGACTCATTTTCTTTAGTCATGCCTCTATTAATCGCCATTTAGGTTGCTTCCATGTCTTGGCTATTGTAGACAGTCCTGCAGTGCACACTGGGTGCGTGTTTCCTTTTGGACCATGTTTTTCTCCAGATATATGCCCAGGAGTGGGATTGCAGGGTCATAGAGTAGCTTCGGTTTTAGTTTTTTAAGGAGCCTCCTTCGTGTTCTTCATAGTGGCTGTACCAATTTACATTCCTACCAGTAGTGAAGGAGGAGTTCCCTGTTCTCCACACCTTCTCCAGCATTTAATGTTTGTGAATTTTTTGATGATGGCCATTTTGAGTGGTATAAAGTGATACCTCATTGTACTTTTGCTTTGCATCTATCTAATAATTAGAGACGAACATCTTTTCATCTGCCTCTTGGCCATTTGTATGTCTTCTTTGGAGAAATGTCTATTTAGGTCTTCTGCTGTTTTTTTGATTGGATTGTTCATTTTGATGGCGTTAAGCCTCATGAACTGCTTGTATATTTTGAAGGTTAATCCCTTGTCAGCTGGTTTGTTTGTAAATATTTTCTCCCATTCTATGCCTTATATTTTTCATTTTATTTATGGTTTCCTTTGCTGTGCAAAACCTTTTGAGTTTAATTAGGTCCCATATGTTTATTTTTATTATTATAGGAGGTAACTGCAAAAAGATCCTGCTGTGATTCAAATCAGACAGTGTTCTTCCTAGGTTTTTCTCTAAGGGTATAGTATGTGGCCTTACAGTTAGGTCTTTAACCCATTTTGAGTTTATTTTTGTGTAGAATGTTAAGAGAATTTTCTAATGTCATTCTTTTACATGTAGCTGTTCAGAGTTCCCAGCACCATTTATTGAAGAGACTGCGTGATTTCCATTGTATATTCTTGTCTCCTTTGTCACAGAAAATTGACCATAATTATGGGGCGTATTTGGCTTCCCAGGTAAAGGTTCCACCTACCAATGCAGGAAACACATTGAGTTCAATCCTTGGGTCAGGAATATCTCCTGGAGAAGGGAATGGCTACCTGTTCTAGTAGTCTTGCCTGGGAAATCCCATGGACAGAGGAGCTTGGTGGGCTACAATCTTTAGGTTACCAAAGAGTCAGACATGACTTAACTCAGCAACTGAGCACACACACACACACACGTGGGGTTTATTTCTGGATTTTGTATCCTATTCCATTGATCTGTATTTCTGTTTTTATGCCACTTGTTGTTTTTCAGTTGCTAAGTCATGTCCAACTCTTTGCAACCCCATGGACTGCAGCATGCCAGGCTTTCCTATCCTTCACTATCTCCCAGAATTTTCTCAAACTCATGTATGTCCCTCGAGTTAGTAATGTCATCCAACCCATCTCATCCTCTGTTACCCCCTTCTCCTCCTGCCCTCAACCTTTCTCAGCACTGGGGTCTTTTCCAGTGATTTGGCCTTCGGATTAAGTATCCAAAGTAATGTAGCTTGAGCATCAGCCCTTCCAATGAATATTCAGGGTTATTTCCTGTAAGACCAACTGTTTTGATCTTCTTGTTGTCCAAGGACCTCTCAAGAGTCTTCTCTAGCACCACAGTTAGAAAACTAATTCTTCACCACTCAAACTTCTTTATGGTTCAGCTCAAATATCTATATATGATGACCGGAAAAACCACAACTTTGACTCTAGGACCTTTGTCAACAAAGTGATATTTCTGCTTTTTAATACACCTTTATGTTTGTTGTAGCTTTACTTCCAAGGAGCTAGCATCTTAATTTCATGACAGGTCATGTGTCCTAATCACATGTCCACAGTGATTGTGAAACCTAAGAAAAGAAAATCTGTTAGTGCTCCTACTTTTTTCCTGTTTGCTATGAAGTGATGGGACTGGATGCCATAATCTTACTTTTTGAATATTGAGTTTTAAGCTAGTTTTTTCACTTTCCTCTTTCACCCTCATAAAGAGACTCTTTAGTTCCTCTTCACCTTCTGCCGTTAGATTGGTATCATCTGCATATCTGAGGTTATTTCTCCTGGAAACCTTGATTCCAGTTTATGATTCATCCGGTTCAGCATTTCACATGATGTACTCTATATATAAGTTAAATAAGTAGAGTGACAATATAGAAACTTGACATACTCCTTTCCCAAATTTGTTAGGTCATTGTTCCAATTCTGGTTCTAACTGTTTATTCTTGACCTACATAGAGGTTTCACAGGAGGCAGGTAAGGTAGTTTGATATTCCCACCTCTGTTAAGAATTTTCCACGATTTGTTGTGATCCACACAGTCATAGACTTTAGCATAGTCAATGAGGCGGAAGTAGGTGTTTTTTCTGGAATTCTCTTGCTTTTTCTATGATCCAGAGTATGTTGACAGTTTGATCTCTGGTTCCTCTGCCTTTTTCCCATACTATTGAAGCCTAGCTTGAAGGATTTCTAGCATTACTTTGCTAGTATGTGAAATGAGTGCAACTGTTTGGTAGTTTGAACATTCTTTGGCATTGCCTTTCTTTGGAATTGAAATGAAAACTGACCTTTTCCAGTTCTGTGGCCACTGCTGAGTTTTCCAAACTCGTTGACTTGTTGAGTGTGGCAATTTAACAGCGTCATATTTTAGGATTTGGAATAGCTCAGCTGAAATTCCATCACCTTCACTAGCTTTGCTAGTGATGCTTCCTGAGGCTCTCTTGATTTCTCACTCCAGGATGTCTAGCTCTAGGTACCATACTATTTTGATTACCTTGGCTTTGTTAGTATAGTCTGAAATAGTTATGGAGTCTGAGTCCTCCAGCTCCATGTTTATTTTTCAGGATTGTTTTGGCTCATCGGAGTCTTGTGTGTCTCCATACAAATTTTAAAATTCTTCTTGTTCTGTGAAAAATGTCATTGGTTATTTGATAGGGATTGCACTGAATCTGTACATTGCCTTGGGTAGTATAAACATTTAGACAATATTAATTCTTCTAATCCAAGAAAATGGTGTGTCTTTCCATCTGTTTGTGTCATCTTTGGTTCTTTCATCAATATCTTATAATTTTGAGTTCTGATATTTTGCCTGATTAAGTGGGTTTATTCATAGGTATTTTATTTCCCTTTTAAGTTAAATAATTTATGATTCATCCGGTTCAGCATTTCACATGATGTACTCTATATATAAGTTAAATAAGTAGAGTGACAATATAGAAACTTGACATACTCCTTTCCCAAATTTGTTAGGTCATTGTTCCAATTCTGGTTCTAACTGTTTATTCTTGACCTACATAGAGGTTTCACAGGAGGCAGGTAAGGTAGTTTGATATTCCCACCTCTGTTAAGAATTTTCCACGATTTGTTGTGATCCACACAGTCATAGACTTTAGCATAGTCAATGAGGCGGAAGTAGGTGTTTTTTCTGGAATTCTCTTGCTTTTTCTATGATCCAGAGTATGTTGACAGTTTGATCTCTGGTTCCTCTGCCTTTTTCCCATACTATTGAAGCCTAGCTTGAAGGATTTCTAGCATTACTTTGCTAGTATGTGAAATGAGTGCAACTGTTTGGTAGTTTGAACATTCTTTGGCATTGCCTTTCTTTGGAATTGAAATGAAAACTGACCTTTTCCAGTTCTGTGGCCACTGCTGAGTTTTCCAAACTCGTTGACTTGTTGAGTGTGGCAATTTAACAGCGTCATATTTTAGGATTTGGAATAGCTCAGCTGAAATTCCATCACCTTCACTAGCTTTGCTAGTGATGCTTCCTGAGGCTCTCTTGATTTCTCACTCCAGGATGTCTAGCTCTAGGTACCATACTATTTTGATTACCTTGGCTTTGTTAGTATAGTCTGAAATAGTTATGGAGTCTGAGTCCTCCAGCTCCATGTTTATTTTTCAGGATTGTTTTGGCTCATCGGAGTCTTGTGTGTCTCCATACAAATTTTAAAATTCTTCTTGTTCTGTGAAAAATGTCATTGGTTATTTGATAGGGATTGCACTGAATCTGTACATTGCCTTGGGTAGTATAAACATTTAGACAATATTAATTCTTCTAATCCAAGAAAATGGTGTGTCTTTCCATCTGTTTGTGTCATCTTTGGTTCTTTCATCAATATCTTATAATTTTGAGTTCTGATATTTTGCCTGATTAAGTGGGTTTATTCATAGGTATTTTATTCTTTTTGTTGGCGATGGTTAATGGAATTGTTGCTGAAACTTTTCTTTCTGATCTTTCATTGTTAGTATATAGGAATGCAAGAAATTTCTGCTTATTAATTTTCTATCATGCAATTTTACTGAATTCATTGAGCTCTAGTAGTTTCCTAGTAGCATCTTTAGGATTTTGCATTTACAGCGTCATGTGATCTCCAAACAGTGTTAGTTTTACTTCTTTTCTTGTTCAGATTCCTTTTATTTCTTGTCTGATTGACATGGTTAAGACTTCCATGTCAAAGTGGAAAATATTGAATAAACCATGTTGTATAAAACTGGCCATAATCTCAGGTGTCCTTGACCTGCAGTGACTTGAAGCAGGATCTCAGTTCCCCAAACAGAGGTTAAAGCCAGACCATGGAAGCAAGAGCGCTGAATCCTAACCATTAGACCTCCAGGGCCAGGTCCTAGTTACAAGGCTCTGGGTCACCTGCTTTGGAGAAAGGAATTTCAACAAAGAGATGGAAGGTAGTGAAAAAAATGAAGTGTTGGTTAGGAGGAGAAAAGGGTATGTTTGGATGCACACACACAAGCGGGCTCAGAGAATCTGTGTCCTTGGCATAGTTCACAGCACTTATATGGGGCATTTGTTCAGATAGTCATCTTGCCTGCCTGGCTCTGAGTCCATATTTGTTCTAACCCAGGGCCCTCTCCTGTGTGCATGCACATCTTTCAGCCAAGATGGATTCCAGTGCAAGGGTTTCTGGGAAGAAGAACATATTGTGCTCTGGTTCTCCCTGTGGTCTTTGGTGTCTGAGAAGTCTTCTTGTACTACTACTAGTGTAGTTTTGGAGGTGTCCTTGACCTCCAGAATGGGAAATATATGGTCTCTCTTTATCTTCTCTCCAAGCAAGACTTTCCATCTCTTCCTTGCACCTTCTATTATCTTTCTCCTGAAGTAGTATCTATTCACAGGGGACTTTTTCTGGCTGCTCAGCCTCCAGCCCATCTATATCTGTCTCAACCTTCTGAGTGATGTGTACCGAATAAATCCTTATTGGGAATACAAAGGGCAAAAGTCTGTCTTCTGTAGCTTCCTCAGACTGGCATGGGGCTTGCAGACCCTGCCTAATTGGAGCCATGAAACTCTTGCCCTGTCTGGTTGGGGGGCCCCAGCGTTGACATCTCTTGTTATTCCAGCCGATCTGTTTTGAAGAGTGGCTGGAGTCCGTGCATCACCATTATCCTGTCGTGTCCTCCAGGAAACAAACTAAATGAGCAGATTAGAGGAGCATGGTGTACAGACTAGTAAAAGACTATTGTAATCAGAGACTCGAGCAGGGGTAGAGTCTGGTATATGTGGTCAGCATATTTTTGTTACTCTCAGAGTTCTAATTTAGCATGTTTCTCTATTCTAAAATGGAAGATCTGAACCTGTTGGTAACCAGGCCTCCTCCTTGGACAGAAAGGTCTTAGTTACAAATTTACAGCAGTGTGGAAGACAGCAAGCACTCGATGAAATATAACATAAGTCGGTATAACTGAAAAGAGAATTATGGGGAAATGGAAACCTCATGTCAGAAAGTTTTTAATACCTGTGGAATCCAAGAGAACAAACTAGAGAACCAGTTGTCAATTTGCCTGTTCATATTGAATAACAAGAAGTGGTGGTTAATTGTCTGCTAGAGAAGGTGGTGTGTGTTGTTGAATTTTTTTAATTTTTTTTTTGGTTTCTACCTGGGAAGAGGTGTTAATGTTGGTGCAACAAGAGATATTGGCAACTGCTCATACTCCTTCTTATTCTGTCAGTAGATAATCCACAGTCAGTTGGTTGTCAAGTAGCACCTTGGCCAGGGAGAACATATTGTGCTCTGGTTCTCCCTGTGGTCTTTGGTGTCTGAGAAGTCTTCTTGTACTACTACTAGTGTAGTTTTGGAGGTGTCCTTGACCTCCAGAATGGGAAATATATGGTCTCTCTTTATCTTCTCTCCAAGCAAGACTTTCCATCTCTTCCTTGCACCTTCTATTATCTTTCTCCTGAAGTAGTATCTATTCACAGGGGACTTTTTCTGGCTGCTCAGCCTCCAGCCCATCTATATCTGTCTCAACCTTCTGAGTGATGTGTACCGAATAAATCCTTATTGGGAATACAAAGGGCAAAAGTCTGTCTTCTGTAGCTTCCTCAGACTGGCATGGGGCTTGCAGACCCTGCCTAATTGGAGCCATGAAACTCTTGCCCTGTCTGGTTGGGGGGCCCCAGCGTTGACATCTCTTGTTATTCCAGCCGATCTGTTTTGAAGAGTGGCTGGAGTCCGTGCATCACCATTATCCTGTCGTGTCCTCCAGGAAACAAACTAAATGAGCAGATTAGAGGAGCATGGTGTACAGACTAGTAAAAGACTATTGTAATCAGAGACTCGAGCAGGGTAGAGTCTGGTATATGTGGTCAGCATATTTTTGTTACTCTCAGAGTTCTAATTTAGCATGTTTCTCTATTCTAAAATGGAAGATCTGAACCTGTTGGTAACCAGGCCTCCTCCTTGGACAGAAAGGTCTTAGTTACAAATTTACAGCAGTGTGGAAGACAGCAAGCACTCGATGAAATATAACATAAGTCGGTATAACTGAAAAGAGAATTATGGGGAAATGGAAACCTCATGTCAGAAAGTTTTTAATACCTGTGGAATCCAAGAGAACAAACTAGAGAACCAGTTGTCAATTTGCCTGTTCATATTGAATAACAAGAAGTGGTGGTTAATTGTCTGCTAGAGAAGGTGGTGTGTGTTGTTGAATTTTTTTAATTTTTTTTTTGGTTTCTACCTGGGAAGAGGTGTTAATGTTGGTGCAACAAGAGATATTGGCAACTGCTCATACTCCTTCTTATTCTGTCAGTAGATAATCCACAGTCAGTTGGTTGTCAAGTAGCACCTTGGCCAGGGATTCTAGAGATTTCTGTAAATCAGTAAGGGATTTAATAATCTCACTGACTGTGCTAAGTGGGCAAGGCAGATTTTGAAGGACATGTTGGTGGGAAGCTACCCCTCATCATGGTAACAATGAATACTCAACATCTGGGATATTTTCGGTAAGTCTCAAGACAGTCCGGGGAACAGTTTAATGAACTGCCCAGTGCTTGGATTCATTTTAGGAGAGGATTGAGACGGAGGGGATTGGGGTTCCCAGAATACACTGTGTGTGTATGGAATGATTGCATAGGCAGTTAGTAGCCCACAGTTGTTTATCTACCTGGCATACAAAAACATATCCTATAGGAACAATAGACTGATTGAAAGCTTAGCCATTCAATTCTGTCATCATGGAAATATTTTTCAACCATATATCCTCCAGTGCATTCCATCCACATCTGCCCTGTCCATTGCTCCTCTAGTGTGAACCCTTTTACTGAATATGGGTCAAGGTTTGAGCACAAGTGAGCAGTTGGACCTCCAGCTTGAGAGGGGGGGCATCATAAAACGCTGGGGTGTCTTAGTAACAGTTTCTCATCCCCCCAGTTTTGACTTCGTATTCTGCTGCTGCTGCTAAGAGGTAGCCAAGAGACATGAGAATCCTTTCCTATAGGAAAACTAACAGTTTGTATATCCCAGGACTGAACCTTGGGTCTTTGTTTGGTTTCTTCAGGCAAGGCTTTTTTGGGGCTTCTGCTACAGCATAGGGGAGTGAGAACAAGTAACAGGTTCCCTTGCTTGCCTGGTCCCTAAAGTGGGGGCCCTTGTTCTTTATAGTGATTGGAGGTAGGGGTGTGTCCAGGGGCCAGGCTGGAGGGGTGTCTTGGGTAGTTGGCCACCCCTCTGAGGGTGTTGAATGTAAGGGAAAGCACAGTACCCTGCTTTTGCTCCCAGCACCCAGTGTTTGCTCCTGGCTCTCCAGACGTGGCAGCTGGGCTTTTTTGGTCTTTTTGTAACTTTCGTCCAGAATTTGCCTCAACTGTCCGTACACGGTTATTTTTAGTTCCACACAGATTGTGTTTTGTAGCTTGAGGACAGGAGAGATGTGTCCAGGTGTAAGAACTGCAGGATGTCAGGGAAGGGTCCCGGGCCTCAGCCTATTTCGTTCACACCTGAGAGACTCTACACTTTTTTTATTATTATTATTATTTATTTGGTTTTGACAGGGATTGGTTGCAACACACAGGATCTTTGTTGCAGTGTGCAAGATCTTTAGTTGTGTTATGTGGGATCTAGTTCCTTATGGGTGTTTGAACCCAGGTCCCCTGTGTCGGCAGCATGGAATCTTAGCCACTGGACCACCAGGCAAGTCTCTATGCCCTCATTATAAAGGGTTAATGAGCCAAAGGTCTCTTCTTCTGAAGCTTATTCCTGCTTGACGGGCTGCAGACCCTTGCCTATCATCAAGGTGTAGCAGTCCCTTGCTGACTGCTCAATGAATTCCTTGAGCCATCATTAACTTTCAAATTGTTGGAGCGTGGAAGACATAAACTTAACCAACAGGTTAAACAAGGGCCCAAAGAAGCAACAATAGCCTTTAAAAGGCCTGGAAAGGGAAGGAACCAGGTACACTTTGGAGGGTTGGCTTTCTGAACTGTGTACCAGACAAGGGAGGCAATGTCATGGCTCTTAAGAAGCCTTTCTGATTGTGTTTATGTTTTGGTTAATCTCAAGGTTTAAGTTTAGCATGTTTCTCTGCTTTTAGAATGGAAGGTCTGGGCCTTTCGACCCCAGGTCTCCTTTTTGGATTAGAAAGTCTGAGCTTAGACTTTTCAAAACTAGGATCAGAGGTTTACAAAAGTAGGGAAAACAATGGAGTACTAGATGAAATACAACGTAACTCAATATCATTGAGAAAAATTGAGAGTTATGAGAAAACAGAAACCTCCTGCCAGAACATTTTTTATACTTTGTGAAATCCAAGAGAATCAATTAAAGAACCAGTTTCTAATTTCCCTTCCGTGTTGTATAGCGAGGATCAGTGGTTAACTGCTGAAGCCAAATGACGTGTCAGTCTTTCTCAATGTTGCTTTCTACCTGTTATGGGCATCAAGGCTGCATTCTTTGTCTCCCGATCTGTCCTGTGGTTCTCTGGGATAATTTGAGAATTTTCCTTTTGGTGACCGTGGCAGTAAGTGCTACAAGCTTTGGTTTTTGAGCCGCTTCTATGAGATATATAGTATCGCAGGCCCATGTTTTGTAGGAAAATTAGTTTGTATTTTTAAATTTTTATTTTATTTGTTTTGACTATGCTGGGTCTTCATTGCTGCCTTCAGGCTTTCTCTAGTTGCATTGAGCAGGGCTACTCTCTCACTACTCTCTCACAAGCGTTCCGCCTTCATATTGTGTGGGTTCTCTTGTTGCAGAGCACAGACTCTAGAGCACAGACCCAGTAGTTGGCGTGCACCAGCTTAGCTGTCCCACGGCATGTGGGATCTTCTTGGAGCAGGGATCTAACTTTTGTGCCCTGTGCTGGCAAGTGGAGTCTCATCCACTGGACCACCAGGGAAGTCTGAATTTTTTGTATTTTCTGGTCCTCTTTCTTTCCAGATACCTGAATGGGCATGTAAAACAGCAAGGCATATTTTGAGTCTGTATATGTATATATAATTTTTCCTTCCCTTAAAGTTAGGACTCCAGTTAGGGCTATTAACTCAGCTCTCTGGACTGGTGTTGGTGGCAAAGGTTTTGTTTTGCTTCTGTGTCACTACAAGCCAACCGAACCATTGGCAAAGTGACCTGTCTTCACACGCTATATGAAAGACAAAATGGATGCTAAAACCAACAGCAGCCCTAAGCATTTCAGTTTACTCTAAACTCAATACTCTAAACCCTGTAAACGAGGGTTTACAGTAGCATCACTGTGCCCTCCTGACTCCATCTTTAAAGAAACTACTGCCATCAGGAAGCGATTCTTCCTCAGGGTTTTCCATGGCCTGGTCTGTTGGATCAGACCTACTGCTATAAACCTGATCAGTGGTTTCAAGGCAAGAACACGTTAGTTGTGAGATTTCAGCCAGCATTTGTGTAGCCAGGTTGAGGGTGTGGCAAATGTTGAGGTTAACTCGTGGGAGTTGGAGCAAAGCTTGGTTCTTAGTAAGACAGCCTCCAGTTAGCCAGTGGTGGCCTTTAATCTCTGGAACCCCTTGAACTTGATGGGGGGGGCGGGTCTGGACCTCCCGCGGCTGTCCAAAGGTAGGTGCGTTGGCTTCTTCCACTGAGGAAGTGGTGGCAGCTCCGTCTGGAGGCAGCCAGGCCAGCCTCAGGCCAGGGAATCCAGTTGTTTGCAAAAATAGCCTATAGCCTGAGGAACTTCTCCTAACTTCTGAGTAAGAACCCCAAGAGCTGTCTCCTGTTTTTCAGTTACATAAAAGATAATTTTTTTTTTTAATTGGGGACACCCAGATTAAGAACTCTGGTGAGGGCCTGGTTGATGTGATTAAAAGCCTTTTCTTGTTCTCCAGTCCAAAGTAATGGGTCTACATCTCGGCCTCTGGCTTAAACATTTAGTGTGAATCCTGGGATCCAAATTCTCCAAAATCCTGTGAGACCTAAGAAAATACAAAGAGTTTTGGGGAGTGGGGTGGGGGGTTGGTTAAACGTAATATAACTTGTTCTTCCTAGCGATTTATTGCATACTTCTAGGAATCATATCTCAGGTATTTACCTTGTTGCTCTGATATCTGTGCATTTTTTCTGGGAGATCATGTAACCCCGGGCTCCACGGAAATCAAGGCCTTACATGGTAGTTTGATCTGAACCCTCCATGGTAGGTACCTATTAATATGTCATCTCCATACTGTAGATGAGCCTCTTATTTTAGGTGGATTTCTCTTGGTTCCTTTCCTAGGTTCTGGGTAAACAAATGTGGGGTTTCCTAAAGCCTCTGAGGCAATACTGTCTGGGTATATTATTACATTTGGCCCAAGTTGGGGTTTGTCCACTCAAAAGAGAGATGAAGTGAGATACAAAAGAAGGCATCCTTGAGGTCAAGCACAGTAAACCATTTGGCATCTCCCATCCAGTGTTTATGGATTGGTTGTGAGGGGAATGTATAGAGACCACTGCATCATTTACTTCTAAGGTCATGTACAACTCAGTATTCCCCATTTGGTTTAACAACTGGCAGAATAGCAGTATTACAGGGAGGCTGACAGGGCATTAAGAGGCCTTGTTTTAAGAATTAATCTTTGAGGAGTTGCACTTATCTATGGGGCTTCCCAGACAGCTCAGTGGTAAAGAATCTGCCTGCCAGTGCCGGAGGCATCAGAGAGGGGAGTTCAGTCCTTGGATTGTGAAGAGCCTCTGGAAGGAGAGCATGGCAACCCTCTCCAGTGTTCCTGCCAGGAGAATCTCCTGGACAGAGGAGCCTGGTGGGCTCCAGTCCATGGGGTCACAGTAGAGTTGGGCATGACTGAGCATCCGAGAGCATGAGAGGTTGCAAACCTGATTTTGCTTCCAACTTTTTGGGGTACTGTCTCTTGTTAGGGTAAGTGTCTTCTGACTTAAGGCTAATTTTTACATGTTGGGCGTTTATGGTCTTCCCAGGGATTCTTTTGTTCCAACCTGCAGGGTCTGCTGCATGGAGACTATGACTTGCACTTCTAGCTGATTTGTCTTAGAGTCAAGAAAAGGGACTGCTCAGGGCGTCCTAACTGAAATATGGCCCCAAGGAGCCCAAGAAGGTCTCCTTTTGTCCCCAGTAGTAATATAACTTGTTCTTCCTAGCGATTTATTGCATACTTCTAGGAATCATATCTCAGGTATTTACCTTGTTGCTCTGATATCTGTGCATTTTTTCTGGGAGATCATGTAACCCGGCTCCACGGAAATCAAGGCCTTACATGGTAGTTTGATCTGAACCCTCCATGGTAGGTACCTATTAATATGTCATCTCCATACTGTAGATGAGCCTCTTATTTTAGGTGGATTTCTCTTGGTTCCTTTCCTAGGTTCTGGGTAAACAAATGTGGGGTTTCCTAAAGCCTCTGAGGCAATACTGTCTGGGTATATTATTACATTTGGCCCAAGTTGGGGTTTGTCCACTCAAAAGAGAGATGAAGTGAGATACAAAAGAAGGCATCCTTGAGGTCAAGCACAGTAAACCATTTGGCATCTCCCATCCAGTGTTTATGGATTGGTTGTGAGGGGAATGTATAGAGACCACTGCATCATTTACTTCTAAGGTCATGTACAACTCAGTATTCCCCATTTGGTTTAACAACTGGCAGAATAGCAGTATTACAGGGAGGCTGACAGGGCATTAAGAGGCCTTGTTTTAAGAATTAATCTTTGAGGAGTTGCACTTATCTATGGGGCTTCCCAGACAGCTCAGTGGTAAAGAATCTGCCTGCCAGTGCCGGAGGCATCAGAGAGGGGAGTTCAGTCCTTGGATTGTGAAGAGCCTCTGGAAGGAGAGCATGGCAACCCTCTCCAGTGTTCCTGCCAGGAGAATCTCCTGGACAGAGGAGCCTGGTGGGCTCCAGTCCATGGGGTCACAGTAGAGTTGGGCATGACTGAGCATCCGAGAGCATGAGAGGTTGCAAACCTGATTTTGCTTCCAACTTTTTGGGGTACTGTCTCTTGTTAGGGTAAGTGTCTTCTGACTTAAGGCTAATTTTTACATGTTGGGCGTTTATGGTCTTCCCAGGGATTCTTTTGTTCCAACCTGCAGGGTCTGCTGCATGGAGACTATGACTTGCACTTCTAGCTGATTTGTCTTAGAGTCAAGAAAAGGGACTGCTCAGGGCGTCCTAACTGAAATATGGCCCCAAGGGAGCCCAGAAGGTCTCTTTCCCAGTAGTAGATAAGACACTCAGGCACAATAAAAGGTGTGTGAGGTCAACCACTGTTCTGATTGGCAAGTAAGAGACCCAGTGAAGAAATGAGTGTGAGACTTTCTGTTGACACCAATCATAGAACAGCCTTTGCAGGTCCAAGAGGCCCAGTGGGAGAGATCAGGTCAGAGTTAGTGGCTCCCTTATCAGTTAAAAAATTAATTTTCCTACCTGCCACATCAGGACCACTCAGGCTCTTCGATGGAGTTAGACATCTCCTGCGGGGAGCCACTAGAATCCCTGGGCCACCTCCATCGTTCAACATGGCCATCTTGGGATCAGGAGCCCCTGTTACTTCAGAACAGGGGGCAGTCCCACCTCCGGTGACCTGTTGGTTTGCAGACTGGGCATGGATGCAGGGTTCTTTTTGGCACTTTTGAGCCCAGTGGCTGGTTGGCATATATTTGAAGCATTCCCCCTTGTTGGTTCTACCTCCAGGTGGATGGTTAACTTTCCTTGGCCCCCTTGGGGTTTCCTGAGGTCACAAGGCATGGTTGATAGCTATGGCCTTAGTTCAGCTTGAGTGTTGGCCTGCTTGTTCCTATATCATGACGTCACTTCCTCTTCAGCTTGAGCTCAATTATTGAATATCCCAAAGTCCACCTCTACGAGTTGGGAGTTTGTGGGCCTAATTGTAACTTTTGGAATTTCAGCTTTGTATCATGTTGGACTGGCTGATCACATATTGTCACAGCAGGGACAGACCTTCAGGAGTGGAGAGTTCAATGTTAGTAAATTTTTTACAAGCTTCCACAAGGTTGTCCCGGAAAGAGGACAGGGTTTTCTTTTCCTTCATGAGCCACTCCTTTAACCATTTCATACTTAACTGGCTTTTTGATAGATGTTTTTTATATCTTCTAATAACACAATAATAGATCATGTGTTTCATGGCTTCAGTTCTCTCTCAGGAATTATAATATCAGCGAGGCTTCTAACTTAGGACTGTGTCTACACCCATAACAAAATGTTGAGGTTGGTCCCTGGCAAGCTGGTCACCATGCTCCTGGACAGCGGCCAAACTTCTCTGTTTTTCCTCAGGGCCAGAGCAAGTACTATAATAGAAATATTTTGACATCCTTCCACGTTAAATCAAAGCCTAGGGCAAGGCCCTGAAACTCTGCAATGAACTTACTCTTGTCTTCAATAAACCAGCCCAGTCTCTGTTTGCATTGAGCTAAATCAGTTAAAGAGGAGGACACAGGTGCTCTGACTGTCCTTTCACCTTTTGCCACTTGCCTTCAAGGGCAAGGAAGCAACTGGATGACAGGAAGTTCCATCGTGACTTACCCCAGGGGCATGTGTCTCTCTCCTGGGGTGACAGTCTGTGAAATATGGGGAGGTGAGCATGGAATTAGTCACAGGCATCTGGGAAACCTGGTGGCTCTGGAGAAGCAAGGGAGACTTGCTTTCACCACTGAAAACTGGGGAAGGTTAAGAGGGAGTCATCTAAAATGTCGGGAGTGCTTTTTGATTCCTCAGGCTTTTGATTACAGGAGCTGGGTAGAGCAGTGTTTTGGTAAAGAACCATCAGGCTTGACATTCTCATCTTGTGATAGTAAAGATTCAGCTCTAAAACGGTACTGTTATTTAAGAGACTCATTTTCAAAAGACTCATTTTCAGACCATTTTTCTCCCTTCCCCTCACTTATATAAAAAGGCCGAGTAGTGTTACATTAGAATTTTGTTTTTCCTATTCAGCTCATCTGTTATTTTTAAATTGCCAGGTTTTTTTTTTTAATTTTTTTTTTTTTTTTTTGCGTCTAAGTCATCATCTGTCTTCATCCATCTTTATTCTTTTGGTATGTGTGGGCTTCCAATTGCAGTGGCCTCTCTTGTTGCAGAGCACTGGCTCGTAATTGGACGCACTGGCCCAGCCACTCCACGACAAGTAGAATCTTCCCCGGGCCAGGGATTGAACCAGTGCCCCTTGCACTGCAAGGTGGACTCTTTACCCACTGGATCACCGGGGAAGACCAAATCATCAGTTTTTAAGGATACATTCCAGGGATGTTTCTTCTGGCTTGGAAGAGGATCCTCCCATGTTGAGTAACAACCAAGGGCACTGCTAGAAACGAAGTCTGGCATCCCAGGAGACATTCACTGAGGATTTTTATGGAAGAAGTGGGAATGTCCTCTGAATTCCCTTCTACCTAATAGAATTTTTAGTGTCCTCTGCTCTCGCATTGATTTGTAACCAGACGCCTCTGGTCAACCTAGTCCCCTCACTTGGGAGGTTTACCCAGTAGGGGACATTTGAACCAGCACCAGTGTGTTGCCAGGACTCTCCTTGAAGGGGAACATGCTGTCCATAGAGCTTATGTCCTATAGCAGTTTTCTCTGTGTTGGGGTGTATTCCTTGACATTGAGTGTCTATAAAGCCTAGAATATGAACTGCATGGAGTGGTCAGCCCAGTAGGCAGTCGCAGTGTATGGGCTGCCAAGGTCTGGAGTGAAAGGGGTCCTAGAGGTAGGCGCAACAAGGAACTCCTACAGAACTGGAGTTGGACTCAATGGAAAATGCCATAGTGATCAGAAATGAGGCCTGGACGTGGGAGTATTCCCACAGAGGATTTTTGGACGTGGAGTAAAGTGAAAGACTAGACAGCGGAAGAAACCCTGAACCCCTTCCCCTGTCTCTTGGACAGCTTGGATATAATTAGAGAAAGCCCAATGATTCTGACACAGTCAACAGCAGGTTTGGACAGTATTTCCCATGTAATTTAACATGAACTCAATTAGTTGAGTTCATGTGCACTTGATAGGATATGTTTGGGGAATGCTCCAGGGACCCTTTGAAGCACCCCCAAATTAGCTGGAGGACAAAAGAACTTGAGTTAGAATTTGATATTTGGGAAGTCTGTCAAAAATCTCAAAGTTTTAAAATACCCAGTTTGATAGGTCCTGTGAAACAATTATTCCTTGAGCTAGGTGAAAAATAAATTTCAAATGTAATTACAGACACCTAAAGGTATAAGAACTCACATGATCTGATATCAAAAGAGCATTCCAGGAAAATAGGATCCTCTTAGGAGAGAGAAACCAAACCCAGTCTTGCATCAGCCTACACATGATAAAATCCATGTACCTAATTCATTTCAACCCAACCTTAGAAAATCATGACCATCTACAAAATTCGTTTCTCAGTGTTCCTATTCGGCACACCTCTTGCAGCTTTCTTCAGCCATATTTTGTCCCTTGCTGTTGCTTAGTCCCTTCAGTTGTGTCTGACTGTGTGTGACCCCATGAACTGCAGCCTGCCAGGCTCCTCCATTCATGGAATTTTCCAGGGAAGAATACTGAAGTAGGCTGCCATTTCCTTCACCAACTTTGTCCCTTATTCTTTCCATTAAGAAATAACCAGCAAATCACCCTTTATCCTTTCAACAAAATACGTTTCCATTCCTCACATCTTCTCTTCTGAAAACACACAACTTTTCCTTAAGTAACTAGAACTGTCTTCCACATTAGCACCCTTTTCTGTCATTGCAACAGAAAGCCTAGAATATGAACTGCATGGAGTGGTCAGCCCAGTAGGCAGTCGCAGTGTATGGGCTGCCAAGGTCTGGAGTGAAAGGGGTCCTAGAGGTAGGCGCAACAAGGAACTCCTACAGAACTGGAGTTGGACTCAATGGAAAATGCCATAGTGATCAGAAATGAGGCCTGGACGTGGGAGTATTCCCACAGAGGATTTTTGGACGTGGAGTAAAGTGAAAGACTAGACAGCGGAAGAAACCCTAAACCCCCTTCCCTGTCTCTTGGACAGCTTGGATATAATTAGAGAAAGCCCAATGATTCTGACACAGTCAACAGCAGGTTTGGACAGTATTTCCCATGTAATTTAACATGAACTCAATTAGTTGAGTTCATGTGCACTTGATAGGATATGTTTGGGGGATGCTCCAGGGACCCTTTGAAGCACCCCCAAATTAGCTGGAGGACAAAAGAACTTGAGTTAGAATTTGATATTTGGGAAGTCTGTCAAAAATCTCAAAGTTTTAAAATACCCAGTTTGATAGGTCCTGTGAAACAATTATTCCTTGAGCTAGGTGAAAAATAAATTTCAAATGTAATTACAGACACCTAAAGGTATAAGAACTCACATGATCTGATATCAAAAGAGCATTCCAGGAAAATAGGATCCTCTTAGGAGAGAGAGAAACCAAACCCAGTCTTGCATCAGCCTACACATGATAAAATCCATGTACCTAATTCATTTCAACCCAACCTTAGAAAATCATGACCATCTACAAAATTCGTTTCTCAGTGTTCCTATTCGGCACACCTCTTGCAGCTTTCTTCAGCCATATTTTGTCCCTTGCTGTTGCTTAGTCCCTTCAGTTGTGTCTGACTGTGTGTGACCCCATGAACTGCAGCCTGCCAGGCTCCTCCATTCATGGAATTTTCCAGGGAAGAATACTGAAGTAGGCTGCCATTTCCTTCACCAACTTTGTCCCTTATTCTTTCCATTAAGAAATAACCAGCAAATCACCCTTTATCCTTTCAACAAAATACGTTTCCATTCCTCACATCTTCTCTTCTGAAAACACACAACTTTTTTTCCTTAAGTAACTAGAACTGTCTTCCACATTAGCACTCTGTCAGATGGGAAAGAACATCTCAGGGTGGAACCAAACATCTTTAGTTTCTCTCACAAGAGGGCAAAATCAGCAAACTTAGACCAGTTTAGCAATTCATGTTACCAATATCTTATTAGAAGTGGCCTGAGTAGTCAATGGTTTCCCATCATTTAACTTAATTTAGTTTCTATTTACCAAAATTGGAGAGAGTATTTTAGATGCACTTTTTCCAAAAGATAATTATTGCTATAGAGTTTATCAAAAAGTTCTAAGCTCCTACATTTTCTCAAACTTAATTATATCAGCTTATTTTTCCTATTGACAAATTTCATAATAGGAACAATATATTCTTACTGACTTTCAGTAACCATAGATACGATGAAAGTATTATACTTAATGTTGATCACTAAAAACAGGTCTGTATTCATTAAACCCAGAAGCTTAAGCTAACTGTAATATCAGGCATTCATTAAATATTAAACATTGCCCAAATCACATGAACCCAAAATGCATTCTGGTGAGCCTCCTTAATATTTCTGAGAATGTATCTAAGTACTCAGTTTCTGTGAAGCCAATTAAATAGAGCTCGTTTACAAGTTAATTTCTACCTAAAAAAGAACCAGAGATCTCCTAGTTTGCCCACTTGAACATAAAATGGCTATTTCCTCCTCCTTCAATCTGGGGACCACAGACGAGCCAGGTAGTTCCTGAGAGCCCAGGCAGAATAGTTACAGTACAGAGCCAGAGGAGAGGCAGGCCCTCGAGTCACTTAGAACTATTAGTTAAATGGCAAAAGCAAAGGAGGGAAATACACAAGCTGCTGCGCTTCCTTTTTGTTCCCTAAACTCGTACCAAGTAGCCCACGGCCAGAGTCTCAGTCAGTGTAAACGGCTTTGTATTTCAAGGTGTAGGTGGGCCACCGTGCCCAGTGTTGGCAGAGATTTGCAGGAGCAGTTGGACAAGCAAAGCTACATAATCCTAATCGAAGGATATGAATGACAAAAACTTAGACAGAAAACAGAAAATTTCAGGATAAAGGGAATGGGAGTGTAGGTATCAGGATCAATGGAGAGGTAAAGGAAGGAAAGGCAGAAAAGACTGAAAAAGAGAAAGAGCAGTACTCTCATTTTAAATAAAGGTGAGACTCCTGGGACCAAAGGACTTCCAGCACCCATATCATGAGGTTTGAGTGACAGTCACCCTTATAAATCTCTGGTCATGGAGAGCGGACCGAATCTTCATGGTGTGAGGTGGGATCATTTAACTTAATTTAGTTTCTATTTACCAAAATTGGAGAGAGTATTTTAGATGCACTTTTTCCAAAAGATAATTATTGCTATAGAGTTTATCAAAAAGTTCTAAGCTCCTACATTTTCTCAAACTTAATTATATCAGCTTATTTTTCCTATTGACAAATTTCATAATAGGAACAATATATTCTTACTGACTTTCAGTAACCATAGATACGATGAAAGTATTATACTTAATGTTGATCACTAAAAACAGGTCTGTATTCATTAAACCCAGAAGCTTAAGCTAACTGTAATATCAGGCATTCATTAAATATTAAACATTGCCCAAATCACATGAACCCAAAATGCATTCTGGTGAGCCTCCTTAATATTTCTGAGAATGTATCTAAGTACTCAGTTTCTGTGAAGCCAATTAAATAGAGCTCGTTTACAAGTTAATTTCTACCTAAAAAAGAACCAGAGATCTCCTAGTTTGCCCACTTGAACATAAAATGGCTATTTCCTCCTCCTTCAATCTGGGGACCACAGACGAGCCAGGTAGTTCCTGAGAGCCCAGGCAGAATAGTTACAGTACAGAGCCAGAGGAGAGGCAGGCCCTCGAGTCACTTAGAACTATTAGTTAAATGGCAAAAGCAAAGGAGGGAAATACACAAGCTGCTGCGCTTCCTTTTTGTTCCCTAAACTCGTACCAAGTAGCCCACGGCCAGAGTCTCAGTCAGTGTAAACGGCTTTGTATTTCAAGGTGTAGGTGGGCCACCGTGCCCAGTGTTGGCAGAGATTTGCAGGAGCAGTTGGACAAGCAAAGCTACATAATCCTAATCGAAGGATATGAATGACAAAAACTTAGACAGAAAACAGAAAATTTCAGGATAAAGGGAATGGGAGTGTAGGTATCAGGATCAATGGAGAGGTAAAGGAAGGAAAGGCAGAAAAGACTGAAAAAGAGAAAGAGCAGTACTCTCATTTTAAATAAAGGTGAGACTCCTGGGACCAAAGGACTTCCAGCACCCATATCATGAGGTTTGAGTGACAGTCACCCTTATAAATCTCTGGTCATGGAGAGCCCGCGGGACCTGAATCTTCATGGTGTGAGGTGGGCCTTCCCCACCCCTGCCCATCAGCCATCAAGGTGAGCCGTGCCGGCCAGAGGGAGCAGGTCTGCTGAGATGAGAGGAGTGATATCTACTCTCTTGGAAACATAGGAGAGAGGGAGGACCAAGAAAGCAGAACACAGAGAGAGGAGACGAGCAGTTTCGGGAGAGGGAAAAGGACAAAGGGGAGGGGCAAACATTGTCCGAAGGAGGGTCCAGAGACCCCTGGGGCCCTTGATGGCAGACTTACCAAATGGTGACACTGAAACAGGAGGCTGGGTGGCCACTTGTCACCCACAGGGAGGCTGAGATCAGTGTCCTGGAGGTGCCCGGATCCTCTCCCCAGAAAAGGACAGGTGCCCCATGTTGGGCGCCATACATATGATACCAGCCAAGGTTCTTGGTCTTTCCCAATCAACAAAAGTTGACTAGAGACCAGGCCAGAAATTCAGGCAGAGGTTTCTGGGGGCCCCTGCTGCAGCAGTGGGATCAAGAACAAGTAACAGGTTTAATTGCTGGCTTGCTTCTGTCCTGGGTTTTTAGAAGTCTGTTATTCCTCAGGAACAAGGTTAAAATGCTTCATGGGACAGTCAGAGGGGTTGCTTTGGTCACTGTTGGACTTACCTCAGGGTAAGCACATCCAGCATATTCTGACAGCTGAAGAAGCAAGGGTCTGCACAGCAGGAAAAACCCCCAGGAGCCATGATGGCAGACTTAGGAAACATGGTGGCATTGAAACAAGGGGTTCGGGGGGCCACCTGTCACCCCTGGGTAGCTGCAGTCAGTTGTCCTGGAGGTGCTCAGATCCTCCCCCAGAAGGGGACAACTGCCACACATTGGACACCATCAATCTGATACTGACCAGGGTTCTTTTTATTGTTTTACTGCTTAATTTTTGGCCTATTTTATTGGTGCTTTATGTATTTATTTTCATCCATATTTATTCTTTGGCCTGTGTGGACCTCCCATTGCAGTGGCCTCTCTTGGTGCAGAGCATCAGCTCTGGGTGCATGTGCTCCAAAGCGCTGGCTTGTAATTGGACACACTAGCCCAGCTGCTCCATGTGGGATCTTCCCGGGCCAGGGATCAGACCGGTGCCCCTTGCACTGCAAGGCAGACTCTAACCACTGGACCACCAGGGAAGCCCCCGACCAGGGTTCTTGATTTTCCTGTCAGTAGAGCCTGTCTAGAGACTAGACAAGTACAGGCAAAGCTGTACTGGGGCCTCTGCTGCAGCAGGAGGGAAGTGAGAACACGTACCAGGTTCCCTGGCTTGCTTGCTCCATTCTTCGGTCTTTGGAGCTTGGGTCATCTTTCCTCAGGAACTGGACTAAAACTCTCTACTCAATGGACAACAGGGTTGCTGTTGTCAATGATGGCGCTACCTCAGCATAAGCAAATCCAGCAGAAGCAAATGTCATCTGAGGGGAGGAGCAACATTGTGTGCAGCAAGATCCAGAGAGCTGTCTGTCCCTGGGTTGAGGGACGAGGTATAAAAAGCTAAAGTAATTAATACCCTCATAGTTGCACCAGAGTTTTTAAATTTTTTAAAGCTTTTATTTTATTTATTTTCGTCCATCTTTATTTGAATTTGGCATGTGTGGGCCTCGCGTTGCAGTGGCCTCTCTTGGTGCAGAGCATCAGCTCTGGGTGCATGTGCTCCAAAGCGCTGGCTTGTAATTGGACACACTAGCCCAGCTGCTCCATGTGGGATCTTCCCGGGCCAGGGATCAGACCGGTGCCCCTTGCACTGCAAGGCAGACTCTAACCACTGGACCACCAGGGAAGCCCCCGACCAGGGTTCTTGATTTTCCTGTCAGTAGAGCCTGTCTAGAGACTAGACAAGTACAGGCAAAGCTGTACTGGGGCCTCTGCTGCAGCAGGAGGGAAGTGAGAACACGTACCAGGTTCCCTGGCTTGCTTGCTCCATTCTTCGGTCTTTGGAGCTTGGGTCATCTTTCCTCAGGAACTGGACTAAAACTCTCTACTCAATGGACAACAGGGTTGCTGTTGTCAATGATGGCGCTACCTCAGCATAAGCAAATCCAGCAGAAGCAAATGTCATCTGAGGGGAGGAGCAACATTGTGTGCAGCAAGATCCAGAGAGCTGTCTGTCCCTGGGTTGAGGGACGAGGTATAAAAAGCTAAAGTAATTAATACCCTCATAGTTGCACCAGAGTTTTTAAATTTTTTAAAGCTTTTATTTTATTTATTTTCGTCCATCTTTATTTGAATTTGGCATGTGTGGGCCTCGCGTTGCAGTGGCCTCTCTCATTGCCGAGCACCGGCTCTGGGCGCATGCTCTCCAGAGCGCTGGCTCATAGTTGGACACACCACAGCACGTGGGATCCTCCTGGGCTGGGGATCGAACCGGCGGCCCTTGTACCACAAGGCAGACTCTTTACCCACTGGACCATCAGGGAAGCCCTGCCCCAGAGTTTTGACCTGGAAAAATATCTTCGAAGCAAGAACATTAAAAGAAGCGTTGTAGTGAGTTTGAACCGTGGTAAGTGTGGGGTCCTGAGGCTTGGGTGAGTCACATGAAACCACCAGGCTTGGACAGAGGAGTTCTGTCTGGGATATAGGTGCAGGGCTAGAGCTGCATTCATAGTAAATTCTGAGAGCAAAATGAGAGCCTGAAGGACAAAAATTATCTAAATCTACCAGAGCCTGTCAGGTATTTTGTAAGTGGACTGGAGTTCTACTGAAAGGGAAAAAAGAACGTTAGTGTCTATGGGTACTTTAGACTAGTAAATCTCTTTGTCCTTCCTTTTATACACACACACACACACACACACACACACACACATATATAAATTTATTTAACTTATATTATTGTGTCATATGGGGTCTTTCATTGCAGCTCATAGACTCTCAAGTGGTGGCACGTTGGCTTAGTTTTTCTGTGGCTTTTGGGATCTTCGTTCCCCAACCAGGGATTGAATGTGCATCCTCTGCATTGCAAGGCAGATTCTTAACCACTGGACCAGCAGGGAAGTGCCTTTTTATCCTTTCTGAGTAGGAACTTGAGGTCTTGGAGAGGCTTACTCGTCCACTTGGATTTTTCAGGCTGTTCAGGGTTCTCTGTATCCTTTGGAATCTCAGGGAAGGGGATGGCTCCCAGGAAAGGTCTAATGTGGGTTTTTGGATTCCTGTAACATATCAGTAGAGGCGGGTGTCAACTAAAAAATATAGTCACAGCCTGATAACAGAGAGTTATTTGATTTGGTGGGAATGTTCAGGACTCGGACCTGGGAGACAGCATCTCAGTAGCTCTGAGAAAACTGCTCTGAGGAGGCAAGGGGGAAGTCAGGCCATGTACAAATTTGCAACAAAGGGAGCATGCAGTCTGAACATCCAAGATCAGGTATCAAGTTAAGGAATTTAGCTTTCTGTATATGGGAACAGGCAAGACTCTGGGCTCACTGAATTCATTCTTTTTATATGCCAAATCCTGTTTCCTTGTTCCCCTTAAGAAATGGGAGATGGCTGTTTCTTTCCTTCCCCTAGCTTGTCAGCAGTCACTATGAAGGGTGGCAGCATCTGTCGAAATGCTGTTTGGGGAACCCTCATCAACATCTGGAGGCCACCGATCACTGATGGCTGTGATATTTCTTGTTTATTGATATGACAGGAGATATTTCAGAGTCCCTCCTCATGGTCATAAATTGGACCGTATTTGGAAACATTTCGTGACTTTTTTTTTTTTTTTAATCCCATGGTGCTGGGAGGGTTATCCCAGGTCAGGTGAAGATCCCTGTGGATATGTCACTCCAAGTGTTCATTTCCAGACTAGGTCCACTGACAAATAAGAAAAGATTCTCTGCATTGTCTGTCTTCTAACTTAACAGGATCCTGGAGATATTTCCCTTATTGCCTCTCGGCATACTTAGAATCACACTGTGACAATTATTCTATGTTATAAACGTGATCTGTATCTTCAAGATGTTTAGCAATCGTTTTGGCCAGAGGCCTGGTTATATATTCTATGATACAAAAGACAACAATCTTAAAAAGATTACAAGTAATGTGGCTAATAACTGGTTTAAAGGTACAAATAGGGACTTAAGCCAACAGCTTTCATAACCAAACCATCTTCCTAAAACATCATACTAGGGGATTCATCCGTATGGAAGCACAATATTCAGTTTGAGCACAGGCCTCCCCACCCCCGCCAAGAGGTTGTAAGGACATTAAGGGTCATAGGATTTTGTAAGACAGCTTTTCTCATCACAGAGACCTCGAAATTTAGTAGAGTAATAACTGGGTTGCTATCACTTAATATTGTTTGAGTGAATTTTGTTAAGGTTTCAATGTGAGTAATAACATTTTCCAATCCTACCAAAGCTGCAAAAATGGCTAAGTGATCATACCAGTGACATACAGATATCTTGGTTTATTGGGCTTATATTGATGGTAAATTTGCTGGTGGAGGCACATCTGCATTTGTACATAAGCGGACTTGAGCCCAGTGGAATCTTAAAGTGCACCTTCGTAGCCAGTCTGATGGAAGCCAGGGTCATAGATAGGACCCACAAAGTCATTGAGTCCCATTAAGTGCCAACCAATATATTTCTGGACATCCAGTCCAATCCGTTCCACAGCAATCACTGTCTTTAAGAGAAATGGTACACTGGCAGTTTTCATAAGACACCGAGCCTAATTTTCTAGTGTTACTAGGTTGATTATCTATGGTATGATTGAATTGATCCCAGCATGGTGGGTCTTTAGGCTTATAAGACCATAACTGGTGTTAGTCAGGTAAAACCATCCCATAAGTAAGGAAGCGTCCCTCCTAATAGTCTAGAGTTTAATTTTTTTTTTTTTCTTGACTGGAATTGGCTAGTTGCTCTTGCTGAGCTTGAGTAACCTTAAGAGATTTCAGACTAGGTCCACTGACAAATAAGAAAAGATTCTCTGCATTGTCTGTCTTCTAACTTAACAGGATCCTGGAGATATTTCCTTATTGCCTCTCGGCATACTTAGAATCACACTGTGACAATTATTCTATGTTATAAACGTGATCTGTATCTTCAAGATGTTTAGCAATCGTTTTGGCCAGAGGCCTGGTTATATATTCTATGATACAAAAGACAACAATCTTAAAAAGATTACAAGTAATGTGGCTAATAACTGGTTTAAAGGTACAAATAGGGACTTAAGCCAACAGCTTTCATAACCAAACCATCTTCCTAAAACATCATACTAGGGGATTCATCCGTATGGAAGCACAATATTCAGTTTGAGCACAGGCCTCCCCACCCCCGCCAAGAGGTTGTAAGGACATTAAGGGTCATAGGATTTTGTAAGACAGCTTTTCTCATCACAGAGACCTCGAAATTTAGTAGAGTAATAACTGGGTTGCTATCACTTAATATTGTTTGAGTGAATTTTGTTAAGGTTTCAATGTGAGTAATAACATTTTCCAATCCTACCAAAGCTGCAAAAATGGCTAAGTGATCATACCAGTGACATACAGATATCTTGGTTTATTGGGCTTATATTGATGGTAAATTTGCTGGTGGAGGCACATCTGCATTTGTACATAAGCGGACTTGAGCCCAGTGGAATCTTAAAGTGCACCTTCGTAGCCAGTCTGATGGAAGCCAGGGTCATAGATAGGACCCACAAAGTCATTGAGTCCCATTAAGTGCCAACCAATATATTTCTGGACATCCAGTCCAATCCGTTCCACAGCAATCACTGTCTTTAAGAGAAATGGTACACTGGCAGTTTTCATAAGACACCGAGCCTAATTTTCTAGTGTTACTAGGTTGATTATCTATGGTATGATTGAATTGATCCCAGCATGGTGGGTCTTTAGGCTTATAAGACCATAACTGGTGTTAGTCAGGTAAAACCATCCCATAAGTAAGGAAGCGTCCCTCCTAATAGTCTAGAGTTTAATTTTTTTTTTTTTCTTGACTGGAATTGGCTAGTTGCTCTTGCTGAGCTTGAGTAACCTTAAGAGAAAAATCATATTTATGACCAGAATAAGTATGTTTGATTGGCCAAGTAAGTGAGTCCTGTCTAGTGATACCAGTAGTAGCCCAGACACAATTATGATTCCTTTCTTCTAAACTAAACTTCCTAAGAGCCATCCAGTCACAGCCTTGGAGGGGAGAAACCTATCAAGGTAAACCAAAAGTACTAGGTGAAGGTTCTTAACCACAAACGCAACAATTGATTGATTTCTAAAACTTGCATAAGATTGTGCCCATGATGGAAAAAAAAAAAACATTTGATTCACGTGCAAGAATCCAAGAGACTAAGAAGAAAACTTAAAGCAATCATACAGGTCAGGTCCACCATCTTGGGTCAGCTGTCTGTTTCCAATGTCATCGTCTCATCCTGGTATTGGTGTCTGCTTATTATCAGAGCATTGTTTTAAGGTGATTTTGAGGCCAACAGTTTTCTCTAAAGACCAGTCTGGTACCAGAGCCCTTTTTAGTTGGGAAATATGAATCTAAGAGTTAGTTCCCTTCAGTTTTGCTGTGCATGAGCTAGTCAAAAGAACCTGATAGGGGCCATGCCATTTAGGTTGGAGGGAGTCCTTTAAATGATATATTTTCTGATATACATAATCTCCTGGTTGTAAGTTATGATCTTTATTTGAGGATTGGTTACTTTAGAAACAAATTTACAATGACTTGTCAATAATGTGATTAAACCCTTGCAATAAGACAGTATATCTTCCCTAGGTAGTATAGGGTCATAGAGTCCTTCAATCAGTGTCATTGGTCTCCATGCAGTAATCTCAAAGGGAGATAAATGATGTTTCCCAAAGGAGTGGATCTAAGGTTGAGGGGAACCAATAGAAGGGCCTGAGGCATTTTAACTGTTCGATTTGTCCTTCCCAGTAACCCAGAAACAGAGGCTGATAGGCACAACGGAAATGTTGCATAATCGGCTAAATTTTACAAATGTCCTTACAACTTATCCAGAAAATTAGATCCTTCTGTCACTGTAGTTCAGAGGGGATTCCCCAGATGGGAATCACTCTTTCTAAAAGCAGCTTCCCTACCAGCTGTGTCATGGCCCTTCTGCATGAATAAAGATTTGAGTGCAATGCAGTTAGGAAACTTGGGAATTTTTGCAGCATATAGCATTTTAATATAATCACTGGAATTATGACAGATAGCATTAATAGCAGGGCATGTCAGATGTTAGGGATTCCATATAAACTTTGGAATATCTGTATTAATGAGATTTATCTATATATTACAATCTAAAGCTTACTCTCAATCAGTAGACAATGTTTTTGAGTTAAGTATACCAAATAAACTTAGCTTAACATTCATATCCTCAGGGATATTCCTCAGAGCATCCATCTCAGAGTCAGCCAGAGGCTAAAAAGCTTAGTTAGATTTTGATATTTGGGACGTTTCTTAGAAATATCAAAAAGAGTTTAAAACACAGGATCATAGCTCATTGAAACACCTATTCATTTAACCAAGGTCACAAAGAAAATAAATATAGATCATTTAAAGGCACAGAAAGTCACACATTCTGTTATCAAAAGGAGTACTTAACAGAAAGAAATAAAATTTCCAGTCTTGTATTAGCTTAGTTAACTCTAAATTTAATTATTTTTGGTGTATGTGTTTATCTATCTATCTATATTTTTTTTGTGGGGAGGGGTGGGTTAGGGAGGGAGGGGGGCAGGCGGGCCACTTCTATTGGTCTTTCATTTATCTATTTTCATCCATCATTGTTCTTCAGCCCATATGGGCCTTCCATCGCGGTGGCCTCTGTTGTCGCAGAGCACTGGCTCTGGGAGCGTGTGCTCCAGAGCCCTGGCTCGGTAATTGGACACATCGGTCCAGCCGCTCTGCGGCACGTGGGATCTTCCCAGGCCAGGGATCAAACCGGCGTCCCTTGCACTGCAAGGTGGTGTCCTTATCCACTGGACTACCAGGGAAGCCCTATATATATGTATTTGAATAACATTGCCATGGTTAATTTGTAAAAAGAGCTCTATTTAATTGGTTTAAATAATAGTAATAAGCGCTTATAAACAAAAAATACTTCTAAGTACAAGAGAAATCAAGTTAAATGATTTCAGAGTCAAATGAACTGGAAAATTAAATGTAGTTAATCTTGACTATGCATAGCACTTTTTCCACAGGGTTCCTCTTCCAAATCTCTCATCACTTTTCGTATCCAGCCTGTTTTCCATTTTTTATCCAAGTAACATTTATCAACCTCCTTTTTATTTTTATTAAAATATAATTTCCTCTTTACTGAAAACATACATTTTATTTCCTACTGTATTTTGAAAAGTTACTGTATTATTTTTAATAGTTTTAATTACATGTTTAAATTAGAATCCTCTTAAAACCTTGATTTTCATAAAGCTAAGAGGTAAGCAATTATGTACTGTCTTCACATTGGCATTTTGTAAATGGGTGAGCTTAAACATGAGTGATAGAGAATTTTTAAAAACGTCTGTTTTCTTATAGAGAACAGCTTAGGTGATACCAAACATTTTCATTAGTATTCTCATTACTTGTTTTTTTTAGTAATTTATCTCTCAGTATCTATTATGTAAGACTTTCATCACTTAGCTTAAATTGGCACAACTTTAGAATCTTAAGTTGCCAAACACCTTGAATAATCATACTAATTAGACGTTTCTAAAATATGATTAAAGTTTTTATCCCAAAATTTTTATCTCATTTACATTTACCTTGAAGTTTCATTATGTCCAGTTATTGTCTTGCAAGAGATTAGTAAGGTCTGACTTATGAAGCCTAGGTATGAAGAGTATTATGCTTAATTTTGATGACTCTTACTGGCATCTATAGTAACTTCAATCTACAGACTTAACCATTAATACAAGGTTTCAACTTCATATTGAATATTTCCCAGTTCACATGAACCTGAAAGTCACTTGGCCAGCTTTGTTTTGACATATGTGCTTTTTATTAAAATTAAATAGAACTCTTCATAAATCCAATTCTAACAAAACCTTTTAGAAGTAGAGATATCTCATATGCATAATGTGAACACAGACATAAACTAGAGATCTTACGGCTTTACTGAAAGCTTAGACATGCACCAGGTGTTAACATATTGATATAATCTTACTAGTTAGCAAAGAGTTGGGCTACCTTAACTTGCTTGCTCAGATGATTTAGGCTTAGTATCTGTAAGGTTTGGCTGAGCAGTCCAGATTTAAATCTGCCACTTTTTTCCTTTTGGTTTGCAGGTCTAGCTAGCTTAATTGGGCTTAGTCTAGGTCCTGGTGGCCTGCATTCATTTTCTTGTTTAGATATTTGCAAGACAAAGGCAGTTGTTTAGTTGTACAAAGAATGGTTTTCTTGCCTAAAGGTACTAAAATCAGTTCAGTAGCTCTGTCCTGTGACTCTTGGCTACTACATGGACTGCGGTACGCCAGGCTTCCCTGTCTTCAGATCTCCTGAAGCTTGCCCAAACTCATGTCCATTGACTCCATGAGGCCATCAACCATCTCGTCCTCTGTCGTCCTCTTTTCTCTTCTATCTTTCCCAGCATCGTTGTCTTTCCAGTGAGTCGTCTCTTCACATCAGGCGGCCAAAGTATTGGAGCTTCAACTTCAGCATCAATCCTTCCAATGAATATTCAGGGTCGATTTTCTTTAAGATGATCTCCTTGGAGTCCAAGGGACTCTCAGGAGTCTTCTCCAGCACCACAGCTCAATGCATCAATCCAGCTCTCACATCCATACATGACTTCTGGGAAAACCATAGCTTTGACTTACACGGACTTTTGTTGGCAAAGTGATGTCTCTGCTTTTTAATACACTGTCTAGGTTTGTTATAGCCTTTCAGTGGCAAGATTTTTATTAAACAGAAACGTATTTTATGAAGTTCTATGTTGTAAACTTTAGAATTTTAATTTATCACTTCTTCAAAGGTTCATATAAGGCATTTAGCAAAGACCTTTCTGAGTTTATAAATTAAACCAAAATAAAATCACTTTTTTTCTTTCTTAACCTTTGCATGTTAATTCCCAGTTTACTTATTTTGTATGACTCAGGTAACTATTAGTCGCCTTAGCACCTTTAGTTAATATTCCCTTAGTGGCAATCTTTATGCCTTGTTTAATTAAATAAGAGCTATAATCAGCTTATATAAAACCCATTTAAATACACCAATTCGTATCTTTTATCTAAATTCCACCAACAACTTTAACTTTAGTTTTCATAAGGATCCAGTCAACAAGCTGTGATCTTAGGGGAGAGTTTAGAAAGCTTTTTCTTTATGTTCCCTGTCTGTTTTACCTACTTTTATGTAAAAAGCTCTGGGATCCCCAGCATCAGGTAGAGTCAAGGAAGGTCATGCCCTTTAGCCTAACTGTCCTAAAATAACTGGTCAGATATCTCAGTGTATTTTTCTAGTCCCTTAAATATGACGACTAAAAAAAATGCACAGCTTGAGTACTGTGAGTCAAATTTTACTTGGGGCAAAATGAGTGCTAGAACCCACCTGCCAATGCAAGAGATATAAGAGACTGGGTGCAATCCCTGGGTGGGGAAGATCCCTTGGGAGGAGGGTATGGCAACCCACTCCAGTATTCTAGCCTGGAGAATCCCACGGACAGAGGAGCCTGGAGGGCCACAGTCCATAGGATCACACAGAGTCAGGCACGACTGAAGTGAGTTAGCACACGTGTGAAAGGACTGCAGCCCAAGAGGCAGCACCTCACATAGCTCTGAGAGACCACTCCAAAGAGGCAGTTGGGGAAGGTCAATGAATAAGATTTTGGTGAAGGGGGAGTTCAATGCAATCAAACACCTACTTTACAAGAGGTTTTCTGCTAGTCACAAGGATCTGATGTCATCATGAAGAAATTTAGTGCTTTTCTAGATATGGGAAACAATTGGGGATGAAATCAGTTTCTGAAAAAATAAATTTCCAATATTTTATCAGCTTTTTTCAAAGGCAAGATTTTTATTAAACAGAAACGTATTTTATGAAGTTCTATGTTGTAAACTTTAGAATTTTAATTTATCACTTCTTCAAAGGTTCATATAAGGCATTTAGCAAAGACCTTTCTGAGTTTATAAATTAAACCAAAATAAAATCACTTTTTTTCTTTCTTAACCTTTGCATGTTAATTCCCAGTTTACTTATTTTGTATGACTCAGGTAACTATTAGTCGCCTTAGCACCTTTAGTTAATATTCCCTTAGTGGCAATCTTTATGCCTTGTTTAATTAAATAAGAGCTATAATCAGCTTATATAAAACCCATTTAAATACACCAATTCGTATCTTTTATCTAAATTCCACCAACAACTTTAACTTTAGTTTTCATAAGGATCCAGTCAACAAGCTGTGATCTTAGGGGAGAGTTTAGAAAGCTTTTTCTTTATGTTCCCTGTCTGTTTTACCTACTTTTATGTAAAAAGCTCTGGGATCCCCAGCATCAGGTAGAGTCAAGGAAGGTCATGCCCTTTAGCCTAACTGTCCTAAAATAACTGGTCAGATATCTCAGTGTATTTTTCTAGTCCCTTAAATATGACGACTAAAAAAAATGCACAGCTTGAGTACTGTGAGTCAAATTTTACTTGGGGCAAAATGAGTGCTAGAACCCACCTGCCAATGCAAGAGATATAAGAGACTGGGTGCAATCCCTGGGTGGGGAAGATCCCTTGGGAGGAGGGTATGGCAACCCACTCCAGTATTCTAGCCTGGAGAATCCCACGGACAGAGGAGCCTGGAGGGCCACAGTCCATAGGATCACACAGAGTCAGGCACGACTGAAGTGAGTTAGCACACGTGTGAAAGGACTGCAGCCCAAGAGGCAGCACCTCACATAGCTCTGAGAGACCACTCCAAAGAGGCAGTTGGGGAAGGTCAATGAATAAGATTTTGGTGAAGGGGGAGTTCAATGCAATCAAACACCTACTTTACAAGAGGTTTTCTGCTAGTCACAAGGATCTGATGTCATCATGAAGAAATTTAGTGCTTTTCTAGATATGAGGAGATGCAGGGATTGGGGATCATGAAATCAGTTTCTGAAAATATCCAATCATATAAAGACCTGTTGCACCAGATTCCCTGGAGCTCAGAAGCCTCACCCAACCCTGAACTCGCTCGGATGTGTTGAAGCTCAGCAGCTGTGGCAGCACAGGGTCTAATCTCCACAGGACAGATGGCAGATGCTCTTGTTGTTCAGTCACTGGCAATGATCTTGGCATGTGCCAGTTTGTAGTTGACAAATAGATAACTTAAAACTGGGGTAGGGGCTTCCCTGGTAGCTTAGTGGTAAAGGGTTGGCTTGCCAATACAGGAGACATGGGTCCGATACCTGATCCGGGAAGATCTCACATGCTGCAGAGCAACTAAGCCCGTGAGCCACAATTGTTGAACCTGTGCTCTAGAGCCTCGGAGCCGCAACGATTCAGCCCACGTGACACAACTACTGAAGCCCCTGTGCCCTAGAGCCTGAGTTCCACAACAACAGAAGTCACCACAAGAAGCCTGCTCACCTCAACTAGAGAGTAGCCCCCACTCCCTGCAACTAGAAAAGAGCCTGCAGCAGCAGTGAAAACCCAGAACAGCCAAAAATAAATAAATAAATAAAAATTAAAAGAAAAACTGGGATAAATAGAGACAACTTATTTTTAGCTTTTAATGTTGGAGACAGGTATGAAGTCCCTCTTGGCTCAATAACTAAGTTGCTTCAGTCATGTCTGACTCTTTGCCAGCCTATGGACTGTAGCCGGCTAGGCTCCTTTGTTTTGTGTGGCCCCTGCACTGCAGGCAGGTTCTTTACCACTGAGCCACCAGGGAAGCCCCTCATTAACTTTAGGTAGTATAGTAATATCAAATCTTATTTAATCATGTAAATGCCTGTTTTATATATCTTATTATAAATAACCATCCAAGGAATTTTTACGCATTGTAGGTAAGTCCTTTAAAAACATGGTTTTCCTTGTAGAAATAATAATAATTTCAGTTCAGTCGCTCAGTCGTGTCCAGCTCTTTGCGACCCCATGGACTGTAGCACGCCAGACTTTCCTGTCCTCCTTCATCTCCCAGAGCTTGCCCAAACTCATGTCCATTGACTCAGTGATGCCATCCAACCATCTCATGCTCTGTCATCCCCTTTTCCTGCTGCCTTCTATTTTTTCCCAACATCATACCTAGACTTTTTTTTTTCCCCAAGTTTTTTGTTGTTGTTGTTGATATTCTTAGTTACTCTTATTGCATCTGTAAAGCCCATTGAGGAGAACCCCTCAGTTAAGCTTCCTAAAACCATTTCTCTTGTTCTAAAAATAAAAGGTCTTAGGTTAACTTCTATTTTATGTGGCTCTAGTGGTAAAGAACCTACCTGCAAATGTGGGCAACACAAGAGACATGGGTTTGATCCATGGGTCAAGAAGATCCCTGGAGGAGGGCATAGCAACCTTCTCCAGTGTTCTTGCCTGAAGAATCCCATGGACAGAGGAGCCTGGCAGGCTACAGTCCATAGGGTCTCAAAGAGTTAGATGTGACTGAAGCAAGTGAGCACACAGTCACCCACGGTCACCTCTTTTCTTGGTCTATAAGAGCACCCATTCCCCAGGGTTTAGAGTGGAGAAACTAGAGAGTAGCCCCCACTCCCTGCAACTAGAAAAGAGCCTGCAGCAGCAGTGAAAACCCAGAACAGCCAAAAATAAATAAATAAATAAAAATTAAAAGAAAAACTG